>CM032228.1:116467500-117100000 GCA_019009955.1 Riptortus pedestris
TCTGACATGGTAAACCTAGAGTGGCAAGTTCGATTCCCGTCTGTGCAAGGGAATTTATTTAGGGACGAAATTCATTAAATAAATTCCTTAGTCCCACCCTGGCTAGAAAAGGGTGGTTCCCTGTAGAGACCCCGTCCCAATTAGCCTTAGTTGCAAAAAGTGGACGTTAATAAATAATTTTAAAAAATTAATTTAAACACAAATATTAATTGAACATACACTTTTTGTATTATGAAGATAAAGTATTCATAAGTTTTTAACATAATTTAAAAATAAACAGAACTGAGATCTTAAATGAGCTTGGTTGGTAGAACTGAGCATGGGGGAGATGTAAAAAACTCTTGAGTTTTAATATTGAATTTGGAAGGATTTGAAGTATTATTTTATTGTGAATTGAGAAATTATACAACTCCCAGTTTACACACAGGTTTGTGTCAACCTTATTGAGGCGGAAACGCAAAGATAAAATTATAGCCTCTTCTTGCATACGCGTCCCGACCTCACATTGGTCGGGACAGTGAAATTTGTTTAAATCACATAAATAAATAAATTAAAAGGATGAACGCTGATGAAACTTGCTTATTTGTGGTATTTCTTACCACACTGCTCCGTTAATATGATATATAAACCCCCACTACTAATCGTGCCATATCAGCAATAATCTGTCATATTATGTACCACTTTATTTGAAACTTAAATACCAAAAATGATTTTCATTGAACATTTCTGTGTGAGATGTGTTCAAATATTTCCAGAATGACGTCATCAATTAAAATTCTACGTTCTAAACTACATGAATTTTATTTGATCTACACCACATTCGATATTTCACAGTTACATGGAAACTAAAGATTATATTAGGTAATGGCTATTGTTTACCTTGGAAGGGCGAAGGGGGAATAATTGAAAATTTGAAATATCTCGGTTATTATGAGTTTGATCGAAAATTTTATATACCAAGTCATATACCAATGTTGTTGGAATATTAATGTCTGCAGTTGTTGTTAAAAACGCTTTTTCTTATCTTGAATATTAAGCGAGTTATATGTATTTTTATATGTTCATCCTCAGTAAAGCCTTACTTATAATTGTCTGATTTCTACTATAAGGAACTGAGTACATTTAAAATTCTGTTTACATAGATAGGTTTATTACTACTGGAGAAATTGGGAATAGATAGCGTGAGATATGATTACCAGAACGTAGGGAATTGCTTAGTTAACGCAGTCCGATTTTTAAGACGCGGATTTTTATGATTTTTGAGTGACTGATACCATGACATGGACACATTTATGGTCCAAAATATATGGTCCACTAATAAAAACATGTGCCTAATGCATGTCAAAACCTTGATTGTATTTCAATTGGAAAAGGTGTTTGGTTTTACTAAAGGAAGAAGGCAACGTTGTAGGTTATGGTTTGGAATATGAATTGAATCCAGTTAGAGGAGAATGGGGAATTCTATTTCTAGGTGGTTATGAGCTGGCATGGTTCCAAGTCTTCCGCCCCATTCAGGCTATCGATGCAACAAATTGGTCTTGAACAGACTGACACATTGATATTTATATTTCCTCGTGCGAATTAAATGAATTAGTTTAATCGCTAAAATTTTCTGTTTTCTGATTTCAACCGGACCTATCCGTTTTAAAGATCCTTGAACCCATTATGTTGTTTATTTAATACAATAGAAATACATGGTGTCCACATCAGATTATTTCCTTGTTTAATTTTGGTTTCATTGTATTTACGATGAAGATTTACTTAAATAATATAACACAATACGTAATTCAATTTGTGAACATTTGCCTGTTGTTTACTACAGTACTGATACGGAAATAAATTTATTTCATATTTAATTCTTGTCACTAATTTTTTCGAGAGGTGAACGCTCAAACATTCGTGCATCAACACACTTTTTTCTTAAAGGAAATCAGCTATGGAGGTTGACCACATGACGCGAACTTCTTCAAATATCCATCGACCCTACCCAGGAGATGACGAAAACGAGGTCCGTTCAAAATTCTCTCTCTCTCTCTCTCTCTCTCTCTCTCTCTCTCTCTCTCTCTCTCTCTCTCTCTCTCTCACTCTCACTCACACACACACACACACACACACACCCTACCCCTCACTTTTCCAAATTATTCTCCAGTCCTTCCACTGAAGCTTCAAGTTGACTAATGACCAAGTATCATTACTGAAATAGAAAAATGACTGATATGGACCAAAGGATAGGGTGGGGGGGTTAGAGGGGGACTTTCGAAAATTCTAAATATGCCCGTTATTGTGCGTAGTACCGAAATATTTGATAGAACCAATCTTATTGGAAATGTAATGTTTTATAAATGTTGTTATAGACACTGTTTCTTTATCTCGAATTTAAGGAAGATATTGCATATTTTAGTTTTCAGCCTTGAGAAACTCCCCTTTCTACTCATATCATATTGTTACGATTTTTAGAAAAGTAATAAATGTTCTTTTGGTTAAATTAAGGTTCTCTTGGATTGCAAAATTAAATACACACACTTTAGCGTTTCTATCAGTACACAATTAATTTGACAACGTACTACACATTTGGTAAATTATTCTTCACCACTATTCACAATGGACTCACTAAAAACGGCACTGCACTGATGTTTACTATCATTTGGTAAACCTAGACTGGCGAGTTAGATTCCCGCCTGACCAATAGGAATTTAGAGATGAACTAATTGAATAAAATCCTTAGTCCCACCCTGGCTAGAAGAGGGTAGTGACCTGCAGATAACCCGTTATTAGTAGCGAAAAGTGGACGTTTTAAATCATAATAATATTGATATAGAACTGAAAATCAAAAACGTATTTATGCTATGGCATAAGGAAGCTATGAAATACATTAGACAATTCACAAAGCCTTCTTTAAACTTAATAATAAGAGGTTTTAATTCATTTAGATCTAATATTGGCTTTAGTGGCTTATTCCTGAAATGTTGTGCAAGTAACTAGAATGGTGGAAGGCATATTGGAGGTTGCCCAGCTGAGAAATGGGCTGGTTGAGAGAACTCTTTTGAACAAATTTAAATTAACTTTTTGATATACGATATTTCCGTTTCAAAGGATCACAATGAAAAATGTCATACTACATAATTTATAAATATTTTCATGCCAAACAAAAAAAAAGGTTATATTCAAGTTTTTTGCGTCTCTAATACGTACGGAGAATTTTATTTTTGCTTTCGCACTTCTCTTAAACTCCCCTACCCTTAGAGTAGTGCCCACCATGATGTTAACAGCAATCCCAATTATGAAATTTCACTTTGCTAAGGGTAACCATTTTTGGAGTACGAGATATGTACAGATGTCATGCCGAAACTAGTCGAAATGGGTTCAGTGAGGTTGATAATTCCATATGAATCTGAAAACCATCTTTCAGATTCATATGGAAAAACATCTTCCAAATAAGAATATTTTCTTTCCTTCGTACAATGACGTGAAGAAATGATGGAAAAGTTAGTTGCTAGCAAAGGATGATTGTATTATTATTGTCATTATGTAATTACTACAAAAAGTAAGTTGAACTGTTTATAAAAGTGATCAGTTAATGTTTAGCACCCAAGTAATGCATTTTCGTATTACAACTCAAGTTATGCTATGGAACAATACTAATCTTATTAGTTGGTAAATATAATAAAGTAGTCTTCTGGAATATCCTAGTTCTTTATTTTTCTCAGTAGATCCGAAGAGAAAAATAAATAAAAATCAAATTATAGGTTACATGAAACTTATAAGTTAGAATTGGCAACGAAAATAAGTTGAATCAATATGAGGGGCCCATAGGTGGAAGAAGTTTACAGCCGTAACTAAGTGTGTTCGTGTTGGGGAAAAACTTCTATTATTTAGGTAGGGGAGGAGTTTGCGGGGTTAGAGGCTGATAATAATTTTTGGAAAGGCAATATGACAGAGTTTGTCCGTGGTTCAGTCTGCACCCGCGGGAACTGTAAATCCTAGCCTCTATTGATCTAACAATGACTTATTTCTCTCCCGTAATCGAATACTTTTAGTTTCAATCTTCTTCTAATAAATATATATTGAGCAAGTGGGCCCTTTGCTCCGACTCTCATTTCTCAAAAACATGATGACCCTTCAGTGAAACAATCCAGTCCTAGACTCGAAATAATATTTTATTCCTACTATCTACTATAGACGATCTAACACGTTTTTAGCAATATATTTGATTAACATTTAACAAGAATTATTTAAAACCGACTCTTATGCTTCAAAAGGTTTTGATTCGAGTCCCCAAACATATATTTACATAAACAGTAGGAAAGTTTGTGAGTAAGTGAACTCTTTTGATATTTTACGTCGCAGCGTTGCCTTTAATCTCACGTGGTAATCCTTGAGTGGCGAGTTCGATTCCCGCCAGGGCAAGGGAATTTATTTAGTGACGAAATTCATTAAATAAAACCCTAAGTCTCACCCTGGCTAGAAAAGGGTGGTAACCTGTAGTGGTAACCCGTCCCAATTAGCCTTAGATACAAAAAGTGAACGTTAATAAATAATAATAATAATAACATTTAATAGGTACTTCTTTGAAACAAGGCGTTGATAACGTTAAGAAATGTTGTTTAAACAAATTAATTTTCTCAACCTAGAATACCCTATCTTTCAGCATTGGGCAAGTTGCCAAAAATAGAAGTTCACCAACTTTTGCCAATACATCAGAGGTGAACGACCAAACATTCGTGCATCAATACTTTTTTTTAATCTCTGCTCTTCTTAATTATTTCCTATTCAGGGAATGGTTAGATAACCATTAATAATTAGCAATTAAAGATGCAGAAACTACGATTACGGATTCAGAAAGCAAACTTTATATTCTTATTGTCTTCCTAAAAATGAAATACTAATATAAAAATGAAAACCATTATAATTGATTTTGTAGAAATATTAAAAAACAAAAAAATATATTTTCGAAACTTCAGCTACTAGCTTCTATTACAAGCTGACGATATGGTCTCTTTTTACTCAAGCAAGATTGATGATGTGTAAATTGGGATCAGGATAGCCATGTGAGTTAAAGTGTTGGTCTGAACTCACATGGCAAACTTAGAGCGGCGAGTTCGATTCCCGCCTGAACATTAGGAGTTTATTTCGAGAGGAAATCATTAAATAAAATCCTTAGTCCTTCCCTGGCTAGAAAAGAGTGGTAATCTGTAGATAACCCGCCCAATTAGCCATAGTAGCAAAAATTGGGCTTTAATTAATTATAATAATAAATTGAAAGCATACCGTTTGTTTTAGCAGATTTCCCTTAAAGGAAATCAGCTATTGAGGTCATACTCATGACGCGATTTTCGGAATTTTTCTTGAAATGTCCATCGATCCTACCTAGGAGATGACGAAAATGAAGTCCGTTCAAAACTGTATATATATATATATATACATATATATATATATATAAAATTAACTATCTATATATTTGTCTGTTACCGCTCTAGCAGTCGCAATTATTGTTTAATCGTTAACAAACTCGATATTTCGACGTTTTATGTAAAAAGAAAGATCAAGTTCGTTAACGGCAGAAATCGAACAATGGAATTATAGGACAACTCTTATTATGTTATTCAATTGCTGTTCTATGCATTTTCTATTAACTTAATTATTAAGGGAGACATTAGTACTTTCTTGTTTACTAGTGTGTCATACCAGCACTTGTTAAATCTATTTAGTTTACGCAGCCCCTGCGTGGCGGACTTTTTGAAGTTATGAGTTGATCCTTATATATGAAGTAAGGTGAGAAGAATGCTTATGTAAGCAGATTGTTCCTTTAAAGATAGATGTGACTCACCTGTTGCTGCAGCCTTGTGACTCATTATGGCTCTCTGCATGCCTGGCCTCGGATAAATGACTTAGATGTTTCAGGTCACATGCCCGGATACGCATATTAAATATAAAGTATGTTTTGTCAATATTCATTATAAAGTATGTCTTGTTTAATATTTTGTACTAAAACACTTAGTGCAACAGAAAAGTGTTCGCATCTCATATTTTATTGGGTATTGCTCACCCATTCATAAAAGGCTGTCATGCAAGGGTTGCGTAAACTAAGCACATTTCCTACCTCCTGAAATATGACACGTGATGATCCCAACTCAACTACCAAACAGAAATTGCGACCGTTTGAGTGGTAACGAATCTTGGTATATAAGCGTAAAACTAAAGATGAAGTTCGTATACGGCTGAAATATGAAACAAGGGGGGGGGGTGGGGGGTTTCAAAAATCTAAAATATCTTCGTTATTAACCGACGGTATAAAGCTAATCCAATTGAAAATTTGATTGTCTATAAATATTGTTATATACCTATTTTCTCTTTCATGATTATTAACCAAGATATTTGCACTTTTTAGTTTTTAACGATCCAGTACTACTCATGTCATATTATCAATAAGCTGTTATATCATGAACCACTTTAATGGAAGCATAAATACCACATATTGTTTTCATTGATCTTTTCCTGTGTGAGGTACATGCAAATACGTAGTGTGATGACGATATCAGTTAAGATGTTTTCTTAACAAAAATATTTAACGTTACTCTCACTTACCGTTTTTAGCCTTTAGTATGCCCCCCGCTCTACTCAACGGTTTTTTTTTACATAGATGTAAAGAATATATGGTGAGATAAGATCACTAGTATGTCATTCCAGAACATGGGAAATTTGGTTAGTTTATGCAGCCCCTGCGTGAAGGACTTTTAGCAGATTTCCCTTAGAGGCAACCTTCTTCTTGATAGGAGAATGTACCTATTTATAAATGAAATAAAACTGCATTTCATGTTTTTAAAGCATTTATACTACACACATTACAGTCAAAACTCAAGTGGAACGGAAAGTAGGTTCAAATCAAATATTATTTACTAACGTTCACTTTATGCTGATATGGCTAACATGGACGGTGGATCTAATACGCCACCGCTCATTTCTGAGGTATGACTAAGGATTTTATTTAGCAAGCTCATCACAAAATAAATTTCTATTGCTTCCCGCGAATATCTCGTGCGATCTTAAATTCATTAATAGTTTTGTTTAAACTGAATGTTTCTACTGAAATAAAGCAAAAGTATTGGAAGACAGAGCATTATTCACGATGAGTAGATTGGAGGGGTGACGGATCCAGTCTATGAATAGCTTCTGAACTTATGTCCTATGTCATTCTCAAAAATAAAGGTGCTATGACTGTTCCAAATTTAAAACATTGCGTTTTATTAATTTTATGTTCTAAGGCCCCAAGAGCAACCCTGAGAATGCGATTCAAAGATAACATTACATGAACTGGGGGAAGTAAATATAACTACATTTATGGGTAATTAAATTTGCAACAAGACTTGCAGTAGATATTCCTTAAGGGAAATCAGCTATTGAGGTCGTACTCATGACGCAATTTTCGAAATATTTCCTCAAATGCCCATCGATCCTACCCAGGAGATGACGAAGCTGTGGTCCGTTCAAAATTATATATCTATATATATATATATATATATATATATATATATAAAATTGTAACCTCTGTCTGTACATTGATTTTTTTCGCGAAATTTCACGATAACTTTCGTTTCACATGTCATAGACACCATAACTGCATTTTGTTTCTTTCGTGTCTGTTTGTTTGTTTGTTTGTTACCTTTTCACGCATAAACGGCTGAACCGAATTTTATGAAACTTGGTATGTATATTACTACTAGCCCATCTTAGACTTTAGGCTATATTAATATTCTCTAAGACGAACAGGAGTGGGGGTTATAAGGGAGGCCTGAAATTAAAAATAGCGATATTTCGTTTCCTATTGCTTTTTCAGCAAATATGCACAACAAAAGTTGTTTATTTTGTTATTTAGAGTAACTTTTGTTATAAGCGTTTTTGCCGTATACGGAAGTATAAATGAGTTATACGCTAAAAACTACTGCGGAAGTCAACAATTTTATTTGGCACAAAACACTCAACCGAGCTAAGCCAAACTCGGTATGTGAATTAGTACTAATGTCTTCCTTATAATAAGCCATACTAACATTTCTAGGGACGGGCAGGAGTGGGGGTTATAAGGGAGGCCTGAAATTAAAAATAGCGATATTTCGTTTCCTATTGCTTTTTCAGCAAATATGCACATAACAAAAGTTGTTTATTTTGTTATTTAGAGTAACTTTTGTTATATGCACTTTTGCTGTATACGGAAGTATAAATGAGTTATACGCTAAAAACTAAAGCGGGAGTCCACAATTTTATTTGGCACAAAAGACTAAACCGAAATAAACCAAACTCGGTATGTGAATTAATACTAACGCTTAACAGACAATAAGCTATACTAATATTTCTAGAGACGGGCAGGAGTGGGGGTTATAAGGGAGGCCTGAAATTAAAAATAGCGATATTTCGTTTCCTATTGCTTTTTCAGCAAATATGCACATAACAAAAGTTGTTTATTTTGTTATTTAGAGTAACTTTTGTAATATGCACTTTTGCCGTATACGGAAGCATAAATGAGTTATCCGCTATAAACTAAAGCGGGAGTCCACAATTTTATTTGGCACAAAAGACTCAACCGAACTAAACCAAAGTCGTTATGTTATTTATTACTAAGGCCTTCATTATAATAAGCTATAATAACATTTGTAGGGACGGGCTGGAGTGGGGGTTATAAGGGAGGCCTGAAATTAATAATAGCGATATTTCGTTTCCTATTGCTTTTTCAGCAAATATGAACATAACAAAAGTAGTTTATTTTTCTATTTAAAGTAACTTTTGTTTTATTCACTTTTGTCGTATAGAAAAGTATAAACGAGATATACACTAAAATCTAAAGCGGGTGCCAACAATTTTGTTGGGCACTAACGATTGAACCGAACTTAGCAAAACTCGGAGTGTGAATTAGCATTAATTCTTCCATTATTATAAGCTATATTAAAAATTTTAGGTTCAAAGGGGAGTGGGGATTATAAGAGAGGCTGAAATGAAAAACTCGGTTTTTCTATTTTCTATTTGTTTTTCGGCAAACATGCACATAACAAAAGTGGTTTACTTTGTTATTTAGAGTAACTTATGTGTGCATTCACTTTTGTCGTAAAATGAAGTAAACACGGGATATACGCTAAACGGGAGTCAATAATTATATTAGTACTCATTTAAGGGGTTTTAATAAATGAATACTATGACAAATGATGTTATGTTTTCGTCTTATATGATAGTTCAAAGTATGATTCGGATTAGTGAGGTATAAATCTTCGTCACCCTCTCCTCATTTATTTATTTTTCCTAGAAAATAGCTTTGTTATTTATTTCCAATAGAAATATAAACTATAAGAGCATTTCCATTATTTAATTTGTATAATGTACCTTGATGTTATTGAAACAAATATGTGCTATCATAATAATTAAACGTTAATGGTAATGTCATTATGACAAAAAACAATATGCGTTTAAACAATATGCGTATATGATATGATATTTTCAGGGTACCTCTATTATTTCATTCCATCCAGTAGATAAATTATTAAAATAATGTTTTGAATCAATAATTTAAGTAGAAGAATTTTGAGAAGTCTCATGCGGGAGCGGAAGATGAATGGAGCCTTACTAGATAATTGAGTTTACTAATTTCCCGTCTGGCATTACTGAAAGTAGTATCCAGTGTGATTCACTATAACAAATATAATCTTACGTGCAAAAACTTTGCCTAATATTATATGAGCTCGGATTGGCTTTTGAAAGGAAATATGTTCATTATAGATGATATTTAATTGTAATAAATGCTACCCATGATTATGGTTTGAATTACGAGTATTGAAAAAAAGTTCCCTCTGTCTGTACATTGATTTTTTTCGCAAAATTTCACGATAACTTTTCGTTTTACATGTCATAGACACCATAACTGCATTTTGTTTCTTTGGTGTCTGTTTGTTTGTTTGTTTATTTGTTTGTTTGTTTGTTTGTTACCTTTTCACGCATAAACGGCTGAACCGAATTTTATGAAACTTGGTATGTATATTACTACTAACCCAACTTAGACTTTAGGCTATATTAATATCCTCTGAGACGAACAGGAGTGGGGGTTATAAGGGAAGCCTGAAATTAAAAATAGCGATATTTCGTTTCCTATTGGTTTTTCGGCAATTATGCACATAACAAAAGTTGTTTATTTTGTTATTTAGAGTAACTTTTGTGATATATCTTATTTTCGTATACCGAATTATAAACGAGATATACGCTAAAACCTATAGCGGAAGTGAACAATGTTATTTGGGACAAACGACCCAACCGATTTAAATTAAATTCCGTATGTGAATTAACACTATCTCCATCATGATAATAAGCTGTACCATTATTTCTAGGGACGGGCAGGAGTGGGGGTAAAAGGGAGGCCTGAAATTAATAATAGTTATATTTCATTTCTTATTGGGGTTTCGGCAAATATGCACATAACAAAAGTTGTTTATTTTGTTATTTAGAGAAATTTGCTCAACAATTCTTTTCAATATGAACTACCAGGTACAACACCTGGAAAAATTAATTTTAATGTATGTTAATATTTTGTCCTTAATAGTTAAAATCTATGCACAATGCACAGGAAACGGGAAATATGACAATATGGAGGACAGTGAAGTCTTACATAAAAAATTAATTTTATTATTAACAAATCCACAGAAACGACGGGTATTAACCCGTATAACACTGGGACGGGTAAATGTCAAAATATTGTGCAAAGTCAAGCCTTGCCAAAAAAATATCATCACCATTCAGCCTCAAATGAATTCCCGGGCGAAGCCGGGTATCTGAGCTAGTATATATATATATATATATATATATATATATATATATATATATATATATATATATATATATAAAATTGTAACCTCTGTCTGTACATTGATTTTTTTCGCGAAATTTCACGATAACTTTCGTTTCACATGTCATAGACACCATAACTGCATTTTGTTTCTTTCGTGTCTGTTTGTTTGTTTGTTTATTTGTTTGTTTGTTACCTTTTCACGCATAAACGGCTGAACCGAATTTTATGAAACTTGGTATGTATATTACTACTAGCCCAACTTAGACTTTAGGCTATATTAATATTCTCTAAGACGAACAGGAGTGGGGGTTATAAGGGAGGCCTGAAATTAAAAATAGCGATATTTCGTTTCCTATAGCTTTTTCAGCAAATATGCACAACAAAAGTTGTTTATTTTGTTATTTAGAGTAACTTTTGTTATAAGCGTTTTTGCCGTATACGGAAGTATAAATGAGTTATACGCTAAAAACTACTGCGGAAGTCAACAATTTTATTTGGCACAAAACACTCAACCGAGCTAAGCCAAACTCGGTATGTGAATTAGTACTAATGTCTTCCTTATAATAAGCCATACTAACATTTCTAGGGACGGGCAGGAGTGGGGGTTATATCGAAGGCCTGAAATTAAAAATAGCGATATTTCGTTTCCTATTCCTTTTTCAGCAAATATGCACATAAAAAAAGTTGTTTATTTTGTTATTTAGAGTTACTTTTGTTATATGCACTTTTGCTGTATACGGAAGTATAAATGAGTTATACGCTAAAAACTATTGCGGGAGTCCACAATTTTATTGGCACAAAAGACTCAACCGAACTAAACCAAACTCGCTATGTGAATTAATACTAACAATTTCCTTATAATAAGCCATACTAATATTTCTAGAGACGGGCAGGAGTGGGGGTTATAAGGGAGGCCTGAAATTAAAAATAGCGATATTTCGTTTCCTATTGCTTTTTCAGCAAATATGCACATAACAAAAGTTGTTTATTTTGTTATTTAGAGTAACTTTTGTAATATGCACTTTTGCCGTATACGGAAGCATAAATGAGTTATCCGCTATAAACTAAAGTGGGAGTCCACAATTTTATTTGGCACAAAAGACTCAACCGAATTAAACAAAACTTGGCATGTGAATTACTACTAACGCCTTCATTATAATAAGCTATACTAACATTTCTAGGGACGGGCAGGAGTGGGGGTTATAAGGAAGGCCTGAAATTAATAATAGTGATATTTCGTTTCCTATTGCATTTTCGGCAAATATGCACATAACAAAAATTGTTTATTTTGTTATTTAGAGAAATTTGCTCAACACTTCGTTTCGATATGAACTACCAGGTACCTGACCTGAAAAAATTATGCCAAATGTATGTCAATATTTTCTCCTTAATAATTCAAATCTACGCATAATGCACAGGAGACGGGAAATATGACAATATGCAGGACAGTGAAGTCTTACATAAAAAAATAATTTTATTATTAACAAATGCCAACAACGGGTATTAACCCTAAACACTGGAACGGGTAAATGTCAAAATATTGTGCAAAGTAAAGCCTTGCCAAAAATATACCATCACCATTCAGCCTCAAATGAATTCCCGAGCGAAGCCGGGTATCTGAGCTAGTATATATATAAAATTGTAACTCTGTCTGTACATTGATTTTTTTTACGAAATTTCACGATAACTTTTCGTTTCACATGTCATAGACACCATATCTGCATTTTGTTTCTTTCGTGTATGTTTGTTTGTTTGTTTACCTTTTCACGCATAAACGGCTGAACAGAATTTTATGAAACTTGGTATGTATATTACTACTAACCCAACTAAGACTTTAGGCTATATTAATTTTCTCTGAAACGAACAGGTGTGGGGGTTATAAGGGAAGCCTGAAATTAAAAATGTCGATATTTCGTTTTCTATTGGTTTTTCGGTATGCACATAACAAAAGTTGTTTATTTTGTTATTTAGAGTAACATTTGTTATATACACTTTTGTCGTATACCGAAGTTTAAATGCGTTATACGCTAAAAATTATAGCGGGAGTCAACAATATTATTTGCTAAAAAAGACTCAACCGAACTAAATAAAACTGGGTATGTGTATTAGCAGTGGGGCCTTCATTATAATAAACCATACCAACATTTCTATGGACGGGCAGGAGTGGGGGTTATAAAGGAAGCCTGAAATTAAAAATAGCGATATTTCGTTTCCTATTGGTTTTTCCGCAAATATAAACATAACAAAAGTGGTTTATTGTGTTATTTGGAGTAGCTTTTGTTATATACACTTTTGTCGTATACCTAAGTATAAATGAGTTATACGTTAAAACATTAGCGGGCATAACGGCTGAACCGAACTTAACAAAACTCGGTATGTCAATTAGCATTAATTCTTCCATGATTATAAGTTATATTAAAATTTTTAGGTTCGAACGGGAGGGGGGGGGGGTTAAAAGGGAGGCCTGAAATAAAAATTCACCATATTTACATAGATATTTATAAGAGACGGGAAATATAAAAATATCGAAGACTGTGAAGCCTTATCGAACAAATAATTCTATTATTAGCAAATCCACGGCAAAGATGGGTATCAATCCTAAACACTGGGACGAGTAAATGTCAAAATATTGTGCAATGTAGAACCTGCTAAAAAATACCATCACCATTCAACCTCAAATGAATTCCCGGGCGAAGCCGGGTATCTGAGCTAGTATATATATATATATATATATATATATATATATATATATATATATATATATAATTTTTTGAACTGACCTCATTTCCGTCATCTCCTGTGTAGGACCTATAGACATTTGAAGATATTTTCGAAAATCCCGTCATGAGTACGACCTCAATAGCTGATTTTCATTAAGGGATATCGGCTAAAAACGGTAGATGCATCTGTAGATTTATAAAACGCTTTAAATACCGTTAACTTGAAACTGTATACGTAAAATAGGAATAGATTAAAAAGACAGAAGGTTAATGTGGAATATTTACAAAAATCAGAGCAAGTAAATCATTATTAATGAGTGAAAAAGGAAGCTTGAATTAAGGAAAGTGTAAGACAAGGGTGCATTCTGTCACCTTATCTGTTCAATATTGTTGCGAAAATTAAATACATGAATAATCCTTCAGAGTGAGAGTCGCGTATTTGGGAAGTGCGACGTAGATCAAAGAAACCGACAGAGGATCTAGGTCCTACTAGACCCGTGTAGTCCGGCGTCGAAGGGTCCAGATAATTCCCATTGATGTATGCCGACGACCTATATAAAGAACCAGCTAGCCGTGAGCGAGTCAGTTTTATTTTCTCCTGTCTTAATGTTCACATCAGTGCTACAATGCGACTTAGTGCAGTGCGGTAAAGTGTTTTTATGTGAAGAACAGTGTTGTGCCGTGACTGTAAGTAACAGTTTAGTGCCGTGTTTAAGACAGTGCAGTGCTGCAAAGTAAAGGACAGTGCAGTGCCGTCTTTTTGTGAATTTCAGTGACCGTGAGTGAATAATTGGACTGTGACTCATTGAAGAACAGTGACGCTATCAGGGCATACTGTGAGTAGCAATTAAGAACAATTAACCAAGTGTATTGTGCATTGTTTGCAGTGAAAAAAACTGTGAAACTTGTGAGTGTTTAATTTTGCAATCCAAAAGAACTCTTATTAGCAACGTTTATTACTGGTTTTGGTAATAAGAACGTAACAATATGTTTATTGAAAAGGCGATAACGAAAATAATAGAAAGAACCGAAGGTATACGGATAAGAGGTAAATCCTTTCATTGCATCAGATTTACAGATGACATTGCACTGGTGGCTAAATCCGAAGTAAATATGAATAGAATGCTGTATGTCCTAAAGTACATATAAAACACACGTTTTGGTAGTAGAGAAGACCAAAACTTTTTCGATCCGACACATAATAACGGAGATATTTTGAATTTATAATGCCTCCTCACCTCTGAACCCCCCCCCCACTATTCTATGTCCAATATCAACTAAAAACAAATATGATCTTTAGTGATGATTGAAACGGCTAAATATTAAGTGGTATAGATCAAATAAACATTTTTGAAACAAGAACGTTAAATCTTAAATTAAACGTTATCGTATAATAACAATAATTAGTATTTAAGTTTAGAATAAAGTGTTTCATGATATAATAGCTTATTGTTAATATGAAATGGAAGAACGGGGGTTTACTGAAGGCTGAAAATAAATGTATTCAGATATCTCAGTTAATATTCATGATAAAGAAAATGCATCCATCAAGAATTGTATACAAACATCATTAGTATAACAAGATTGGTTATATATAACTTTTCGATCCTATTTATAGTAATGGAATTCCCCTTCTAAACCACCCTCCCCCAGCCCGATTAAAGCCGTTAATTCACATGATTTTTAGTATTACATGGAACGATTATACAACGAGTTTGGTAATGATACGACAAAAATTGCGACCGCTAGAGCGGTAAGACAAATATAACTATTCATTAATACATACATATATATACGCGCGCGCGCACACACACACACACACACACACACGCGCGCACACACACACACACGCACACGCGCACGCACACACACACACACACACACACACACACACTCCAGACATAGCTTGGCAAGCTTCTATAACCATTTTTGAGGTGCTGGATGGTGAAGGAATTATTATCTCAGGTAAGAAAAAACGCCTCGTTCCTTCACTATTCTTTATTCGATAATAATTCCTTCACCATCCAGCACCTCAAAAATGGATATAGAAGCTTGCCAAGCTATGTCTGGAGTTCAACGTTGGCACAACGGCACTGATGATGGAGCGTATGCTCTGAAAGCGCTCTGTCACAACGAATAAAGAATAGTGAAGGAACGAGGCGTTTTTTCTTACCTGAGATAATAATTCCTTCACCATCCAGCACCTCAAAAATGGATATCCAATTTAACTCTCCATAATGACCTCAACATTCCTTTTGTCCATACCCAAGCCAAATCCCGATATCAGAAATTCCACTCTCTCCTTCCCGCACTTCCTAATTCTTTAGTCGAATCACTTTCATCTACCCATATTCCAGAAAACCCAAGACGGCGTCTGAAGCGTAAGTGGCCAAGAGATCTTCTCGTGTAGTGTTTCAGTTTAACTCCATAAACAACCCATTGTTCCCTCCATTGTGGGTATTGTCAATGGACAACTTCCCACCTCAAGTCAATAGTCAAGTCACTTTTTTCTAACATATCATTTGCTTGTAATATTTAATTATGTTGTTGCAAATAAACGAATAAATATATAAAAAAAAAATAAAAATACTGATTACATTGAGCAGAGAGCAGGAGAGGGAGTTAGAGAAAAAGTAAAATAAAAAATTACTACTTTTGTTGCTAATTTACTTGTCTACCAATGTTGTTCTTTACGTTTTAACTTTTACTTGAATATTGCCCAAAAATATTTGCAATAATTAGATGGAACAGATAAGTAGTGTAGGAAATCTAATTTGTTTAGTAGCACTTGTCTGACGGACGTTTTATTAATTACAACCATGCAGTTTCCACCGAGGTGCCACAACTACCAGCTTCAGGACATTTCGAAGAATTACTTGGAGAGAAGAAAATGTCCAATTCTTTACAAGTTTTTTAATTCAGCGCTAATCGCTTTCGAAGACTATTGTCTCCATCTTCAGAGCTGCTTGAATGCACTCATTGGGAAAGACAGTAAGTGACGCTGAGTCACTTGCTGCCTTTCCCAATCAGCGCATCAAGTAGCTTTGAAGATGGAGACAATAGTCTTTCAGAAAGCTTAGTGCTGAAATATAGAACTTGTGAAGAGTTAGACGTTTTCTTCTCTCCAAGTACACAATATTCTTCCTTCCAACAACGCTACTGAGAAATTTCAAAGAACTATTCAATGTTTCCAATGTCCCAGTAGTATTTTTGGGAGCCTCAATGCTTTTGATTCAACATCTAATAAGTAATTGTTGGGATGTTGTGTAGGGGTAGCTGGTATGCGGGGCACAGGAGATGTGTTGTCGATTAATATGTCGTCCATACATTGGGCCAGACCATCCGCACCGATCGAGTTCTAATATGTGGGCACCCACACGCTGCCTCCACACATCCTCTATCCTACACTTGACATTCTACTCCAGACCCTCACTTGCGAAAATCTAAACCAGAACGTCTGACATTTCCGTACAGATAAAATGGGAAAATTTCACTACAGTCAGTTCTTAGGAGCTAAATCTACATCTCTATTTACTGAAAAATATGAAATGTATCAATTGCATAAACCCACCTAAGATTTTACGTGACAAAAAGGGTATACGTTGGCAGCGATAATGAAAAATACTTGATGTTTTTGTTAATTCTAAAAACCTGATAATTAGTACAAAAGAAGCCTGTTGTCTACGGGGTGCATATTAAACAGAGTTCCCACATGTTTAATTTAGGCTTAAGATTATACGTTTATATATGTAAAAGCTATGAATGAAAATGGGTAGGAGTGAGGAATTACCCAAGACTGAAAACGCTAAAACACAAATAATTAAGTTAATAGACGATTTAAAGAAAATTGTGTTTACAGAGCAATCATTATACATTACATTGTAACTAGTTAGTGGGCCATTTTTCGATGTGATTCATAATAAAGGAGAAATTACTATTTTTTATTTTCCTCTGTAACGTGCCCCCTCCTCCTATTATCCGATCATAAACTTGATCTTCTTTACTAGGTAGTTTCTCATCTGGAGGCATTTTTAAAAAATCGCGTCATGAGAACTACAGCAAGTTTTCCTTCAGGAAAATCTTCTAAAACTGAGGCATTTACTTACGAAATAAAAGTCAATCAGAATATAATGTTTTGATTCTTGATAAAAAAAGTAACCTGAACATCTTTAGGTCCTTAAGAAATACATTTAAGGCTACGGAGGGATGGCCTTCGAGCAACTCAAGCCTTGAGTAGAATTTTCTCGGCTCGCTCCTTTCTTGGTGTAAATGGAATTTCCCACGTGATGACTTCATTCCTGGATGATGTGTATGATGCAGAAGGCAACGGGAACCCACTGCACGTTCTTACGACCTTCTTATTCCTTTGTTCGTGAACAGGACGACCTAATTTTCACGGGATCAATTACCAGGTGTAGCCTGGAGATAAAAGTGTACAAGAAGAGAGATGTCTCCAAAAATTAATGATGGTGTTTCTTTTTTAGCAGATTTCCCTTAAGGGAAATCAGCTATTGAGGCTGACGCGATTTTTGAAATTTTTCTTCAAATCTCCATCGATCCTACCTAGATGACAAAAATTAGGTCCGTTCAAATATATATATATATATATATATATATATATATATATATATATATATATATACTTGTCTCTTACCGCTTTAGCAGTCGCAATTATTGTGTAATAGTTACCAAACTCGATTATTAGTAGTTTTATGTAAAAAGAAACATCAAGATCGTTAACGGCTGAAATCGGGCCAGGAGGAGGAGGGGGGAAGAGGGGAGGAATTTCGAAAATTTGAATATCTCTGTTACTATACGTCAGATCGAAAAATCATACTGAACCAATCTTTTAGCAAATTAAATTTACTATAAATATTGCTCTATACATATGTACCTTATAACGAGTATTAACGGAGAAATTTGGATAATATTTCGCTTTCAGTAAACCCCCACTAGTGTCATGTTAATATAATAAGCTGATATATCATGAACCACTTCATTACAAGGTTAAATACCAAATATTGTCCTCATTGAACTTTAACTTTGTGAGATATATGCAAATACGTTCTGTTGCTCCCCCCCCCCCCGTTCTTTTCTTCTTTGATTACTAAAATTTGAATGGTTGAGATAAAACTGATTCTGATTCATTACAAATTACAGCACTAGCTTTAGTAAATTGTTTTCAATAAAATTAATATGTTATATTCAGATATATTTCATTAATTGTTTGTCTTTCCGCTCTATCTATCTGTTCAGCGCTACAAGGTTGGCTGGCCTATTTCTTTACAATTCAGCCGCTTTCCGACGTAGAGATTATTAACTTGTTTTGTATATTGACTGAAAGATTTCTCATTAACGTTAGTATTTATTCAGTTAACATTGTGTTACCTGCATGTATGTTTATCTAGTGTAAACCTTCGCGTGGGAAATCTCCTTAGTTTACGCAGCTCCTGAGTTACGGATTCTTATATTTTTCTATCTAAAAACTTATCTTTTAATAAATATCAACAATGAATGAGATAGCAAAGGCTTTCCAATGGCTTATTTCAGAACTTGTATTATTATTTTAGAACTTTCTGGTTTATTAGTAACTTTGTATTTTTTGTGTAGCATTGGACTTGATGGTAAGAAGTGCGAGCAAGAACTATTGTCTTCAGTAGTCTGCAAGCAATTTTCGTTGATAGGTGTATATTACTGAGGGATGAAATTTGAAAAACTTCTCTTTATCTGTGTGAAAAAGAGAAAAGAATACGACGCATAAATCTTAACTCGTGCATTTGGGAGTCAATTTCCTGTTTCAGGGCCCCTTTGAAAGTACTAGGGTAGAGAAGGGCAGTTCTGCATGCATATAGGGGATGTATAGGACATATATTTCAATTTAAGTACAAATTTGAAAGTTTTAAGGAGGTAGTAGACGGGAGAAGAGGAAAAGTTGGGGACATTATCAGAGCAGGTGAGAAGCAAGATGTCAGTGGGCTATAAACTGCTCAAGTTTTGATCAAGATAGAGGTGCTGGGCGGAAATTAAATAGCATTGCTCTCTCCAGTTACTCTCCTCTGTACCTCCATCACTCTACCCCATTAGCACAACATTTTCTCCCTCACACTTCTCCGCTCTTCCCACTATTAATTGATTTTGTAAGGAAAATAAAACTTTTTTTTTTTAAATTTTATTACATTTTAGACAGTGAACATTTATCTCGTACTATTCTATATTAAACCAGAGCCTATCTATCAGTTATCGTAAATCCCTTCATCCAATTATAAACCGCTTTCGGCCCAGTTAATATTACTCAATTACTTCTATGATACTTATTAGTGATCTCAATTCCGAGCTGTATTCTATTCCAATAATCAACGATGCATTGAGCCCCCAAAAATTTCTACCACCCCCCCCCTTGAAGGACACCACACACACATGCCTGCACGCACTCACACACACATATTGTTAAGAAACGCCTTTAATATTTATAAAATTTTCTAAAAGTTCAAAAAACCAAAAGAAATTTACTTTCTTTCATTATTAGTTCGTAAAATAATGGGGTCCTTGAGGACAGAACGGCCCGTTGAGTTAGCAATTCACTCGAATTACGTCACAGGTAGTACTGCTCATGCGAGAACTGGCCAAAATTTCGGCCATTGAGGCCAAAAAAATTACTATGTTTGAACTTGATATGCGTGTGGCTAATAACCATAAAATTCATGCCGAACCAATAGCCACCCCTTCACCCAACTATAGAAAATGACTACCCAATTGTGAAGAACGAGAAGAAGTGAAACTGTTGTCTCCCAGAACTTCAATATACTAAGTTCGATAAGGATATACGTTATTGGATCAAATTTACGGGCCATTTTGGAAAAATAAATGAACATACAGCATATTGATGAACATGACATGTTTCAGTACCTACTTCAAATTACATTTGGGGGAACTAGAAAAGTCGTCGAATAGCTTGATTGATACCAAGAAAATTATACCAGGGTAATTCACGCCCAAGAATGGACTCGCCAATGAAGTGGTGGAGGAAAATGTAAGGGAATTACAAAGTGTTTTCATAAGTCAATGGATTATATCAACTAATCTATCTCCGTATGAGCTACTTGATAAGCTCCAAACTGAATTCGATGCATTAGAAAGCGAAGGTAACCAGCCAGACCTGCGCGAATATGCTAGTTCCCTTGGTAGAGTTATCGCTCCCGCATAGCATGGGAAACTTACCAAGCATCGACAGAAAATGAAGAAGGTCAAGAGACCACTCCGACAGTGCAATGAATTTCCTACAGTAATTATTGGCGCATGAGATTGAAAATGAAGAAAGAATTAAGTTGGCGTACACCATATTCTATGGACTGAATGTGGAGGAGACTGAAGGTATAACAGGCAGGATAAGTGAAATCAAAGTCCAAAACTATGATAAAAACAAGTCGCCACACTAATAACTGCTGTAAATAAAGGCGTGTTTATTAAATGAATATTCTGTGAAAGGTCACATTTCGGTTGGGAATATTTTAAGGCCCAAAAATTGCCTTAGGAAAGGTTGGTTGGGAAAACCAAATTTAAAGAAGCAAAAATTAAGATCGATAGAGAGGTAACATACGTCCATGTATTTATAAATAAAACTTTATTAATTCTATCAGTCCAGTGCAATTCCAATCTGGCGTAATAGTCGGGTCACTGGGTATTTGAAACTGTACTACTACTAGTTCCATGTCTCCATTTTCTTGAAACAACACTATTTTCATGGATAAAATCCAAAATGTGAGGAGTTGAGAGAGGTTTATATTTTTTTTTATAGGAAGAGGGGTAATTACAGGAATGGCGAGTTGTTTTATAAATTGTTTCCGGGAAATGTTTTCTTGTTAAACCAATGGCTCTGTTGGTTTTTTGCATTATAATTGCGGATATTGGCCCTCTCCGGCATTCCTTTGATGAAGATAAGCCACTATCGGTTCATTAACTATTCGTAGGCACCTCTCTAAACGTTACGGTAACTGGTAAATGATTCGAGTCATATTCTCTTACTGTAAAGTTCTGGATTACAGATATATCTAGAATGTCAGGAGAGTATCGTATTCATGTCGAGTATAATGTGGATTCCAGTAGATATGCACAGGAAAATGGAATTCCCCAAGGATGTGTTTTAAGCACCATCCTTTTCTTTATCGCTATAGACAGCGGCCGCTACATAATGCCTAACAGTATATACTATTATTTATAAGTAGATAGCCTGTTTATTTACATTTGCGCACGCACAATTAAACACGCAGTACAACGTCTTCAGGATACCATTTACAGTTTAGAAGAATGGAGTGTTAGGAATGGGCTCAAATTTTCATCCCATAAAACAAAAACAGTTATTTTCTCTAAAAAAATAATACTTCCTTCAGTAAACCTAACTCTTAACAATATTCCAATCCCTGTGACTTTTTACATAAGAACATTAGGTCTAATTTTTGACTTGAACCTGGACAACTGACATGAAAGAAAGCCTTCATAGATGTAGAAAATCACTGAATCTCTTAAGGAGATTGCGCAGTACAAATTGGGGAACTGACAGAAGTGTAATGTTTAATTTCTACCTTTCAGACACTAGGTCCATTCTGCGTAGCTTACTCATCTGCCAGGAAAAGCACTTTAAAAATGTTAGAGTCCGTACAAAACACAGGTCTCAGGCAATCAACGGGTGCATTTATAAGCCCAATAACCGGCGTTTGTGTTGAAGTAAATGAATTACCATTGAAATACTGACGAATGCTATTGTACATACATTATTTTCTCAAATCAATTCTTAAACTCTCCCTGTGTCCCTAAAAATACTAATGAACCTACAATACATCAAACCCTTCGAGACAACAGCATCTACCAATCTGATTCCTTGAATACAAACACAATACTTCTATTCAAAGAACATTACAGAATCTATACAAAAAATATACTGAAACATATTATCCTTGGAAAACTGACAAACTGAGCTTTGACTTGACCCTAACACCGTACTCTAAAACTAACCTGTCTTCTAAATATCATTACCTAGAACATTTTACTTCTCTACTAAGAGACAAGAAACAATACCTATTTATTTACGCGGACGGATCCAAAACGGACCAAGGAGTAGGGACAGCTGCAATTTTTGCCTCAGCTAAGTTTCAAATAAAGCTGCCTGATGAGACTAGCATATATACAGCTGAGCTTGAAGCCTGAAACTTGCGATAGACAACATACCTGAGACAACACTCTCTTTATTTTTTTGAACAATTAATCAAGTACTAACAAACAGCAGAAAGTAAAAGAGACTGCTGTTTATAATTCATTCATTAAAATAATGCTATATCTTCAACATTTCCCCTCATTATTAAATGAATGGCTTTCTTCTCCTAAGTGTTCTTCATCAATCCCAACTTTTTGCACAGCCCGTTGTGGCTCTTCTGGTGCAATGGTTTTGTCATTACATCTGCAACTTGGTATTCTCCTCACAGCAATTTATCCTTCGGAAACCATAAAGAAGTGTATAGTTTTTATATGCTTCGTTCTACGATGATATTCCGGATTCTGTGCTAGTCTTATGGCAGCTTCATTATCGATTTGAAGCTCAGGGATTCTCTTCAATCTCAAAATGCCTGAGAGCAGTCTCTTCAGGCAGGTCAGTTTTCTTGCAGCTTCGCTGGCTGCAAAAACTTCTGCCTCTGTAGTGGATATTGCTACTGAAGGCTCAGCCACGATATTGCCGCCCCGGAATAGGTACAACAACCTCCGATGTAGGATCTGGTCGTGTACCTGTCATGAGATACATTAATGCTCCCACTGCCCGCTTGTATGGAAAAATCTCCTTCAAATCTTCATTTGCCAAAGCTTTCCCTGATTTATTACGCTCCTTCAGCATTGGAGTCGAAACAGGCTTGCAATTATTCCATCCAAATCTTTCGTAACCTTTAATAACTAGACGAGCCTTATATTTGTCAACTGTTCCTTCTGGATTACTTTTTAACTTATAAACCCATTTACAAGGCAGAGCTTCTGTAATTAGCAGATTTCCCTCAAGGGAAATCAGCTATTGAGGTCGTACTCATGATGCAAGTTTCGAAAAATGTCTTCAAATGTCCATCGATCCTACCCAGGAGATGACGAAAATGAGGTCCGTTCAAAATTATATATATTTGTCTGTTAACGCTCTAGCGGTCGCAATGTTTGTTTGATCGTTACCAAACTCGGAATTTAATCGTTTTATGTAAAAAGGAAGATCAAGTTCGTTAATGGCTGAAATCGGACCAGTGGGAAGGGGGGGGGTTAGAGGGGGATTTTTGAAAATTCCCCCTGAGTGTATATTTTCCTCATTGAGTGTATATATTCAATCTTATTGGAAATTAAATTTACTATAAATATTGTTCTATACATTTATTCTGTATCTTGAATATTAACCGAGATATTTGCATTTGTATTGTGAGTGTGGTCGGCAGGAGTTGGCTATGTTGGGGACTTTCCGCCGAGAGCTAGGCCGGCCGTTTCCGTAACTGTTCGTCCCTCGGGAATAGGTTTAGAGATTCCTTACTATTTTTGTTGTTATTAGGCAGATTTCTCTATTTTAAAACTTCACGTGGGAAATCTGCTTAGTTTACGCAGTCCCTGCGTGACGGACTTTTTTAGTATCAAGAGCATTTTCTTCAAAAACTACATCTCTTGATCTTATAATCTGGCTATTTTCCCTTCGCCAGATTTTGTTCCCGTCATGATTGCCATAGCCAATTAATATTCCTTTCATACTTTACTATCCATTTTCTTCGTTCTTTGGCCTGGAATATGTGCATAACATGTGCAACCTGTTATCTTCAAATGTTTTACATTAGGTTTTCTTCTAGTCCACTATTATCATAAGGGGTGACTTCATCAACACTCGGTTCACCAGATCTATTTAATATGTAAGCAGCAGTGTTTATCATCTCTGCCCATAGTCCCTGGGGAATATTACCATGAGCGTGCATAATAGCCCTGGCAGTTTCTACAATGGTCCTGTTGTCCCTCTCGGAACATCCGTTCTGCTGAGGAGTGTAGGGCATAGTCAGTCTCTGTCATATCCCATGCTCTTGGAGAATTCCTCTTACAACTAACTCCCCGTCATTATCACTGAGGACTGATACGTCACTCAATCGCCCCAGCGAAATGCGATTACTATAATAATACTGTGGATTCGTCGTGTCCGGTCATTGTTAATCCCAAGTTCTCCGAAAACGTATTAAGTTTTATAGAACACTTAGAACTTCTAAAAAGAAACTTTATTGTGTAATTTGCGTCAGCAATACCTGAACAATAAATGAACGATATGAACTCAGGAAATCAAGTGAAGAAGAAGCAGGGTTTTGTATACTAGATGCTGACTATGCGTCTGCATCTACTATATGCTAAAGATGTGTCTGATCTTGTAACTTTCTTTTGCAGCCCCTAGCTTCCTATTTAAATCTTCATTCATTATTTTGGGACCCCCCCCCAAGTTTATCCCTGTAAAAAATATATGGAAGTCGCTTTCGGCTATTCTGAAACCAAGGTTGATATTACATCGAGGGTTCTGTTGCATTTAAATGTTAAGCTTATCCCTATGATTGCAAGTTTGTGGAAGAATGAGAGTAGTATGTAATTATGATACGGTTTTCTTCACAAACCTGGAACTCCTCCACTTCGAGTTAGTCTACCTATTCTGTACACGATGTAACCTGGTGTCCTATATTTGTCGCCGTAGGTTAAGTGAGTCTGTATACATTCTAGGTCTATATTATGTCTCTTCATAAAGTTACTAAGTTTTCCCAGATAGTCAGTAATAGATAGCTAGAATGATCTAGATAGATTGAGTTCATTTAGTCTATGCGTTTTCTAGTTCAAGTATTTGGTTTAGCGTTTAGTGTGAACAAGTCTCACTTAATTGGGGTGTTCAGTTTGAGTTAGATGTGAATAATGAAGCGTAAGTGAATTTCGTGCAGTCATGCTCATATTTTTGGGACCTATGTTTCAGTAGCACTGTCTTAAATTCTTAAAAATCTTTGAAACCTCGTTAATTTGCATTGTGATTTTTCCCACAATTTGCAAAGCTACATTCTGCCACATTCCTTCTGGGGCACATCTTAAAAGTGTGGTCAGCAGAGGATTTAGATTAAGTATCGAAATGATAATAATTGTTTAGAATCTATTCTACAACGACTTTTACACTGATTAGACGTTTCGGTCTTCGTCTCTCCTTCTCTTGAACAGCTGGAAAGAAAAGAACCCCTTGCTCGAAAATAGCTTTGATCTCAGAGCAGTCATGTAACTAATACCAGGAATAGGATATCCATTTCTGTCGATTAATCTAGCTATCTTGGCGACCGGTATTGCATTGAGTGCTCAACTTAAACGTCTCACTCAGACAGCCTTAACCAGTATACGAGTACATATTTGCATTCTTTAGTTGTCTGCTTTCAGTAACCTCCCCCCCCCCTCACCCTCCTACTCATGTCACATTAACAATAAGCTGATGTATCATGAATGCCGATATATAGTTGTATTCGAAGCTTAAATACCAAATAAATATTCTCTTCCTTGAAATTTTAATATGAGATATATGCAAATATGATCGGTGTGATTTTATCATTTAAGTCTTAATCTCCTACTTTTGTCATATATATATATATATATATATATATATATATATATATATATATATATATATATATAATTGTAACGTCTATCTGTACATTATTTTTTTTCTCAAAATGTCACGATAGTTTTTCGCTTCACATGCCATAGACACGATTTCTGCAATTGTGGCTTTTGTGTCTGTTTTTTGTTATATTTTCATGCCTAAACTACTGGACCGAATTTTATGAACCATGGTACGTATATTACTACTGACCCAACTTAGACTATAGGTTATACTAATATTCTCAGATACGAACAGGAGTTGCCGTTATAAGAGAGGCCTGAAATGAAAAATGCCGTAATTTCGTTCCTTATTAGTTTTTCTCCAAACACTTTTTTTTAGCAGATTTCCCTTAAGGGAAATCAGCTATTGAGGTCGTACTCATGATGCGAGTTTCGAAAAATTTCTTCAAATGTCCATCGATCCTACCCAGGAGATGACGAAAATGAGGTCCGTTCAAAATTATATATATATATATATATATATATATATATATATATATTATATATATATATATATATTTGTCTGTTAACGCTCTAGACTGTTTGTCTATGTTCGGTAGTTTCCGCCAAGAGCTCTGGCGGCCGTTTCTATAACTATTCGTCCCTCGTGAATAGGTTTAGAGGTTAGGTTAACTGTTTTTTGGGGCTAGAAACTACTGGGTTATTACGCCCTAAATAATGTTTTAGGTTTAGAGGTTTCTTACTACTACAGTTGTTATTAGGCAGATTTCTCTATTGTAAAACTTCTCGTGGGAAATCTGCTTAGTTTACGCAGCCCCTGCTTGACGGACTTTTAGCAGATTTCTCTTAAGGGAAATCAGCTATTGAGGTCGTACTCATGACGCGAGTTTCGAAAAATTTCTTCAAATGTCCATCGATCCTACCCAGGAGATGACGAAAATGAGGTCCGTTCAAAATTTTATATATATATATATATATATATATATATATATATATCTATATATATATATATATATATATATATATATATATATATATATATATATATATATATATATATATTTGTCTGTTAACGCTCTAGCGGTCGCAATTTTTGTTTGATCGTTACCAAACTCGGAATTTAATCGTTTTATGTAAAAAGGAAGATCAAGTTCGTTAATGGCTGAAATCGGTCCAGTGGGAGGGGGGGTTTAGAAAGGGGATTTTCGGAAAATTCAAAATATCTCCGTTATTATGGGTCGGATCGAAAAATTGTATAGAATCAATCTTATTGCAAATTTAATTTATTATAAATATTGTTCTATACATTTATTCCCTATCTTGAATATTAACCGAGATATTTGCATTTTTATTAAATTTGGGCCGATACCGGATTTTTGAATTTCCCGCCAAAATCTAGTTCGGCCCTTTGCCGTAACTGTTGGGCTCTTGTATGGAGATTTCTCTATTGTATAACTTCACGTGGGAAATCTGCTTAGTTTGAATTTGCTTAGTGGGAAATCAGCCCCTGAGCGACGGACCTTTTTTGTTATTTAAAGTAACTTCTGTTATATATTGTTATGTCGTATACCGATTTATAAATGAGATATACGCTAAAAACTATAGCGGGAATCAACAATTTTATTGGGCTCACACGGCTAAACCGAACTGAACAAAACTCGGTATTTGAATTAGCATTAACTCCTCCATGAGTATAAGCTATATTAAAATTTCTAGGGATGGACAAGAGTAGGGGTTGAAATATAGGTATGAAATGCAAAATTCCCATATTTAGTTTCTTGTTAATTTCACTACAAAAATGAACTAAACCAAAGTTACTTAATTTCTTATTTAGAGTAACATTTTTTATTTACTTTTTTGTCCTATACCGAAGCATAAACAAGACATACGCTAAAAACTATAGCGGGAGTTGACAATTTGATTGGGCACTAACAGTTGAAACGAACTTAACAAAAGTCGGTGTGTGAATTATCATCAACTCTTCCATGATTATAAGTTATAATAATATTTTTAAGTTCGAACAGAAGTGGGGGTTATAAAGAAAGCCTGAAATAAAATGTACGATATTTCGTTTTCAATTGGTTTTTCAGCAAACGTGCACATAAAAAAATTCCGTCACGCAGGGGCTGCGTAAACTAAGCAGATTTCCCACGTGATGTTATACAATAGAGAAATTTCGGAATACAGAGTCAAACAGTTACGGGAACGGCCCGAACTAGCTGTTGACGGAAACTCACGACTAGACCCGAAGTTTTCCGATCTCATCTCAGAAGCTGAAAACAGAAAAATGCAAATATCTCGGTTAATATTCAAGATACGGAATAAATGTATATAACACTATTTATAGTAAATTAAATTTGCAATAAGATTGATTCTATATACTTTTTCGATCCGACGTGTAGTAACGGAGATATTTCGAAAATCCTCCCCTCTAAACCCCCCCTCCCACTGGTCCGATTTCAGCCATTAACGAACTTGATCTTTATTTTTACATGAAACGTTTAAATATCGAGTTTGGTAACGATCAAACGAAAATTGCGACCGCTAGAGCGTTATCAGACAAATATATATATATATATATATATATATATATATATATATATATATATATATATATATATATATACATATATATAATTTTGAACGGACCTCATTTTCGTCATCTCCTGGGTAGGATCGATGGACATTTGAAGAAATTTTTCGAAACTCGCGTCATGAGTACGACCTCAATAGCTGATTTCCCTTAAGGGAAATCTGCTAAAAGATGTTGTTTATTTTGTTATTTAGGGTAATTTTCTTTTATACATTTTTCGTACAACAATTTATAAAGCAAGTAATTGGCAATAGAAGTATTGATATACTCAACAATTCGTTGCAATATAAGAACTACCAGGCCTCATGTGGAACGTGGAAAAATTAAATCAAAACTATGTTAATATTTGATCCCTAAGAATTCAAATCTATGTTATTTTTTAAAGCCAGTATCAGGTTGCACCAAGACTAATGAATTCTGCCCCCCCCCTTCCCTTCTCCCTAACATTAATGAGAAATGTCAGTTTAGAAGTAATAGAATCAAAATCTTAGTATAATATATTCGAAATAAGCTGAACAACCTGCGATGGAACTTATATTGGTGAATTTGCGCAGCAGCTGACTAAAAAAGTTAAACACGTAAAAATTATTGACAGTAATGGAAATATAATTGCCTTGACGGATCATTCCATCTCCAAGAAACTCACCTTCAATTTTTAAAAAGTTCAAATCATTGTTAAAGAAATAAATAATACTAAACTACAGTAATACAGTATCTAGCAAAGAATTATCATAGTGTATTGTTAAATTAATGTTATTATTTTATATATATATATATATATATATATATATATATATATATATAAAATTTTGAAGGAGCCTAATATTTGTCTCAACCGAGTTAGGATCGATGGATATTAAATTCCATTGAAAAGCACACCATGAGTACAACAACCCTTATCCTATCCTACATCACAGCCCATTATGTTTAAATGTATATCCCATGTATATGGGTGTGTACATGAGGAACCTGTTTTTATTTCCCATGCTTGTAAGGTTTCTTTAGCTTACTTTCCACGTATGTCTTCCTCGTTCTCCATGGTTTTTCTTCTTAGTTCAGGAGTAGATAAAAATAAATAAAAGATTCAGAACTCCCACACACTGCACCTGCACACATCGCTTAGTCAGGGACTGCTTTCTTTCCCTTGACTTCCTGGATTTCGGACTGCACGGCTCTCTCTTGTAACTGTCTTTCACTAAGGGTGGCCCAATGACACATAAAACGTTTAATTCCATGCTTAAATACCATATATTTTTTTCATTTAACTTTTGTTTAATATGTCACATATATGCAAATCTGATGGGTTTGTTTTCATCATTTAATTATTATTGTTATTTCTTAATGTCCACATTTGGTGGCTAACTGGTTATCTATCTTTAGGTTAGCCACTTTTCTAGCCAGGGAATCATTTAAGATTTCACTTTCTAAACTATGTGTTTTATTAATTTATTTTATTTGATCAAGACCGCGTTTGTAAGTTATATACTTCTAAAAGGAGCATAATAGAAGCACAAAACATGTAGAGCTATTTTGAATACAAGAATAGAAATTGTACATAAGTGTTTTTAACAACATTCTGTAATCTCTAACAATATTGCAATCTACGTCTACATTAACTAATTTATAGAAGAATTAACAAATGCTACACATCTCTTGCAGCTGCTGCATGTTTGTATTAAACATATAAATAAATAAGAAATAATATTTGTAAACTTCCAGAGAAATCAGGAAGAAAGAGGAACCTGATATTTTGTGGAAATATACACTTCCCATCTGTATACTCTGGAAGTATATACTGAATTTACAGAAATGGGCTTACATGCTTACTTTCCATTTCAATTATATGATTACTCTGAGAGGCCAATTATTTCCAACTGAATGAAATGGTTGTGAGTTTGTGAAATTACCAACCTTTTAACACTTTTTTCATTATTTCAATTACTTAAACTACACAAGTCACTGTGGAATATTATTTTTATGCCTTCACTTTACTTAATTATTTAGTGTTTCAACACCAAATAATTAAGGAATTATTTTCCTTTCCAAAAGGAAGCTCCTTATATTTTTTGAATGTTAGTACAATGAACCAATTTTAGCCATTAACGAAAATGACCTTTAGTTTTGCATGAAACACTTATATATTGAGTTTGGTAATGATAAAACAAAAATTGCAACCACTAGAGGTTTAATAGACAAATGTGTGTATGTGTCTGTGTGCGCACGCGCATGTGTGTGTGTATGTATATATATATATATATATATATATATATATATATATATATATATATATATATATATATAAATGACTCAGTATTTTTGAGCCATATCTGGAAAAATCCTTCCATTGATGTTCAGCTCTAATTGAGCACTCATTAAGAATCCAAGTAGCATTTGTATTTTTAAATTACAAAAAGATGGAGATATGTATGTACAGAGTTTCAGAAATTAACTGTTTGGTTATTTACACCAAAATATTTTATTGTTGAAAATTTGTAAGAGAAAGTCTTTTAATTTGTTCTCATATTTTATGGTACACTTTATGTTTTTGTTAACCTAATCTGATAAAATATTAAACACTTAAGAACAAATTGTCCTTTCTGAGCCATTTTATAAATTAAAAATATTATTAATGAATATTTGTGCATGGCAAGTTGATGTTCTTTATTTTGGATTGTCTCCGACCTCTGATCTTTACATTCTTCCGGCTGCTTGACAATGCATAAATTAAATCAACAATTTAGATTTTGTAGGCAATCCATTTTTTACAGATTGTCTTGATAATGTGAAAATTTCATTAACCAAAGTTGCCAGTTAGCTTTTTTAATTTAGAATTTAATATTACAGCACTAAGCTAAGTGAATCTGCTGATCAGTTATTGGAATCTCAGGACAATGTACTTTTGGACTTGAAAGCTTTTGCACTCAATACTTGAAGAGGTTTTTTCCCCCTTTTTGTTGCCCTTAAACTAATCAAATATTATACAGAGATTAAATATGTTTAAAGCCATATCAATATCTTACAAGTAATAAGAAACAATACAAATAGGTAGATTTAGATTGGAGAAAAAAAAAAAAACTATATGTAAAGAGAGAAATGTTTTTCATTTGCTGATTGATTGCAGGAATAATAAACTAGGTTAGGCAATAAAACAAAGATAAAGTTTTAAACTATATTTAAAGGTTTTAATATTGTGACAAGAGAAGATTTAATTGCATCTGCCATATACATAACACTAGATGTTCCTGGATAGGTAAATAATAATAAAAAACTATGCTATATAAATAATAATAATAAAAATCAACATTAATATAAGGGGGGGGGGCAAGTGCAAACTTAAAATACCACATGGTATAAAATACCTACTTAGCGACAGTAGTCCAGGCAAAAATTTCCAACACCTTAAAAACTTAATATTTTCCCCAGAATCTAATTCTTGGAATCACATTCACACACTATTATAACAAACTAATTTCACTATAATCCCATTTTTCATTTGCCATTATTGCTAATGTATTTTTAATTATTATATTGTTTATTTACTACTGTTATACCTACCTATTAGTAAATTCTTGTCAGTTATACTCAATTCTAGTTTGTAAAAATATGTTTATATATAAGCTACTAACATAGAAAAACTAACCTCATTATATAAGGCCAACTCCTTGCTATAAGAAAAAACTTGTAAGCAATAAATAAAATAATAAAAAATATCTCTGGAATATGCTGGATGGTAGAGGAACCAATTGATCAGGATCAATAAGAAGGCCAAGTCCTCTACAGTTTTTTTAATATAATGCAGAGTGCACTTTCGGAGTCAATGCTCCATCCTCAGTGCCTGCTGACAAACACAAAACCTCAAGTTAATTTAACATTCACAGCATGGCCAAAAAGCAAAATAGACAACAGTCATAAAAACAAAAACAAACAAACACAATATAAATAGTAAAAACAATGTTAATTCTTAAAACTAGTCAACTATTAAAAATCTAATCCTAGTCAACTACTATAAATTAAAGACAAAACAATCAAAAAATTGTATAACAAGTCAAATAATAAAAACAAACAACGGTAAGCATATGTCAAAATCTATAAATAAAATTAAAAACTAAAAACTACCTAAATTTCAGATTTATATCACAGTGGGTGAGAACCTCGGAAAAAACTACCCAGAGGAACTGTAAGAAACATCTAAAAAATAATAAGCAAAAACCCTATACTAATAATAGAGAGAAGATGAAGGAGGTACCTGATTAAAGCTGCGTTGCCTGGACCACGACTGCCGGGCGACTGAACCTCTTTTCCCGTAGAGAAGACAGGGCCCCGTCCCCGACATGTCGCAGCCTTACCGCCTCCTCCTTCTTATTAATATTCGTATCTCCATTCGCCTGTCTGTCCAGCCTTATATGCAGCCCCTCAGCCGTATTTAATCTTTTGCCCTTCTTCTCCTCATACAGCAATTGATACTTTATGGTGGACATGTCATGGCCCTCTTTTCTGGCGTGTGCGGAAAACTCAGTGTCGCGAGTGATGTGCTCCTTAAGACGCGTCCTTATCTTTCTACCACTTTGCCCCACATAAGAGGCATCGCATCCCGTGCACGAGATCCTATACACGCCAGATCTATCCAGGGGGCCCACATAGTCCTTAACACGGGGCAAACAATTTTTCAGGGACCGCTTGCTCCTGTAGGCAGTAGCCAATCCAATTTTCTTCAACCTGGATCCTATCTTTTCTGAAACAGGGCCCAAGTACGGGATGGAGACAGGGAACGACTTATTTTCCTTCTTTTTGGCCCGCTCTTCAACCGTGGCATCCTCCAGCTCCTTGGCTAACTTCCTTTTCAATCGGCGTTGGATAAGCCTGTCCACCAACTGTTCCTCGTACCCGTTTGCTTTACCAATATGCTTAATGCAGACCACTTCCTTGGCGTAATTTTCTTGTGTTAGTGGGGTACTAATCAGCCTCTCCACTAAATAAAGCAATCCCGCCATCTTGTATCTTGGGTGATGAAAGGAATCGGCAGGTATCAATAAGTCGGTGGATGAGGCCTTCCTATAGATACCGAATTTATGACCCCCTCCATCTCTCTCTATCTCCAGATCTAGGTAGCATAGCTTCTTAGCTTTTTCGTTCTCCAAGGTGAACTTAATTGTCTCATGACAGCTATTTAGGTAGGAAAGCAACCCATTCAAATCGTCCCTAGTACCGCTAAAACTGACAAAAGTGTCATCAACATACCGGGCCCAAAAATCAAAGCACTTATAGAATGGGTTGCGTGCCGATAAAATGAATTTCTCCTCAAAGAAATTCATAAACATGTCGGCGGCAAGTGGGCTAATAGCAGAGCCCATGATCAATCCCCGGTCCATCCTAAAGCATTTCCCGCCAAACTTAAAATAATTCTGTTTCAGACAGGCCGACAATAAGTTTATAAACTCTTTTGCCACCACCGGATTAAAATTTTTGGTCTCGAAAAACTTTTCAAAAACCCAAATGACATGTGTGGGGGGAACATTTCCGAACATGTTAATTATGTCAAACGAAGCTAAAATACGGTTCTCCCCGAATTTAGAGGCGCTTAATTTTGATATAAACTCTTCTCTGTTAGCCACGGTGTACTTGGGTTTAAAATTCGTGAGCCTCTTAAGTGTTTTTACCAAAAACTTCGCTAGCTTTTCCGAAGGTGCCGATTTAAAAGAAACTATGGGCCTAAACGGGTAACCATCTTTATGGATTTTCGGTAGGCAATACAATAATGGGGGAAGAGGATTCATATGAACAAGGTAAGGAAGTGGTCTGCATTAAGCATATTGGTAAAGCAAACGGGTACGAGGAACAGTTGGTGGACAGGCTTATCCAACGCCGATTGAAAAGGAAGTTAGCCAAGGAGCTGGAGGATGCCACGGTTGAAGAGCGGGCCAAAAAGAAGGAAAATAAGTCGTTCCCTGTCTCCATCCCGTACTTGGGCCCTGTTTCAGAAAAGATAGGATCCAGGTTGAAGAAAATTGGATTGGCTACTGCCTACAGGAGCAAGCGGTCCCTGAAAAATTGTTTGCCCCGTGTTAAGGACTATGTGGGCCCCCTGGATAGATCTGGCGTGTATAGGATCTCGTGCACGGGATGCGATGCCTCTTATGTGGGGCAAAGTGGTAGAAAGATAAGGACGCGTCTTAAGGAGCACATCACTCGCGACACTGAGTTTTCCGCACACGCCAGAAAAGAGGGCCATGACATGTCCACCATAAAGTATCAATTGCTGTATGAGGAGAAGAAGGGCAAAAGATTAAATACGGCTGAGGGGCTGCATATAAGGCTGGACAGACAGGCGAATGGAGATACGAATATTAATAAGAAGGAGGAGGCGGTAAGGCTGCGACATGTCGGGGACGGGGCCCTGTCTTCTCTACGGGAAAAGAGGTTCAGTCGCCCGGCAGTCGTGGTCCAGGCAACGCAGCTTTAATCAGGTACCTCCTTCATCTTCTCTCTATTATTAGTATAGGGTTTTTGCTTATTATTTTTTAGATGTTTCTTACAGTTCCTCTGGGTAGTTTTTTCCGAGGTTCTCACCCACTGTGATATAAATCTGAAATTTAGGTAGTTTTTAGTTTTTAATTTTATTTATAGATTTTGACATATGCTTACCGTTGTTTGTTTTTATTATTTGACTTGTTATACAATTTTTTGATTGTTTTGTCTTTAATTTATAGTAGTTGACTAGGATTAGATTTTTATTAGTTGACTAGTTTTAAGAATTAACATTGTTTTTACTATTTATATTGTGTTTGTTTGTTTTTGTTTTTATGACTGTTGTCTATTTTGCTTTTTGGCCATGCTGTGAATGTTAAATTAACTTGAGGTTTTGTGTTTGTCAGCAGGCACTGAGGATGGAGCATTGACTCCGAAAGTGCACTCGGCATTATATTAAAAAAACTGTAGAGGACTTGGCCTTCTTATTGATCCTGATTAATAAAAAATAATTATTATACTTTAAATGGAATTATAATTTATTTTTATTGTGTCCTTAACTTTCTATTTCATTTTTATGATTTGCTGCAGTTGTTTATTTCTTGTGATACATGACTCCACATAAATCATCAAGAATTGCCCTTTTGTGGCTGAAGGCCGACAATACAATACTCTTCACTCTTCAGTGTGTTTCTCATAGTAGAGTTAATAGTGATTTAACCCCCTAACCAGAATCCAATAGCAAAAATATGGAAATATATTTAATAATATGTGAATGTTGTGCTCGTGAAGAGATGTGTGGTGCAAGTAAACATTAAAAGTCTGTCACCCAGGGGCTGCATTAACTAAGCAGTTTTCCCTTGGTCTGGACTGACTCACTGTTCATCTCCTCTACTCATATTTTTTTTATACCAATGTGAAAATTCAATTAGTTGAAGTTGTAGGAGGTTTACTGACAACTGAAAACAATAAAATGAGAATAATTCACTTAATATTTAAGCTACAAAAACATGAATAGAAGACAATTGCAGAGCAACAATAGTTTAATAAGAATGGCTCATAACATGTTTTGATATGAATTATAATAACGAGATATTTTGATTTTTTTTTTGAGAAAATATGTGTATAACAAAATTTATACGTAATTTAATTTGCAATAAGATTGGTTATGTAAAATTTTTCTAGCTGACTTAAAGTAACAGATTTTTCAAATTTTCGAAATTCCCCCCTCTCAACCCCCAACCCTATCCCACTGGTCCGATTTCTGCCATTAACGAACTTGATATTTCTTTTTACATAAAAGGCTTAAATATCGAGTTTGGTAAAGAGCAAACATAAATTCAGACCACTAGAGCATTAACAGATATATATATATATATATATATATATATATATATATATATATATATATATAATTTTTAATGGACCTCATTTTCATCATCTCCTGGGTAGGATCAATGGACATTTGAGGAAATTTTTCGAAAATCATGTCATGAGTACAACCTCAATAGTTGATTCCCCTTAAGGGAAATCTGCTAAAAAGAAAAGTTAATCACCCAGGGGCAGCAATAACTAAGTACATTTCTCATGTAATGAAATGGCACACTACTCTCATGCCAAGAAGTCTATGTAATCACGCATTGAAATATAAGCTGAACATGATATGTTTAGTGGCCCAGTTAATCAAATTGAAAATCGGATGAGAAGAGTGGTGACCTCTTTATTGGTAGATCACTGGTTTAGTAGTGCTGGTTAGTGAAAACAAAAATAACTGGCCTAATTTTCGAGTTGAAGAAAAATTAATAGAACAGAGTTTTCGATTTTCCCACCTTTAATCAACCCCCCCCCCCCTTGTGGTTCCATTAATGAATATGATAATTCTTTTTAATGAAATGGTTAAATATTAAGCAGTACCATACTTACCAAATAAAAATTATGGTTCTAGAACATAAAATGTTAATTGATGGTTTCATCTTAAACACATTAGCTTGTGCCTATCTATCTGGCCATTATAACAAACCTCATTTTTGTCATCTCCTAGATAGGGTCAAAGAAATCTTTACCCTTATTCTCTTAGAAAAAAAAATTAAAAAAAAAAAGTACAGACATTGAGATAAATTAGGGCAAGTAATTTCATGTTGAATAGTTTTCAACTCGGTTACTATTGTATATAATTCTGTATAAGTATGCGAAGAGGTAAAAATATGTTTAAGCACTTATTTTCTGTTGTTATGCTTTATTAAGAATGAAGATTAAATGCCACAATGAGTTGTGTGAGAGGAAAAAGTGATTAGTACATCAGAACATTATCCTTTCTGTGAAGCTTTTTGACAGATAGACATTTCTTATCAGTTTTTATTAGAGAAAAAATTATACTGAGGTTTAGAGCTTCTTTATTATTAAATAATTATTTAATGTAGTGAAACGAGTAGTGTTATAACTCAACATCATGTAATTTTGAGAAACAAGGCTTTTATTAGAAGTGCTGAAAACAAAATCAAACATTTATTAACTACATTTATTTAAATAAAACAGCTTTATTATAGTTGTTTAGTATAGCTATTGGAGAACAGGAATTTATTTAGTGACAAACTTATTAAAAATAACCCTTAGTCCCACCCTGGGTAGAAATTTTAACTCATTGATAACTCATATCGATTGCCTGTAACTGCATAAAGTGGAGCTAAATAAATAACATAACATAAACCTAATAAAACTTGTTGTAAAGTATTGTTATAAAAACACAAAAAGTGGTTTTAGAGGCTTATTGAAGGAGAAAGTGGTGTATGCTGAACGACATCACTTTCCTTTCGAAGATGTTTAAATTAAGGAATATAAAAGACCAATCTTCTTTATTTTAGAAAAAAATACAATATTGTGATATCACTTATTGTTTTGTTTTTTTCTCACACATTAACAACAAATATATTCTCTCCATTTGAATACAGTTGTCCAGGGTTGACAATGGCTACTTGAATTAAAATACAAATCAATGGTGTAACTCAGGGTTAATGAGGGGTGGTACCCTTCCTGTTAATGCTTGCCACTCCAGTTAAAAGCTGAAATTATGCTGAATTTGTCAGTATATTTCTAAAATTGTCATGGTGGATAAAGGACTCTAGTTAGAACAAGTATCATTTTCTTCACTGTTTCACGACTTAATGCACTGAAAAGATTATCATCAATATTGTTATGTTTTATTACAAAACCAGTAATAAACGTTGTTAATAAGAGTGATTTTGGATTGCAAAATTAAACAAACAAAAGTTTCACAGTTTTTCACAGCACGATTTATTTCACAATGCACAATACTCTTGGTTAATTATTACTACTCACAGTATTACACTAATAGTGTCACTGTTCTTCAGATTACACAGTCCAATAATTCACTCACAGTCACTGAAATTCACAAAAGACGGCACTGCACTGTCCTTCACTTCGCGGCACTGCACTGTCTTAAACACGGCACTAAACTGTTACTTACAGTCACGGCACAACACTTTACTTCACGGCACAACACTTTACCGCACTGCACTAAGTCGCACTGTAGCCCTGAACATCCCTCGAAGACCGTCGAGCGTCATCTGAACTGAGGTACTGGCAGGGTCTCTTATAAATGGCTGGAGAAGGGACTAGGCAAGAGGGTCTAGACTAGAAGTTCCAGAACTTCCTGGAAGGCCCTAATTAGATTCTGCCGGCAGCGGCCCTAATTAGCGGCTCCCTCTCCTTCAGGCAATTTTCCATGTATTAATTTTTCGCAACAATATTATTTAGTGATATTAGTTGTCCTCTCTTGAAACTTGGGAAATTAAAAGGGACCACTGATCAAAACATGTGATTGATTATTAGTTTCAATTTTGTTACTGATAGTTTAAAGTTTAAATTTCTAATGTAACCTGTATATGTACTGTAACGGGATATAATATACCCACCTTCAGGTGCAGAAGTTTAATTACACAAGTGGCGATGTACATTGCAGAAACGACTCTTTCATCACTAATATGCGAACTTTTAGCTTGGGGTAGATGGAATTCTATATGTACATATGTAGCTTGCAATAGATCAATAAGAGTGTAAGTTAGAATATTACAACAAGCAAATACTCCTGAAAGTACGATTAATAAAAGAGATATGAGTTGCTTCACTAAATCATCTAATACCTTAGACTATAGAGAGTGTAGATATCAACTCAATACTTCCAAAACAGTGTGTTATACCACTTCTTTTTTCCCACCTCATATTTTAAATAATAATCTATTAGACAACAATATTAAATCATAGCCAATATCATTTGAATTCCTTTGAAATTCAGATAAATGCAAATAAGTAAACAGTTAATAAATTCTAGCAGAGAAAAATATTAGCAGATTTCCCTTAAGGGAAATCAGCTATTGAGGTCGAACTCATGCCTTGATTATAAAAAAATTGCCTCAAATGTCCATCAATCCTACCCAGGAGATGATGAAAAGGAAGTCTGTTCAAAACTATATACATATTTGTTTGTTGTTAACACTCTAGCAGTCGCAATTTTTGTTTGATCACTACCAAACTCTACATTTAAATGTTTTATGTAAAACTAAAGATCAAGTTCCTTAACGGCTGAAATCGGACCTGTTGAAGGGGGTATAGAGGGGGGTTCGAAAATTCTTAATATCTCCCTTATTATGCGTCGGATCGAAAAATTGTATAGAGCCAATCTTATTTCAAATGTAATGATCAATAAAGTTATTATTTACGTTTTTTTCACTGTCGATTATTAACCGAGATATTTGCATATTTTAATTTTTGGCCTTCAGTAAAAACCCCACTCCTAGTTATGTCATTAACAATAAGCTGTTATTTGAAGCCTAAATACCAAATATTGTTCTCATCGAGCTCTTATGTTTTGAGATAAATGCAAATATGTGACGCACGTGGGAAATCTGCTTAGTTAACACAGCCCTGTGTGGCAGACTTTTTTTAATCTGTGGGTTCCCATTGCCAGGCTGTAAACACTATATTTGTCCAATAATTTTGTAATAAAAATCAAATTATTCGATATGTTTGAAATAATTAATAATGTTATTGAAATGATATAAAAATTGTTCATAGCTTGATTATAGTAGACTAGTAATTAATGCAATTCATTATGACTAATATTTTTTTAGATGGACAGGAGAAATTAAAATATAAGGATTGCATTTGCACTACGAAAATATCTAATGATAGTTCAACAGTCAATGAGAATCTGCAAAAATAGCCATTTTTATGTTTAGTTGAGGTAAGAGGCTCATGTTTGTTATATGTGTTACAGTGTTGCATGTTCTACAAAGGCTGGGAATCTATTATAATTACAGGCTCTTTAAATCAAATATTTTGACTAGTAAAGGAAGGGAACCTGTAGGATTCTTACTTGGTGGAACATTAAATTACACGCAAAACATTTAGATACACTGTTTTTATTATATACAGATTGCACAGTTTTACAGAACTATTGCCTTAATTGTAGAAGTGGATGTCAAATAATTATAATAAAAATAAATAACCTATTTCTGAATAATATTCTATTATTCTGTCTCTCTCTCTCTCTCTCTCTATATATATATATATATATATATATATATATATATATATATATATATATATATTTGAATAAAAATACTACCTGGAAAAATGAGCAATAGTGGAGCCATAAACATTATCATGAGTGATAAAAATAATCCAAGTTCAGCAGATGCCTTTAAAAACAAACAACCAATTCAAAGACTGTATTTAAATTTAAGTTAATGATATTAACATTTTTCTGTGTGCATTTTATGAATTTGATATTTTGGGTACTAAGTTTGATGACTTATGCAGAGTGAATATTAATTAAGTCGTTCATATGAATCTCCCGTGACTGGACAAGATCCACTGTGATTGTTCACACATAGATGGTATAGTACACTCCTCAGGATATAGAAATAGTGAAATGATACTCTTTCTGGAATGCTTACTCTTGTCAGAAATGTCTACCCTCGTTATACAAAACTGTTATGTCTCCAATTGGGATAGTGCAACTACTATATGATGATTACTTTACCTTGGTTGTGAGAGGTATTGAAAATTGGAGACAAGATATAATAATGTTTTCACCTTGTGGTATTTGCTGATTTTGATAATCATCTTCAATCCTGATGTAGGAGAGACTGCTTGGTAATGCCCATGGGTGGTACATCCATGTACCTTGTAATGTTTGGAGAAATACGTCATCCTGCTCAAATAAATCAGCATGGAGAAATATACAACTGCTATTTTACTACTAGGACGTAAAGAATGTTCAATGACTGTAGACAATTTATTACGAATAGGTTTTTTTGAGTCCACTGTATCTGACAAGTACAATTTCCGTATTATAAATGTGTCTGTCATAGTTTTTATATCTTTGTAATTAGTAGATATAAATTCCAAAAAACATTCAATACTGCATTGCTCTTCTTGATAATTAGTTTCAGATCTGTCTGTGTTAGTAACAGTTCATTCCCACAAATGTGGGGGAGATTGGAAATGTTTTTTTTCATTGACCCCAATATTGTAACACGTTATTGAAAAATTCTCGTTGAGTTCTCTCTAGAAATACATGTTTGTGGTTCCAAAATGGCTGAGATGTGGATAACTGAAGTTGGCATTTTCCTTTGTTCCTCCAGCTAAATGTATTCCTATTGGAGATATAAGAATATTCCTCTGAAACTGTTTTACTTCTATTATATTGTTCAGTTTTAAAAAATTGTGATAAAACTATTTTTTAATTGTTAATGAATTACACTTGTTTTTGTGTCTACAGTTTTTTTTTTAGTTGCCAGAAAATTAAATACCATATAAGATTGTATTTAATTTGAGAAAGTAAAGAATTTTTAATTTAACTATGAAGATATAAGGCAATGTTCCGTTTCGGAGTGTAATAAGCAGCTCTTGGCTAGATAATTCCATTGCCTTTCTTACTTCTCCAAACACAACCAAATATTGTGCCAATATATTTTAGTAGTGAAATTGCTGTTAGTTATTGATTTTCATAAAATAAAAAAAAATAAAAATAAAATAATAATAATTATAATATGATTAGGACAAACCACTGTGGCATAGTTTTTATGTTTTCAGTTTTACTTCGTTCAAATATAGCAACAGTGTTAAAAAAGAAAAGAAAAGTTGTTTACCTTATTGGGATGCAAAAACTAAATTCTGATGTAATATTACTGAGCTTTAGAGAACTGATTTCTGGAATCCAAGAAAAAAAAACTCAATTTTTTCCAGATTTGTTTGGGAAAAATAAAATCTATATATTTTAATTATTTTCTTCCCTTGGTTTAAAACCACCAATATGTACTTTGCAATATAAGTTAATTGCCTTAGAAATCAAAGGGCAGAAGTGATTAAATAGGTCAAAATCATTTGTCAACAAGTACTATTAATTCTATGTATACTTTATTAATATTGTTTGATTGCATAATTGCTAAATGTTTTTATTTTATTGAGTAGAATTTCTAATATGAGTAGAATTCAATTAATAATAGCAGTTATGAAAGGTATTCATGGAATATATGATAAGTAAGTTATTTGTGCTAAGCTCAGTGTCATTAGAAGCCCCAAATCAAACTTAATATTTACACAGTATAGGGGGTCTACTTGCAAGAATGTAATGAACTCAAAGGGAGATGATTGTTATGCATCCATTTCTTATTGTTAAAGAACAAGGGTAAACATTTTTGTACAGGAAACTCTTAATTTCTAGCCAATAAGAAAAAGTTCTCACGGTCAATATGCAAATTCTGGACGAGGTCAGAAGAGAGTTAGATTATAAAATAGATCACGGAATTATTAAACAGGTTATCAAGTCACTACCTTCACGCTGTAGATATATGAATGTAGTTTGATAGAAAAGGAAAATAGGAATTGTCTTTGATTTGAGTTAGATCAAAATATAATGAAAGCAACATCCCTTCCACATATGATGAAATAGTTTGTTATTTATTAACATCCACTTTTTGTAACTAAGGCTAATGAAATAGTTTGTCAACTCCAAAGGTTCTTGCTCTTGCATGGATTTCTTAGATTGCTTTAAAGTATTAGGCAAATAGTGAGAGGTCTCCTCTCTCACTGAAAAGAATGGTATCTTCAGTTAAAAACTACATCCATATCTAAACATAACAACTATTCATATCACCGCTGTAATATAAATAAAAGCTGAATTTTTGTGGAGCCCTGTAAGACATCTGGTCCTTATGCCAAATTTTGTTTGTCTAGTAAGAATCACAAAACAATCATCAAGTCTATCTAAAAGTTCTCATATTCTTGTAGAATATATGTTCTGTAATTTTCAATATTAATCTGCTGAAATTACATTATCTTGAATACTCTTATAGAATGTGCAGTACACCTGAAAATAACTCTTTATATTCTTGAGTTTCTTAACTGAAATTAAACTATTCTGTTTTTCTACAGTATCAGCATTTTACTTTCCAGATTATGCGTAATGAGAACTACAAATTTTCCTTTGGAGCTTTTCAAACCTTGTTTATATACTTCCTTGTTCACTCAGCTCACCACCAAATTAAGCCATTGATTCTTTCTTTTTTACTATTTATGTCACTGCACTTCATATCGAACAACTGTAATTTGTGTTAGCTGCTATTCTTCTTGTCCAGCTTTCTTCTGCCCTGATTTCCATCGTTGATCCTGGTTCTTAGAGATTCTCATACACACTCATTGGATTTCTTGTTTGCTTTCCAGTATCAAATTTAAATGTAGAGAAACTACAATGTGGCCTTTGGATGTTAACAGGACAAAGCCTTGATTATTGAAGAATTTCCTTGTGACAAAACTTTGTAGTTATATCACTCAGTTCTAAAGCCATTGTTTATTTATTAATGTCCACTTTATTCTACTAAGATTAATTGGGACGGGCTATCTACAGGCTACCACCCTTTTCTAGCCAGGGCAGGACTAAGGATTTTATTTAATGAGTTTGTAACTAAACAAATTACTATTGCCCAGGCGGGAATCGAGCTTACCACTCTAGGTTTAGGTTTACCATGTGAGATTAAGGCTATCATCTTAACTCATATGGCTAACCTGAGCCCCCATTGTTATTAGATGTCTTGTTTACTTTCCTAATCAATCGTGCAAGATCTCTGTCTTGCCACCTATCAAAATGGCCCAATACAATCTAAATATCATTCATTAGGAGGTTTTGTTTATCATTCTCCTCACAAAGGGTTATGCTCACTAAAAACTGATATATTGAAGAATTTTCTCTTAACCTATTTTCTGTAGATCCTGTCATTGATAGGAATATATGACAAATAGGTAATTTGTTTTGAGGATTTTGGCAGGGGGATTTAATAAAAACATGAAAATTAAATATCTCGGAAAAATTGACCAAAAGTTTTAATTTCAGATGAGTTTTAATCAATTTTATGTGAATGATGGTTATATAATAGTATTTTTAGTAGATAATATGCAATAATTAAAAGAAATTGTGTTTAGGAAATTTTAAGTAGTAAAAGTAAATTTGCACTTGAAGAGGAGGTAAAAAACATCAAAACATATAGACCAAATAAATGAAGTAAATAAATTTTGTTTTCATAATGTAACTGCTACCAGAAGCAACAAACAAATATATATTATAAATTTTGGCTAACACTGAAAATAAATAAAAAAGGATCTTAACAATGCATATCCGAGGTTCATCTTTTACGTAAGTACACTTATTGTTTGTAACCACTATTTATCCCAATTTAGTTTTAGAAGGACAACTACTCAAAATCTTCCCATCTAATTTGTTACAGAGCTACTACATAGAACTTAAATTGCCGCACTGTAGGTGTGATTAATTTGAAATAAGACAGAATAAACTTTCTTTTCTGTATCTTATAAGTTGTCTTTCTTCTGAAACAGCAAGAATCATTTGAAAATTTTCTGAACTACCAGTTTAAATCAAGTGTTAGTGATGAATATGAAGAAAGTACTTGATTGAAGTATCCCCCCACTCAATTATTTGTAGTCCATTAGGAAATATTTTAGTAGAATAGTCCTTTTTCCTGTCTTCTCAGGGTATTGTTATAATAGCGCTAGCAACTAATACTTAAATATTAAACATTTTATTCTTAACATTAATCTGAACAGGGTAACTATATTAATATTTGCTTAATATGAAGAGGGAGTTTATTAGCCTTTGGGTAAGAGATTTCAGTGGATTTTTGTTTGTGAGTGTTTATAGAGGCAATGCAATATGGGATGAAGATTATTGGATGAACAATCAAGTTTAAAGCATTGTAGTTTAAAAAACAGAAAGGTTTTAGGATAAAAAATAAGGGTTTTCAAACCCTTAGAGGTACAAAATTTACAGCAATAAAGAAAATATTAACTTCGGACCTCGTCTCTGTGATTAATGTCCTTAACCATGCTCCAGCTATCTGCTCAAGGGGTCCTTTCATCAAATATTTCTAACATTGTGTATCTATACATAGGAACTTAAAGGTAAATGTCTATTTTTAGTAAGATATGATTCAAAATATATATTTTTCTTACTTCTAAGTAACTAGTAAATTGATCCATTTTAAAAATAAATCTAACTCTGCAATGAATTATAGAGCATAATGTTTCTTCTACCACTGTAGAATTGATTGCGTTTAATAGTAGATAAATCATAAAGAACACATTTGCACCAACCCTTTGAATTCCAAGACATACACACTTGTTTTTAATTTGATGAGCTGCTATTATTTATTTTACAGAAATTATTTTATTTTTATCATTTGTTGTAACTTTACATTTATTATTGTTATTGCTAATGTGATCACTGAAGTTATGGGAATGCTCTCTAAAACTAAGTTATTTTTTTAAACTAGTGTATGTATTAATTTGTTTTTAACTGCCTCATTGGGGTTTTATTTAATTGTATTTGTTAAATTCAGTCAGAGGTGATTCTGTTACAACATTCAAATAAATATACACTGGAGGTTAAGGATATTCTTGAGCATTAGCATTGGTTTTGATAAACTTTAGTTGTGTGTTCCATTCCAGCAAGGCAAGGGATATATATATATATATATATATATATATATATATATATATATATATATATATCAGACTAAACAAATAAAATCAATCTTTCTTTGGCTAGAAAACGGTGGTAACTTATAGAATGCCTTATCGTAATCATTTGATAATAACAAATATAAATTTGCACTGCTAAAGCTCTAGCTAGAAGTAAAAATTTGAAAAATTAGTCTGGTGGTATCATTTATAGCAGAAGTTGAAAAGTTAACACGATTTGTATTAGTACAAGGGGTTTGATTAATTATGGATAGGATTAAGTGCTAAGAACCTCTAGATACACTGGAGTCTGTCGGTGAAGCCTGGTATGATGGTAATGGAGAATAATAGTAAGGTTTCTAAACAAAAAAGTGTTCTCCCTCTAAACAAAAAGGTTTCTGATTTAATAGTTGCTCAAAGAAGACAAGCTTTTAAAACAGTTTTCACCTTAACAATTAAGTATTGCATTGATGCATGAACTCCCTCAAAGGAAAACAAAATACCCCTATTTTTCTGAGAAAGAAGAGCCCATTGGAACATATTTGAACTCTTAAGAGCAAGCCAGAAGAACGATCAGAGCAATTGCTGAACTAATGCATTCCTAAGGGGACCATTGAAGAATTGAACTTAGAAAGCTCTTAAAATGTGTTATATGCTTCATCTATGTATGCAGTATACCACTAAAAGTAGTCATATTTAACACTTATTTTTTAATTGAGATATACATGTGCATTACACAATGGAGGCTTATCTAATCAGTTTAAGTATTGCTGACCCATAAAAAATTAGCAAAATAACATCTAAATACTTACTTCTCAAATACTTGTGTGGTTACAAGACATTTTCTACTGTAATACTTGCATATAGACCAGATTTTCTCATTTCTTGCTTTTAATTGTCTCAAGACTAAATATAATCTAAACTACTAACTAACTTCATTGATAGGAGAACAAAAAGAGAAAATGACTGTACGTACGGTACAAGCATAGGTAAAGGTACTTAGGTGAATGGTGTCAGTGAATGTTTCTTCCTAATAAATAAAACAAAAAAAAACTAGCTTTCTTTGCCACTGATAATCTATATTATAACAAAGTTTATAATATACAGTCAAAATATTCAATTGAATAATCCAATTGTTAATTTAAATACTAATTTTGTTTTTTCATTTTTGACAATACTTTTCAATATATTTATTTTTAAAAAATAGGGAGGGGAATAATTATTGGGTCACCAAAATTCTTATGTAGTTAAGTCAGTTGATTATAATGCCAAAGATTTCAGTTTTGCAACATTTTAAAATAGAATCTACATCATAAAACAAAAAATTAACATTTGGGTTGAAAGATCCACTTCTATCTTCCCTTAAAGAGAAAATAACTTTGATGCGGTTTTCACATAATTATATCAACATCTAACAATTGTTTTAAGCTATTTTTTTTAAACCACTTAAACTATTGCCTTACATCCTACAACAGAGTTCATATTTTCAATGAATATCTAAAAGTGACACACCCATCTCATAGTTAACAGTAATGCCTATCTTAAAAAGACATATGTAATTTACAGTTAACTATAATTATCTTAATGATGGTGATTAATACTATAAACTATTTACTCACTTTTAAAGTAACATACTTCATTGTTTTGAATAATATATTCAATGTTCCACAAATTACAATATAAAACTAGAATGAACAATATCATTTTATATATTTCTAAGTAGCATGTAGTAATATAATTTTACATTAAAATAATTAAATTAAAAGTAAAACAACTATGATAATTTATAAATTCATTCATATAATAAAGAGATGTAAGCCGCTCTCAAGTCAAAGATGCAGGAAGTTGATACCGAAGAAATCTCAAGCCCACAAGCCCTTATCAGTTCTCCGTCCAGTTATCAGACAAGACTGGACAGGGGAATGACAAGGCCCCGTAGCTGAGAACAATTGCAGATTTTGAAACCAGCCGCATTCCTGTGAACAATAGCAAAAACCATTACTAAATTTGCTACACAAGTTATGTTATAAAGTGTAATTGTTGTAATAATGTCTAAGTGTTCATTGGAATATACTAATAAATTATTTTGTGTTTGTGGAAAAAAATTGAAAATTGCAAAATGTAAATATTTATAATTATTGACACATTAATTGATTGACTTTCATGTAAGAGCTAAACTATAAAATAACCATCTGATAGAAGACAATCAAAAGAAATACTACTCCAATGTTCTGGTACTTGTAATTACTTGCAGTTAATATTAGGCTTTCAAATAACTTTTTTCTCTTTTAATTTACTCCAGTGTATTTATAAATAAACAACAAATTTTATTAGTCAGTCTATCACTTGAGGGACTAAGCAGATAAATGAAATCCTTCAACTGTGCAGCTTTATGCAGGCCAAATATTGTTCAGATAGCTCACCAAATGACAGCACTATTTATCCAAATTGAAGAGTGTCTTATATTAAAGGTGAACAATAAATTAAAGGTGTAAGTATGTGTTAGGATCTTGTTTGGTTTATTAATTAAAATAATGAATAATATAGAATTAATTCATCCTCAAGTGCATAGATGTCCAACCCACAGCTCAAACCTCAATATTTTCTCGCACCAAAAGATCCACCATACTTTTACAAAATATATTTATTTTAATGGTGAAAGTAGTGAAAAACAATGAATTAGACAAATACATTATTTGTGCATCCATATATTTAGTAATTAGTTAAAATGCTAGATTTAAATACAAGTTATTTAAAAATTACTTTAAATAACTAGTACAATACATATTTTTTAATGATTTCATTTTTTTATTATTGTATCTTATTTATTTACAATATCATTATAATTATATTCTATATGTAAGAATAATAGTAAACAGTATAGTGGATTTAAATCTAATATGGGATGTATAATTTTATATGCGGCCAGCAGAGTTATGATGCGATTCAAAAGCTTCCCTGCTCTCCTGTCTTAATTCATACTGAATCCAGATGGATGACAATATGGGTTCAAATGGAATTCTTTCCTAGTTGGTCAATCTCATGTAGGAATAAAAATTAACCACAGTGTAATGTAGTGACCCCTTTCTTTATCATGTTCAATCACTCAGGGTTTCCTGTTCATAGGAACAATTCACCAGGCGATGTCAGAAGAAAAAAACTATAGGTTTTCGATCGAACAATAAATTGGAATTAAGTCTGCAGTCAAAATCGGGGAAAACATAAATTGTTCCCACTTTTCCGACTTCATAAACAAAATTATTGCACGAAGAAGGAATATTTATATATTATTTTCCACAATGAAGGAAAAAATAATATCAACATACTTAGGATTAGCCTTGAGATACCAAAGAATGCAGATGTAAATAAAAATACTGAGAGTTGTTTGAGTGAAACATTTTTGCTGTTTTACAAGGAATACATTTAAGATCCCATAGCTGTACTGGATTAAACATTATAAACTACTACAAGAATTTGTGATAGAAATCCGCCAGTAATTGTTATCTTATTTTACCATAGTCTGCGTGTTTTTTTTTCGTACTCGAAGGGATCCCACAAAAATATTAAAATTTAAGTTTTGGAAATTGTGTTATCTAGATTACTTATTGATTCTGTAGATTCGAAAAGTCGAATAAAATAGTTCTGTCTTTTAGTAAGGAGTAGCTCAGTGTGAAAGTTTTGATAACATACTGAAATTAACTTTTAGCGAATAAATTTTTAATGTGATTATTTACTGCCAGGCGACCATGTATGCTGACCACCTGTGTTAACCTCCTGAAGTAAAAGCTAGAACAAGATATAAAGCCCTTCCTCAAATTTAAAAGTCATAGCATGCATTTATGAATGATTCACTAAATTATGTGATGACGAATAATACACGACAACAGTATCAGAAATAGCTGTGCAAAAAAAAAAAAAGAAAAGAAAATTCAATGAATTCGCGATTTGGATATGGGCAGGGACCCAACTAGAATATATACAGTTGTTCTATTTGTGGAGCGAGGGGTGTTGAGGGTCAGCAACACATTCCCAACAGCGGGGCAATTCTCTCGATTTCTCTTAATTAAATAAGATCGATTCGGGATGTTTTCATTTACAGCTGTTATTTATCTCAGTCATGCATCATCCTTTGTTTAACCAATCAATTAACTAGAACCGCATTAGTATTGATTGAACATTATTTTAATCTTATTTACGTTGTAGATAGAAAAAAAGGAAACGTTAGCTAGATACTTATGTGTGTAGTGTAGAACCACGGACTGCTTCCTAGAAGACACTTAGGAACTATTATCCTTTTAGGGATCTAACTTACTTCTAAGTTATTGTGACTAAGTTGAAGTCATCTAACTTTCTTTGGAATGATAACGTGGTTCGTCAAGGTGGCGGCTAAGGACCTATGATTAGCCCCAATAATTCAACGATCAACATAATGCATTAAAATATTAAATAATCGGCAATTTAATGAATTCGGTATTGCGGGAAAAGGCCAAATCTTTTCTAATTAAGCATTTTATATTATAATTTAATTCAAGAAACAATGAAAATGCTTTTTGGTGTTTAATTATTATTTTTGGTGACCGCGAGACTTCAAAGGTTGCGGAATTGGGTACGCTTAAATGCATTTTAAGAAATTCAACATATTGGCTTTCTCTATTTCTAAAATAGTAAGATTTTTAATGTCAATTAGTCTCATATAACCAATAACTAATATTCTATTAAGGAATTAAAATTATGTCGATCTTTTGGATAAAATTACATACAGGAAATTCTACATCAAAGACTGTAGAAATGATTTCTTCTGTCAAAAGTTTGAGAATGAACCAATATTATTTAGTGTTAATTTTATATCCTATTGATTGTCTCCTTTTAAAATTTTTAATTGGCCCTAAACATGTCAAGCAAAACTGAAGGAGGTCGTTAGCCACACCATGCAGAAGACAATGAGAAGCTCCTGCTCCTCTTCTCTAGTGCGTTCCTCAGTAACTAAAGACTTTTCTAACAACAAAACTTGATCTTTAGATACAATACCAACATCACGTTTCCCTTACACAGACATTTTTATTATTTTATATGCAGCCTGAAAAAAAAAAAAAAAAAAAAAAAATGTGATCGATAGGAATATTACGAAAAAATACCTTTTAAGACAGATTTCAAGTCACCTTAAGTTAATTCAAACTTGACTTTTATAACAAGGTTTTGTGATTAGACGTGGAATGAAACATCACTCATAGTAATTTTTTTTTATTTCATAAACCACTGTATGTTTCTTGAGTCTGCTGAAGTGTAACAAAATATGACGCTATACATGACTTATGACAGTATTCATAGACTATTTTCTTGATGCTGGTACAAAAATCCTTCCTGAAGTCTGTAGGATAAAATTTGTTATGCCGGTAAAGCAGTTTAAAATTTCAATTCAGTTTGGAGCTTGGGTGGATGTAAGTTAAACTGTAACTAGATGAGTTGGTAACATTTTGTCTCCAGAAGCAATCTTTACCTCCAACTTTTCAATTGTTAGTTCCTCTAAATATTTCTCGTGAGGCACGACTATTAACGATTTAACTATTGTAAGTTTTGACGTTTGAATGTATTAAATGGGGGGTAGTCTATAGCCGGGTATAGCGGATCTGGGCGAGCGGTAAAAATAACAGAAAAATGTGCCCAGCTGAGGAAGGATGGTCTCCTGGGAAATCTTGCCGAGTCCCTCGCAGTCACTATTAGCTACTCGGCCAGCCCTCCATATAGGATTAATTCTTTTTTCATTCATCCCCATACTTTCTCCTCTCACAATATTTTCTCATATAGGGACATGTTTTGTAATATATACCTAAGGTTTTTTATTCCCGATTTCATGTACCTTAGCTCATAAATAAACAGTAAATTCCTGAAAGAATTTGGCGATGTTTCAATTGATTAAAAAATCTTGAAACCCTAGTGGTCCGTATATGAAAGTCCAGATCTACGGTGCAAGTCTTATTAAAGTGAAAACTTATTAGACAAGTTTTTAAAACTGCACAACTTTTCTTTGAGCGCTGCTGTTCTATCAACAGGTCATGAATGGACAAAGAACGGTATCTTATTCGACCTTAGCTTCGTTTAGGTCTGCCAGGTTACAGCTGAAGCTTGTAACTAAATTCAGAGAATTAACGCGAGAATGGAATAAAACTTAATTTTTCATACGACAGTCATAATATGGATCAAAGAACTACTACAATCAATACATTCCAACTACTCGGGTGAATCGAAGAACTTAAACAAATATTTTAATCTTTCCAAAAAAATCCAGAATTTCGTAACCGAGACAACATTTCTTTAAAGTTGTTAAGATTTTTGAAACATGTTAGACAGAGGATGCAATTTTGAAGAATGAATGAATTGCCTAGTATCCCATTGCACCCAGTTCACACGGCCTGGCAACCTTTATATTTGCAATATCTCGTTTTGTGTCTTTGCTTATACAATTACTGCATGAATCAACTTTAGTTAAGGATATTGGCTCAGCGAGACAACGAGTTGTGACAGGAATTATCTATCTTAGTCTTAGAACAAATCTTTGTGTTGTGTGAAAAAAAAAAAAAAAAAAAAATTATGGCAGCAGATAGGCTAACATTTACATGACTGCCTGAGATTTGAAGTAAATTTCAAATATTCCAATCTGAACATAATATTGGCAGACTCAGATATTTTTAGACTATAATTGAGGTCACAGAATCTGAGTAAAATGTTCAAACACGCATCCCACCCAGCATGCCACAAACCTAAGCTTTTTAGTAAATTTCACGAAAATAATTACTTATGGCGCGAATATATATTTGTATGTTAACGTTCCTGTGGTAGCATTTATTATTTTATCCTCGCCGAATTCGATGTTTAAATCATTAATGTAAAAGAAACGTTGAGTGCGTTAATAAGGGAAATCATACCAGAGAAAATATGAAGTCATTATATATGTGTTATTATTCAACGCATTGAAAAATGTTGTGTAACTAAACATATTGCTATAAACGTTGCTCTATTCTTTCTTTTTTTCTGTAAAAAATATTTAGTGGAGTCTTTGTATTTATAGCTAATATAAAGTAATCCTCACTCTTACTCAACTAAATTAGTATCCTTAGGTATGAAGAAAAATTTTATTTTCAGCTTAAATAGCACATATTGTAAATACAAGGGATCTTTACAAAGGGGAAACATTGAACTGAATGTAAGATGTGGCACCAATGAACAGTTTAATTACGTAAAAGTCTAGAGGCCGCAATTTTTATTTTATGGTAATTAATGTCGACATTAATTTGGTTCATGTGAAACGAAAAGCTGTGTTCGTTAATGTCTGAAATTGGGCCAGACGGAAGTATAAAGGCAAAGGATAAAACGTTATCACTTCGAAAAATGTTACATTATCAATTTTATTAATATCGTTAATTCCTTCAGTCCCCCCCCCCCCTATGTTTTACAGTAATTCCAATACTAACGAAGTTACTTCTGTTATTTAGTTTTCGTCCGTCATTAAACCATCACATCCTCCCGTCATAATCTTATGATTTTTATATTTATTATAATTATTTATTAACGTCCACTTTTTACTGCTAGGGCTAATTGGGACGGGCTGTCTACAGGTTACCACCCTTTTCTAGCCCAGGGTGGGACTCAGGATTTTATTTAATTATTTCGCCAATAAATAAATTCCTATTGCCCAGGCAGGAATCGAACTCGCCACTCTAGGTTTACTGTGCGATTAAGGTCCAACACTTTAACTCACATGTTATGTCCAGTTTAAATTCAAGATTGTTTAAAATGAAAATCTTAGGAAGTGTGAAATGAAGATAACAAATAAAAAATGATATTTGTGTCATCCCATCATGTGGGTGTGTTTATGCTGGTCATGTATGCCGGTATTTTTAGTTGTGTTGGGTAAGTGCCTTGAGTTGGAGTATGTCCTCAAAAGGAACAATGTGATCTAAGAATTCTTAATCTCAACCTTTGTATGCCATCTCCACGATTGATTTCTTTAGTCTAATTTTGGTCAAAAAGCAAGGAGTGTATTTCTCTTGAAGAAACAAGGGCAAATAGAATCCAAATTCTTATCTGAAATTCAATAAGACTTTACCTTAACGCAAGGAATTCCTTTTAAGCAAGGACAATGCATTCCACACGTGCATCCTTAAAGGGACGGGAGGCCTTTTGTGGCGTTTCTTTTGAGTGTCGAAGAACAAAACAGAGGTTAACAAAACTCCAAGGGAGGGCCGTTCCAGCATGGCTCGTGTTGAGACTTTTGAGACCAAGCTAAATTCAAGCAGCTCAATAGGCTCCAGTTTCAGGCTTTTAGGCGTCTTACCAAGTGGCTCATTAAAGCTAAGAGCTTAGCACAACCATTTGCGTATACGCCCCTCATGGAAATTCCTAAATAAACTGAACCTAACAAACAGCCCCACAGCAGATATTTGTTTTAGGAAAAGAAAAAGTAAATTATATATTAAAATTAGGTAGCTAAATTTTAGGCAAACTCAATGGGTAGCTTGGCTCGTCTTACGAATTTTTAGGAAAATAGAAATTCTCAGGTTGAGTACTAAAAGGACACTTTCCCAGCACGGTTTTAATAACCTCTTATTTCATATGTGATAACCTCTAGTGTTTGGGAGGACATTCCTTTAGAGAAAGACGTTAAGAAAAACAGTTACAACGAGGAGGATTACTGCTGGATGAAGAATGATTTGTATGAGTAAGGATTAGTAAGTTTTGAAGGCTGGACGCAGACAATTCTTTTAAATAATCCCCAAACAAGTGACGGCGGGATTTATCTATTTCTAATTAACAATAGTTGTTTAACCAGCACGTTAGGTTTTTAATTTTGAAACCGTAGATTCTATGCAATTTTTGATTTTGTTTCGTTTATCATTGCAGGTTCCCTGAATATTGTTTAATAGACATAAATTTATCTATTTGCACAATCATGAAGGTTTTTTTTTTCAACCAATCTTAAACAATGATTGAATAATTACTATATTTAAATTATCTTCCGCCTAATATTTCAAACATACTGGTCGGGATGATCTCGTATGCCAGTAAGAGGTTAGCGTGTGAGGGGTTAAACTAAGTGAAATTAGTAGGCACCAATGTTTAAGAAAATGACATTCACTGAATGTCTTCATAGGTACAATACACGCTAGGTAATTTGTCTATGTTGTTATTTATTAACGTCCACTTTATGCTACTACCCCTAATTAGGACAGGTTCCAATCTTCTTAAACTTTTGATTTTATACAATTGTTGCTCTATATATTTTTCGGTAACTCAAGTATTAAGTGAGTTATTCGTACATTCTGCCTACAGTAACCCCCCCCCCCTTTACTATTCATCAGTTTTTTAAAAAAAAAAACACAAATAGAGAATACGTGGTGAAATGAGATCTCAAGTTTGTTATACCAGCACTTGAGAAATCTGCTTAGTTTACGCAGCCACTGCGTGAAGGACATTATATTTTTATCTCAATCACTCTAATTTTAGTAATCCAAGAACAAAACACGGAGGAGGGGGGGGGCATTAGAATGTTTTTTTCGTGTATTTCATCTAGAAATGACTTGTTGAACACATTGTTTTGGTAATTCATCTTGAAATAAGACGTTTCATGATATGTTGGCTTATTCATGACGTGCGATGACAAGAAAGGGATGTAAATATATCGTTTAACATTCGAGATAGAGAAAGAATATATATAACAACATTTATAGGTAATTTAATTTGGAATAAGACGGGTTATGTACAATTTTTCGTTCCGACTTATAGTAAAAGAGATATTTCAAATTTTCGAAATTCCCCCTCAAAACCACTCCCTCCCACTGGTCCGATTTCTGCCATTAACGAACTTGATCTTTCTTGTTACATAAACCAATTAAATATCGAATTTGGTAACCACCAAACAAAAATTGCGACGGCTAGAGTCAACAGACAAATATATATATATATAAATTTGAACGGACCTCATTTTCGTTATCTTCTGAGTAGGATTGAGGGATATTTGAGGAAAGTTCTAAAAAATTGCGCCATGAGTACAACCTCAATAGCTGGTTTCCCTGAAAGGAAATCTGCTAAAGGAAATGAAAATATATCAAAGGAACTCGCATTGTAATATAGAAAAAACAGACGATGTAAATGCTGTCCTCTGGGGTTTGGAACGATCCTACAGTTGGCTACAATTTGAAGCACACGTGTGGCACATGTGTTCCTCCCAGCCTGCACCACTGGGGAGGGGACGCTGTTCGCAAACACATTTCCTAACCAAACCCTCAGCTAACGCAGGTAGAAATTTTGCTCTCCTCTGCAGCTGGGCATACTAAATGGGAATATTCTAGTAATGTCTTTGTGCTCAATCTTACATAATTTTACTTTTCCAAACATTTTCTCAAACGGGATTAAATGTTGGATCAGGGTCAATGATTAGGCATCTGAGGCGTCCCTCCACTGCAACAAGGAGTAGTTCAAAGTTGTTTTGATAATTATATATTGTAAATGTTATTCCAGGAAACGTACTAAAATGTTCAAAACTCGGAAAGAGAGTCGCGAAAATGAACGGTGGAGTCGTTGGCGAGAGGCAGAGTGAGAAGGGGACTAATTGAATAGTGTAATGGGCGGGGAGAAGGGTGTGCTCCCTCCCTTCCGACTAGGATTATAGCCTTCTGTAGCCATATACCACTGCAATGCATTAAGGAGAAGTAATACCATAGGCTAAGATATTCTCTCTAATCCTTCCTCTATTCATCTATATCACACCCTCGCAGCTCGTCCTCTTCCTTTCTCAGGTTCCCTCATTTCTTAAGGCCTCAGTACTCCGCAGATTATTTTGAAGTTATATTTTACAAGATGGACCTCTGGCTTTTGCTTTAGACAAAACCCTTAAAATTAATAAATAAGCTGGGCGGTGAAATGGATTAGTTATAACCCTCTCAGGAAACCTGTATATTCAAAGATCCAGACATAGATTCGGCAATAGAAACAAAACCACCTCTACATATGCTAGAATATATACACTTTGTTATCCGCCTTGAATCAACCTATGGAGGGAGGGGGTAGTTGTACTGGGATCAAAAAACTAAATCACAAATATGCCAATAAATATTTAGCATTTATATTTATATTTAGCAGGAGTATTATCAAAGCTAATTTCTTGACATCTTCATGATTAACAAAAAGATTTACTGTACCTCTAATAGATACGAAGAACTTTCATGATATGTTTATTATTGGGTCATATTAATTAAACAACACTAATGAACATTTTTACATTATTCTCTATTTTCCACATCTACAGGAAATACTAAAAGGCGGGAAATATAATGGCCGAGAATATATACCTGTCATACAACAATTGTCATTCATAAAAATGTGCTTATAGACACATAAAAGTCATATCCTGATCCTCGAGACTAGTTTCTACCGTAATCTCACAGGGCTAGCCAAGCCGTTGTATTATTGTTCTTTTACATGGAGTATGGAATGGTTTGCCAACTATAAATAATATTTAGTTTTTTATCGTCTGATGGAAAGTTTCGGGATGTAGCTAAGGCTAAAAATTTTCTATTGTCCAGCAATTGGGTCACTTACACACAATTATAAGTAATTATTTGAATGAAAGTGAGTGTTTCAGGCAATCAGCCAATGAACATTGAAGGTACAAAACAAAGATATTCTGCGTAGAGCGATTAGTATTAGCAATGACTGGGTTCAAGAGGGATATGCTGAAATAATTTCCTACTACAGTATATTTGAGCTTACTCCTGGTTCGTGAGGGAAATTGGTTTGTATAAAATAGAGTGAAGTATAGTTGTGGGACACCTTTGTAGAGCCGGGGGTAGGGGTATGGGTTGACCTAACGAAGACAGGGGTTCTAGCCCCTTCACAACAACCCCTATTCATGAACAAACCCTCACTCTCTCCTACAGCCCTTCCTAGTTTACCGTTCCTGTTTTTACTTATCCTCTGACTAGTTTAATCTAACAGTAGCCACAGGACTAAACAGAACTTTCGACAGATCTTTACCAGTCGCTATTAGATTTTACAAACCTAGTTGCTTGTGGGCTCTGCCACCAGCATTAGAGTAAGAAGCTACATCCTGCAACGTGGATTTGCTGCAGATGCTTCTCTAGGCAATCAGCCCCTCTAGACCTTCATTCGAAAGTTGAATCTGACCGTCCTTGTTGCCCTAACTCTAGCGTACAGCAAAAACATTGGCTATATAGTATTATGCATCCAGTGTCTCAGCACTGAGCTGAAATCATCAATAAGGTGTTGTATACAGTTGTTCCTCTTCATTGCTTTATATATTCAGGGGGACGCTGCCAGAACAAAGCCAGTGGCTCGAGATTACTATACAGGGTTTCAAGAGAATGAAAATAAATGTTTCCACTAACTCAGTAAGAAAATCAGTTCCGAGAGTACGTCACCCAGGGACTGTATTAACTAACCTGAACTTCCAAATGCAAGAATGAACGTAAGATAACGTCACCTCATAATCCGTTAAAACCTGCGTAAGCAACAAACGAAATTGAACCTGGCCAAGAACTGACTGGCCATGTTTTATAAAAACTTCATTACGGATTTCCATATTTCTACTTTTGATCGTTATTAATAGTCACCTTTAAAGGGGCAGGATTTTTATGAATTATTACAAAAATAGAAGATTACGTACGATATGAAGAATGCGAGCCATAAGAAAAGTAAACGTTCTTTGATATGGAGGATTCTAGGAAGTTGATACAAGTCAGTTTAATCAAGCGGATAACGTTTGCATATTTTTCCTTATTTTAGCTCAGAATCAGAATTTATTGAGTAAGGAAAAAGGCTAGAATGTGCTCTTTAGCATTCGCACTCCAATGTGTGATAGACATTATTTTCCCCTTTAAAAGTTAAAATCAACGTTCTATTTATGGAATTAAAGCTAACTGGAACGGTTTATTAATTGACTATCACCCTTCTCTAGACTAAATAGGACTAGGAATAGTAACTAGCGTGTGTACGTTGCTACATAAATTTCAACGCCCAAACAAGAATCGAATCCACGACTCAAAGTCATCTCATTCTACGAAGACTAACATACGTATGACTTCGTATACGATGCATTGCTGTAATAAATAATTAATATATAGAGTAGCAGTCCTCATATAGTATAGATAGTGAATCATCAATAGATATTGTAAATATTCGTATGTTGGTTGTAGTTTGCACAAGTACCTACCCAACTGCTGAAGTGCAATTGCTGATTCCAACAACTCTTGATTGTTTGACAGCAAGTAGAGGCGCGATTAGAGTTTGTATACGATTTCAGTTTGATACATTTCAATATTTGTTTACTCGTGTTTCTAAATGGTTAGAATGAAATAGATAAAACCACCGTTTTTCACCCCATTAAAACGAATAAGTTTGATGTAATCAAGCGATTTCTATGAATAAATGCAATTGCAACGGGGGTAGTCAAGCTATGAACACTTTAATAGTTCTATAACGTGACGGTTAGGAGCTAGGATTTATGTTTGTGAAGAGACCATGGACACTGATGAGTTTAAACTTCTCTAGGCCAGATGAAACATTTTCGAATGTTATTATTTAAACTAGCTTATTTACCCAAGTACTGTTAAAAAGGAATTTACACACACAATTCACAATAAATAAATATTAGGTATATAGATATTTCGAAATATCACTCTGAGTCTCCAGATCACCACCGCGCCATTTTGTGTACCTAAGTGAAATACTTGCAATACCCCCATGCTTCATAGTCAGCACATGTTTACCCGCCTCCAGGTGAATAGTTTGTTACAAGCATTGGCTATAGTATATTTAGAAAACTTTGGGTCGTCGATTCGACTCCAGAGTCAATAAAGAGAATTTATTTCGTAACGGACGCACCAATAAAATATAAATCTGTCCAAAGTAGAAATGGAATTAATAAAAAATCATTGCAGGTATAACACACGTGAAATATCATATTAGCCACCACGTGTGAAAAAACAATTGAACACAGATGTATATTTTTATAATCAACTTTCGAAGTTAGAAAGTCTGGGACAGGCAATGTTTTTTTTCGAAAATAAAATATAATTAAACCACGTTATGATCATTAATTGTTCAACTGATATTAAAAGCATTATCCTAATGAATAATAAACAAAAACACAAAAATATTTATCTAAGTAGAGCACTGCTTATTTTTTGAAAAGAAAAGAAAAAATGGAAGGCAGTAATGAATAGAGGAAGAGTGATGAAGGGGTGATTCTTTGATAGCGGATCCTTGGTAGTGTGCCTCACACGAGGAAGTTGGCTTGCTGCTAATCTGGTAATTGGGCCCAACTATTATACCCAAAGGAAGCATTATCATCATTACACCCAAATAGTAAATTAAAAAGAAAAACATAATTAGAAACACATGCAAAACAAAAGAAAGTCGGTAAATGTCTTAGATGACAATGTAAATAATTAAAGAATGAAAATTATTCATCTTGTTTACATATACTCCATTTTACAGCAACAAGCAGAGAAAAAACCCCCGAATTTTTATGATAACAAAAATATTACAAATAAATGCGTTCCACTTCCAGTTAAACCTTGGCTGAAGATAAATTTAGCAGAACAGACATTTGGCTTTAGAAATAAGCTTATTTAACTTTCTATTATTTACTTTCAAATTACTTTCCCGTAAATAACATTAAAGTTCTCATTTGCCTTTATGAAGTGACTTCTTTGGCAATGTATTATATTCATTAAATGTTACGTTTATTAAAAGAACTTTCAATTGACAATATTTTTATGGTTTCGAAGCTTTAATTTCATATTTAAGAAAGTTAGCATGAATACAGATTAGTTTAACTGTAATTAGTCCTTTATAGCTGTAAAATTAAACGTATAATGTTACTATGAAATCAATATAAAAAGGAAAATACCTTAGAAAATATAGCCTAAATAGAATTTTCTATGCTGTGACATACCTTCTCAATTAAACAGTAAATTCTATGAAGCTTGTGAGATTTGAATACTTATCTGGAATAATTATACTGCATTAATTACAATAAAGCTGTATTGATTCAGATCGTCTTCCAAAATGGGATAAGGTTTTTCAATAACTTATGGTAGAATAGCCTACTGGAATAGAGGTTTTCGATGAAAAACAATAGCAGGGACGGAGTAAAATAAAAATAAAAGTTAGAACCTACTTGAGAAAACGTAAATACGCAAGAGCAGCGGAAGCAGAGAGGCCAAGAGCTGGATTCAAACTGGAGCTGATGGGCGGGAGAGGGGAGAGGAGCGGGAGGGGAAGGAGGGGGGTTGCCCCCACCCCTCCATTCTATAACCTCATCCTAGTCTCCTCCTAAACCTGCCTAGTACAGCTCCTCCAGGAAATAAGAAATGATTTTCTTGGTATAGGGGGGGGGGCGCCAGCACATAGGTCTCTGCTAGGTAATTGCTTTCATGCAAATCTTATTTACTTGTAGTTTCGGCTACAATAAAAGCCATATCTAGCTATACGAGAATGTGAAATGACGCTATCAGTGAGTCATTTTAGCACGTGTAAATCTAGTTCCTAAGTGACGTACTTACATTAAACCTGGTTGCACTCATTCCACGAGTTTCGAAAAATTTCTTTTATATATATTCATATATAGAGGGTCTGGTTATTTATTTGATGAGCTTCGCAACGTGGCGATGTCGCTCACTATCATTTAACGTTCATTTATAAATTTAAATTTAATGTTAAAATAAAGAAAAATGTCTACTAAATTATTTAAAACAAAATATCCCGATTAGCCTAAGTTGCAAAAAGTGGACGTTAATAAATAATAATAATAAAACAAAATAAAATATAGTAAAATAAAATTGAGGAAGCGTTAAATTAAAACTATAAAGTTTTCGATTGGATTCTGGAATGAAGAACTACATGGTACAAGTTTAAAAATTTATTTAACACTCTTGCTCATACAAACACACACACACACACGTGTGATGTGCAACTTAATTTGAATGAAATAAGTAAAACGTAGAGGAAGAAATGAGTAGAGTTGGTGTGGTTTAAGTTTATTGTAAATGTCAATTGTCTTAAGTAATTGGGTAGGTTTGCCATGTGAGTTAAGGCCAGTGCCTTAATCTCACATGGCAAACCTAGAGTGGTGAGTTCGATTCTCGCCTGGGTAATAGGAATTTATTTATTTGCGAAATAATTAAATAAAATCCTTAGTCCTACCCTGGGCTAGAAAAGGGTCGTAACCTCTACATTACTCCTCCGAAATAGGCAAAGTTTCACAAAGTGAACGTAAATAAGGAAATAATAAAATATAATATGTTATATATACTTCTTTTCTACTTTTCTTTGCAGCGAAATGCTCAATTGCTTTACTCAACATATGTCAAGGATTTATTAAGAAAGCCTACAAACGCGATTACCTGGATTGAGGTATTTTTTGTACCACTGATACTACAACGGGTGAACCAACTTCTCCTATGTATAAAACTATATACAGAATATAGTCTGTTTATATTTTGCTGTAAGTTGGTTTACTGATGCTAACAGTTGAAAGAATAATAAAGAATTTTTACTACAAGTACTGGGTACATTTAAAATTCTGTTTACACAGGCTTCTTAATACGAAAGAAATAAGGAACAGATGGTGAGATGAGATCAACAGTGTGTCATACCAGCACGTGGGAATCCGTTTATTTAACTCAGTCCCAGTGTGATGTGCATTTTGAAAACCACAGATGCTAGTCGATTAAGGATTCATATGAATTAGGCACTTAAAAATTAGAGAAATCATTATAAAATATTTCCGTTAGCCGTTGGTCAGTTACAATATGAATCTCTGCCATTTTTTGATTTATTACTGTGCTAATCATTTCTTATAACCTGACTTTATCTCTGAGAAAAATGTATATAGAATAAACGATTGCGAAAATAGAGATAATTAATGTATTATGTATATACTAAGGAAAAAAAATATTTACTCTCTCCCTCTGCCTTTTATATTCCGATCTTTAGTCACTACATTGTTCAGATTTCTTATATTGACAGTAAGATGAAGTAACTCCATAATCTTCAGCGTGCACTTGTACTATTTTGCGTAAACAGTGTCCATAGTGGGTATCCTAAATGGCCTAATTCACCTATCTTCCATTTAAGAAGCCCACATGTGGGAGAACTAAAAATTGCTTATCAGTGATTGCTTAATTTTAATTTACCATCAGAAATTCTACGGGAATCCTCCTATTTTACGCAGCCCCTGTTTAGCTGATTTCCCTTTAGGGGTAAGCGATATATATATATATATATATATATATACTTCAAATGCAATCGGTTAGGTTTTATATTTTCTAGCTACTTGTGTTAAATTTCTGAAGGGTAGTATATAGAATGAGGTCAGTGAAAAAGAGAGACAATAAGCCCGCACCCTTCCTCACCTATCAGCTAGGGTTATCCCCTCCACCTCAACCTCCCTTTCAACCTATTCCTTTTTTAAGGCTCCTATATTTAACATTCATCCAAATATAATATCCCTTAATTTTATTTTCCTCAATTTAGAATTTCTTTTTTTGAAAACTTAACTAATGTAATAATAACTTCCCATTGTACTGAGCGCCTCTTAATTAACAGTTATCCAAGCAATATGTTTGGAGTCACCGCCAAGAATCTTCATTGTTTATCAATTATGTCGATTCGGATGTATATCACAAAGTTTTTATATTTTAACGTTAAGACGTTAATTCACAGTTTCGGTATGCAAATAAAACTTGTTTGATGTGATCATTAAGTCTAGTTACTAACGCGAAACTCGTCCAAGCTAAGAAATTTCGTAGGGAGAGGATGAATACTAGTTTGACCAATATCGGATAACTATTGTTCAGTACTCGATTATAATTGACTTTGACTCCCCTCACTTTTAAAAATTTGTGGGTAAACCAGTTTTGTAATACTAAATTTAAATCTACATGAGCTCCACTTGATCATCATCTACATCTACATAAAACACCAAAAATAAGTCTAAATGTTAAAGAAGGACTTTCCAAGCAGGAAGAAACAAACTAAAAACAAGGTGGTGGACACATATCGAACTTCTTGGACAAAATTCTTTGAAATGACCTTATATAACAAAAATGGTTTTAGTTATATAAATGATAATTTGAATTTAGAAGATACAAAACATAACACATTCAATTGTAAGGAGAAACACTAACGCTATGTAGGAGAGTCAATCCAATTACTTCGAAAATGAATAAAACAACACGTTAAAAACGTAGATAGCACTTTACTCAATCACACTCTAATAATACTACAGTTTAGATTTTAACTATGTTAGTACATAAGAAAAAGAAAAAAATACGTGGAAAGGAAAACCTGCATATAATAAAGAATAGGAAAAAGGTTGTTAATAAAAATTCTTAAGTTAACGCAATTATTTGCATTTTATATATTGGAAAAATTATATAAATATTTGCCTATGGTTTTAAAGAAATTACCGACATGAATTCGCCATATCGTTTTAGTTAGTCTCTGCTTGATTAAGCGGAAGCCATTTTTTTTATCATCTAGAAGTAGCATATTTACATTCTTTGACTGCTGTTCTCCTGATGAGGCAACAAAACTAGCGGGACATTAAAATAATAACGAAAATTATTTGAATTCATTTTTTTCCATGACATTTTGCCTTTAAATTTCTGTGCCAGTCTGTGTCGGATAAGCTGGACATAAAACTTCAGTAAATCTGAACTTTGTATGTAGCATATGTTTTTTTATTACATTAAATATTAATTATAGTTCTATTTAAACCTAGAGTGGCGAGTTCGATTCTCGCCTGGGCAAAGGAAATTATTTAGTGACGAAATTCATTAAATAACGTCCTAAAATCCCACCCTGGCTAGAAAAGGGTTGTAACCTGTAGATAACCCGTCCCGATTAGCCTAAGTTGCAAAAAGTGGACGTTAATAAATAAATAATAATATTTAATATTGTTAACCAAAACAATATTTATTACAAAACCTTCTAGCAAAACGTGGGCTCTGTGTATTAGTGTACAACAAACCAATTGCATGTGAACTTTCACCTCCCCTAGTTTAATAAGGAAACCAATAAGTCGCTGGACAAACTGTCTTACATTCCATTGAACACAGAATGCCCCAAGTAGTTGGCCAATAATGGTCCCTTGCTCCCTTTTTACGGCTTAAAGCAAACTCATAAAATCTAGTAGGTTTCAAAAATCTAATATCACTTAGCGGCATTTGTTATATTTTAGTTTTATATTGTTTTAAAAAGAAGAACGAAAAAAGTTATTATCCCCCTTAAATCATAAACAGAAATAGAAATTGCATTTATAATTCAACATACAATCGACTGGTTTCTGTCTATATGTCTACGCTGTCGTTATTCTTTTCTTCCTACTTAATTATAATTGTAGTATACATTAAATGACTATTTGTAATATAGAATAAATTGTAGGCAGTTATAATATAAGAAGTTTCAAATCTTCGATGGACAATTACAAAATAAGATAATGTTTATAATATTTAGGTAATGCTTGTGTGCCTGTGTAAATTATACGCCATTTTACATCAAGGAGAAAGAAGTTCCTCTTCGTTAATTTTTTCAGGGACACCATGACAATTTGGCAACGTTAAAGTTGTTCGTATACACTCATTGGCTAATTCCTGCCATTAGCCAGCTTATTCAGGCTATGGAGGTAGAGCCTCTAATATTTTGCTGCTGAGCTGTTATCTATGTAACATACCTTTATTTTTGGCAAGTTTTAAGCTGAAGGCAATGGGAAACCACCAAATATTCTATGACCCTCTTCCATCTTTTGTATGTTTTCCTATAATTCAGGTCTTACTGGGGGGCGGGGGTTGGGGGGAGAAAAACTGCTAAGACGTAGCCTGCTCAACAAAAATGTCCCTAGGGGATGAATGACATTGGATAAAACGATCATAAATTGTACTGTAAATGCATCATTATGACTAAGTGGCCAACGTCGGTTTGTCAGAAGTAGTAATGAGCTTCTTAAGTTTACAAAGCTTCTTTTAAACTTACTCTTAGGCGTCTTTTTAACTTAGAATTTATACATAACTGTTTTGTTTCCATTTACACATTAAGAAATTGACAATAATTCATAGGAGAACGATCTGTAGGTGGTAAATAGAACATTAATTATTAATCCTTCTAATTTATTTAATTAGAAAAAAAATAATATTGAGCTGTTAAAAAGGAAATGTGAGGAACAAAGACAAGGTGATCTCCCGAAGCGTCTATAAAAAGGCCTCACAGCTCCATTCAAATGTTCCGACTATTTTATCAATGACAACGCCTTTATGAATGGCTACCAGTCAAAATGGCTATTAGCTACGTGACCTTGAACTTTTTCTTGACCTGGCTCTCCGGCTGGAAGAAGAGGTAGGTAGGTAAGAATGGAATAATTGAGTAAGAGGGAGCGAATTTTACGTTGCAAATCCCCTCTGGCGATCTAATCATAATTTAATAATTTAGAGCCGTCGCTATTGTGATAATTAATTTTAAAGTATTAATAATTATTCTTTACTGTTCATTTATTGGCTTGTAGCCATGATCTCATGATTAGTTTTCACAGATAAAAGCAAAGGAAGGAATAGGGTCAAAAGGACATGCTTATTTTTCCGATACCTACTGCATGAACACATGTACAGAAGACAGAGATCTCCCCTTCCAATCCACAGTATAAACTGGTTCATTATAGGAATTAACCAGCACGAGTTTCTCATTAACATAGTGTTGCGAAAAATACATACATGAAACATTATACAGAGTTAATCTGTATTTGAGAAGTACGAAGTAGATGAAAGAAACCGCCAAAAAATGTTTTCGGCAATACCTGTCTGGAACCTAGGCTTGTCGGGGAATTTCTCTTTTGATCACGACACCCGTCTATAAAAGCTGTCCAGCTCGACCATTAGTTTAGTTTGTTCTCTGTTCTCTTCAAGTGAATAACAGTGCGTTCAGTGCACCTTTAATGAACAGTTCTTTTAGTTTTGGTTCAGTGTTTTATATTAAGAATAGTGCAGTGCCGTGTTTATGTAAAGAACAGTGTAGTGAACTTCTTGTGGACTTCAGTGATCGTGAGTTATTCTACTGTGCAATAAGAAGTGAAGTTATCAGTGCATACTGTGAGTAATAGTAATTATTTACCAAGTGTGTAGTGAGTGCATTGTCAAATAAATTGTGCAGTGATAAAAACTCTAGAGCTTGTGTGTTTAATTTTGCAATCCAAAAGAACTCTAATAAACAACGTTTATTATTTTTGTAATAAACAACGTTAATTATTTTTGTAATAAACGTAACAATAGTATATATTCTACACCATAACAAAATTTCTGCCACGCTTTTTCATTATTTTCAAGATTAACTACACTAAAAATATGAGACTGAAAGTTATAAAACATAAAACCGGAATTTTCATTCGATTCTTTGGTTCTTCTCTTTATAGATAAACTCTCCAGGTCACCTGACATAATAAAGAGATAAGGATAAATCCGTTAATAACGTTCCATAAATGTCAACGGCTTCTTCTTGTGATCCTTGTTGGATTCGAGCTTTTAAACAGTCGTCATTCACAGTTAGTAACCACCAATTTAGCCACTATATTTTATTAGTGTACTTCAATGTATAAAATTTATAATATAGATAAATAAACAATTTTTTGGCAGGAATAGATCAGACCCAAAAAGAATTTACAATATTACTTAGCGCTTCAGTTACTCCATGAGTTACTTAGAGCTTAGTTATGTCTCAATCAGCCCACTTTAGGTAACTACACAACTTATATAATAAAGCAACTTATTATATATATATATATATATATATATATATATATATATATATATGTTTATACACACACAAAGAGGGAGAGAGAGACACGACTCACACAATGTGCTTTCACTTGAAAGGGAAAACTAAACAATTATAATATATCCTGAAGGATTTAGGTAGAGAACGAAAATTAGAGGAAGTCCAATTTAGATGTATTACCTCTAAAATACGTGTAAATAATTTTTTCATTTACCTGTTTCAAATAAGGAAGCTAAAACCGTCGCTGGATGCCAGAGGTGATATTTTCAAACGACGTTCCAAAAATAACTGGAGCTGTCAAAAGAAGTTTTCAACAAATCACAAGTTGTTTTATATTCGGCTACGCACCTCCCTTTGACCATTCACTCTTTCTGCTTAAACCATTCACAGCAATCCAGTTTCGAGAAGGGTATTGATTCATTTTCCATTCTGGGTAGAAATAGCATTTATTTTTTATTTTATACGATCACTAATATGATTCGATAAATCTACCCCTTTTAAGTTAAAGAAATTGATTTTCATTGGTTGTGATGTCAATTATTACGACATTAATTTTACGTGTCTATATTAAAGCTTACATTCATTGTTTTGAAAAATATATTTTATTATATTTTTTTATCGATTGTAAATACTGATTACGAAAATATATGATTGTTGATAAAACGTAAATATTTATTTATTGCTAATAGTTGTATATTGGATTTACATCAATAAATATTGTAAATATTTAAATATTGTAAAGCTTCACCGTTGTAGGTTAACACAACAGCAAAACAAGAAACTTGACAATGGTAAAGTAACAGTTAAAGTGAAAAATTATTAATTGAATTAAAATAAGTAAGATAATTTTTGTAAGCTTTACTTTCTTAAAATAGTTGTCTGCTTCTTTTTGCATTATGCCGATGTTTTTAAGGAAATTATAAAATTAGTATAATTTTTGAAACATACGAGAATATAATTTAAAAGAGTTTCGTATATAATTAATATGATTTTTTGAGCCAGTTTTTCGCCGTGATAGAATATTTATAAACGTTATAATACCTTATGTTCTCTTCAAGTTAATGAATACAAAAGCATGTTGTTCAAGTTGTTGACAGGCAAATGATACAACGGTAGAATATGACAAATGAAAAAAACTGAAAGAGTTAGTAGCAAGGGAGAAATTCATAGAAGGATAATGACGCCATAGATGAAGCACATGGGTGAAGTGAAGAGGGGACGAATGTTTGTTCCCTGTTTTTGCCTCCTGTCTACCGATGCTCGTTGGGTTTACAGGACATAGCTTCTACACTATCTTTTATGCTATTAATTAATAAATATACTATAATAAGAGTTATTATTCCTCTTAGATGCTGGACCCAAAAAAAACCTCTTGAAATTATATTATATCCCTATGGTTCAGCCAAAAAACTTGTTAAGAAAATATAGGGGCATCATGAAGCAGGTTTTATTTGTATCATATTTTATCATTCTACACTATATATCTCTAAAGAAGCGGGAGTGCAACACTAAAAATATTATTTCCTGTATGTTATATTAACAGTTCTCTTTTTCATTGTAAGGACTTCGGCTGCTCTAGCGGTTTGAATGTTTGTTGGTTCTCTTTTTTTATTTTGTTGGTTCTCTTTTTTTATTTTGTTGATTAGTTATAATTATTTTTCTATAATTCATATTAGCAAATTTCCCGTAAGGGAAATGAGCTATTGAGGTTGTACTCATGACGCCATTTTCCAAAATGTTCCTCAAATGTCCATATATCCTACGTAGGAGATGTAGAAAATGAGGTCCATTCAAAATTATATATATATATATATATATATATATATATATATATACATATATAATGTTTTAAAGTGGGCAACGGTTTGTAGTGAAATATATTTTAGTTTAGGAAAAAACATTTCTTAGTTATTAATATGAAAATAAACCTTGTTATTATTATAATTTTCACGAATGAATTATCAAATTATACACCTATTGCCACTATTGAATGTTTGTTCTGGTATAGACAATTATTGAGTCCAGTCCAAAGGAGAAGAAAATAATCCTCAAATTTATTGATATTTATTCTAATAAGTAATAATGTAGACTGCGAATCTGTAATAAAATTAAACAGTCCGTGTGTGTGTATATATATACTTGTATGTGTTTGTGTAAATGGAAGAACATTAATTTTCAATGCATGATGATGATGATGAATATAAAATAAAACGTACCTACTGATAATCTGTATTTCATGAAGATTTTTCTGGGGACATCTTTTTTCACTTCTTACTCACTTCAGAATAGACGGTTCATTAATGAAAAAAGGTATTACCAAAGAGAGTACTTTTCCAGAATTACTCCTATGGTTTAGGTTACTGGGTCAGGGCGCTAGGTTTTCTGAGCCGTGGGACAATGTAAATGGGTCATAACCTGCGGAGGGTCTAGCCAGCCTGCCACGCCATCCTCTGTATATTTGTTCAACGCCATGAGCAACATCTGCTCCCCGTCACTGGTCGCGTCCTTCCTCCAGCCCTCTCTATCCCTACAGATCTAAAGAATGTACAACAGTAGCTATCAATCTTTTTATTGTTGCTTCACCTAATGTAAGTCAGAATTCCGATGAAACCGACTAGTTAGCAATAATTAAACTTACTAATAACGAATTTTAATGGAATCGCTAAATATTGAAAGTAAGTGGACGATAAAGAGAAAACTTTTCCTAGAGCCCATCAACAGACAAGCTGCTGTCAGTACCTCGAAGGCGATATGAGCATTATCTCCGAATTGAGGATCCCTCCCCAATCAGTCTAATAGAAGAATAATAATAGTTAATAAAGGTCTTGATCACGACTGGTGACAGAGAAAAATGGAAAAGTAAAAGAAGTAGCCTGTACAGATAGAATAAAGATCCAGATTCATATTTTCATTGAGATTGTACACCGTTGCCACCGATGACTAGTTGTCCATATAGTCACCACTGGGTTTTCAATTCTGAGAAAAATAGAAGATAATAGTTTATTTTGGACTTATTGGGACAGGAGACCAGAGCTACTTGGACGATAAATTGAAGAATGCACCAAATATGATCCTTAGAGTGGAAGAGATCATTACAATAGCGTGCAGTGGGAAATAATAATTGAAACAATATTTTTGGATAAGGGTTTCATTTTCTTAGTTAGAAAATAATTATATTTGTTGCATACTCGTATCCTACTAAGAATATTATACGCGCACGTATGTGTGAGTGTGTGTGTGTGTGTGTGATTAGCAAATATCTCTCAGTTACCGAAGATCGCATGGAAATACTTAGACCCTGGACTAAGTTTCAATTTACTACCCGTAAATGCCAAAATCAATTTTCGTACAAATTCGTGTGTGTATATGTGTATATATATATATATATATATATATATATATATTAAATAGATTTTGAAGCCGAGATTAATTAAATTATACTGGAAAGTGATAATTACAAAAATGAATCTCTATGTGATTAATTATGAAATCTAAGCTGCTCAGTTCTCGACTCTAAAAAAAGAATCGCGAGCTCCAGAATGGAGTATAGCCACATACAACGATAGTTTGATTCTTGGCGTTGAATGAAAGATTCACTTACGTGTTTTTATTAAAAGTACTTTTGACCTTTCAGTAGGTCTTCTTTGAGTAGACAATACTTACTTCTTGAGATATAGCACGTTTTTCAAAATGTTCCATTTGTAAGTAGAGGATCTCTTGTTTTTTTCCTTGACTTTACACTTTTTTGTCACAGATTAGATGTATGAATCGTTGTATGGATTAATTAAATAAATTTGATGGTTTGGAAAAATTTGCTCCATATTACATTACGAAATGTCCTCTAAGCAAACCAGCCTTAAATAATTGAGAGCACAAATAGTGTTTCCCAATGATTGACAGCAAATAGACATAAGAAAGAGAATCGTAGGGTTAAAGTTATTGCTTCTGCAATCTAAACTCCATTGGACAATATATTTTTTCTCCAAGAAACGAAAGGGTATTCAATTTCCAGAATAGAGAAATATTCTACTCGTACGCCAAACTTAGTTTTGCCAGTAAGATGACTCCTTCTCCGGATCTCCGGTTCCTGTTTCATATCATATCCTGAATGTATTTTCGAGGTTATTCTCGCGTCCTATATATTCTTCAAGTATAAAATATGTGTAAACTAAAACTGTTATGCATTGTTTTCTTCAATGCATTCAAGTTTTATTTTCTTATTCTTAAGAACACAAAATTTAAATGTATCAAAACATGGCGAGCTTCAAATTTATTTTTGAGTAGATTCATTTTAGAAACCGATTGAACCTTTGTTGAATTTAATGCCATTACGGATACTATGAACTACCAACAGAGGTGATTAATTAACAAAACTATAATTAAGGTAGCAAAGCTGAAAAATACCTAAAGTTGACCATTTTTGAGTAAAGATATGAAAATTACTACATTCTAGAAGTAGTATTCATTAACAAGAACATTACTCTAATCGTTCATAAGTATTTGAAAACTTACTTCTAAGTTCATCTTAGAATAACAGGGGGAAGGATAAAAATAGAGTTCCTAATCCTTATTATTCACTGTGCTAACAACTTGTTGAGAGAAACATTCATATCTTATTTGTATATGGAAGATAAGTCAAGGCATATTGATAAGAGCGTAGTTATTCTGACACCAAACTAGTTCAAAGCATTTATTCTTCCTTGTTTTGTATTGGAATAATTTAAATAAAACGTTTACTTAAGATTTGTTTATCTGAATTATTGTACACTACTGATCTAGCATATAACGTGTTACTCTCATTGAATTTAAATCACTATCATGGTTTTATGAAATATGTGATTACCGTACATTAAACTTATGCTTTGCTCTGGTTGATAATTATCTCTAGTTAATCAATATTATACATTCAAGTTCCTCCCAGTATTCATTCCGATATTTCTTGTTTATCCGACTTGCTTGCGTTGAACTTATTAATACAATGTGCGTGTCGGCCAAAAATTTCCTTCATTTGATGTTCTCAAGTTAGTTATCAGCCCCTATAACAAGCATGTAATCCCAAAAAAAGCAATATTTAAAATGTTCATTACATCAAATAAGAAAACATTAATAATAAGAAATAAATTGTATTTCATAATACATGTAACAATTTAAACAACATCCATTATAACTTAAGCTATTTTAGTAATTTACGACAAAGTATTTTTGGAGATAGTTTTGAGTCAATGTGCCATGAAGGCAAAAGCAAAACTCATTTCCTAAACCGAAATCTGCTTAATATAAGGGAAATAACTGGCATACCTTGGCTATTGATGCGCCTAGGTATTGTATTACTGGACTAACTAATAAAGGGGCCTATGAAGTTTGTCGTGCGATTTCAATAGTTTGATCTATTGGTGCTGCACATTATTGGAAACTCACTGAAACTTGAATTCCAAAACTTGATAAAATTCGAAACGATTCTTTGATGGTCAAATGGTTTAATTATTACTTTATATAATATAAACTTGTATGTCTTGAAGGGTCCAGCTTAGATATAAATTTTTAAATTAAAGTAAGCTTTCTCTTTGTATTTGTTTGATATTGGTATTTTATATAATAATTAATTATAATTATGTAATATTCTTTAGAGTCGGAAAAGTTTTACAGGGAGTAAAACATCTTGCTCTTGATACCACTGTTCGTTTATTCCTACGCAATTATATGGTATTAAATTGCATAAACTACAAGAACTTATTTCAAATTAAGAAATAGTTTGTTTCTACATGAGCAACTTAACTAATTCAAATACATCCTGGAAGGAAATGTAGAGCAAAAAGACCTAGACGTACGAACCAGATGATGTATAAAAAACGGTAGAGTCCTTGCTCGACGCTCCTTCCCACATTAAATCTGTCTGCCACATGGCCCATGTCTCCAAATACATCGACTAACAGAAAAAAAAAATGCTTTTCGGCTGAAATGGGCTTAAAATTAGTAAGATATTTTATTTGTTCATTATGAACTTAAATTGTTATTTATTATTTTACAGTATTTTCAGAAGAAAAGTAAGTAAAAGTATTTTCAGAACACTTTATTCAGTGATTTAAGTAGGATGGGTATTGCTTAGGAACTAGGTTTTCACATAAAAAGATTGTGGAGAACAAAATATTGCTTGCAAGTCGGGTTTGTGTGAGTTGGATTACCGTTTAACTTTCGAAAGGAATGGCATTTGCTCTTGAAACGTTTTTTATTATTTAGAAAGAATATAATATTTTTATTTATGTTATCGTCTTTCAAGAAAACAGCAAAGTAGCTTGTGGATAGGTGTGTTTAGACAAGGAGACGAAAATACTAAATACGAAATTTCTCCGTACCTATTAGGCATACAGATATTTATTTGCTCACTAAATAAACATTCTAGACCTGCCTTGGCTAAAAATGTGAACACATTGTACGCAAATTGCCCCAATTAGCCTTACGTATACAATGAGAACAATAATGCTACATACTCATAAACACATTTGATTATTCAAATTCCTACTAATGTACTGCTGACAGGATTTTAACTAGGACTAAAACTTTTTCTGTAAGATAGACTGAAGTTGAAGCGGAGAATATAAGAAAATTAAATAAACACGCTAGGTTTATTGGGGGCCTTTTTAAATGCGGAAAATCCGGATCCTACTTAGCAACCTAAGTATCTGAAAGGAGTATTAACGTTCAGGAACCGGCTGGAAGTAGATACATAAGTAAGAATGGATGTTCTGATTCTTCTATGGCATTAAAAAAGCTCTTGGGTTTAATAGTATTATAAGGAACGCTAAACAACTGGTTGCTAGCGTAACTGTAGAGCATGGTTATCAAACAATAGTTATATTTGACAGTAGAATGTAGGCTCATACAAATGAAAGCTGGAGAATCCTCTTGGTTTTGTAGCCCAGTTCGGAGGAGGATTTGAAACAAGAACGGGGTAGCAGGTGGCTCACGATAACCCTTTGGAGGCATTGCAAGTCGTCGATCATACCGTAGGACATCATTGGAAAGCGCGGATTGATCGGAGTGTGCACACACATGTATATGAATAAATATGTTCACATAAATTTTTAAATTTATAATACGATAAAAACATTCTTATTTTCAATTTCCTCTGAAATTTCCTTCAGCAATAAGAGGGTGATGTTTATGTAGCAGAAGTGTCCTTCATCGTTTGCACTCACTTTGCACCCGCTCCACTATTACCTCTCACCCTTCCTTCTTCTATAGATGTACAGTTTGAGGTTATTTTCTACATTTTATAAAAAATCTACTTATTTGGCATTTCTCGGAGTGCCGACTATTTTATCATATTTATTGATTGATAAGAGTTTGGCTTACATAATTTGTCCAATGATTTTAGTACCTGACACCTAAAAGTTTCGGATGAGGTATAATAACATAGAAGTGTAGCAAAATTCGAATCAGTCCGAGCAGAATAGGAATCTTAATCCTGATTCTGGGGTTTTTAGAATAAAACAGAACCTGGGTTAAGCTTGACTTCCATGTATTTTGCGTGGTGATACATTACAGCTAGCCCGATTATCGAAATGTTGGAGTACAAAGGAGGTATTGGATGCCCTTTCACAAGGATCGGAATGCTGTGTAAGGAGGAGATGGAATTGTGTGGAGGAGCATCTACCGACGGGAGTATTACAAATAGCTAGTGGATGCTAGGGATACAATCAGCTGTAATTAATGGTACTTCTCACGATTAGGAGTGGGGGACTGTTTCCCGTGTCCCCGCAGGGCCTACTCTCAATTAAAGGAAATAGTTCGTTTAATAAACAATTGCCCGGGCCGCGGCATAGTTAAATCATACAGCTTGTTTAAAAGGGGGCCCAGCCTCACTCCCATAACCACCGGCTCTCTGCGCTTATGGCACAACCTCATTCTATCATTCCCAAGGAGATAAGCAAAGACCACAGCAACAGGAACACCCTAAATAAATACCTTCATTTATATACTCTATTACTAGCCAATATAATTTAGAAACATTATTAAATACTAAAATGTAATGCACACAAAATAAACATTTAAAGTATACTAATAGTACAATATATAAAGATTAAATAAATAACTCAACACAATTGAGCATTCGTTGACTTGGTATGAGATTGTAAACTTTAAATCACCTGCTACTGTCATTTAGATTACAGCTGCCAAGTTTCAAAAAATGTTATTATTATTATATATAAACTTTTGTTGATTTCCATTTTCATTAAATGATCTAAATCCTAATAACTTTACATGTATTTACTAATTTATACCAGCCCTAAATCTAAATAGCTTAAATGCAAAATTGCTCTCTTGTTCTCTGTTCTCTGTAGATAGTCAAGACGAAAAATATGTAAATAAGTAAGAGTTAATATTATGTTTTGTATTTCAGATCAGTTAGTCAATGGATTTATGTCTGAATATTGTGAATTTTCACAAATATCAGCTATTTTTTCTTTGTAATTAATAATATATCAAATTACTTATAACATTCTTGAAACTGCAGGTCAGTCAAATCATGGTTTCTGCTGAGTTCGAGCTTTGCCAGATCAAAGCTCTTAAAGGTCAGGGCGTGTTAGCGTTAATAGGTTAACCTGTTCATTAGCCTGTGCATTAACAAATCAACCACAATCACGTTAAATTTTGCAATATAATACAGCAAGTGACAGCAATATGCGCACCATGTGTCTTAGAAATGTCAGCAAACTTTCCTCACGGACAATATGCATAAGACAAAGTTATTTGAACTTTTAGTTGTTGATCCACTCGGCTTATCTGATTTCTCAATTTCCATTAAATAATACGTTTCGTGTTCTTATAGAGAAACACGGATTTTAGTGAGATAGCTGTCGTCACTCCAGTGATGGAACTGCCCTTTAGCGTTTACACTTCTCCTTTTAGCGGATTTTCTTTAGCAAAAAAAGCAATTGAGATTGCTCACATGACAAAATTACGCAAGAATCCCTTCAAATATTCGCGAATCATAGTAAATGAGCGGCAAATACAAGGGCAGTTATAATTTAAAATTTTATCTCTATCTCTCGCTTTTTCACTTTTTTTTTTATGTCGTTGGTAGGCTTCCCTAGATGTTCAAAAGACGAGATAAAACAAAATATGCATATACGTACGTCATAATATATTATCATAACGTTGTCTAGTGTTCAGCTTAACAGTTATTGACATAAACATAAAGCGAGATGACTTCATGTGTATATGTCTATGTTTAGCACACGAAGACCCCTAACCACAGAATCCCTGTTGACACTTTTAGTTTTATTTTAACAAGGACTAGCTGCAATTATTAGAATTTGGACACATACACAAGAGAGTTTGAAGACGGTATTAACAACTGTATCAAGATTTCTAGAATATAGAATGTAGTTGGTAGAGAGGAAGCAGCAGAATACGATAATTTAAAAGATTAATTTCTAGGCATTCAGTTATGATTAAGTTAATTATTTTGAAGGTAACGTCAGCCCACCATTAGTTATAAGAAGAAAGTATACGTCATCCAGGATACTTTAGGGCATTTCTATAATAAGCGGGTATTGAAAACGATCAAGAAATAAGGGCTAAGTGAAAATGTTTGAAATTAAACTCATAAGTTTAAGAATCCTTTCCCAATTTGAATTAACTGAATTTCCGGAGATTTCCCAAACCTAATCTCGTTCTATTTAATGAAAAGTTAACATTACTTAAATAATTGTGAAATCTTTACCATCTAAATTTCTGGGGCTTAACCTTCTGCGGAGAAGATTTATGGGGAGCATTAAGCTCGGAAATTGCGTCCTGGAATGTTCTTGTTATTTGGTAAAGCTCAGCCTGCTAGAGCTGTTATTTTTTGTCTCTTCAACTACATTAAATATTTTTTTCCCCTTTCTATTTCTTAAAATGAAAATGGTTATTGCATTATTCATCCTGTATTAAATAGTTGATACGCAATTTTAACATAAATATGAGTGATTTTATTTTCAGACATTTTTTCATTCAGAAATTAAATTTCCTTCCCTTACCATTCGACCAATAAATCAGGGCAAGAACAGGGTTTAGGAGTGACTATCATGATTTCGTACCTCGTGCTCCGCCCACTGATTAAAACCGTGGCTTATAAAGCTCACAACCTTGCTATTCCGACGGTGTCATAGATTATTACGGATTGCCCAAGCCTGGTATATATATATATATATATATATAGACACACACACACACACACACACACAACATATATGTCTGGACGTTTTGTCAATTCGGACAAAGTGAGGGAGGGGGACTGAATTTTGACTTGGCCTTCATAACTTACCTCGACTGTTTATTGTTGAATTACATTTTTGTTCTCTTAATGTGCATTAGAACTAAGGAGTTAGGGGAAAAATCACATAATATGAGGCATTTCCAAATACCATTTTCTTAGTTCGAGCTACGTGCATTAGGAATTTAATATCAAAATTCTTGAGATAATCGTCATTCCTCGTAATTAATTAATTTTTAACTAAAGTGTTATTTGGGAATAAATATTTTCCCGACAGAATACCGGAGTCACCTTAGATTGTTACATCTTTTTATGAGAATTTCACTTTAGGAAACAGGCTATTACCATAGATCATATGTAAAAATTTGATTCCTTTTTGATACCACTAGATCACAAAACTCTTTGTTTAAGTTGATGTATATGTTAATATACGATATATGTATAAAATGAAAAGTATGCAACTGCATCATACTGAACCCAACGCATTAAAGATTAGCTAGTAGTATTGGTTATTATGTTATTTAATTTTTATTGCTCCACCAACGTTGGACTTTAAAATACTTAACAGGAGTTTTAATGGTTATTAGCAGACATGCTTAGCCTTCTTCTGATAACCATTGCAGTTTACTAATTATTTGAAAGGACAAGTGAACAAATCAGCAGTTTTGAGCAAACCAAAAAAAATGGCTTTATGGCTTTTCTAAAGGAAAAATAAATTTAGGATAAATAAAAAACTTGCACAACTTTTCACTAAACATATAGATATAGGATTAACTATGAATCCTATGGTGAGTTCATCTATTTTACCATATCGTCTTGTGGATTAACATTACGATTGGTGAATGATATGACACCATTTATCATTTGCCATAGTTACAGTTCTTAAATAATTTGAATGAGTAATTCACGTGTAAGATTATATATCTTTGAGGAAGAAATAAACTGAGGTGTCATTCCTTAAATTTATAAATAAAGAGGAGTTATTTATTAACAAATCAACTAGTAGCAGTAGCAAGGGAGGGTCTGACCCCTTCTTTAGCCCCTCCCCTCTAGACCCTCTTCCACCGGTTCCCCTGTTAAGGAATCACCCCTGCTCTTTTTTAAAATTTAATTTTATTTAGATGTGGCCAAAGATTCCGCTAAACTTCCTTTATTGTCCGAGAAATATGAAAATGGTTACGCCTCCACTGCTCCGATCATACGTTTATTTCCCGTTAAGTTTGTAAAATATATACAGGCTTATTTTAGTAATCAGTAGAGAATAAAACACACTGTTTGTAATATGATATGGAAATACGGAAAGAACCCGAGTAATGCATGTGTCGCCTTTCGCGAACAACTTTATAAACTACTGTAGAACAAACCTTTCTTTGTTGAAGCGTGTGGCAGAAGATTGTAGTAGGAATGTGCACCACTCGGCTTGCCCTACTGTATCGGTTACAATCTGTCGTGGATGAATTAATTTATGTTTCTATTTCAAAAATTAATTGCAAACAACTTTAGATTCTCTTAAGTTTATGTAGAGTTTATGAACGGTAATTTAAAATAAAAATGATTTGTATATTTTCTGCTTCTGAGGCCAATAGGACAGTTTATTTACAAATAACCTCCTTTGATTGTTAATAAATTACCTGTTTTTTAGTATCAGTTTATTTTTAGACGTCAGGCTGCTGTCGTCATACATATTGCCCTTCAGCTGATGCAGTAAACAAACAATTATATAATCGTTATTAATGAAATTGACTGACTACTGTTACTGTATGGTCTCTATTCTTTTTATTAGTTTTACTTTCACATAGGGAAATTATGATATAAGGTTCAGAATATTAATCAATGACAAACATCAGTGTAATTTACACTAATACAATTGCGTAGTTGGATCTCAGTAAAGAAATTTGTTGACATAGTGATTTTTTTTATTTACTTGATGCAGCTTTTATGCAGTTTCTACAATACATCGCTACAACCTACTGAAGAATATAGGTGAGATGACATCACATAAAGTATAACCAATAATGACATAAAACATATAGAATTTTATAATAAAGTATATTTGAATCATTTATTATAATTGAAATGTTTTCTCTTGAAACGGACTTTCCCTCAATAAATCATTTTTTTATATTATCTATACATCATTTAACTCATTTGTTAGGTTCATTCAATAAGATATATTTCTTGTTGTATATAAACACTGAATTATATTACTTAATTTTTATTTCAATTTCCAATGTAAATCTATCATTTTATAAATATCGTTGGCATTGATAATAGTATATAATAACTTTGTAGAATTAATCACTGGGCTATTATTTCAAAGTCTCGGTACCTACATTATCTGTCCTTATCAAAATTTTTTATCAGTTCACCTTGGCTGCATTAGCTCCTCTTCCCAAAATAACTCGTAGAATATTGATTGTGTTATCTTACCAGTCCTATGGAGTCACTAGCCTTTCATTTGCCTTGGCTTATATGTCCACATTTTGGAGAAATCGGAATGGAAGGAAGAAGAGTGCCGAGTGTACCTTATGGGTTGGTCGAGCTACCCCTAAGAAACAGATGTAGGGGATAAGAGGCTGACACATCTGCTCATGGCTACAACAAAGCATAGCCAGGCCTAGGGTCGGACTGAGGTATTTTCTTTGTGATATACCACTACCTACAACGTCCCTTCATACCCACCGAATTTGCCCAACCATTAAGTATGTTTACACTTTCCACGTGTCCAGCCCAATGTTCCGGAAGTATTTACTTTTTTTTTATTGTTTGCTTCCGTTACCGCTGTCATAAACGAGAATAACTACTCTAAATGCAACTCAAGCTGACGTCCTTTGTATGTTTCTAAGTTGGAGAAATATGTAAACTTTTTTTTATATATAATTTCCACAGTTTGTTAATGATGCTTTTAATATGCCTTTTTATTGAAATGAATGGTTGTAACATTGAACCTTTTATTTATTTAATTTTAACTAAAGCGTTATTACTTTCAGCTTTCTGTTTTGCGTTTCATCATTATTGCCTTAATATTCAAATAAATATAGTATATATACTATAATAAATATATAGTAAATGTTTAATAGCAAATTTGCTTCATTCATATGCCAATGAACCCTAGAGGTCTGTGAATATTGCTTCCTTTATTATTATTTATTCTCTTGTTATTGAATATTCACTTATTAATTTATAAGAGAACATTTAATATATATACAACACTCGTTTGTTACCTTATGCTTAGGGTCGATGTGCAACTATATGCATATCACCACTGTGTCTATCTATACCTTCTTCCGTTGGTCACAGTCATTGGTACATTAATGAGTAATTGCAAATTCATGGTTTTTATCAAGAAATTGAGCACTGTAATTCTTAATCGTTATTTATAATCATTTCCACAAAATACAAATGTTCGTATAGGAATGGTTTGCGTCATACTGAAATAATATTTTTATATTCATATAAGACAATATATTCTCTCTCCAGGGTGACGAAAAGTAGGGGAGATTTTATAATACAGTTATTTTTACCTGTGACGACCAATGGTCATGAAATCTGCAGCATCTGTACCAAATCAAGATAATATATGTGTTCTCAACATGATATCTAGTTTAAATTTTCTAACTTATTTGTATTCTAACCCTTCTATTTTAATCATAAATGATGTGGAAAATTATTTATGTTTCGAGTTCAAAATAATCCCTTTCCAGTGGTTGAAGTAATCAATATTAATTCAGACTTTATTTGACAAGTTACCAATCCAATGCCAGTATCGAGAGAAGATTTCACTTATCGAAATATGAGTCTATCAAGACTGAAATTGTTAGCAAACTAAATATTTAAAAGCTTCACGTAAGACAAAAGAGGGAGTTCGTTGATATAGAATGACGTGCCAGATGAAGTTGAGTAGAACAAGGGTGAATTGTAAAGTGTTAAATACATACTTATTATGTGTTATGTTATTATTCGATGTAGCGAAAAATGTTAAGAGTAATCTTGTTTTTCAAGCTATTTTCTGTAATTCATTTTTTATAAATTATTATCAGATTCTGTAAATGTTATCGGATTTGTTTGTAATTCTTCTCTTTTAGCAAAATGTAAACCCCAACTCCTCCTCCTCCTGTTATTTTTAAATGAAATGGTTAAACCACTATTTACGTTATAATCATTCTAATGCACGGACAGCTAGCAGCCTTGCTGGGAACTGCGAGGAGTGGTAAGAGACCCTTAAAGGACTCCAACGTCAAGTAAATGAGAAATTAAATTATAAATAGAAATGGAAGGGATATTACAGACAAAATGATAAAAAGCCAGCTCGTGGCTACCTGCCTTGAAAATTAGGCGAGAAGAGTGCTCATTTCTTTGTCCCATCTTGCTTAATTCAGCTTTCCCCTGCTTTAATCCTTCAAGCGCTTCCTTGATTACTTAACAGTGAAGCTGGGCGCGGTTCCAGAAACCTTTCCAACTCAATTTCACCTTCGTTTATGCCCTCAATTTATCGTCCTTGATTAAAAATTAAGACGAATCATATATTTTGCTGAGTGGTAAACTCAGAGGGGAACAATTTCTCAGTTTTTGGTAGTAATATTGCACAGTAAAATCACGTTCTCAGAAAAGAAACAAAGAAAACACTAATCGATGATGAAATTGAATTTATTTGTTTTGAAAACATTTAATTTAATTTTAGTTTAAGATAAAGATAATTAATGGCCTAAAATGACAGCCACTCTGGGTCTGTTTAAATTAAACAAACTCCTCACTTGGCACATAATAATCCCTATTTCTCTCTTTGTAAGTAGCCTATTTTGGAATTGATTTAAATTGAATGCTTAGAGATAATTATGTTTAGTGTTAAAACAGCGATATGTAAAAATATCACGTGTTGGTATGGGGAAGGGGGACTCTCCTGAAAGCTGTAAACACAAAAATACTGATAACTTCATTACTTTCTAGTTATCAATAGAAGTTGTAGGGTATCACGGTATCTACAAGATTGGTTATTTAACTATTTTCGATTCAAAGAGTAATAACCGTGTTATTATTTTAATTTTTTCCCCATTTGTAAACGCCCACTCTTTCTGGTCTTATAACGGAAACTTCGTTTTTAATTTTACTTGAAACTTTTAATAACAAGATTGATAGTGATGAAGTAATTTCAGAGCATGAAGTAACATAAACATTCATTGACGTCATGACATCTTACATTCACTTGGTCCCATCTAATCAGTACTTGGTATTTAATCTTAGAATAAGACGTTACGTAATTTTCTTGATATAAGATGACAAAGCCTGGGAGGTCACTTAGTTTACAAAAACGTTTATGGAACAAAATCAATTGAAAAATACCTTTTGTAATATGAATGTTATGTAACATTTTCGAATGCATCATATAATAAGAGATATTTACGATAAAGAATAAATCGGCCAACATATTTACGCAATAACATTTTCGCACCTTCTCATGGCCCGATTTAGGCCATTGAATATGAGTTAAATTATCGAGTTAGGTACCAATCCAACGAAAATTTCGTATGCTTGAGAGCGCACGCACACACACACACACACACACACACACACACACACATATATATATATATATATATATATATATATATATATATATATCTGTTAACACCTACATAACCTGCGTAAAAATGTTTTATACATTTCGATTGATATTTAACCAGCATTCCTTCCTCCATGTATAGACTAAGAAACAATTTTTAATTTAGTGTACGCATCTTCACTCTAATATATTCTAGTTCATGGATATGCTTATGTTTGGTTTAATAAATGCACCAAAACAATTATATTCTTTAAAATCCTGAATTAGGAGTTTGAGGGTGATTCATTGTGTCACAACACAACCCTTAAAAATTGGATATGGTCTATTAAATTCGAATGTCAGTTTTTACTTTCGTTACACAACTAACTCACCACACGCATCAATAATGAATGACCAATGACTGGGGAGTCGGAAAAAGTAGTATCAACATAATTGGGAGTCAGAAAAAAAAATAGTCAAAGAATACTGAGGCGATAATGAAAAAAAAAAAAAGAGGGCGAAGGAACAAACATTGAAACACACGACACTAAATAATGAAGGCAGCTCTCCTGAGTGCTGGCCGCCGTCAGGAAGTGACCTTTACCTGGGTCGTTCTCATTTCGAGAGTCTCCTGCATACATAAGTTATATTAAATACATTACTGGTTTCAGTAGGTAAACTCCAGGGCAAGGCTAGCTATCAAAAACACATCTTACAATTCTACCCAGGCAGCCGCCCTCTCTAAACTCTTTTTTTGCTGTGTCAGTCCAATCAATTCCGCATTTTCATTTCACATTACTTTATGACTTAAAATTTTGATTTTTCAAGAAGTTATTTCTACTTATTAGTAAACCGCATGAGTAGGACAGGGGGTAATTATAACCAATTTTCAGCTTAATATATTCAGTTTGAATATCTCGTTCTCAGCTATTCCTTGTCGAATTAGTTTGATTTCTCCAAAAGAAAGAAAATTTGTCATAGCTGTAGAGCACTCTTGTTTAATTCTTAAACCTATCCGAGGTGCTTCCCAGGATCCAACTATCCAAAGGTGGTCCCAACTCTAGCGAAGTTCGTATTTCTCCAATAGCGCCATTTCCTTATAAGACATTTATGCTTAGTTCGTGAATCTTGTAAATCGCGTTGAATCGTAGAGTTTTTAGTTTGGCAAAGTTTATTTCAAGTAAATTATTTTTATCTTGAAGGAATTCCTTTACGTAATAACGTTCTATAATACAGGTATAGGTAGAGGCAAGGAGTTACTCTAATACCGTACATTTCCATTTTAATCAGAAACTTTCTTACTTTTACTATAATCGATAGACTTCACAAAATCATTGTTATTTATATGGTTAGAAATAAGTAATGTTCTTATGGACGTTTGACTAAACCAAAAGACTTTATTTGTGATTCCAAATTAAGGAATTAGCTAATATGAGCATGGAAACTACGACTAACATACTTGTACCCTAGTGATATTGTGTTAGTTTGACTAATAATGCTTTCATAAGAATAAAGTTAAATTATTTATTAACGTCCACTTTTTGTAACTAAGGCTAATTACGACGGGTTATACACAGGTTACCACCCTTTCCTAGCCAGGGTGGGACTAAAGATTTTATTAAATGAATTCCGTCACTAAATAAATTCCTATTGCCTAGACGAGAATCGAACTCGCTACTCTAGGTTTGCCATGTGAGATTAAGGTTAACGCTTTAACTCGCATGGCTAACCTGAGCCCCTTTCATAAGAATATAAAATGTTTTAATAAGAACCGACGAAAGAAAAATATTCAAATACGTATGCAAGGTGTAAAAGAATTTGAAATAAATAAATTACCTTTTTCAACTCTTTGTTTGATCCCGGACTTTTATGTTTTCTGAATGGTTAAGGAATTTTGTATTCCTATGCGGTGAGGGGTTTGTCAGAAAATCACGCCTTCTTGCTTTTTTGTTTATTTTTAATATTCCCTCCTCTTTACAATTATCTATTAGTGTTCCGCTAGCCAGTACGGGGAGCTAGGAAATTTTAAGTTCTCTTATACGGATGCAGTCCCTATACTCCGCCTGACCTACTAGCATCGTGCTCTCACTAAATTTTTCCCTTTGCGTTGATCGAATATCCACTTGTTTTACCCTCAGCTAACTGATGGTGGTGGAAAGTGCACGGAATAACCCACCTCCCCTTAAACCCGTACTGACATTGGTGAACCCATGTAAGCCATATGTAATGAAAATGAAAGGGTGGGTCAAAATCATATTCAAGGTACGATTGATTGATATTTGATGAATCGCCGCATGTTAATAGCCTTAATAGCTGGTTTCGCTTAAGAGTAATCAGCTAAAAAAATGGGTGGTGAGGAGTGAGGAGATTTTTATTAAGAATATATATTCTAACTTACAAAGGCAAATGCCTAAGGTAGGTAAGATTATTAAATCTTAGCATGTGGCTGAAAAGAATTTTATTTTTGCTCACATAAAAGACTCGGTTTTGCTTTAAGGTCTGGGCCGAGAGGTTGAATGCTGGATGTAAAGTAGGTAATGTTTGATTCATGAGGAGTCCATGAGGACTACAAGGTCCCCAGCAAGTGTATTGTCTGGCATAGTCTCCCCACCAACCCTCCAGGCCCCACTCATTCTATAGGCCCATCAGATAAATATAACAATGTTCTTCTAGCCAGAACCACTTATACTTTTCTGACCCTTAGGCAGTCTATAGAGCCACTCAGCTTAACTATACTCAACAGAAATTTCTTCGAGAATGACTTCCTATAAAGAGAACCCAAAGCCAAAAATAAGGGAGAAGAGGTTGTTGAAAATGATTGAGAAAACACTTTATGAATCAATATTTATAATGCATTACTACATTGTAACCGATATTAGAGCTACGAGCAAGATATTAGGAATCTAATTCATGTAAAAGAACCTGAAAAGGGTTAGGACTTGCACCCCATGAATAGGCAATGAACGACATTTGGAAGAAGAATGTGTTTTTTATTTTTCTATCATCGCTTTTATTATTACTCTCCTACATTTAGGTAGGGATTTGGAGCGATCAATTTGTTCCACCGGTCGAAACTAATATTAGCATATTATCAATTGACATTTAAAAGAGACTATCAATCGTTTCGGCGAGGCACAAAACAAACGATCACCCTCCCCCCCCATTTTATTTATAAGTACACCTGTGCATTTATAATATAATTCAGCTCATGAAAGAACTTGTCCTTTCCTAATTTATGCCATATGCCTAGGAGATTGTCCTAAGTACGACTTGTTTTACACTCTGGCTTAATAGTCTTCTACGTAAAATGATAAGATAACATGGTGTTATTGTTGTTTCGTTTATTATTCAATTAAAGACTGATGAATAACATAATAATTAAAAATAGCCACAGCAAGTGAGCTAGAGAAACCTGAAATGGTTGTAAAGCGGGAGAGAGGGCAAACTGGGTGAACTGATGGAGTGTTAAAGAGAGATAACATTGAGAACTCCATGAATACTGATCTCCAGTTCCCTAACTATCGAAGTAACTGTCTCCTTTTCACTACATCACCGTCTCCCCTATATTGGTCACTCTTTGTGTTCCTCAATAAAAACAGAGGTACAAGAAATTCATAAACTTTGCCACTGTGGGCTTCAATGTTTATTGCATATTTGCCCCACATTCTGTCATATCTATCAAAATCAAGATGGTGGGTGTTTCACCTCTCTCACAAAAGCATTAGCGTTACCGCATTTTAATTTAAGAATGGTACGTCAAAATTAATAACATAGGCAAATCATCTATCAAACGAAACTTATATATATATATATATATATATATTGAACATGAGACTGAACTAGCAGTCCTGGGGTAGAAAATATAAAAACAAAAAAAAATGGAAGGTAATTTCGGTTTTCTAATTTCAATAATCTAATAACACATCCTGTTCTTTTGTTCTCCAAACTCTTCTTTTTGTCTGTCCTGTAGTATTTTTCTTTGGTTCCAATAAGATTATCATTTTTAATGGTCCGATGGTGAATCCCGGCTCATCCTCTAGCATTATAAGTTATTTTACTATAATGTCAGTGATATATTAACAACGCCACTAAAAACAAAATCCCAAAAATGCATTTATTCTCTATGTAATTTGTAAGATATGAGATTTTATAATATACTGTGATTTACGGATACATCAATATATATTCAATACCCATAATTTGTTTGATGCTGGGTGCTGGGAGTACAGATCTGGGAAACTTATAAAACAGAAGTTTTCCAACCATAATATATGCTTCCAATACAAGCCCTCTCGATCAGGTACCACGAAACAAAGAACGTGGCCTTAAACATGCTTCTCAGCACCTGATGATCACATGTTAGTATCTACATACCTTGTGCAGAAATAACTATCTCTGTGGAAGGACTTTTCTTTGTAAGACCTGATTCGAAATCAATATCTATGTAAAAATTGTTCAGAACTCTGTAACCGTAGCTTTTAAGTTTTTACGCATCTTTTGAAATTGCTGAAAACTATCAAATACTACCGGAGTAGGTGCAATATTAATCATTGCATCGTTTAATCATTCATATGCTGTTTTATGTGGATCACACCTTTCTTAGTTGTTAGCCCTCAACTACGGTGAAGGGTAAATTCTCTCTTGAAGTACAACACTGTTCAGATGTAATCTGTAAAAAAATCGAGGACCAACTTAATTGGGATGAGAAGGGTTGTTCATTCTTCAAGGATTGAACCTTGTTGGATGAGAGAGGACTTAGAGGAGGAGTTAGACGGAGGTATGATAGGTCTGTCTTGAGGGAGCTGGGACTAGGGTATCTAGCCAGTGCCTCCCAATGGGGCAGAGGACCAGGGAAAGCTTTTAGTCGGTGCCATCCCCCGGGCAATAATTACGTGGACATGCTAGCCCCTCTCTCATTAGTGCTCCCTCTAGCCTCCAATACTTCCAAGAATTCTTCCTTTTATGGTCACTTCTCTCATAATAAATCTATAAATAGGTACAGGGAATTCGATATGTACCCAAGATGTTTCATGGCTATGTATATCAATTTCGCTCAGAAAACATTTCCAAAAGAGCACTACATCTCAATTTAACTGACGGTTAAGTACAAAGAAATAGTTGTGCAAACATGAATTTGCAAAACTCATTTCAAATATCTTTCAGGATGAAAATCATACCAGTTCATTCATATTTATTTTTAAATTTAATAGTGGCATAAGGTGTAAAAATAATTCATTCCGTAGGATTAATCAACTTCTTTATTTTCTTCAAAGCGTTTGCATTGGCACATTTTCAAGGATACGCTATCTTTTGTAAATGCTTCATATTCCTCTGGTGATCCTTGTCATGTTCAATTATAGAAATAAACAAACTTCTGGGGGTTTCAAAAATACTAGGCAATAACAAAATAAAGAATAGGTTCGTCCACCATCATTTTACAATGCTATTGTTAATGAGACAATTATTTACAAGCTCGTAAGTTGTCTAAGAATTACTACGATAGATGGGCATTATTACTCCTGAATAATGAGTTAATCAAGTTTGACACCAATTTGCACTAAATGAATGGTGTTAGTTATAACCTTGTCATTCATTCCGAAGGGTATCAAATTAGCTGCTGTATCAATAATCGAAACCTGGTAATTGACGTTGATAAGTTTCAATAGTAATCAAAGAGCAGCGAACATTTTTCCACAGTTATTTAATTAAATAAGAGTACGGGGAAGTCATTTGGTATATAAATCAGATTTTTATTTTTTTTTAAATCTTTAATTAGCTGTTATATCACACTTTATCTCAAATCCAGTTTTAATATAGTCTTATATTTGTGTGATCAGCCGTTTATTTTCAGTGGGTATACATTTTTGCAAGTTTCAGGTTGTTCTATGAACCATGGCGTCAAAATTGAATTCTTGAGAGTCTATATCTCAATCACATTGATTTTGCTTTTAAGCGACTTACATCGCTTACAATAAATTTTTTTAATAATTTGAGTTTACTACTCTCTGAGTGCCTTTGTTGTTTCTTGGCACAGATGGCTCTCATACATACATACATATATATATATATATATATATATATATATATATATATATATATATATATATATGACTATATGTCTGAATGGAGTTATGAAATAGATGTAATATTCACTGAAGTAAAATTACTAACTTTTCAATATTGCATGTATTATTACATTTTTCGAAATATTTATTGCCCAGGCGGTAATCGAACTCGCCACTCTAGGTTTACCATGTGAGATTATGGCCAACTCATTAACTCACATGGCTAACCTGAGCCCCATTATGTAATGAATTGTATTTCCGATACGTTTTCCTATACTTGCAAATCATTTTGTGTAAAGAAATTCATAATTATTATTTCTGACGTACGATCCTGTTGGTATTGAAATAGAATGTTTGAACAGAATTGTTGAATTGTTGTCTTTATATGTCTACGGGAAGCAATTTTATTAGTCCAATCCAATTAGAAATTTTGCAATCTAGGGAAACAATTATAAATCTAAAATTAATATATTGAATTAATATAATAATATTATAATTATTATTATTTATTAACATTTTGGCTCCTAGGGCTAATTGGGACGGGTTATCTACAGGTCACCACCCTTTTCTAGCCATGACCAGGGGTTTTTAATAGTGTTAAAGATCTTCATTTCATAGGATGCGTAAAGTCCAGGAAGATTGTTTGCTAAAGTTTTCCGCATTTCTTGGGCTCAGGTTAGCCAAGAGAGTTAAGGCGTTGGCCTTAATCTCCCATGATAAATCTAGAGTGGCGATTTCGATTCCCGCCTAGGCAAATAGGAATTTATTTAGTGACCAACTCATTAAGCAAAATCCTTAGTTTCACCCTGGCTATATAAGGGTGGTAACTAGTAGATAGCCCATCCCAATTAGCCATAGTAGCAAAAAGTGGACATAAATAAATAATAATATTAGTAAAGGTTAAAGGCTGCGCCTGTTAAAGGTTTTACTCTCTAACGTCCTTATTTTGGAATATGAATATTTTACCCTTCAGGTATAGTGGGCATTGTGGTAAAATTTTAATTTCCTGCCCTCTACTGCAGCACCTTATTCTAGTCAATTTTCCCTATTCTACGGCTGCCTTCCACACTAAGTTATTATTTTGGAAGGGGAGGCCAGAGTTGGAATAACATTTATGATTAACTGAAACATTATATATTTGATTTTCTGAAAGGTTAAGAGTTGAGGTCCATTCCTGCAATTAGAATAAGATTTTATCTGATGTTAAGAACTTGTTTTGCAAAACAAATTCAAAATTGAATTCACTTCGAGTCGCCTTCATTGAATGTGAACAATAAGTCGTCCTCAGACAAAATTAAAACTTTTCTCAATTCTATAATGCTATTTACTTTGTCTACATCATTCCATAAATTATTATAAAAATAAAAAATAATTTTGGTCTGTTTTCCTTGAGAAGGGCAGATGTTCGATCCAGCCAGCTTGGAGACAGGCCACCAGCCTTATCGAGGCCAATAGAATCTAGAGGTCACAAGGTCAGCCTCAGATATCCTTATATCAAAACAACTTTAGTCATCTCCTTGAGCCAGCGGCATCATATCACTACCCACACAGCAAATTTCTTATCACTTCCTTCCATTCGATTAGTTGAACCGAACCGCTATTACAATATACACACTAATATTCATTAGTAATATTAGTATTCCGTTATTTTGTCGTTTAGAGATAGCTCCGATCTTTTATGGTTAGGAATAACAAAGAAAAGATATTTATCTGGAATTTCAATGTAGATAACTGCTTTACTAGGAATCATGAAGGAGGCTAGGTGACTGCAGGTTTTAGGAAGAGCTGTGGGAAGTTTCATAAATTTGATCAAGTTGCGGCGCATGTGGTGTTGCAATTTCAAACAATTGAGAAAAAGAACAGTTACTGTGTTCATGAACATGTGATGATCATTATCAAACGACCGAAATTCAACACAAAATGTCTCAAAGAAGAGCACATAATGGAATCGATGAAATATGCTGGAGATGACAACTAGGAACTGGTGTGTTGGATTATTTCGGATATGATTGATAAATCACAAAATGGGGAGTGTAGTCATTGTCCTTATTCCTAAAAATTAAAAAATTAAATTGAAGTTAATCCTTTACCCAACAGCTCATATGTTTTTGTCGAGCTATTTCCTTCAAACAGCACACATGCTTCGAGAGGGCATGAGAAACTTCCAGGCCAGGCAATGGAGAATTTTTAAAAAATATTTTTTTTTAGTATTGTATCCATAGTTGCTATTCTTGTACTTTCATTGAAACAAATTATTTTTTTCCAACAAGAAATTACTTTAGTTTATCATACGTTTGATTGTCGTGTCCTGTAGGTAAATGTTCTCTTGGATTGTTAATACATATAAAATAATATTCATGACATATAAGCTTCCTATTAATAACAGTTTCAGTGTTGACTATATCTATAGTTTCATTTGTCGAGTTCGATTCCCGCCTGTGCAGTAGGAATTTAGTGTCGAATTCATTAAATAAAACCCTTAGTCCCACCCTGGCTAGAAAAGGGTACTAACCTGTAGATAACCCGTCCCAATTACCCATATTAGCAAAATGTAAACGTTAATAAGTAAAAATAAACACAATAGAGTTTTATGCGCATATATATATATATATATATATATATATATATATATATATATATATATATACCATATGAAGTGTTAGTGGAAATACTAATGTAGTGTAGAATTCTACTCAATTCAATTTTCCACACCATGAAATGTTCAACCCTTGCTATATCCTTTACACGTCCCCTGTTTATATATTGGTACATGGACAAATTTTAAATATAAAAGCCACTCTAAATAACAGTACAGGAAACGAAAATCCGTAGGTTTTATATACAGACTCCCTTTAAAATGATCACTCCAGCTTGTCGTAATGAAGTTCAACTAATTTAGAAACCTTCATAGTAAACACGTAACAATTTGCCTATGTTTCATCGCAATTCGAAGATCGGTAAAGGAACTCATACGAGTCATACATTGGTTTTCGCATAATTGTAGATTTATTATTAATATAAACATCAATTTCGTATATCTAATTGAAAGAATGTTGTACGAATAGATACATGGATAAGCGAAAGAATGAATTTACAAATTCATTCATTATAGATTTGGCCATTTTTGTGTTATCAGTGTTTTGAACTCCTATCTTACTGAGATACGAGTGGTTTTTTATCTTCGAATATTTCCGTCCTGCCATGTGGGACTGACTGCCTGTTACATTTGATAATATCTACAACTAATGTTCTAGAACACACTCACTCTCACGTACACATACATTGACAGACCCTACAAAAATGAAAATATTTTCCCAAAGGCGTAATATGTAACCTAAAATCTTAGAAGTATAACTGCTTACCTTTAAAGTAATCTACTGGATCTTGTCATCATCATATGTTCTTGCCTAAAAATAAGAAAACACAAGGTCATTAGTACTATTATTTTAAACGTTCACTTCATGCTACTATGGCTAATTGAGACGAGTTATCTACAGGCTAACATCCTTTGCTAGCCAGGATGGACTAAGAGGGGACTAAGGACTTTAATTTATGAGTTCGTCACTGAATAAATTCCTATTGCCCAGGCGAGAATCGAACCAGCGACTCTATTATATCATGTGATATCTATTATATCATCTCTCTAGTATATCATGTGAGATTAAGGCCACAGTTTAACTCACCTGGCTAACCTGAGTCCACAAGATTATTTATTTATTTATTAACGTCCACTTTTTGCAACTCAGGCTAATCGGGACGGGTTATCTACAGGTGACCACCCTTTTCTAGCCAGGGTGGGATTTTAGGACGTTATTTAATGAATTTCGTCACTAAATAATTTCCTTTGCCCAGGCGAGAATCGAACTCGCCACTCTAGGTTTACCATGTGAGATAAAGGTCAACGCTTTAACTCGCATGGCTAACCTGAGCCCCTAAGATTAATACAAAGACAAATTAATATCGCAATTGATACATAGTCTTACAGCAATAATTGAAGACCAAAAGGAAGCAAAAAGAGACGAGTGATCCTCTTTTACTTAATAATTTTGGAGTAATAATAACTAATTACAGAACGGTACTTATTGGAAGTATGTTTATAACTTAGAAGCCTAATAAATATTGTTGTCTAATTTTATAGCATTCTGATTTATTTTATTTTCTACAACTGAATGCTGCTGGGGGGGATTACTACTAAATAGTTTTGAATATTTTATTTTATTTTTTCGGAGGTTTCTTTTTTACTGAGTGTATATTACCCAGCATGAATGAATTATGATATTTTCCCTTCTTCAAATACTTTGTACATGTATTTTAATGGGTAGGTTTCTGCATCAGCTGAGATTTTAAAAATCAGAACAATAAATCAACTTGGCAAAGAAAGTTTTTGAAAGTTGCGAAATCCCGACTTTGCTCCCTCATTTTATAAAGTTTTGACACTGAAAAATTTATTTTCACAAAGTAATTTTAATATTGTCTTTGGAATAATAATTGTTTCCCTCGGTGTTTTTTTTAATCTTTCTTAGCTAATTTGCAGATATTTTTAAAATAAATTATGTAAAATACATATGCGCCTGATATGCTGATTGTTTTCAATGAATTTAATTGAATAAGTTAAAATAAGAATTAATGGAGGTATTCCTTTGCTTGAATAACTTTTATTATATTCAAGTTGTTTTATATGTATTTGATAATAATATAGTCTTTATAAAACGTCCTGTATCCTGTAATACTTCTTAAAATGTTCACTAGTTTTAATACATTTGGTTAGAGCTTTGGTTGTGATTCCCGCAACAGGAATTGATTTAATTATGAACTTGCTAAATAATATCCTTAGTCCTGGCCAGAAAAAGGTGGTTACATATTCGTATTAGCCATAGTAGCTAGTAAACTGGATGTTAATTAATAACATAATAGAAAATATAATTCTTATAAAAAGTAATAATTCTTGTTGTACGTTAACTATTGAAAAATTGAGCAATCAGGTTAAGTTGAAATACGAGAGGTAGAAAGATGAGCAGATTAAAAGTGCCTCCCCAGGTAGTCGAGCATTTTCATATATACATGTCATTATTATATATTTTACAGTATATATATATATATATATATATATATATATATGGGTTTGTGTGTGTGTGTCATTATTATTATATACATATATACACGCACATGCATACAATGTTTATGAAATTTCTTAGCACTTATAATTATGGACGTCGATGAATTCCACCGCCACAGCTCAAAGAAATTTAGATATTTATAATTTTATTTAAAGTGCGGGAGTAATGTATATCATTTCATTTTATTATGTTAGTTTTTTTTGTCTAGAACTCAATATTTAATTTCCTGATAGTGAGAGAATACTGGAAGTGCAGTTTGATATAGATGGAACACTCAAATTCGGTAAAGTCTATTATTAGTCAGTGTATATATATATATATATATATATATATATATATATATATATATATATATACTGCAATTTTACTGCACTACTGGAGAACGGATTCTTCTTCCATTTGTTTTTATTTGTAGTAAGTCTCATGTACCTTATCGCAGAAAACTAATGTATGGCCTTGAGTCTCCTCTCTCTTTCCTATAGTCCGGCTGAAAAAAAATAAAACAAGGACTTACTGTTCAGAGGGCTTTACGTTTCTTACTTATGTTTCATTGCTGCCAGAAGTCGTTATTATTTTAATAAATTACAGTGACTACTAGAGTATGTGAAAATGTATTTTACTGTGTGGTATGTCAGAATTTTTAAATATCGCTTGGTCGGGAAAACCTGGTGGCAGACTAAACCACCCTTCAACGCACACCTATTTTTCGTTTAATTTATTTTCCCGGTTCCCTACGAATAAGGGTGTTTACCCGATAAATGAGGATATATATCAAAAATGAAAGAGGGCCTCACCCTCTGGAGAGCCAAGCATAAAATTATTCGCTCGACTGCCCACCACCAACCTTGCCTCTCCCTTGATATTGCCTCAACTTAAGGAAAGGGAAAATGTAGCTACAAAAGCGACAAATGATAAGGAAAAGTGAAAAAGATTTCTAAAATTATATTACACCACTGTTATTTATTTTGACTTAAAGGAAATTTCCTTAAAATCAGAGGAAGACTAATCACATGGAAAAAGATAGTTCACATAGGAAACTAAACCGGTTTTTAGCAGATTTCCCTTAAGGGAAATCAGCTATTGAGGTTGTACTCATGACGGAATTTTCAAAATTTTTCTTCAAATGTCCATCGAGCCTACCTAGAAGATGATGAAAATGAGGTCCGTTCAAAACTATAAATATATACATATATGTATATAAAGACATGTATGTATATTTGTCTGTTAACACTCTAGCGGTTGCAATTTTTGTTGAATCGTCACCAAATCGTATTTAATCGTTTTATGTAAAAAGAAACATCAAGTTCGTTAATGGCTCAAATCCAATGGGAGGGGGTTTAGAGGGGGAATATTCGTAAATTCGAAATATCTCCGTTACTATACGTCGGATCGAAAATTCCCATAGAACCAATCTTATTCTATATATATATATATATATATATATATATATATATATATATATATATATATATGTCTGTTACCGCTCTAGCGGTCGCAATTTTTGTTTGATTGTTACCAAACTCGATATTTAGTCGTTTTATGTAAAAAGAAAGATCAAGTTCATTAATGGCTGAAACCGGACAAGTCGGAGGAGGGGATTTTCGAAATATCTCCGTTACTGTAAGTCGGATCGAAAACTTGTATAGAACCAATCTTATTGCAAATTAAATACTATAAAAATTGTAATATACATTAATCTCTATCTTGAATATTAACCGAGATATTAGCATTTTTATTGTGTGTGATCGGCTAATCTCGGTTGTGTCCCCCGAAAACTAGTTCGGCCGTTCCGTAACTGTTCGGCTCTCGTTTGGCGATTTCTCTATTGTAAAACTTCACGTGGGTAATCTGCTTAGTTAACGTAGCCCCTGCGTGACGGACTTTTTTATTACTAAAATGAGACACAGAAGACGTAATCTCACAATTTATTATGTATGTATTACATAGTTAAACTGCAGGCAAACAAGAAATTAAATCTAAACTTAATATGAAATTTATTATTATTATCATATATTATCGTCCACTTTTTGCAACTAAGGCTAATTGGGACGGGTTATCTACAAGTTACCATCCTTTTCTAGCCAGGGTGGGACTCAGGATGTTATTTAATGAATTCCGTCACTAATATGAAATTTTTAGTTGCATATAGCGTAATTTAAATATATAATGGTTAGAAAATGAAAACGATCAATTACATCAAAATCTGTTATTATTTGAATAAGAGCATATTGAATATGACTCTTGCCATATACCTTTCTTATTTCTCCTGTCCCTTTTACTTCTATTTTTGATAGGGACGCCTCAAATTCTATCCCGAAATTCAAATAAAGCTGTGTTAAGACCTAACTATTTCTCTACCCCTGTACTATATTTTGTGTCTTCAAGAGAACATTTGATAGATACATTTTTCCATAAAGTGCTTTATAAAGATGTTAGGTGTCCTTTAAACCCCCATAATTTGAAATTATCCAGTATTCCACACCCACATGCTGTGCAAAATGCTCCTTTTTTTCCCTCTAGCATATTTCGTATTAAGGAGTGTCTTGCAGGAATGTGTCTGGTCAGACCAAATTGTGCATTATTGATATAATCCGTTTGAGTATGGTTGATTTCTGTAAGGGTCTATCGCATACTTACTTATACATATATACGCGAGCCTCGTATTAGTAAGGTCTGATTTGTGGGAGATGTCCTTGGAGATGACCATAGAGTCCCAAACCCCCCAAAAGAATTCTGCATTGGATCAGGGGAATCAGAGAGGGGGCCATCAAAAATATATTGGTGTAGTTTGAAAATAGGAAAAAGGGGTTAACAGAAAATGGTAGTAGGCTTGTTCATTAAAGCCTTTAAGTGAAATAGGAAAAGAGGACGACCCATTTGACAATTGTTTGTCGTGATATAGCCAGAAGATGCGGGTGTGCTTTGGGAATAAGGACAAATGGAAATGTGCATTACGGATGGCCTCGGTAATAAGTGAGTCCTTGGAGAACTAGCTGATGTATTAACTCTACGACTAGTTAGTTTATTTCCGTAAAATGAGACTCCTTGTTTTATCGGATGTTAGCTTTAGTAATATAAATGATATTTGGTGCGTGTGACTCTGGTATTAACCACTAAACCAATCTAATACAATGAACATTGTCAGAAGAACCATCAAACATTTGGATGGATTTTAAAGTAAAGTCGAATATTTATGAAAAAGGATACAAAACTTATTAATCTTTCAGATAAAAAAAAATACTTCCTCTTTGTTTTATGACTTCTATTATGAGGTTTCCATTGAGGTTGTTTTGTGGAAGTTAGTCAGCTGCATTGTTGGCTAACTCTCCAATTAAACCAATTAGTATTAATCAGCAGTTCTCTCACTTTTCGCCAACATTTTATAAATTTCTCCCGCTGCAATTTCTGGTAAATTTAATACAATACTTCTATTTCGCCTTTCTTCGTGTGAAGCTGGATTAAATACTATAATTTGTCATGGGTGAATTAAAAAAGAGGAAGAATACTCAATAAATTGACAAACAAAAACTACAAATTTTGGCATACTTTGAGTCTTCATATGTTGATCATTCCTTAGCCCGAAATTTCTATAATCCTCCCTTCAATGGTACAGAGCCTAGAACTGGCTATTGCAACATTTCACGGTTCATTTTTGTTAAATAATCCTTAAAAATGAATGAAACGTATAAATATTTCCTCCCCTATTACACCGGTCATGGGGATCAGGTTAGCCATGCGAGTTAAAGCGTTGACCTTAATCTCACATGGTAAACCTAGAGTGGCGAGTTCGATTCCCGCCTGGGCAAGAGGAATTTATTTAGTGACGGAATTCATTAAATAAAATCTTTAGTCCCACCCTGGCTAGAAAAGGGTGGTAACCTGTAGATAATCCGTCCAGATTAGCCTAAGTTGTATAAAGTGGACGTTAATAAATAATAATAATAATAATACACCGGTCATACTTTCATCCACTACAAGCCCCGCCAATCCCTTCACTGAAGTTTTAAGATTCAAATTTCCGAATGCCCAAAGTAGCCATTTTGATGTTTCCCTCTACAACTCCACCGCTATTGGGAAAAATGTTTTGATAATGTAACATCATGAGCATATTAATAAGCTATATTAAAAAAATAATAAATTTGGTTTCATTATATTTTTAATTACTGAATTTTCGCGATATTCACATATTTGTTTTTGAAAGTTGTCCCCTATTTGGTATATTATTAAAGAAAGAGACAAAGGTAAAGCTCATAAAAGGGATTAATTAATGGAATACTATAATTTATGATAATCAAGGGATTGATTTGATTATATAGCTATTTTCATAATATATTGTTACGTTTATAACAAAGATAATAAACGTTGATTATTAGGGCACTATTGGAAGTAAAAACACACAAACTTTAACGTTTTTATCACTACACAATTTATTAGACGATCACTTCATGATCTTATTACACAGCACAATAGCTCATGATTACACGGATCACTGATGTTCACTAAACACGGCACTGAAATAATGTCCACGAAGAAGTGAACAGGACTGCTTTTTAACTATGAACTGCACTGTTCACTAAAAGCTGCACTGAACGTACTGATGTTCACTAGTAAGAAAACCGAGAACTAAACTGACTTCCAAAAACTGAACTGACTCTGGACATAGAATCACTATGCTGAGCGACTTACATATAGCTCGGCACCAGCTCTAGAAGGGTCCAGATGCTGTGCGCCCCGCCCCTAATTGGTTTTAGTCGGCTTCGCCGCCTAGAACCTTTCCAGACTTCCGCCCTGGCATCAATTGTCCGCAGGGATGCCTTCATTTCCTTTGCATTTCTTAAATGCGTGAATAAATATACGTAATTATCACACCACTATGTAACTCTAGTTATTTCAAATATTTTTTTTGTCGTATTAAACAAACATTTCCTAGTCACTAATTTGGAAGTGTTTATGAACTTATATATCTAAAATTTCTTTATTAAATTGGTTCACAGACTGCATACAAAGTGAATCCCGAAAAATAAAACAATGCAATATTGTTCAAATGAACATTACACATGTAGCACACCAGCATCTGTTATATTACAGAGGAATTTCCCTACATCGTTGAAGTGAAGGTAAGAAGGCTACAGTGCTAAGACCACTTGTGTTATATTATCGACCGTTAGGTTTCAACGAGAGCATTGTGAACTATGATTAATAAATTTGAGAAATAAAAGGATTGCATTTCTTTCATTTGGAAATAAATAAATATGTCAGTAGTTTTAGGGGTAGATTTACATATGAGCATTTAAAAATGGGCAAAAAGTGCACAGGAAAGAAAAGGAAAAAAATGGGGGAGAGACCTGGACAACTCTTATCATAAGGGGGATGGTGACTTGAAGGGCGAGCTACAAGGAGGATTATTGACCTGAAACAGAGCGAGGGGCTTAAATTGTTAACTCAGTCCTTGTAATCGATTCAGGCACTACTTCTGAAAGGAATGAAGCGTTATTAACTCTTTTTATTTTACACTAGTATTTTGAAGGGCAGTTGGCTTCATTGGTATAGCATAGTACATTTGAGACAAGGTGGAGTTTCAGAAATAGACGCATTAGAATGTATTGAGTAGATAGAAAAAAAAAATCGCTAGAGTACCATTTTCACACATTTTCCATAAGTGATGTGTTTATGTCGTGTGTGTGTTGTGTATGCATCCGCGCCTGTGTGGGGGCCAGTCTCCAAGTGATATTAAATCAATATAAGTAAATCTAAAGGTCATCTTCGTTAGTCGCCAACATCAGATCTGGAGAATTGAGAGAAAGGGTTGGATGCCAAATCGTTAAAACGCCTTTGTAATTATTAATCCTGTTGATTAATTTATTTACATCAATAGTGATTCTATGTATTTTACTCAAATTGTGAATTAAATCAGTCTTTTCTGTTATTTTTCATTTACACCTCACTCATTAAATTTGTGCATTAAGCTATAATATCCCCCCACTAAGCTTAAATTCTTTTTTTTTTATATTGAACGTTTGCTAAGTGAGAAGCAGAGAATTTTTTTTTGGATCTGACGTCATCCATGTGTTATTTATAAATAATATAAATAAGTGGAACTGTTTTTCGACTTGAACTTGATCTTTGTAAATTCATGACGTAGTCAATGCGGAATTGCACTTAGGAAATCTCCTTCCTGTGACTTACCTTAATGCACTTGAGTATTTAAGCATGATTTATATATTGTTTGTGCAAATAAAATTGACTTAATACTTAAACTTAGGCACAAAGTCAAATTTGAAATATAGTATACCAAATAAGTTCAGTTCCATCAGTTTGTTCCCTATATTGCCTCTTAACACCAAAAATACAATGTAGAAATAAAATTTTTTTTTGCTTACTCAACTTTAAGGAATGATGGAAATTATGGTGAAATAACGTTTTTAACAATTTTTCTTGAATCGTATTTTTCAGGTCCCAAAGAACATTTTTGAACGCTGAATGTACTATAATAAATAGGAAGAAAGTGAGTATTACAGCAATTGTACGTCTGGGTGAGAGTTCAAGTTCGTAACATTGAAACTACCTAATTTGATTAATATTTACGTGTTATTAAAAAAAAATCATAAAATAATATGAACAGACTTTATTTGAATAAGCCATTTTATTGCAATTAATTTGCCATTAGATCGTATTTAATTCCATCATTAGATTCGAGTGTCCTATTATTAGATTATTCTATCTACGTTTTGAATCATTTCCTTTTAAATACCAATTAAAAAGATTAATTTATAAATCTGATTTACATAGTCTCAGTACTAAACTAGGTTTACAAGATTCTTTGAAAAATTTAAAATGTTACTATAAATCTTTATTCCAGTTATGACGTAACCATTCGAACGACTAATTTCTTTGTCAAACCAAATATCAAAAATAGCCTGACAGTGTAAACTGTAAAAGAGGAAATTGTACAGTCTCAGTCAACACCTAGAGTAGTGAGTATAAGAAGGGATTGTAAAGTACTTTTGAAACAATTAGTAAAGCGGTTTGTTAGGTGGCGTCAGTTATTTGATAAGGGAGACTTGGCAAGTTGCGGGCTCAAGGAGCTTTAACGCCAATAAAAGCTAGAGGAGCGAGCTGAAACTCGAGACCTGTCACAACTCCAGCCTTAATTACAGTAATACCAACAAAGACAATGTGATTAAAATTGTTTTGAACTCATGTTAACCGGCTAGTCTCTCGGATATTAACCCCGATGACACCCCGACCATTCTACATTCAAAGTCCCCTTTCTTATAGAATTCTAAAGATGTGTCTTTAAAGTTTTAAAATTAAATTCCTTCTCCATTCAAGCTTTTTAATTTAACTCTTCATATGAAAGAATATGTAAATTATTTTGGAGTATACATGAAGGAGTACCATATGAACGTTACAAACAACAAAAAATAAATTTATTTGTTGTCTTCTATTTGATTATTTACATATTGTTTTACCATAATATGAGAAATGTAGTTTTTCACACTAAAAACGATCTATATTTTTTTAAGGAGTCCATTGCGCCAAATGACTTCCAGCTTATTAGAGTCCTCCCAAAAATGTACTCTGTATCAAACCACACCTTAATCACTGGCTTATTATCAATATCATATCAGAGACAACCTGTCGGAACCAAAGAAGCCCTTGGTGGCTCAATTCTATAGTCAGCTATAGGTGTTGCATCGTTGAGGCCGATTTTTTCAGAAGAAAAACTGGCAAAAGGACCTATTATGTTTCTCACGATGTAACATTTCTTTTAGCTAAAACACCTTATTCACATATGAATAATGTAATGTTTAAACAAGCTAATTCTGTATAACATTATTTATTGAAGGGAGACTAAGCTAGAGAGGAATGTACTTTAAACAGAATATACTCCTTAATTTTAATTGAAGGTATAATGATAAGGGGAAAGATGAATTTACTAAATGATATCAGACGGCGCTTTGAAGATAGTTGGATGTAGGTGTAATATTTCTAGTTCTCAGGGGAGATTGAGTAATTCACACGGTGTGTGAGTGTACATTGAATGTAAATGTACAGCTATAATTCTCTATATCGTTAAATTAGTATGTCTAATATTTATGAAAACTAAGAGTTTCTCTAGAAAACAATATCCTCTATGTGTCTAGTACTTAAAAATTGTAAGCTTAGGTTTTTATTTTGCTATAGGATTTCGGTTAACCTTGTCACGAATTATTTAAATATATCAAATTCATTGAGAAGACATTTTGCAGTAATCAACTCACTATAATCAAGTTGTGAGATTGCTTTCGTTAATTTACAACAATGCCTTGCATTTCACTAAGCTCCTTTAACTTATCTTCTTAACTAATGACTGTTTTGGGGACGGGAGCATTTGCTAAGGTATGTTTTTGCAAAGGATGACAGTGGTAGGGGAAGACTCCTTTGACGTTGGCGGTTATATCGTCAGTGAAGGAAACCGCAGGTTAAATTCCACTGGTCGTGGGGTGGGTAGGCAAAGGTCTGGGGTCCCTATGTAGAGGCAGGATGGTGTTTTTGTACTCAGTTGTCCCCTGTCTGCGGAATCCTTTTGACTCGACCTCCGCCCCAGCCACCACCAACTAATACTTGATGAGCGAATCAGCAGAACGTCCCTTCCTCTCTCAATCACATATTTTATCATTTCTTTTCTCACTCCTTATAAATTTAAATTTTGTAATTGAATATCTTTTGGTTTGAGGTGTGTGAATAATGTGGTAACATACACTTGGTTCTCAATATACTCTATTTGAGAGTTTGGGATCAATTGTTTGAATGACTTTCGACTCTCCAAATTTTAGTAGAACGAGAGCCTTTGGAACTTCTTCATTAGGCATATACAGAATATGCTAAACTTACTGGTCATTAAAAGATACAGCAGAAACCGCTAAATGGGACCTTAACTTGAATACCTTTCTAGCTTTATATGCATACAGCATAGGAGGAACTATTTTTAGGAAATAGGAATATTTTTAGTTACATGAACTTTTGGATTGTTCTCTATATAAACTCTAGTTATGCTTATCTATCTACTGGGTGGTATATGGTGGTTGTTCCCGTAAACCGAAATTTCTGACTTGTGCGAGAACGAACAAGTACATAAAGTGGTTTCCCGTTGCCTTCTACATCATATAATCCAACAATAAAGTCATTAGGAGGAAAATTCGATTCTTACCAATAAAGCAAAGAGTGGAAAAAAAATTCGCCCGAGGTCAGAATTATTAGACAGTTGAGGCCATCTCTCCGTAACCCTTGGCATTCATAAATAGACTAATAATAGGCTTTATTCAGCATGAATGTGCACTCTACTACTTTAATCCTTCCTGTGTTGCCCCACTGACTATTTTGTAAGACTATACTAAGTATATAGCTAGTAAGTCTGTAGTAGGTACATTGTTTGTATATACTAGGAGTATGATGAGTATTAATGATTCAACCAAGTATATATAACCAAGCTATGAACTATATTTTGAAAGATTGAGCATAACATACTTCCCAACTCCTGACAACTCCTTGTCGTCTCTTCGAATTTCACAAATATAACTATACTCTTTTAAAATCGTTTAATAACCTACAACTTATTCGAGCGTTATTTTATGAAATAGGCTGTGAATAATTGAATTGTTAAATCCTGAATTGTTATCAAATGAAATGAGAAATATGTAATGCGACCTTATTTAAGACAACTATTTGCTTATTTCCATTATTATAGCTGACTTTTCTCTAAAATGTAGGATCTGTTTGAAGTTTCTACTGCTTTGAATGTGTGTGAATGGCATAGAATGGGACAGTGTTGAGGAGAAAGGAAATAAGCTATGAGGGTGGAGAAGTCATAATTAATGGTCTCCATATGCCCTCTCCAACATGCCTAGAATCAGTGGGGCGTTTTGCCCCAATTCTTTCACATGGAATATTTAGTTGTCAGGCCTAAGTCAATGAATACCCTAGCTACTGATTTAATTTGATATTTAGAAAAGAAAAGTAGGTATTAAAATCCCAGTTACATTTATCTTGTAACGTTAACGTTTGTAATACTCGTTTTTTGTTTCGTATTTTCGCATTTTCAGAATAGAGAATATTATTGCCAAATCTTTTTCTTAAGTCAGGTGTGAGTGAAGATGAGAGAATGCCTCCACTATGTGAGTAAGTGCTCTTCGTATAATTTGTAAGTCCTCATGCCTGAGAGACGAAGTGAGTTATAAAAAGAATAAAGTATCTTAGCTCGTCTATGAATCAATGTACACTATGCTACTACAATATTGTAAACTTAATGTGGACAGGACCGAACGGCCACATTTCATGTGGTCAGAAGTGCAGGGTTTTCTACTAAGGCAAATTCTTTAGAACAAACCAACATATGCCATAGGTGGATATCATGCGCATAACTACAAAATCCTGCATGGCTATGAAAGAGAAATTCAACGACAAAGGATTTTTACAGGGGCTCAGGTTAGCCATGTGTTAATACTCTTTGCTAATCTGGATTCACGGGTTCGACTCCCGCCTTGACAATTGCAATTTATTTAATGAGGAGCTTACTAAATAAATTTCTTAGTCAACTCTTCCTGGGCAGGGGTGATAAACTGGAGAAAGCCCGTCTCGATCTATAGGAGCATAATATAGTTAAAACACACAAAAAACAATATCACTGAATTCATTGATTGAGCTGAAATAAGTGATTTTGGCTGGAGTCTTATTTAAGCAAATATTCACAAAGCCATATTACTAAAATCTAATAGTACTTAGGAAGAAATAAGTAGAGTGTTGTTTGCTGTGTCAGATGTTGGTTTGCGTGTGCTAGCTTTAGGATCCATGGATGACGAACAGATCCCTCTTAACTGGTGTGGTGTGTACTCAGCATACAAGTTCTCTTTCCAACCACCCCCAGCTATTTACAGTCACTATTTTACATTTCCTGTTTGTTATCACTATCAACCGTGTCATTTCACTCCAACGTTTTGCTTCGAGGAAGGTACCTACATCATACATGATTCTGCCGTGTGGTAGTTATGGGCCGAACTTCCAACCTTGGAAATATAAAAACAAAATAGTATTCTAATACTGACTGCTGAGAATCATACGAGACACTAAAAAAGGCTGTTCAATACCGTGTACAGACTATATAATTTCAATTGAAGTTTTATGTTGAGTACTTGCAACTTTTGTGTGATTAAACAGGAGGTAAGTTAACGTGGTTAGGACAAGGGTACAATTAAGGAGAAAGAGAGATAAGTTACAAACCACCGAGGTATTCGCTCTGTTGGCTTTCCAAGTCGGATGACTTAACTGCTCCTACAGTACGTTTAGAATTTCAAGGAGGATAATGAAACTTTTCCTTTCCTACACTAATTGCTTTCATCTTCCTCTACTAATGAGGACAAATGTTATTTAGAAATTGTCCAAATTAAGAAAAAAATATTGATACATAAATTGCACAAATAGTTTAAATTCCACATTCATTAGTACTTCTTCCAATTCAATGTGTGGGGTATATTGTACTTTTAGAGGAATTTGGGAATTCAAAACATTAAAAATATAAATTTATATATATATATATATATATATATATATATATATATATATATATATATATATATATATATATATATATCTGGATACATCACTGTATATGTGTATACATAGATACATATTTATAGTAGTAGAGAAGGGACTTAGTGCACTCAAAATATGACCGTTATTTTTATATGGATAAAAAAAAAGTATATAAAACCTGGCAAAGTATTACTCTAAATTACGAGTAAATACATTTTTTTACAACTCGAAATGTAAAGTATTTTTTACTTTTTACTCTTAAGTAAAGTCTCACTTTTGTTCCTCTCAAATTAAAAATTAGGCAATACTTGGGAAGGCTTTCTCCAAACTCAAATACCACGTAATGATTTCAGTAGACCGTTACTATGTGAGATGAGTAATAATCGGATGGCACATTCTAAGTAGTTTATATTTTGTAAGCAATCAGCTATTTCAATAATTACCTACCTACGTGAATAAAACTATACTATATTCTTGTTAGATTGAAACATAGAGTTATTAAAAGATAAGCTATGGACAAGGGTTATGTGAGCTAGACTATTGATTTTATTTCAATTTTCCCTCCTCCTTTCCTTCTTACTTGCCAACTCACTTTCTTTTCTTTCGCTAGTATTTTCTACACACATTTATTACATGCATGATGTATGGGAAGCTTGAAAAGAGGAGGCCAGAAGTAATTGAACCGATCAAGATTTTAAGAGCATTTCCCCGTGTACGGCGGAGAGTTAAGAAGTTGCCTAAGGAAGAGCCAAAGTTTTTCCCAGCGCTCCGGGAGAGCTAATTTGGTTTTCTCGTCAGCTTGTTTAAAGCTTGATTCCACCACTCAAGCCTATAAATTAAACGATTAAACTCCCCCCTCCTTCCGGGCTATGTCAAATTTGAGGCAGCTACACAACATGAAGTAATCATATACTCGGCTGAAAATTACCCTCAGGGCTTAAAGTCTACTTTAGATCCAATCTTACGAGGGTAAAAATGAAATTAAATAGTCTATTAATACTTTATTATGTGGGATTCGCTTTTGACATGTAATATATATGTGGTTCCAATTACACCAACAGTATGAAAATTCAATGGTGATTTTACAAATAAATTCACAAAAATAAAAATAAGTGAAAGGTTTTGTGAGTTATACATTCATACGCATGTAAGTTGAAAGATGTCCTACTCCTTATTTTTGCAATTTTTACTCATTACTTCTCATCCCGATTTTATGAAATGAATGTCCTACAGCCTCAGAAAAACGATTAATACCATTTGGCGACCTACGATTTTACATCCTCATTTAACATCCTTCACAAGAGCAAATTAAGTTAATAGGAATAGGACAAATTAAATATTATTATTTGAGAAGAGGACAGAAGAGAACAAAAGTATTTGTGATATGATCCTATACTACAAAAAAAATATATTTAAAGAATATAATCGGGGAGGTAAAAGTGAGATATGAAATTTTACTGGGCTACAAAATATTATACGTACTATTGTAAAATCGCTACTGTTTGCGATGACTGTTTATCAGTTTTAAATATCTTGTATAAGGAACATTTTTTTCCTCCTCAAAAATCCGACTGATAAGAAAAGAAGATAATTTAGTAGTTTTCCTATTTCAGTTATTCATTATTTCCAATTGGAATCATCAACGTAGTTATAACATCTTATCACACATTTGGAACCTATTAAGGAATAGGCCTCAACGTACTTGGTAAAGGTAATTTTTTTTCAAATGGCCTCACCTGTAGTTAAAGAAGGGTACTAACCTAATAGTAAATATAAATGCTGAATTCAGTGAGAAAATTAGAATGACCACTCCTAAAGTGTAAAATATTATATAATTATTTTTAATAAATATTGAAGGACTGGGTGGGCTATTATACTTGTGGCATGCTCAAACTCCGATAGCACACTCTAAATTTTATTTATATTTGGGCTTGGAGGGAAGACTTCTATCTATGTACCTACATTATCGTGAGGAAATTGAGTAGCTACTTGAAAAAAGAAGTTTATATTATTACCAATAGGACTGATTTTTAAAATAAAATTTATTCTTTTGTCTAATCGTTACTAAACTCGATATATAAGCGTTTTAATGAACTAAAGATCACGTTCGTTAATGGCTGAAATTGGTCACCCGAGGAGGGGAGTTTAGAAGGGAGGACTTCGAAAATCCAAGATTCTCCGTTATACTTTGGATCGAAACATTGTATCTCAGTCGAAATGTTCTAGTATTATTGAAAATTTAATATCCTAAAAACGTTGGTATATACGTATTTTCCCTAACATGAATATTAGCCGAGATATTTGAAATATTTAGTTTTCAGTCTTCAGTAAACCCCCACCCCTACCCATCCTATATGAACAATAAGCTATTATCTCACGAAACACTTTATTGGAAGCTTAAATACCAAATGCTTTCATTGAAGTTTTACTGTTTGAGTTACCTACCAAGACGAAATGGGATGACGTCATCATTTAAGATTTTACAGTTTTAACTTAAAAACGTCCTACAATTGTTGTTTTACAGATTTGTTTCGTAGCAAATATTAAACGAATTATTCGTATTTTCTCGTTTTCAGCCTTTAGTTAACCCCCAATGATCAGATGTTTACCTACAAATTTAAAAAATATGGTGAGATGTGATAAATAGTATGCCAAACACGATCGTGCGAAATCGTGATTTGGTTACTTAGCCCCTCCGTGGTAGACTTAATTATTATTATGTTCTTGCGTTATAAAATCTAACTTTAAAAGCATTTTACAATTTTAAAATGTTTTTTTTTTTTTTTTTTTAAGTTGTGAATTATAAATGTCTTTTGGAGAGTTTATTTTTCTCCTAACTGTGTTAACGAATTTATATTTGAAATTCCTGATACACGTTTTGGCAGGTCTGAATAAAAATGGATTAATTAAAAGTAGGTCGAAATAAAAAAACTGGATTAAGGTAAGCTGCAAATAATCCCTTCATTGCCATCAAATGCTGAATATGTGTAATCAGACTATTTTACCCGTAAATCATGGCATGCTTGGGCATTAGACAAAAATTATCGAATTTATGCTAGGTCATGAGATGATTGAATATCGCTTCCAATCAAAATATAAGGATGATTGGTGCATTTTTAGCATTATTAGAAAAAATATAATAAGATTCTGTTCATGTATTCTGTATAATAAATACCAAGGAAGTATGAAGTTGAGACTGGGAAGTTAAGAGTAACAAGGTAGACTTGAGGTCTGGGTCTATTTTAAATATAATTTATTATTTTCATACTATTGATAAAAAAAAATATCAACAAAGATATCGAAGAACTTATTGTTACAAGTAATTAGGACAGTTGGAAGTCATCATTTTGCAATTCAAAATATAAATCTTTGTTGTCGGTGGTTTGAACTACTGATAGCAGGGCAGCTTTTGTAATAAAACTCGTGAATGACTGACAGAGAATCCTATTAACAGTCTTAGTAAATATTACGTAAAATTAAAACGGAAGTTATATCTTCGATGAAGATAATTATATAGAAATAAATGGATGTAAGGTAAATATCTTTAAAAATAAATGGCACCTATTGAGCTCATGAGATGAAACAAATAGGAAAATATCATTGTAAAACCCGAATGAAGTAATTATGCAATATCAACGCACTGAAAATATGTGACAGAATATAAAGGAATATTGTATGAAGGGAAGCAAAATAATAATAATAAATGAGTGTTGAAGAATGAAAAATATTTGACGCATTTATTACATAATATACGGAAGACTAGATAACAATGGTAAACATTTGCTCGGTTACATAGACTGATACCTTTTGATTGCCTAGATAACAACAAAGTTGATAATCTAGTTCTACCAAGAAGTATGTGTACTAAATTTCTAAGTTCAGGAGAATTACGCTAGAAATCATGAATCATACGCGAGCCTAAGAACTAATACACCTCTAGACTCTAGTTGATCTCTCTCATTGGAGAAGTTTTGAATTCATATAGCTACTGACCGGACAGTAAGAATAGCTGTCAAATAATACATCTGAAATAATATAACTGCAGGTAGATATGATTGAAAACATGAGGAAAAATAACCTTAAAAAATAATCATCATTTTGTTAGAATAAAAGGAAGAAGTTTATTGAATTAAGAGGGTGGTGTGTGATAAAAGAATTAATTAAATAACATTAAATCACTCTACCCCCACTCCCTCTCCCCTCTTCTCTTCCCTTCTCTCATTTCCTAATATCACAGACACTTGCATGAACATGTGGGCAAGCAAGTTATTCTAAATTACAGCCCAGTTAGAGTTTAAATACAGATTCCTGCCCGCTAATTATCTTATATCAAGATTTCAAAGGATATAAAAATTAAACTCCGTCCTAAAAAAATTACAGATGTGAAATTTGACTAGGATAATACTATTTGGTTATTTGTAAATGTATTTCAGTAAGGAATTGAATAAGATTTGCGTAATTTGCCGAGTGTCGAATTTGGAGAGCTGGAATGGTGATGGAGAAAAGAGGTGTGCAGAATGCGTGAAGCACTTACCCTGACAGATCAATACTCATAGACTCGGGACCATCAAGCCCTCCAAGGGTTTTTTTCTTTTTCACTCCTTCCTCCCTTCCCTCACTCATTATCTTCAAACTTGAATCTCAAGTGAGCCTCAACAACATACATATGAATCACACTCGAACCACAACACTCACTCTTATGCAAAATTGGATTGCTGTTGAACAAAATTGAAATAGTGTTCGAACTTCATTATTCGTGGTGTATTTGTGTTGGTGGAGGATATTGGGAGGGGTATACCACCTCGCATAACTCAAAATAAATGAAAAGTGCATAAATAAGAAAAAATGTTGTTTCCATATAATACATTTGTACTTAAAATCTAATCTATATCAAGGAAATTAAACTTTTCTCAGAACGGTCATATAAAACAGTTATGAATGAAGTGAAATTAATTTTTAATATCTACAATTCTTTGGTATTGCTTATTACCTGAATAAAGGTTATGCCACCGATCTCGCAATGTAGGTTGAAGTCGCCTTTGCCGTAACTAATTTGTTTGCTTATGATTTCTCATTTTTTCAATTTTTATTTTTGATGGTTAACCGTGGATTTAATCCCCTTATATATTTTTGAAGTAAAGAAAGTATAACACTTAGGAAAGTAGGAATGAAAGTCTTCGTTCAACATTATTTATTAGGATTATTGATAATAAATAAATAAAAAAGGATTTTCATTTCCCTTCTCTTAATATTAGATTTCTCACTCAGAGGTTTAAAGTCCAATAGATGGTTACAACATTTGATGCAAACATTAAAAGCATTCAGTCAGACAGATCATATGAAGGAAATCAAGAATGATTTGAATGCAGGCAAAAACAAATTAATATTTTTGTATTTTCAATGATCCAAATATAGCGTCAGTAATCATTGATATTTGTCTTCTTGTTAATGCAAATCTCTTATGCGAGGCGTGTAGTTTGGGAAGGTTGGTTTCTACAGGTAAATAACTCACTCCCCGGTAACAAGAGTCCTGTGGGTTTTTTGGCATGGCATACACAGTTCACAGGCCCTGGTTTGAGTCCGAACAGGTTCCATAAATGTCTTTTTCAAAATTAAAAAATATTTAGCCTTGATTATCCATGTCTTCTGGTATTATCAGTGTATATTTTCTACCACAAATAAAATGGTTGTTCAATAAATTACTAGCATTAGCTACAAATATTTTTTTCAATTGTCAAAATATGTAAATTATTTTAGTTTTCCAACAAGGTACTACTTTTATATAAGTGCATTCGCTAGCTCTAATTTGTTCAACGGCTCTTCATACAACAATTCACATTTTAAGCCCAATGAAATGTGCGCAATAAAAAAGAGTTTGAAACACGTTAAGGCTAATTCTAGATTATGGTACACAAATTATGGTCATTCAAAGGATTTTTGACCTTATGACGTGGATGACTAAAATTTCCAAATTATATTGGTGATTCTTATTCCGAAATATAAAAATCTATTAATTTCATTTTAATTTAATTTTTTAGAGTGTCATAATTTCATTATTGTTAAATACTATTGATTTCTTGATGAATGCTTTCAATCTTCATTACAAATACAACATTTGAAGAAGATACATGCTCATAATGAAATTTCATTTACCTTTGATTTTACTTATGAGATTTTCTTGAACGTCAAACATAATTTAGAAGCCAGAAAATTTCATTGCAGTAAGTATTGAACTACCCTACTTCTAAAAATCAGTTGTTGGCGTCCACCGTTATCGTTTGTTTCTGTACATCAATTCTAGGCTCTATTTATAGTATCTCTTTCTAACCCACAGAAGTGCAAAATATGGGTTCTCAATTGAAGGTGTGTACCTTGTCGTTAACTCACAAATGTCAAGGCTCATTGAAAACCTTCGATACGTTTTTAAGTGACCAAGGCTCGGACAGGCACAAAAGAATTTTATTTTCATTCCCATTGTTCTTTGTATAGTAACTTGATACTTGTTCTATACCCAATTTAAATAGGATTTCAGGCAAAGCTATGAGTTTTATTTATTTAGATACATCCATTTATTTCAAATATCCCAATTCAAATATATCAGATTTGTATGAGCTCGTAGAAATAACACTGATACTTGCTATGTAAAGTTAAATTGTATAAAGTCTATAAATTTACGTTGAGTGTTAAATTATAGCTTTCTTGGAAATCTATTAGAATTATGATATAAAGATACTTGCAAACAGGGGTGAACAACAATAAATTAACATAAGTGCGTAACCAATTAATAGATTGGATTAAACCAAATATTTGATAGAAAAAGCTGACGAATGACAATTCATTATGACACCTATCCCATGCCTTGTACAATATCTTAGTTGTCTATTTTTGACTAAAATTAATCATGGACTCAGTCCTTTCTGGGTAACGAATGGTCGCGAGTTTTCCCCCTGTAGATGGATTTCCCTGGTGTCAGCGAACATGCTGCTCTGAGGTAGAGACATCCTTTCATTAGCCTATGCCTGGATAATCCAGTTTATTAGAGCTGCCAGCTTCCATGAATTTCTGATGCGGGCCTTGCCCTCATATAGGGGTAGTAAAAATGTTTATTTGATCGTTCTAACAACGCGATGACCAGTACCCGCTGCCTCAGATAAACCGTCTCTGTTATAATAAATAGCACCTTAAATAGTGCAGCTTTTCTAAGGTCAATATTACTCATCCCCTACACCTCTTTAAAATTCACCAGAATATTTTATATTATATAATATATACTGAGAATAATTATAATTTATATTATAACAGGAAAGGTCATTAGTGCCTCTTCTTAATATTCAGTATTTAACAATATTTTTTTAAAGATAAAAACAATAAAAGCTGATTATTTTATGCTGTCAATATATTAAAAAAACACTACGAAATAATGAATTATTATATCATACAGTATACAGCATTACCTCAATGAGTCCAGTAATTTAAACAATATTTTATGAAGATTTAAACAACTGGCCTCGGCATACGCTAAACTATGAGTAAATGCCCTGATGAATCGATTTTCAAAATTTTCTCTGATAACGAAAATGAGATCCTTGTTAGCACTCATTATTACCAAGCCTCATGTGAAACTAGTTGAAAGGAAATTGTTCCTGGCAACAACAAGGTTAATTGTTTCATTTGGATTTTGCCGGCAAGGTAAACATCCAACTCGTCCCATTTCACAATCTATTTAATAAAACTCAAGGGTTTGTCTGAAATAATATTTAAATTCGCCCGGGGTACATTTTCTTCATGTTTCAGGCTATTATCAGATTAATCAAAATTAAAGTTCATGTCGGTCTTTCCTCCCGTTTGTTGCTCAATCACTTAAAAAGCACTTATTGAACTACTGTTCCAAGGTACACCATACGCTAAATGGAAATCGGTTTTTCAATAAGGAGGAGGAGGGAAGTCAAAACAAACTTTCTTGCAAATCTTCGTTATTATTAGTTTCACCCAGAGTATTTATATAAAAGACAAATTAGGAGTTTGGAATATATTTATGAATCGTATATCGTAGTTTAAATTTATAAATAACTATTGTTTTACTTCATCATATAATGGTTTGTTTAAATTAGCGAATTCCAGCAGTCTCATAGTTCTAACATTTACTTTTAATTAAGTGATTTCGTCGGGATGACGCTCTAGATTTTTATTAAATTAATTGAAGAGGAAATATCCAATAAATATTAAGAAATTGGGGAAAATAGAAATATTTACATTGATTTTAGAGCTCATGCCTCAAAAAAAAAAAAAAAAGTTAGGTTGTTTGTAGGAAATCATTTATATTTTTTTTCGGACTTGTACATTATTCAATAGTAGATATTTCCAAATTTCAATATGAATAATCATAGAAAAAAAGAATATCTATGGACTCATATAGTATCTTTTGTGATTTACAAGCATAAATATTATGCATTCTGCCTTTGCGACTTAATATTTGATGTGAAATCCATGGGCGCTGGGGAGTGTAAACATTGGTCTGCTGGAATACGAGTCGGTGGAAGGGCGGTATGCCAATGGGGCCTAAGCTCTATTCGTGTTCCTACCGGAATTCCGAGTGACTCATATAAACCGAGATTAGCCCGGGTTCAATCTGGGCCAAAAACAGCATTTCTTGTTTGTCAACAGAATATCCCTTTCCAACCACGGGGTCGCCATTAACCTTTCTCTGTTCGCTCATCTGATTCGTCACTATGCAAATTATACGATCCTCGTGTGAAATTTATTTCTCTTCACACAATCTACCACGACAAATATGTTTTCCATCAACTTTAGAAGATTAATTCGCACAGATAGGAGCCTATTTATAGGAGCAAGTAAGTTTTTACATAAACAAAGTGATTTGGTTTGATTGAGCTTCCTAAGTTTGTTACTATTTATTGTCGTCGAATTTTTGTTTTCTTCCTGTATTACACGTCTCTTTAAGTAGTTGATTATGTCACCAAGTTCATTCTTACATTTTAGCAGATTTCCCTTAAGGGAAATCAGCTATTGAGGTCGAACTCATGACGCAATTTTCGACAAATTTCTTCAAATGTCCATCGATCCTACCAAGGAGATGATGAAAATGTGGTCCGTTCAAAACTATAAATATATACATATATGTATATAAAGACATGTATGTATTTTTGTCTGTTAACACTCTAGCGGTTGCAATTTTTGTTTAATCGTCACCAAAATCGGTATTTAATCGTTTTATGTAAAAAGAAACATCAAGTTCGTTTATGGCTCAAATCTAGTGGGAGGGGGTTTAGAGGGGGAATATTCGTAAATTCGAAATATCTCCATTACTATACGTCGGATCGAAAATTCGCATAGAACCAATCTTATTCTAAATTAAATTTACTATAATATTGTTATATACACATGTATATGAATACATATTCTCTATCTTGAATATTAACCGAGATATTTGCATTGTTATTAAGGGTCGATGAGATCGGCTAAAATCGGTTCTATTCGGTCCGCCGAAAACTAGGTCGGCCGTTTCCGTAACTGTCCTGCTTTCGTATGGAGATTTCTTTATTGTATAACTTCAGGGAAATCTGCTTAGTTTACGCAGCCCCTGCGTGACGGACTTTTTTCTAAAATGTGAAGGTACTACAGCAGATTTTCAGTCTGTTATTGAGTATAGTTGAGTAAATAGAGTTCTGTATTGAATGAATGGGCGAATGGTCTAAGCAATTGTCTTTTGTCGCTTGCAGATGTGAGAAAATGAGGTAGATTGGAACAGTTGAAATAAATATCCTTTCCCATCGGAACACAGAGGTTGTATCAGCATAAGTACGGAAAATATGATCGAATACAGTTCCTGAATTGCTTATTTTGACACCCGAGAAATATGAGGTGCTAGGAAGCTGGAAGTCGAATGTAAGACCTATGAATTTGACATTTGAAGAAATATTTAAGAGTATGGGAAAAATGATTCTAAACACAATATACTGAGACACATTTAAGAATCTAATGCTGCTAAAATTAAAAATACATCAAATAAATAAATAAAAAGTTTAAAAATGCGTATGATTCTGAAGACTATTCCAAGTTCGTGTATGGGTAATTTAAGAATTATAACCTCTTTCGCGAGTTGACAATGTCTGGTCAAATCTGAACTATGTGTAAACCTAATTAGAGTTACTTAGGATCACATAATAACAATAAAATAACTTATACTAATGATTTGAGTACAATAAATTTTAGTTTTAAATACGCATGCTGATCAGTTAGAAAGAGTCCTTCTCGTAGAGGCTGCGAAAACTAAGCAGATTTCCTACGTTCTAGTACGACAGAGCAGTGATCTCATCTCACAATATATTCTCTATTTCTATGCAAAAAAAACCCCAATGAGTAAAGGTGGGGATTTACAGAAGGCTCAAAAAAAGGTTAAGTATGAATAACTCACTTAATATGTGAGTTACGGAAAAATGTGTTTAACAACAATTGTAGAGCATCGATAGTTTAACAAGATTTGTTTTATACAATTTTTCGATGCAATGTGTATTAACGAAGATATTTCGAAATTCTCACTCTAAACCACCTCCCTCCCCTTGTTCCAATTTCAGCCGATAATGAACTTAATCTTTAGTTTTACATAAAACGTTATATATATATATATATATATATATATATATATGTATATATATATATTTATACACACACTCACATATATTTGAACGGACTTCGTTTTCGTCATCTCCTAACCCGTCAAGTACAACCTCAATAGCTGATAAAAATAAAGTGTGAATAATTCGCTTAATATTTGAGTTACGAAAAAAATGTATAGAACAACAATTGTAGAGTTCCGATAGTTTAACATAATTGGTTTTATACAATTTTTCGATCTAACGTATAATAACGAAGATATTTCGAATTTTCGAAATTCCCACCTCTAAACCCCCTGCGGGGCAGCTATTTTCCTTAAGGGGAATCTGCTATATGCCCAAAGATAGCGTAAAAACATTAATTCAAAGGCATATGCCATGAGATAAAAATACTGCAGTATTCAAATGATGAATGAATAGACTTCTTAATGTTTTAAGTTAATTTAATTTGAATATGTTATTATCATTTAAGAGGAGCTCCCTACATTAATAATATTTGTTTAATGCTTCTGGCTTTATTAAAATGAATGTGGTTATTAATAAGTGAATTTTGTGACTCGACAATGTTTTCTCGTTGTCTGAGACTAAACCCAAATTCTGTAAACTAACTGAAGAGTGTGGAGGTTGATGTCATTGTTATTACGGCTTGGGAATGTAACTAGGGTCATCACTTGAGCTCAGAATAATCCTCACTTAGGGCAAACTAATTATCTCCCACTCCATGCTATTTCAACCATACGTCACCTTCAGATTCCTCTCAACCTTTACACCAACAACTACCTATTTGACAATATTATATTATAAATTGATTTGTTATATTATCCCGGATCTATTGTAAAATTATTTGTGGTAGGTTTATCAATATTTCCTCGGAGCTCAGGTTGGCCGAGCGAGTTAAGGCGTTAGTATTAATCTTGCATGGTAGACCTAGAGTGGCGGGTTCGATTCCCGCCATGGACAGTAGACATTTATTTAGTGACGGACTCATTAAATAGACCCACCCTGACTAGAAAGGGGTGGTAACCTGTAGAGAACCCGTACCGATTAGCCATAGTGGACGTAAATATTTCTTGGTAACAATATTTCTTGGTTTACTAAATATTATAAATGTGCATTATTATAAAAAGAAATTAGTCCAACGCATTCTGGATATCTGGCATAAATGTAGTCAAATGTTATCGTATAAGCTTCAATATTGGCTTTCCTTTTTTTTTTTTTTTTTTTTTTAAAAATAGTGTTTATAATAGACTAGATATTTTCTTAAAATTTCGCCGGGTTACTATTTTATTCTATATAGAGAAGTTCAATACAATCAAAGATATGCTTATTTCAATCAGGCTAAAGTAATCAAAGGCTTACATTATGAATGGGGAGTCGTACTATTATCAATGATATACTTATTTCTATCAGGCTATACTGCCAAAGGTAATATGTCACCTTATTATCAAAGATATCATATTTCATTAGGTTATTGTCATTTTTTGAGTATTTTATGAAAGGAGAAAACTACTACGACACTTCTTATGCTTTATTATGAATTTGAGAGTCATATAATAATCATATATATACTTATTACAATATATCAGAAAGTGCCAATGGGTTGCATGGAAAGTGAATCCCTCCTTGGTATCATACTGCTATTCCTATCAGGCTAGTTTCATCTTTGGTCATTTTCATCATTGAATGGTGAAGTCATACTTTCATCATATGTATTCTTATTTATGTTAGAATAACGTCACTTTAATTCGATTATGAATGGGAACTCTAATTATTATCATAGATATGCTATTTCTATGAGGTTATTCGTCAGCATTCGGATGCATAATAAATAGTGGAGTTGTACTATTGTCACAGATATATTTATTCGTATCAGACAAACATCAACAATGAGCTGTTGTATGATTGTCATTATTATCATAGATATGCTATTTCTATGAGGTTATTCGTCAGCATTCGGATGCATAATAAATAGTGGAGTTGTACTATTGTCACAGATATATTTATTCGTATCAGACAAACATCAACAATGAGCTGTTGTATGATTGTCATTATTATCATAGATATGCTTGTTCTATCAGGTTAAGTTGTATTATGAATGGGCGAGTCTTTATATTACTACAGGTATGCTTATTTCCGCCATCGTACGATTCATTATGAAAGGATAATGCTTATTATTGCTATTAGGGTCACCTTTTTTCCACTTGCGATTCTAATTATAAATATCACCTGTTGAACAAGGCCTCTCTCTAAATTAAGGCTCAGTAAAACCCCGAAAAAAATAAGGACGTTAGGAATAAAGTAGGTAGTGTATTGGTGATAGAGCGGAGGCATGATGTGGAGGCAGGGTAATGGTCATGGCGAATTGTGGGTCAGATGAAAGAGCTCTCACTAAAAGGGTTCTTCTGTAACCTTTAATCCATTCCCTCTCCACTGCCATATGTGCATCACACAATTTCACTCTAGAAACAAAAATAATTTGAAATACATTTTTGCAAGAATGTATATGCCGAAAAGCATTTATGAATACTTCCATAAAGTGTAAAACAAAGTTTATACCACAATAATATTATTCGACGCATGAAAAGACGAATCACTTTGCTATATTTTTAAAAAAAAAAAAAACGAATTTCTTGACCGGATGAAGATATTTTTCTTGAGTGGGGAATTGGTTAAATAAAACGATTAATACATTAGAAAGCCATGTTTCCCCGGAGGAAACGCCCTTTTTGTCCAACTGCATTGAGAATACAGAGCACCTCAAATTCATTATGATATAACAATCTTGAATCAATATTAGGATAATAAATATTTGTATAATGAGAAGAATTTAAAACTATTTGTTATAATACAGCGGTTAATAATCAATTGTCACTTAGTGCTTAAGATAGAAGAAGGCTTACCTTGTAACAAGTAATATGGAAATGTTGTGGAAAAAAATGAAAACTGTGGTAGATTACAATAGTGATGGTTTAAATTTATTATAATTAATTGGGTGGATAAAAATAATATACTATATACCTAATTTTTAAACTGCGGGGACTGGATTACTAGAATATTTGGTAACATTTTCAAAGTAAAAGCTTCTTAAATATTTGTTTGCAGTTCATAAACGATCTACACCATAGGCTCCTTCAACAATGTTATTAACAGTAATGCATTTTTCCATATTATGGTTGGTGGAGGCTAAAATCGATGACTTTCAGGGCATACGCCCCACATTGAAAATGGAATGCTGCTTTTTCTTTATAATCTGCACTTAGCGGGAAGCCCTAGCAGCAGACTCATCTAAGGCCGCGCCATGCTCTAGGTTTGTAGAGTTTGGCATGAACAAAGAACGTTCACATCCTTTAAACTTTCTGAATACTGTAGTGGAAGGAGTTATATCTTGTTATACAATTAATGAAGGCAAATGGTTGATAAACATTATAGTATTAAAAGCACCAAAGAAATGGTTTGATAATTACTGCCAAAGAACAATTAAGAACAGTACAATGACTAGAATTATGAGGCAAATGTTAACGAAAATTCCGACTCTACCAATTAAGATTTTAGTCCAGTATGACCATTAACATTTTCTTTAAAAGTCTCTCGCGGACTTAGTTAGAGTTGCAATTAGTCTAAATTAAGGGCAAACCGCAAGCAGGCTCAACTACAAGGTTCTTGGGTAGTTTAGCTAAAGGGGAAACATGAGAGCTAGTATCTCTGAGGAGGGTCTGGGCCCACACTTCAAGTTGCTTCAATAAACTTAACTAAATTTGCTCTTCATCACCTATTAATTGAAGCTCTTACTTCGGACATAAGCTGAAGATAGTAAAGGGTATGACCGAAAGCCGACGCTTTAAGGAAAACAGTAAACTAGGGTTTTTTTCAAGAAATATAATTAATTCCCTTCACAGATATTATTTTCTAATTATTATGTTTTCAAATATATTGCGAGTGGTAAACATTTCGCTCATCCGGTAGAACAACTATATAACTGCAAATTCTGCAAGTTTACTGGAGCGGTGAAAAACATAAATAAAATAATTGAAATAAATTTAGCTGAGCCTGAACTCTTTTAAGACAGCTCGAATAATATACCTCAGAGGTTTTTATTATTAATCAAGTCTTTCTGGTAATTAAAAATTCCTTTTTTTAAATTTTACTAAAAGTTCGTAGATACGCCATTGTACAATAAATAAACATAAATTCGGGTCATAAAAAATTGTCGTTTTTCTTTGAAAGAAATGATACAAATTTGAAGTTCTTGATAATTTCGAAGTAAGGAATTTAGACACTGTCTACTATATAAATGGAATGCAATCCTCCACATAAGTGGGGTAACGATAAACAAATAATAAGCCTAAGTAATAAAGTAATTATATTATATAGAGTGTATAGTTGTTGGGACAGTAGTTGGTTGTGGCAGAGGTTTGTCGCCTTGATTAGATGAAGGAACCTTGGCAGAGAGACGTCCCACCTCGCGTTCTCAACAAGTCGACTCTCCGCCTTATCTATCTCGCGCAGATAACTTATCGCTGTTTGTATTCTGACTAAGAGTGCCGAGCTGACACCCTCTCTCCCTCACTCTCTCTCTTCTCTCTCTCTCTCTCTCTGCGTGTGTGTGTGTGTCTTCTCTCTTTCTCTCTCTCCTTCTCACACACAGTTCGCTAACGGTCTTCAACCATTATCTTTATTATCCCAGTTTCCATGTCACTTTGTCGTTTCATTTCATTACAGCAATCGATAATTAGTAGGTTCTATCGAGTTTGACTAATAAATTTAGCATTTGGTGAAATTCTTTAAGGCGGAAAGAGACACTAGTTTTCTTTTCTCAAATTTTCTGTACTACTTTTGCATAGCAGTTTATGAAATATAAGAGACAATAATATTGACCTAATAACTGTATTAGTCTTTGATGGATTTTCGAGCTATTTTCAGAATACAATAAGAAAGTAGTTAAAATATTATTAAATCTCCCCCAAACATTGCATATATTCTACACAGTGACCTTTTCCACGAATTATGTGTAACTTATTTACCTTCTAAAGTGATAATTAACTATGCTGAAGGAATATATTTTCTGATTAATGATTTTTGTTGACTACCTTCAATTTCATAGCACTTATTTTCGAAGTTTTGTGACTGATTATTTTATAATTTAACTATCAACGAAACTTTGCTATCTAAAAGAGTTTCAGAAAAATAAAATAGAGATTTTTGAAAGATTAATTATAATATGTTTTCTCCCATTATTAAGGTGGTCTGCGTGCCCTTATAAGGTTAATGCAGAGGTGTAACGATGATTTCGAGTTTATGTGGCCCCAAACAAGTTTAGGGTGGTCCACACCGTTTTAAATTTGTTAACTTAATATACGGACTTTGGATTATTTTTAGAAAATTATTTATCTTACAATTAGTTGTTGGTAAAGACGAGGTTAGTGTTACAGCATACGATGAGTAGAAGCGAAGGCGCAATTATGGAAAGCACAAGAAAGCTCAACAGGATGGAAAATCGGAATCTTAAAATACAAGAACTAGCTTGACACTTGAAGGTCTTGATTATCTTAACAGTTTATTATATTAACTTTCAATAATATTCTTAATTCAAGATAAAAAATCTAAAATCTATAAAAAGATGGCTATGAAGTAAATTGTTCTAAATCCTACAGAATGCTGTTGCTTTCTAACAACCTGGTTGTTGTTCACGTGATTAGGAAATCCTTCTTTCCACGAGTACGAACAAGGAAAAGAAAGGACATGTAAGAGTTTCTTTTAGCCGTCTGCACCAGAACATAAAGGCAAGGGAGGAAAATTCATTCAATATGCAATAAGATCATGAGACAGAAAATTTAGGAGAAGGCCAGAGTTATTAGAGAGCCATCCCTCCGCACCCCGTAGCCTGCATAAGCTGACCAGTAGTAAGCATTATGCGGTTAGAGTATTCCGACTATAACTTTACTGTTATATTATCTGTGAGAATGTATACAGTTGGAGATGTAACCAGTTTAGAATTCGTTTATCTGGCGAGAAAAAGTATTGTTCACACGAGATGATATTTGATTCGATTTCGGTAATTAATGAATATGACTCACTTTTTCTGCCTACTTTTTCTATAATAGGGCTGTAGAGACAATATTGACAAATACATGTATTCCTTCATTTCGCAGATAGATCTTAAGAACAGAGAAAACTCACTGTAGGACTCATATCCAACCTTTTTCAACTCATGTTCTATTCTAACTGAAAAAAGAATAAAATGACTCCTGTGAATTGATGCTTGAAGTTAAACAGTTAACTACCATTCAAACACACACACGCACGCGCGCGCGCACACACACACACACACACACACACACACACACACACACACACACACACACACACACACACACACACACACACAAACGCAACAACCTTGCCAACCTCACAAACCAATTTGGGTCAAAACTGGCAGAATATTTAAAGATCCTGCGTGTTACTAAATTAAAGAATTATCTAATGTCTCATTAATTCTGAGTTAGTACTATTTTGACTACTTTTTTAAAATTTGAATCCCAGACATGCAGGATTATTTTTCAGTGATTTAAGCGAATATGTCGAAGTGTAACCTGAATAAACTAAAGAATCAATGATGGCTTTAATATGGCGACTTATTATAATAAATTACAAGTTAACCATTTTTCAATCAAATTTTTTTCGAAATTAATTTCAATTAAACATAGCCCTATTATTTAAAAAAAAATCAGTGTTTCCTCTGGGAAATTAATATTTCAAATAATTTCCTTACAAATACTAAGGAGAAGGTTATTTTATGGTTAACAGAAACTTTTCGAATGTTTATGCCATGCTGTCACATTATAAAAAAGTGCTATTTTATACATATTCTCCATTTTGATATTTCTTTAAAATACTACTTTTTGACGATACAAAGCTGAGATCCAAGCTACTGACATTTTTTCAATATTGAAACAGAAAAAAGAAGGAAAATATTTTAAATACCTTATATTTACTTTAAAAAAAACAATTTATGAACTTGATAATTTATAATAAGTCAATTTTAATAACTAAGAAACACAGAAGTGCATGCAGGTCCCGCTTCAAGAAAAGGGTGCTTATGGCAACCACTTTAAAATATGTGCTTTTAAAGATTATGCTGAGTCAATGGAGTTGAATGGTAATTATTGTTCCGAGAAAATGGAGCACCTACTTCGTATTCTAAGGTATAGTACAGCTGGGTGCAAATCCATATATCTCTACAAAGAAAATTTTTGCACTTAATATTGTTAGCTTCATTCTATCCATGCTTGGTGAAGAAAAATGGCTTTAAAATAGGCTTCAGTTTAATCTTAGACCAGCTGCGTCCATTTCTTACCTGGAGGGAGGAGTTAAATGTTCTGAATTTATAATGTCTTCAATAGAAATGAAAGTTTTTGCACAATTAACTCGTATTTCAATAATAATGCAAAAATATTTACGTCTTATATTTATGAAGAATGACTTAGGTAATGTTTTTATCCGATTATTTAGAAGATCCAAGAAAGAAATATACCGTATTGGAACATGACAAGTTCAAAATGAAACTTTTATAAATAAATTAATTGAGGACGTAAAATATATTTTGTTTGAATGAATGCTTTATATAATTTAACGAAAATTGTGAAAAGCAAACACTTATGTTTGTTATCTCGTTTTAGAGTTGTTATCAAAATGCTAGTTAGTAGGCTGCAATTTAAGTGTTAGTTCTGATTATTTAAATAATAATTAAACAGGAAATCACTAAAACAACTGGCTGACAGTAACTTGTAAATTATAGAACAAATGCGAATGATAATTTTTACTGTTACAATTGTTGCTAAAAGGTCATGTGAACAACTTACAACGCAATAGTTTAAGGTCTCTTAATAATTCAATGCAAATTTCTTCTAAAACAGGAAACTTATTGCAGACATTTTAGTGATTTCACAATTAAAACTCTTCTTAACTTTTTTTATTTTCTGGCCCGTTCTTATTGGTTCGTATCATACTTGAATAATTCGCCTAGAGGGATTAACAATCCTGAGCCCAATGCCTATCACCTGTCTCTGAACATATATATACAATTCATCAGTTGAAAATAAAACAAATTTAAAAAGAGAACAAATTACCTCGTTTAGTGATAGTCGAATTAGAAACGAAGATGAGTTGATTTGGGAGGCTGTGGTGAGAATGAGATGGCAGGGGAGGAGGCGTTGGAGGGAGGGAGTAAGGGCGCATGCGTTGCTCCCAACATGGACTCCGTATTGACAACGCTTGGAGAGAGGGGGTCGGCCAACGGTGACGTCAGGCAACATTCAAGTTTGACGCGGCTCGCCGGACAGAGCAGCCGTCTAATGAAACGGGATTAGTGGTGGCTCCCACCCTCTACATTTCCCATTTCCATCGTCTTCCTTCCTATAACCTTTACTTACATACTTGTAATCGCTCATTTAGAGTATACTTCATAAATGCTGGATTTCACCTCGAAATGCACCATTTCCAATACAACTGACGATGCGCAGCGTTAGGAGTTTAATAATTGATATCCATAACCTATAGACAGATATTTATTAGTAAACATTGAATAATACAGCGAGAAAATGTACTCTAAGACCTTTTTGACATTATTGTGAGATTACTGTACGCTGTTAATAGAAGTACGCATTCAGACGACTTTTTCGTACACCATGCAAAATTATTTGTACAAAGAAAAACAAAATTTATAATAGATTATTAACAATCTTCCTTTGAAAGGGTAGCTTATGTCTTTGTTTTGTGAACACGTTATTCCAGATAATTCTAAATGTTAGCATAACTACTTGAATGCTTTTAAGAGAATATTTTAAAACGTTCACTTTCACAATCTACCATAACTCAGTACGTTTTTACAGAAAAAATATCCCAAGACCAAATTGAGGGAAAAAAATTAAAAGGATTTGAATTCTTTATTGTTCCTAAAGTTTTCAAAAATTGATAAATCTGTGCTGACGTAACAAACATAATGCAAGCCAACTCCTTAGAACGTTGACTCTTACATTAAGATATATCATAGGGAACCAGAATCTCAATAAATAGTTATTGGTTTTTATTCTATTAATATATAGATATTCTTGAGATATCTGAAATTTTCTCATTGCAGTGAAAATTTATAAAATTAAAAAAATATAAAATAAAAACCTATGCATTTGATGAATGAAAATAATTTAGGGAAGTGATCATTAAACAATTCATAGTGATCATCAAGTGCAAGAGCACAGATTGTCAATTAAAATGGAATTGACTAACTTTAAGAAGTTTGAGCGTATGTTTCCTTATTTTTTTTTATGTTTTGGAGCCTATACAATTTTCTTCTCACTGTTAAAAGAACCATTTAAATTTAGCAGGATTTAATGAAAGTGAAGAACATTAGTGAGACAATTCTGTATAATGTAAGTCTTATTGTTCTAAGCCTAAATACGTTTTAGATAACGTTTCCTGCTTTTGAATATAATGACGAGACATCCACCAATAGTGTACTTATACTATTATTCTGGTCTTTCCAAATTAAGAAAATATATGTAGACAAGCATTAGAGCTAGTTACAAGATTCTGTAGGATTTAGCTTCTTTGTAAACCGATATTAATTTTTATTATTAATGGAATTTGGGTTGCCTCGGATGCTGTGCGTCAATTACCTACCCCCAGGAAGGTACTGGTAATGATTGGTGCAGCTTTGATACTCACCAAGAAAAAAATGTAATACTCAAATTTACCTTTGAGGAATAATAAGTTTAACTAGTGAGGTTGTTTGAATAGCCACATCTGGTTTATTTCACCTTTGACCTTACCGAACTTAATGCTAAGAATACGGGATCAATGTTCCAATATGTTGCTCATAAATTATATACAAGGAGAAGAAAGGTAGATAATAGAGACGACTTCAAGCTAAACATGAAATTCAAGAATAAGATGGGCAGATACTTTGGAGACTATTAAGGTCGGGAAGCTTCAGTTCCGGCCAACTTCAGCACACAATCTTCTTGAAACAAGCAGTAATGATGCTATGAGGTGCATTTACTTCCTCGTTGTTGCTAAAAAGTTTGTTTATTAGTAGTACCATGTTCCCACAAAAGGACATCCCTAAATAAATAAATAGCTTGAATAGATTCTGATGACAGATGGAAGTACTATATAATGACATGTGCCGATTGATAAAAAACAAGAAGATAAGCAGGGGATGGTGTAATAGCTCCAGAGAAACGGAATGTGATTTCGAAAATTCATTTGCAAGAAGTATATTTAGCCAACGCTTGAAAAAGTTTCCCTTTTAATCATCTCCCGCAGAGGATGATTAAAAGCGCTACGCTGAGGACCTGGATAAAAATCTGGTTGAAGCTTGATCCCTGGTTGTAAAGATGGGATTAAGAAAACTCAAGATACGAATAGTTCCAGGGAAGAGTCCGGGGTGTTTGTGATAAAAACGTTGGTTTTGAGACAAAAACGAGGGCGGAACAGATCCCGGACAGCAGGAACACTGATGTCCAATCAAGAAACGAAATCCTTCTTCAAAAATGTAATGCTATTAATATGGAAGTGCACTGCTCCCAGAGCGTGCACAGAAATGAAATATGGAGTCCCAAACCGATCTCAGCCTTTTACTCTGAAAGTGCGTTGTCGCTGTATAGTGTTTGTGTAAGGAATGTTTGTTTTTGTGTTTCCTTCTTGAGTAATGGAATATTTCGAAACTGTCGAGGAGAGTATCGACACATGAGAAGGAGATTATACAGATAGTTGAACAGCATTAGGAGTGGGATTCGCAACAAGGTTTGCTCGACCGATTCATTGACTCCATTGCTGCAGTTGACAGAAGCTGCTTTTGGAAAATTATGACAGCTTCGAGTTACTAGCTTACATAGCCGAGTGACGACGTAAGGAGAAATGACTAAAGCCTTCAGCATTATTTCAGTATTGATAGGCTGTCGTACATACATAAATTCCTTGCACTTGCAGCTGCCATCAAGAGCAAGGACACACACTTTCACAAGTTTTCTAATATCAGCTGCTATACCATTTTAATTATTCTTGTTTAAAAAATATTTTATCATCATCTTCTGAGCTCGATCATAAGACTTCGTTTAAGTCGGTTTTAGTGTCCGGCAGATATGAAAAACATTTCACGGTATTAAACATAATTTTCTGCTATCATGCATGAATTATCCAGAACTGGCAGTCGTAGCATACAAAATAAAAATAATTAAGTACATCTTTTTTATTCATTTAACAGATTCGTTTAAATCAGATTAATTATTTCGCCTATAAATCCATTACATTTAGTGACAGGCGTGCTAGAAAATCAAAGACAATCTAAATGTTACTAGGCCTAAACCTGAAAAGGAGCTTGAGAATAGGTGACAATCCATCGAAAAATTGTATAGGTTCTATTATGTGGAGGTAAAATAACCTCTGTCACGAACCAGTTCTCTGAAATCGACCGGGGAATAACTAGAGGTAACAGCGCGTCCTTTCCGCCATGTTGGATCTAAATATTAAGAATATTCCAAAGAGCCTTGACACTAGAGAAATAATTTTATAAGAAACAAGTAAGATGGGATATCTCAAGCAAAAATAATAATATTACCAGAATGAGGTAGATTAAGAATCCAAAAATGTATATTGCAAATGCGGGGTCAAAATGATCAATGACGCAAGAGGATTAATGATCATTAACTGTAAAAGATGCGTAGTAAGCTGCTGTATGTGATAATGATTTATTCTATTTTATTTTACTAATTTTGCGAGGAAGTCACATAATGACAAATAAATAGTAACAGTAAAAGAAATCTTTGCTATGTAACATTTTTTTTAATTATTCTGTTAAATCTCTAACAGAGATAGGCTCTATTGTGTAACACACGCAACAATAGTGATAAATATTTGGAGTTGTTCCCGATACACTTAACAGAAGTGTGTGGTTTTCATAAAAAATGTGAAAATCAACAGTCTTAGTTACTTAGGTTATAAATTGGTTCTCCGAAAACGAAGCTTTTTATGTGCTATTATTTCGAGAGCAATTGTTCATTACCGAAGAAGCCACACATTTCATTAATTTTTGGATTTCTGGAAAAATACAACCAGAAATCTTGTTTGTCTTTAGATAAGAGAGTTCATGACTACAATGTAGTTTCTCAGTCAATATTTCTAATCGCCATTAATTACGTAAAAATGACAATCATAAGAAAGACAGATTGAAATTAAGATCGAGTTCAGTTGTAATCCCCTCGAATAACAAGCTAGACAAAGGGGTATAATCTTTCCTGAAATAGTTTTTGACTCCTCTACTATTTGTTAAGAAATCTTTATTTTTGAATCTGGCCCTACATGAGGGCAGGTTCGTGCATGTTAATTAATTAACGGAATAATGGTTATTACTCAATTTTTATTTTCTTTTGAAGAGAAAACGAGGTAATAGTTGAAGTTGATCGATAAATAGGACTTTTCCCCCGAGACCATATGGAAGATGATATTGGTGCAATGTAGGGCGGGGCTTGTGGAATGGAAGGAATCCTGTGCTAGAGGAATGCGAACCAGCAGAGCACATGATCGCCCAGTAATTGGGCTACATTTTAAAAATATTTTATTCCACTAGTCAACAATCGTCTCAGAAGGTTAAAACTCTATAAAGATAGTAGAAATGTTTTAATTTCTTTTCTTGCTGGCCCTAGGGGACGAATAACAATACATTTACTAAAATAAAACAAGCATCTTAAATTTAGAAAAAAAAAAAATGGATTCATTTAGCTCAACAAGCTATTGAGGTTCATTACGTATTTTGGCGTAAGGTGGTGGATATTACAAATCACCACCTTACGGCTGCTATTTATATTAAAATAGTTAGTCAATTGCCTCGCATTACTGAGGGGTCCCAGGCCTTGAACCCACTAAATACAGAACAATTCTACAACTTAAAATCGTATTGTAAACATACTTACTTACAATACTCAATAGTTCATTATTTAGAAGCTATGTACATTTTAGCTAAACTGATGTCACAATTATCTAGAGTAAATTTCATATCACAGTCTCAAAATTTACATTAGTTAATCTTCAACTGCCTTTTTAAATTTTGCTTGTCTTTTGTTTTGAGTTCTAAAAAAATTGTTTGTCGCACAGGTCAGATTAAACCAATAGAAAATGTAAAATATATTCCTGTCACCAGTAATATAGCCGAGTTTCACGATATCAAGAGCCTTCATTCCTTGCTTCCTATCATCCTTCTGTCTACATTCCTATTGGTCAACCTACCAAAGGATCGTTTTGTGTTGTGTTAGAACCACCAATAGTCTAATCCAGTTTATCGGAAGTATTACTCCTTTTGTTGGTTCAATTGCTCCGCTGCTGTGGATTATATTTGAAATAATATTCTATCATGTCTATAATTACACCACTTCTGACCACACTGAAAATATTATCAGAAAAGAGCATACTTGCATAAATATAATAAACTGATTATAAAAATTTAACTGATATATCGCTCAATCGCCGCAGTCACGAAATGTGATACTGTAAGAATAAATACATTTTAAATTAAAAATTATAAATTTAATTATTCTAATAATTTCACAGAGGTGGTTGGATTTTCGAATATCTGCCAGATATCTTTCAAATAAGTACTTTCAGGTCCTTTCCACTAATTTGATCCTCAACCCCCACCAATCTTTTAATTTTTGTTGAATATATATTTTTCAGCTTCTAAATTTACTTATTGAATTACCATATGTGTTGAATGGACGCTATACATTTATTGACTGTGTATTTATAGTTATTTATAATTATAGTCCATGCTGCATATGGATATGTTTAATGCAACTAAAACTACTTTGTCGTTAATAATACTGTAAATTCTTGTGTGACTTTGAACATCTATTCTTTTATAGATTGCCATTTTTATAATAATATTCGATGGCTTCAGGTTTTTCTTTTAGCACTTTTACCTTATCAAGCGTGACTTCCTAGACGATTAATACATTTTATAATCTACTAACATACGTGTTACAGCAACTGGGATTTATAGTATATTGGTGTCAAGTACTAATAAATATTAGAAATTTATTGAATTTGTTTGATTAGAATTGAAATAATAATCAATAAATTGTTCTGCATTAATTTATTTTTGTATTATTAAAATTTATATTAATTAGACAAATAATAAGTTAATTGCCATTTTATTTAGAGATTACTAGTGAAGAAATCATTTTCGGAAATTTTTCGGAACTTTTTACAGAGCCTTCAGGACCAAACCAAGTCTACATCCGACAGCTATTGTTTTGTTAATATAATTTGAAGCTAAGACTGTATACAATCAGTGTCTGTTTATGTTGACACAGACACAGCACAAATCTATTGCCGAAGCGTTGTTGCATTGGTTGTTGATAAACAATTTGCGCCTTACTTTTCAGGCGAAGCGTAAACCCGCACAACTGGAATGACTTGTTACCACAGCATGATACACTTGCAGGCTATTTCTTCTCGAGAAGTTTGCTCGGACTAAAGTGATTCACCTGGATAATATTGATAAATGGGATAATGTATCTGAAATATTATAGCAATGTAAATGTTAAATTAATTTTACAGAGTGATAAAACATTTCAATTGGCAACTATCAATTCTTTTTTTCGGTCCCACGTCTAAACAAGAAATTCTATTATTCTTTTATAAAGCTATGCTCTTTTGATGCGTTTTAGGCATATTTGTACTCCCTTCTCAAAGCATTTTCAATGAACTTTGAAGAAAAATTCCAAACTTTTATTGTGAGTGTAATTTGAATTGCTTATGGAGGCTCATTGTTTTCCACATTTAAGAGTTCAACCTAGTGATTAAGCGAGTGTTTCTGATATTACGTAAAGAGCTACTAAATTAGTGTGAAAAGGACTTTTTCGGAAGAGACATTTGCAGTCTGGGGTCTACACATCACATTATTCCTTGTCCAAAATATTAAACTTTTTTGCCACCAATAAAGTAATAAGCTGGAGGAGCAAAGCTTGCCACACTACAGTGATGGTTGGTCTAGTGACCAGCGACACGCATTCCCTTCAGCATTGTGATAGCATTGCAGACCAAAGATAGCTCCTCCTTGGATCGAGCCACTAACGGCAATGGTACCCACCATGCTGAGCGGGATCCTAGATGATCGTCGTATCATAACTAAATGCAATTTTAAGTGTGCTCCAGGGGTTTCAACTTGCATCTAGCAGTGCTTTGACCACTGAACCACCACTCCATATTAATTAATATTGATTAAAATATTAACTCTGGATAAACTCTTAAAGAATTAACGTTTTTATAGTAATCTGTCTGTAGTTATATGAACAAAAGATAAAACACATTGACTATATTTTGTACATACTACTTCTTTTAGGAGCTTCTTCCTACAACAATCCCCACCCCTTGCCTTAAACTTGCTTTAACTTTCCTAAGTGGGAGAGGGGCTTGTATAAAAAGCCTTGTCTCTGTCTTCTTGAAGTTTTAGAAATATGATCTCTTATATTAGAAGTATGGAAGTAATTATTATGATTTAGGTTTGACAGAGTTAACGGACGTGCGTGTGAATTCATAAAGCCCTGCTAAGAAGAAAACATATATTATACTAATACTACAAATTTATGACTAAAATTGTGAATGATGAATCGATAGCATTAGAACTCTCAGATGAGAGCTGCGATATTTGGGCAAGTGAGACAGGGTGAATATTTCTAGTGACATTTCTCACTGATAGGTAGGTACTTATTTAAGCATTCTTTTTAAATTATGAAAATTGAGTTGAAATTTCTCCAGAAATTAGATATAAAAAGCCCATAACTTTTTAATTTATCGATTGGTAGATAAGACCAAGGGGAGCACTTATACCATTATATGGTGATTATCGAAAGAGGGTCAATTCGAGAATAAATTAGAAAATGGTTTTTAATATACTACTTTCCCAAGTCGTAGTTAATGCTATGTGATCTGAACTTTATTTGAATTATATATATACTACTACTACTACTACTACTACTAGTATACGACTACTACTACTAATAGTTACTATTTAAAAAATAGCTACTAATAGCTTCATATTTAAAAATCAAACTGGTTTTAAGTGTGATTGTAGTTAATAAAATTATAAACAAGGGAAATCGAGAGAGTAATGTGAATCTGTAACCAATGGCGTTTCAATTAGTATAAACACATCAGTAACAGTTCTAGCCTAATAGTATATTAATTATGGTGAGTTAGTCAAACATTTATTAACCTCAACACCTATCAAAACAGTTTTCAAAGCCTCTTGCTTCTTGTTATAAATACGGACCCTTTGGCACATATCAATGAAAAGGTAATAAAAAGATAAAGCTTTTAATTTTGTTTTTAATGATTAAAGTGCTAAATAAAACCAAATTTGAGTCAAAATATTGTTTAAGTGTTTGAAATGTTAAATGTTTTGTAAAAAATCAGAAATAGCAGGAGTGAGTAGATAGAATTTACCTAGTCTGATGATTGAGATCTACGTATATTCATCTCGACCTCTCATTTGCTAATCTTAAAGCAGACATGTGTAAATAAAATGCTACTAGGATAACGCCTCTGTTATTCACTTTCTTTATTTAAAACATAAAAGTGATTTACTTAAAAATATTATTGTCTATCACGTTTATAAAACAGTGGGTTTAACATGAGGTGCTCCTGAAAGAGAACTTATTTTATCCTATTAATAAAACCTTTTTTTTAATTTTTATGAAAATTACATTTATTATTTTTCCAGTTTTATTTAGGATGAACTAGCTTAATTTTATTTATGTATAGCCAACAATTTTAAAGCTATAAATATAACGATGTATATTTAATTACTAAATGTTCTACGTGAACATTATTTCTCGAGACATTCTAACAATTAATTGTTTAGCTAATGCCAATAAATCAAATGGAACATATAAGCTACCATATCTCTCCTATGGATTTGATTTGATGAAAATTAACTCCGTGTAATATCCTACTGTGAGTCTTTTGCAATAACTCATTCTAATCAACTTGTATTAGAATTCTGAGGGCTGGAAACTCTCACACGATAACAATCCCTTCTAACATTTCAAGCAAATTGAATTTGAAATGAGGTAACAACGAGTTTTATTATAAATTGTAAAAATGAACTTACATCAGAATATGAGTTATGAAAGAATGAAGAATGCTGAGTAGATTAGATTGGTTGGAATGAAAGGGGAAAGACAAGAAAGTTTACTTATCAAAGGGGAACTTCACTAGAAACCTGAAGAAATAAAAATGGCCTGATATAAGTTAAGTATTGAATGTGAGTAAAGCGGCTGATGGGCTGGGCACATGAATGGTGATAAAATTCTGTTGGAGCCGCATGAAAGAGGCCGCCTCCTTCACAAATCACTTCACAGTAATATCCATACTCTCGACCCATTGATCTTTTTTTTTTTTCTTTCTTCTTTCTATCCATTTCTCCTCTTCCCTCAACTTCACTTTCCCCGTCATGTTTCACATAGACTTGCTGTTTTTAAAGTGTTATTTTGCGTCTTACATGCTCTCATAATGTTATTGTAATTAAAAATAAATTTTCGTTCATTTTATTTTAAATATATTTATAACAGGGAATTTAAAAAATGCGCATTAAATCGCAAATGAGACATAAATATTTTGTATTAGCCACTAAGGAGGGACATTCATATTTCTAAAGTGCACATTTCTATATGTGATACATTAAACAACTCCTAAGAAATATATTTTACTTCTTTTAAATTTTATAATGTCTAGTAAATCCAGAAAGCTTTTTGGAATTAGACATAAACTTTTTACAGTAAATTACTTAGTTGTTATTCAGTTACTCCCTTTCGCGACGTATAGGGTGTTTACATTTTCTAGTCTAGCTCCTTTAAGTTTTATTCAGAAAGGGATGCTCGTGTTGTTGTCCCATTTTATATTTTAATCTTAGGTTTAATCTTTCACCCCATTATCTTATCAGGCATAAGCCAGTAAGTCATTGCCAAATGTGTACTAATAGAATGTGCTTAATAACCTTATTGCATGGTTAATCACAAAACTTTTTTATGGCTCCTCACAATTTTATTTCTTATAAACGCTGAGCGCTTTCGGGGACTAAATCCCCACCCTCAGAGCGTCAGAGCGTACGGCGATCCTATAGACTTGCTACCAGGCTAAACCCTGTCGATGCACTCATCAGGGTTTTGTGTCAAAAAGGTTTTGTGATTAACCAATCATCACCCTCACCACCAGCTAAAAATAAATATGAACCTTATTGCAATTGTTAACGTTCAAAGAAAAATTAAATATATATATTCCTACAAAAGGATGCTGTTCTTAAAATGGCATCAAAAAGTAATGTCATATACTTACAAAATGTTTTAAAGGATTGATATCTTGTAATATTTCTTTTCAACCATTGCTTGGCAATGCTCTTCAAGATGTTAATCTGTCTTTGAAGTTCTCATAGGGTCCTCCTAAAATGACAAAAATAAGTTTATATAATAAAAATTGTTAAAAGATCTGTAGACTTGCACTTTTTTGCAAAGAATTTTATATATTTTACCTTAACAAAAGTGAAATACATTGCTTAGGTAATATGTGTATTGTCTCTTTCAAAAGTTATCCTAAATGTAGCTTTACTGGAATGAGTACATACTACTGAATACTGCGAACAGCCGAGTATACAATACACTGTTTTCATAGAGTTTATTACATACTAACAAAATTTAGGCAAATAATAAATAAAAATAAAGAATAACACAAAGGGAAAAACCATGGCGTTTAAGTATTGAGAGATTTTATTAGCAAACCTTATGTTTTCGTTAATGATATTTATCTTCTACAAACAAATGAAAAATTTGTTAACTTCTACAAATAAAAAAAAACTTTTTATACGATAACTAGGAGTAATGACTTCATTCTTTGTGACCATCACTAAAGAAATATGACGGTTTTTTCTCAACTGACTACCCTCCAACACAAAAAGTCCCATGTAAAATTCCTAGAGTGAACTTTTGTAGTATGTTGGAGATGTATTCCTAATAAAGCGTATAAATAACCTAAACAGATTTCGAAAGTATTTCACACACAGGGAAATCACTTATTGAGGTTCTTCTCGTCATGGGATTTATTAAACATTTCTTCATTTCTCTACCCTTTCCACCAAAATAGATACACTTTACTACTTACTACAAACCAACTACAAATATATATATATATAATTTTGGGTCAAGCTTTTAGTGGCCAAAATATTTTTCGTTTTTTATATTAAGCTTTTATGAACTTTATTCCATCTTTAGCGTTATATAAACCTGCACTCTCAGAAGGGAAGGAAACGTGCAATAGTAAGTAACACGGTAAGAATCACAGTTATGCTATCAGAAAATACGTAAAATACTATCGTATAAATACAAAAAAATAAAAAATAAATAATATGCTGTTTTGCGTACTGAGCATGAACTATTCAATAGTTTGTTTATTATGTTCACTAGTTTTTTATTACAGTTTTTCATGACAGTTTTCAATAAATATTATTTCATATTATTTTAATATAATATCTTTGAAAGTAGGTCCGAAGTCAGTGAGTAAATGAATTAGTAAATTAATAATTTTTAACTTTTGGTATTTTAGTGTACATATGAAAGCCTACTAACTATTAAATGAATAATCTTTATTATGAAATTTTCAAGTAACTAATTGTTAATGAGTTTGTCTGTTAATAAATATTAAGATATTCTTCTTAGTCTACTTCCCCGATGTGAACTGCATGCTGTTTTTTATTTTGTATAACTGCCTAATTATGGTTTTAAAATTCTAATAACTTTTTCGAAACTGATTCTTAATATCATTATGGCTTTAGTTCTTGTCTTTCAATTTAATAAGTAACTTAATTTCGAGGTTTCAACAATATTTCATTTTCCTGAAATGGAATAACCGATGCATCCGTAATTCTATATTTGACAAATTTAATGCCGACAGAAGTCAATTAACTGATCATAAATTTCAATAAAGCAAGTTATACTTATTGAGGCTTACAAAATATTAACTGATTATATCCTGTCCGTAAAAGTTCCGTTTTATATATAGATAAAGAGGTGATAGAAATATTTCAAAATAAAAATTAATTGTTTTTTCGATAAATATTGAGGGATAAGAGGGTGGCGCTGGGTACAGTATAAATTGATATTAATGGTTGGCTAAAAGGTTGCCAGTATGCATTTAAATTTGATGCATATTCCATGAAAAGTAATGGTCCTGGTAATGAACGTTGGAGCAAAAATGTGGGAGTCCAGTTGATAGGTTTTGTGAGCCAAGACCGCCAGGTGCCCACCAAAGTCGATATCGCCTACTGGCAAAGTTATTAACTTGGCTTATGCCGACCTGTTATCCAATTTCACTGATGAGCTTGTTCAAGTGGTAAAATCTGTCTGGTGTAAATTCAGCTTGAAATGTGTATTACAGAACCAAATACTGTACAAATATTATTTTCATTTTAAATATTACGAATGACTTCCGAAACAATCAAACAAAGAATTATATAGTGTAGTTGAATATATGTTTATTCATTAAAATAGTCAATTTTGGCAAGGTGCATTTTTTTCGGAATCTGTGAAGACATGATAGGTGTCCTTTCCTTGCCACGATAAAAGTTTATTTATATAGAATTTTTCTTCATTTTAAAAAAAAATCAGTGCAGTGCCCTTTTTTTGTGAACTTCAGTGATCGTGAGTGGGTAATTGGACTGTGTAATAAGAAGAAAAGTGAAGCTATCAGTGCATACTGTGAGTACTAGTTGAGAATAATTAACCAAGTGTGTAGTGCATTGTTAAATAAATTCTGTAGTAATAAAAACTAAAAAGTCCGTCACGCAGGGGCTGCGTAAACTAAGCAGATTTCCCACGTGAAGTTATACAATAGATAAATCTACGTACTGGTAACACAACACCACCGTGAATAAATACAAACGGAAATAAGAAATGTTTCATCCAATTTCAATAACCTGCCGACAAGAAGTGTTAGGTTAGAAATGTAAACAAACGGGTCTGCCCGCTTCACACCGGAAAGAAAAAAGTCCGTCACGCAGGGGCTGCGTAAACTAAGCAGATTTCCCACGTGAAGTTATACAATAAAGAAATTTCAGAATAGAGAGTCGAACAGTTACGGGAACGGCCCGAACTAGCTCTTGACGGAAACTCACGACTAGACCCGAAATTAGCCAATCTCATCTCAGAAGCTGAAAACAGAAAAATGCAAATATTTCGGTTAATATTCAAGATACATAATAAATGTATATAACATTATTTATAGTAAATGTAATTTGCAATAAGATTGGTTCTATATAATTTTTCGATCCGACGTATAGTAACGGAGATATTTTGAATTTTCGAAAATCCTCCCCTTTAAACCCCCCCTCCCACTGATCCGATTTCAGCCATTAACGAACATGATCTTTATTTTTGCATAAAACGTTTAAATATCGAGTTTGGTAACGATCAAACGAAAATTGCGACCGCTAGAGCGTTAACAGACAAATATATATATATAGAAAGTCCGTCACGCAGGGGCTGCGTAAACTAAGCAGATTTCCCACGAGAAGTTTTACAATAGAGAAATCTGCCTAATAACAACTGTAGTAGTAAGAAACCTCTAAACCTAAAACATTATTTAGGGCGTAATAACCCAGTAGTTTCTAGCCCCAAAAAACAGTTAACCTAACCTCCAAACCTATTCACGAGGGACGAATAGTTATAGAAACGGCCGCCAGAGCTCTCGGCGGAAAGTCCGAACATAGCCTACTGGTGACCACACGCAGAATACAAATGCAAATATCTCGGTTAATATTCGAGATACAGAATAAATGTATAGAACAATATTTATAGTAAATTTAATTTGCAATAAGATTGGTTCTATACAACTTTTCGATCCGGTGCATAATAACGGAGATATTTCGAATTTTCAAAAATCCCCCCTCTAACCCCCCCCCCTCCCCCCGGTCCGATTTCAACCATTAACAAACTTGACCTTCCTTTTTACCTAAAACGATTAAATACCGAGTTTGGTGACGATTAAATAAAAATTGCGACCGCTAGAGTGTTAACAGACAAATATATATATATATATATATATATATATATATATATATATATATATATATATATATAATTTTGAGCGGACCTCATTTTCGTCATCTCCTGGGTAGGATCGATGGACATTTGAAGAAATTTTTCGAAAATCGCGTCATGAGAACGACCTCAATAGCTGATTTCCCTTAAGTGAAATCTGCTAAAAAGCTTGTGTTTGTTTAATTTTGCAACCCAAAAGAACTCTAATAAACAACGTTTATTACTAATTTTGGAAATAATCGTAACAATATGTAATAATTTATTTATTTTTCCATCTGCATTCTGGAGAAGAGAGTTTCAGAATTACTTAATCATTATTACTATGACAACTATGAAAAAAATGCACAGCAAAGAATTAATTACTTCCTTATTACTCCTAACTAATTATACCAGCCAATTGCCATGAGTTTCCATTACATCGCGGCTAATTAAATAATTCCTTGTTTGCAAAGCTCGTGGATGAAAAAAAAAAGAGTTTGCCCGGTTTCGGGTGACGTCAGAGGCTGAGCTGAGGGTATTTTGCAGCTGATTAAAGTGAGTTAGATGGTAAAAAGCGCAGAACTGGGCAGGTTATAAGGGGAGGGTGCGGGTTATACCAGGTGGGTTATTAGTGGTGAGGATTATAGAGCAGGCATATACCCTAAGCAAGTAATAGAATGATCCAGCACCCTTCCAAACACCGACGTCCTCACATCAAACGGCATGGCGATAGAACCTTTGCCTCTCGCTTTAGTTTTCACTCTCTATTTTTTTTTTAATTTCCATTTTAAAAGGGACAAAAGGGAACGGAAAAAGTGTGACTCCTTAATTGCTCAAACGTACTTAATTAGGCCTTGAGTACGGTACAATTATTTCGCGGAAATATTACTTCTGTTTGACTTCTTTTTCAACCTCCAAGCACGATGAGTTAAATTGGGTTCCCGTGTTTGGTCAACAGACACAAAAAATTGAGCACATGCCTTTCTCCACATTAATTTCTCCCTTTTCTTTCCGAGTCTGAGTGAACGTGAGAATAGGTAGAATTTCGAAGGTCGTTTAAACAGCTTTCTATTTTGATTAAAAACGAAAAAAAATGTTACAAATAAAAAATGCAGTTCTAAATATTGTAATAAATTAAAAAAAAATTAGCTCCATGATGTCACTTATAAGTTAAAACATTTTATTTATAGTACTTGATAATTACTGTATGATTTAGGCAATCGTGTATGCCACATTTAATTACATGTTAGAATTAATACCTCCATACTATAGCGTATTATTAAAGTGTAAAACTAACAATTTTCTGACCAAAAATGATTAACTGTACATAAAAGGACCAAATTTTCAAACTGTGTGCTTGCAGTGATTTTGTAACACACCCCGAAAACGTTTTCATTAACAACCACACTCATGTTTTTGAAATTGTACGTATACAAATCATTATTATTAAGTCACAATTTATCTTGGAATTAAGAACTCTTTGGGAAATAGTCTTGGATTTAAACTTCACAATGGGAAATGTCTTATTTAAAATTGTGCCAATGTTGACAAACTTCCTTCAGTTGAAGTTGAACTTTCGACTTGTTCTTAGTTCACTTTCATTTCAATGATTACCCATTTTTCACAAAAGACACATGCTTGCGGGGTTATTTCCTATTGTTTATTTACTATACCTCTAAATTGGCTATTCAGTAACGTAATTACCCCATTGTAAAAATGAGTAACCTTGTTGTCTATGGTTTAACTAAAAGTTAAATAGAGATGACTCTGAATGTAAAAGAAATAACTTTTAAAAACAGAATAAACTAACGACAATATGTCAAAGCATGTACCCCGATGTACTTGAAAGCTTGTAAACAACTGTCTGCTCTTGAATGAAGTGAATATAGTAAATAGACATTCAATCCAAACAAGATTTGAAATTTATACTGAACATACCTAAATTGGAAGTCACGTGGGTAGGAGTGGAGTTTATGAACGGCTGAGAATGTAAAACTAGAAATGAGTCAGTTAGTCTGTCTAGAAAAATGGGATTTAGAGAGCAGAAAAATATAAACTTTCAAAAGTTTTATTATGTCCGGATCGAAAGATTCAATATAGCCTGTTGTGTCGATAAAGTAACATACTACATATGTTGTATATATTCGTGTCTAACTCAAATTAAGACAGCTATTTAATAAGTTATATTAACATCCACTTATTGCTACTACGACAAATTGTAAGCGGACTGCGAAGTCAACAGACTTCTACCACCCACGTCTTTAGTAGTCTGGGTGTGTCTAAGGATTTTGAGTCATTTGTATTTCAATTTCAGACTTCATAACCCCCCCCCTCACTCCTTCTCATGCGATTTTAACTATTAGATACTACATTGGCCAATTAATACGAGAGGAATAGAGAATAGAATACCGTGATGACGCTATATGTGCATCACTCCTGAGTGAGGAATCAATTCAGCTTCAAACGCAGCCTAAACAACCGAATCGTTTCTTATTTTACCCAAAGAAAATTCTCATGCTCAAACCAACACACACACATTTTTCTTAATGGACAATTGAATTGTAAATCATCTTGTTGTTAAAATACATATTTAAAAATCATACAGTAAATTTTGGAATTCTCCAGGAAAATTCGAGCTAGAGACTAAGCGATGGAGTGAGGAGTTAGGGAGGCAAGTAGCAACAATATTAGTTGGGTTCACAGTCCAGATAAGCTGTTTGTCAGGTGGGAGGTCACACTCACACCCCTCCACTCTCCCCACCTCTCCTCTCACTCTCTCTCTCTCTCTCTCTCTCTCTCTCTCTCTCTCTCTCTCTCTCTCTCTCTCACTCTCTCTCTCTCTCTCTCTCTCTCTCTCTCTATATATATATATATATATATATATATATATATATATATATGTCTGCATGGTCCATTTTTCTTTATCCGTGCTCACCAAAGCCTAACGCATTTTTAAAATTATTCATTTTATTTATGCAACATTATTTATCTACCAGAGCATATATCTTTTTTTTAATTGTTTCTCTAGTTTTACGTATTATAATAACTAATTATTATTTCATTTCACCCCCAAGCTGGCTCCCCGAAGCTCTACTATCCACAGTTCTGATGGAGGATGCAGCTGGTCTGTGGAAAGAACGTTCTATGAAGGTAGTTGCAGAAACCAGTACCTGGAGAAGCAGTACTTTAAATGATAAGTTAACTGCCCATAGACGCAAGGCAGAAACTAGTAGCGAAACGATGCATAATACTAAAAATGAAATGATAAGTTAATGAAATGGTTATTTCATTAGTTTACATCTTTTTTTTTTGTCTTGCTGAAATAAACATACTCCATCTTCCCATATTTAGAAAATTAATTATTTTAAATTATTTATCTATTATATTTAGAGTTCAGAGTACTATGGAGAGTGTATTGAAATTAAAACCTTTATTGGGTTTTAATTTCTATTTAGATAATTAGAATGAGCATGAATGATAATGAATGAATAAATAACTATAAATGCATAATGCACGATGACATTCCGAGAAGACATTGTGGTTCCACGTGTGAGTTCAGCCTTTGACCTCGTCCCTGACGGTATCTTTGGAAATCTTGGCCTACAAGGTATTCCTTTAAATGTGGTCCCCATGGTACTCCTATTCTTCTAAAATTTAGTAAATATCTACATTATTACTGTAAAAGAAATTATTACTTTTTTCGAACAAATGAAAAATAAAATTTTGAAATTTTACAATAAATGTTGTTTTAACAAGTTATAACACGTATAGAAAACAGAATAAATAAAATAGTGCACGTTTAGGCCTCCGAAGTTTAGTTTTCTTTGAAAATTAATAACTTAAATATTGGAAGGCCATTAAATTTGGAACTTATATTTTTCATAGTTTGGACTGAAAGAGCAAACACACCAAAATTTAATACGAGGTGACGAGGTTCACAGTATTGGTATAGTTGAGGCATGGGCAACCCTTTACAGTTATGTTGCGGGCCAAATTGTAGTGTGCAAATACGGGCATCTTTTAAAAATAGTGCATCTTAAAGAAGTGTTCATAATTTTAAACGATAGATATCAGACATGAAATTATACGACAATGTAATTATAATACAATTTATTAAAGTAACGAAATGAAAAAAATATGTACATAGGTACAACATTATAATCAAACCGTAAACTTTGGAATTATTACAAACAACGAAAGTTAAACAGAGACACCAAAATCAATGAGACACTTGGGCTTGAATTTGGGAAACTAATTCATCGATGTTTGGATTAATTCCATTGATACAAAGATGTAAAGAATTTTCCAAATTATCGTCAGTCAGCCTTGTACGACGTTTTGATTTATTAATTTTCATCATTGAAAAGAACTGTTCGATTTATAAGTACTGTCAAACGCAAATCATTTGGAGTATATTTGTTGAATTAGGTTTGTCAAAATGTCTCGCTGGCCGGCCGGATGTTGCCCACGTATCGTATAGTTGATGGTGAATGACCCAAAAGTGAGTTAAGTAATTAATATTAGATTAAATTCTTGAACTACTTGAGCTATTAGTTAGAAATTTGAAATGTAACAATATTTTAAGATGTTATACATGTGCATAGCACATTTTATTGACTCCTTAAAAGGCGTACAGGGGTAGATGTTTTGCAGTAGATGTCAAGAAAAATATGATGGATGCATTTCCCTATAAGAGTAGCTTTCAGGCATCCCCACTCTTCCCATCTGAAAGATCCGTATCTTATCCCGGCAATGCTGAACATTACTCACCTTAGAAATATCATGGCTAAGTTTCACCAGATAACCGTTAAGGAAAATCAGATATTGAGGTTGAACGCAAGGCACGTTTTTCAATAAATTTCTTCAAAAGCCCTTCGATCATACCAACATGACAATAAAGAGGTCCATTCAAATATATAACTGTAATATGTGTCTATACATTGATGTTTTTTCTCGAAAGTTTAGGATACTTTACATATTCAGGCCTAAACCGCTGTACCAAATTTTATGAAACTTAGTGCGTGTATTACTTAGACTTTAGGCTATACTATTCTCAAAAAAGAACAGAAGTGGGGGAAGTTTGAAATGAATAATCACAATATTTGGTTTCCGACAAACAATTGAATCAACATTCTCCACACAACTCCTAACCTTACATTTACATAGAGATTTATTTAAGCTATTCGCGTCTCGCAACGATTACGATTACTTTAATGTTATCAGCGTAAGCATAATAATTTTTCATTAATATGCTACACTTTACTGAACGTACTATGTACCATTATGAATATAAAGTTTACTTTCCAGAAATACAGAAGAGTATATTGAAATAATGGTTAATATGCACGTAAAATAGCTGTCACAGTTGTACTTTGGATCGCACTTGGCCATGAGTAACCAAGATTCAGCTTGTTATCGGACCAAGAGGAATGGGGCTTCATCTCTAAAAATAATATAAACATTCATTAAAGAATTTTAGGAACTAAAATTCTTGCACGCGTTTTTCCCTGAGAAATATTTTTTTTTTTTGGTGCCTGCCTTTGTCTATCCCTCCTCCCCATTTACTTTTTTTTCACTAAAAGTAACCATCATTGAAAATTTCATGTCCATCTTACATTTGAAGCCTAGTTTACACATAGCTGTCAGTAATTATGGCAAGTTCTAGATCTTTAGTAATGTTATTATTGCCGGGGTTTGGACGGACCCCTTCTACTTAGCTCTGTCCAGTCATTCTAGGAAGATCCTACACTCTGATTGTAAATTTTAATCAACTTTAATTGTATGATAAACATGTTAATTGTAAGTTATTCTATTTTAAATTAATATTTTATTGTTAAAAATATTCTATAGTTAAAGGAAGTTTTATTAATAGTTTTATGCATAACTTAAATGTTTGACTTTTAGACCAAATCCTTATTTATTCTAGCTTTTATTGTTTGTAGTTCTGCATATGGTAATGTAAATTGCTGAAAGTGGTAAACACTTAAAAAATATATTGTGAGGAGCTACAGAATTGTGTTTTTGATATACCCGATTCGTCGCCCTCACCACCAGTAGAATACAGTAATTAATATTTTAATTAGTTTTTACTTTAAAGTAAAACATATATAACTACATATATAATATAGTTACAGAAAGTCGAACCCCTGGATTTCTAGTATATCTCATCACAAAGGACTTAATTCTATGAAACAAAAAAAAAATTAAATTATTATTAAGTTCATTGTTGAAAAAACTAATATATGTTTAATTATAAATTTGTATTAATTTAAATAATTACTAGGAATTTAATGGAAATTTACGGTTAATTACAATCCTCATGTTAAAAAATATAAAGGCATTTTTATTTAAAAAAATGTTTCATTCTACTGGAGAATGCTTTTTTGTTCGTTTTTTTTTCGTAATAAATCTTGTGGGTTGGAGTTGAGGATGAGTAAGCCGGAATGATAAATGATAAACTGAGTCTCGTGCATTATTCATTTAAAGGTTTTAAAAGCTGGGAAACAGGCCTTTCTTTCCTTTCGATAGAAGTACTAGCGTATTTTGACATCAACACAATATAGGCTAAGCTTTCGATATGAAATAGATATTGTAGATGCACGTACAGTCTGTATCTAAATACCTCCGTTGCTACGCATTGACTAAAAATATGTTATGAATGTAAGCTTTTTTATGAAGTACCAAGAAGGTTCTTTACATATTTTCTGTATATCCAATAAGTACATGTTATTTTGAATTTGGTCCCTCACTAAAGCGGTTAACGAACCACAGGATCGTGTGCTGTTTTAATTGGATTATTAGCTTTTTAAAGAATTCGAGATCTTTGAACCTTAAAACGCTTATAAGGGATTCAAGGATATTAGACTTTCCGTTCCGAAGACATCGCTTGAATGGCAATATGCTTGGGAGGAATAGAATTTGTGAAATATTTGCCCATAAAAATGACAAGTTATCTTGGTCTCGAACCTTGGTCTTGTCTTACGTTGTACGTTAGTGGCTTCCCACTAAAGTGATTTCCCAAATAGGAAGATACTGAGGTTCCGTGAAATTGCAAATTGTTACTGCAAAGTCTGGGTAAAAGTGGAGGGCAATGGGCAAAAACTCGGCCATTAAACATGCTCCCATTTATTGTATGCCTTAGCTTCACCCTTCCCAGTTCCATTCCTGCACGATTTTGCTCGCCAGAATCTTCCGTTTTGGCAGATTTTCAGCAGACTTTTCTTTATCTCATCCTTAGGGCTAACAGTTCCTTGTGCTTAGCAACTACCATGAAATAGGAACTACATTCATCACCTCTTCCTCTCTCCATAGCTTCGTGCATCAGTAATGTCTAGAATTAAATTAATTAATAAGAGGAAAATAAAGTGTTTCTCCTCTTTTTCTTATAATAGGCAAGGAGAGATTTGTATTACATTTGAAAAAAAAAGAAGAGAGAAGCTATTTGATTGGAAATGTCAAGCCATAAAGTGTAAATGTCAAACGAAAGACCGCCAGATACCAAAGACCTTCAGAATGACTCACAAAAACGATTAATCGGTGTAAACAGAAACCAACGGTTTGTGAGGCTTAAAAACAATTTAACATTAATTGTATGATTATACAATACTATCAAAGTTTCTATTAATGCTAATGACTGCGTAAAACATAGACTTTTGAACTACTACATTTCATTGATTATTTATTCTTGGCACAATATCACAGGCGATTTGGTGGCATATGGCACTGTTATGTATGTAAATATTTATGAATATATATGTGTGTATGTGTATACATATATACAAAAATAGTATATGTATATGTTATACCCATCTTAAATACCACTACTGGTGGGACATTTGCTCGGTTTTCGGGAAATATTGACGGACTATGGGACATCTTGTATTTTATATATATATATATATATATATATATATATATATATATATATATATATATATATATATATATATATATATATATATATATGTATATATACACACACACACACGCGCGCGCGCACACACACACATACATGTACACATACCTACATACATACATGTACTCAGTCAGAGTGTGTGTGACGGGGGGGAGGAGAGAGAGAGTGGGAAAGTGAGAGGGAACTTCTGTTATTTTATGTACGAAGGAACGTACATAGATGAATAAAACTGAAAACAATATCTAGAGAGATGAGATGGTACTGGAGGCAACAGAGATACTACCGTCCCTGGCATCAGAGACGACGTATTTTCCATGCATAAGCAAGAAGTTATTTCAGCTGCGAATCGTAAAAAGATCCCATTATGCTTTTTACATTTTCATTCGTTACATTTATAGAAACTCTATAGATGGCGATGCACGCTGCTAAGACAAGTGCCGTGCAGGGTTACTATATTTTACTTAATTAGTCTAAATAATACAGATTCCGTTTGCAGTCTTTTAAAAACGGGAAGTTATTATTGCAATGGCTTTCTTTATAACAAGGAAAATTGAACACTCCGTGTCGGAGATGCAAATGTGCCTTTTTTTGATTTTATTTTTTTTCCATTTCGGTTTTTACTTCCTCGTTTGAAATAAACGATGTTTGTAATTGTGAAACTTTTTGGTTTTCAGATGATTTTTTTTTACCTTCCCCATTTGGATTAGTTTCGGCGTGGCGTCTGGATGTACGTATCTCTCATAACTCAAAAACGGCTAGCTTTACACTATTGGAATTTCTCTCTTGGGATTGAAGCAACGCCTAGTTGTGCACCTCCACATTTGAATTAAATGGAGGGGGAGGGAGGGGTTAGAGGTGGGGAAAAATTCACATACTCACACCCGTATTAGAGATACTAAAACATTTGTATTGAATATACTTTGTTTATCATAAAACGATGTGAAAATTGTGTTACATGACATTTTTTGAAGCATCCGAACGCAGTATCGCATGTCACTATCAATTGCTATAATTTTTAATGTAATAAAACCAAACATTTTGTTTCTTTAATTTAATGGGTGTACAAGGAAACCATTACTTCCTCACATCAGATTGGGGTTTTCTTGCAATCAGTCAAAATACTAGGCGGAAATATATAAAAATGTTAGACTTTAATAGACTCGATAAACTTGAAAATATTATTAAAAATAACGTCTTTGTTTTTGTTAGGAAGTATTGCAAGGGTTCCGTCCTATAACACTGCGTTATCGGGATCAATAAAAATCCTTGTCCTCTGCAAGTGTTTTAATATAGAAAGTATAATTTCAGAAACCAAGCTTCATCATCAGTACCTGCTGGTTATAGTCATGTAGCCTGAAGCTTAGTTTCTGAATGTGCACTTTGCATATTAAAGAACTTGTAGGGAACATGGATTTTTATTAATCCCGATTATTGGTTCCACTGCCTTCCAGCATCTCAGGAGAAATAACTAAGTTATCCGATCAACTGGAATGCGTAGGTGAATCTGTATTCCCTCAGTTATCCTTAATTCATAACTATACTGTAACATCTCAGGTCATTTGAAGTCTTCCAGACCTAGGCAGCTTCATACATAAATGGTACGATTCAATTTCAATATTACACCAAATCAGTCATAAAGACTGATTTCTTTGGTTTAACCACTGTAAACCCCAAAGAGACATGTTACTATTTAAAAAGCTTCCTGGAGGGATCAGCAGATTATTAAAAACATTATTTATTCAGTAACTAATATTTTTTTTTCAAAGGAATTTTATTGACGTCTAATAAGTTTTATTATTCAGAAGCTCTACAATGCATATGCATGTCTCAGCAGTAGGATTTAAATTTATTTATTTATAATAAAGCTTATCTATAGGCTTACCTCATCCATAGAGCTTAGCTTACCTATTACTGAAGGATAGTCCATAAATTAACATAATTCCTCTATATTTTAAGACAATACAATTTTATTTGAGAATACAGGATTTTATTTCTTATTAATTCCATTCCTGTATTACATTTTATTTCCTTTAAATACATATATTCTCTCTATAGTATTAGTATTATTTCTTTTCATAGTTTTAATTTTTTCTCCAAAGTTGTTGTCGAAGTTGTTCATATATATATTTTTTGTTTTGTTGTTATTATTGTATATTTTTAGTTTTTATTTATAAACCAAATCGCGTAGAAGGATTTTTTTGTTTAAAATTTGTAGGAGTCTTTTTATTTAAAACATATCTTTTAATCGCTAATTAGAGTGTATAATTATGGGCATAATCTGTTAATGTGAATAGCCCATTTATAAAGATTGCTTGCTCGTTACATACTCTCATTTAAAAAATATGGCCGTTGAATTAAGGTGTGTGTATCCCCATGAGATGAATGGCAGTTAGGTTCTACCCTATAGACGAGGCGGTGTAAAGAGAGTCCTCTCTATGGCCTCCTCTCCCTATCTAATTATTTATTCAGAAGAAATACACTAGGGCCGAATATCAAGAGCCACCCTCCAGCTTCATGAGGGCTTTTCTATTATTAAACGCAATTTATCTGATAGAAACATACAAATTTTACAGCATTATCTAATGCTCCAGAAATTCAACTGCCTCTTCTCGCAGTTTAATGGTCGGGGGGTAAACGGCAAGGGGACGATAGCCGTTCTGTTATACTCAACCAACTTCTACGGATGAAATTCTTTCCCAACCTATATTTTATGAATATTACAGAGTTACGTTCAGTGATATTTATTTATTACAACATAAAAGATAAGGAATATTATGTGTGGTAACATTTGTACATGGAGACGGGTTTACTGTTCAATCTCTTATCGACAACATTTGAACATTGAGACCCATATAGTGTGCATCCTCTAATCTGGTAGATTTAGATTTTAAACATAAATTTTCAGAGGAACACTTTATACCAGGACCGTTTATACCCTTTTTGAATATATCTTTTGTTGGATCAATGAGTTAGAGGATATTGGAATTACAAAAGAAACACTGATTAGCTAGGGTTATAAAGAATACTGTATATATATATATATATATATATATATATATATATATATATATATATATATATTGAGCCACCAAGGGAATCGCATTCCGATTTTTTTTAGCGCCAAATCATCTTACAACTCCTAAGGAGTAAGTAACTGGAATGAACCATCTCCAATAGACTGGTAGTTCCCGCGCATACCACCTTCCGGAAATCAAAAACAGTAGCTATCTTGAGGTCAGACGGAATCTAGGAGAATCGAAATTCTTAATCATCCCAAAGGACCTACCATACCGAATCTCTTGTTAGACTATTAGATATTAAACCTCTGCCTACTAAAGGTTTTCTGGTGAAGCTGCTTTAAATTTCGACGAGTATTTTTACTTATACCATATTGAGAGGATTAGTTGATAATAATAAACACCATTATTTACACACACACACACACACACACTGTAGTGTTTTAAATTGAACATCTATTTATTACGGGTATCATAGTTCCGTATCCCTTACAGTTCTGAAAACTTAGTTGCCATGTTCTATTGATTTAAAGAATATTTATAGCCAATTTACTTTTATGACTGCATTCAAAATATTATTATATATCATCATATAATTGATTTTATTTATATTGGAAAATCCGTGATGGTTACATAACACGTTGAGATGGAGTGTGTACACTCGAAACTCGCCAGGGAAATAAATTAATGGTATTGTTGGCTGAATAGATGAAATTATTTTTTCTGACCTATAATAGGTCAAAAACTATTATTACATGTCATTTCAGCCATTAATGACGCGGCGCGACGCTCTTTTTTTTACCCTGATTTGCAAAGTATTTTTTCTTTGAAGTATTGTAAATGTTAAACAATAATAATTTTGTTACGTTGTAGGTATACTTTTAGTTATTTTAAAGATAGTAAAAACTGCTTAAAAGCTCTTTCAGCAATTTCATTTGAGCTGTAACAAGTTTTGTATAAATACCAATCAATGTCTACAGTTCAGGCCAACCTGACCATAAAACATACTCCTTGGCTATTTAGAAGACAGTGAGCAAAGTAATGGAAACCCTATTTCGGTAAAATTTCCCTTAAATTATTGCCTAGGTACATTCACGAATTTAAGCAAGAGGAGTATTTATACAGTAGAATATCGTTAATCGAATGCAGTAAATGTGTCCTGATTGGTCTACATTTTATTCTTCGTAAATGGCAGATAGATTACATAATAAATCATCCACATGGTTCACCAAATCTGTTTTTGTATTCTTTATACTTATTTAATAAATGAAAAATCATAAATGTAATAGAAAATCATTATTTCCAGAGACTTATTTTGATCTTAAGTTTAGAGTTTAGTAAACATGTTCCTAGCCCATTAACAACATGAGAGACTAGTTGAAGCTGGCGGAAGATAACAGTTTCCACTTAAGTTGACTTTACTGGAGTACAAATTTAGCCGCTTGGTCAAGCAGAGTTCGATAATCCCTCCAGGCAAGGCAAGAGTACACCTTGGCCAACTCGAATTATCCCTTGACAATCCTCGCGTTCAAAATTAAAAAGCCACAGGCTAAACATTAATTGAGTACAACCAACAAAATGAAACCAAAATAATTTTGAATGTGTGTTCTTGCGTAAAGGATAACATTTTGCCAGTTCAGTATAATCTTCAGCCCATAGAATAGACAAAAAATATAATATAAATGAGGAGTCCAAAGTTCGTCTTCTATCAGCCTTCCCAAATTAAGACTGAAGATATGCAAAATTTACTTAATTTTTAAAGCGTTTCTCACTTCATATATATATATATATATATATATATACATATATATATATATATATATATATATATATATATATATATATATTTCTGCATGCATGAAATAGCTTACATATTATTTGATTAAATTTATATCGACATTTTCATCATTGGTTAACACATCATTTTGGTTTGCTTTCTAAATAATGTTAACCATTATGTATTGGACATTTAACCCAGGAAGGTAAATTTCCATACAAAATAGAGAACAAATCTATTTGGGAAGACAGCTGTCTTCCAGTTGTCTTTTCTAGCTAGAAAAAGAGAAGTAATGGTAATGAATAGTCAAAAATATTTAAATTAAGAGCTTAACTATTTGAGAAATAACATGTATTTACTTACTAAATTCAAGAATAATAATTTTAAGAGAGAGTAAACTGTTGCAGATAATTATTCTTTCTCAGTTTTCAGAAATATCAGATAGTTTTAACTAAGGCAAATCATTATTACTGGATTAAACCATTTTTCGTGCGGTGAGTGAACGATTATTAATGACATGCATGAAACAATTTTTACAAATTTTCGACATGGAGAATTAATGTCTGGGGATGTACTAATTAATCAAAATTATCATGACAGAAACCGTCCGCCGGAGATTTATGACTTTAAAATCATGTTTTTAAGAGTCTCTGCTAGTATCATCAAAGAGGGCGCGTATAGACACTAATAGGGACCGAGCTTTGTTGTAAAAAAAACAAAAACAACATGTCTTTTTTAAGTACTATTCCTGCTATTTTTATTTGTAGATAAATTCTTAATAAATACTATATATTCATATTATTCATTGGCGGAATTCTGGATTCACGACGGAGCCCAAATAACAACACTATTTGAGTATAAGGGTTAAACTTTGCCTAGAATAGCGTGTATTACAGCTGTTGGTAGAGATTCGTAATGAGATGAGAGTCTGGGAATAGAGGGGAGGGGGCGCTGGAGAATCTGCAAAGTTTCCTGAGGGCCATATGCGGTTAGTAAGATTTTAGAGAAGAGTTGCTCCACCCTCCTTCCTCCGCTCTTCTTGCTGAATTAATGGTCCTAACTCTAGATCTTTCCCGCCCAAGATTCCTAACAAAATACTACTCCAAATTTACTAATTCTTTATCCACCTGATAAACCAACTGTGTTCAGCTGGAAAGGATCCGTTTCATTTATTTACATTTACCACGTTTGATTTTTTTGGTCACTGCTATTAGATTTAATTGGCAGGTAATGGTGCTGTATTTTCTGCAAAGGAAACCCCCATCAAGCAGAGAAAAGCACATTTAAGCAGATTCCCCGCGAGCTGGAATTTCATTCACATGCCGGTATCTATTTTCAATTTCGGCGTCAGTTAGGGGTGACAATATAGCTTCACATGAGCTGAGGTAGAACTTGAATTCGGTGTAAGTAGGAATGAGGGTTTTCTCAAGCCAGGAAATAGAAATAAAAATATCCTCCTTAATACTGCATATACAGCACCATGACACGGGTCAATCCATACCAAGTGGTCCAATATAAAATAACTCGGTAGTTTGATGAAATTTTCGGTTCCAGTTTAGCCTTCAATTTCGTCTCACAGGGACTGAGTAAACTAAGCAAATTTCCTTCATGCGGGAATGACGCCTTAGTTTTCCAATCACTAGGGGAGGTCAGATGCGACTCTTTTCATACCCACCGTAAAGCTTCAGGTGATTTGGAAAACAATCAATACTTTTTAGAACTTCCATATTATAACGATTGTTAAATTCGTACAATGATTTCCAGTTGACTTTCATACAGAATTCATTTATATATATATATATATATATATATATATATATATATATATATATATATATATATATATATTTGTGTGTTAACACTCTAGCGGTCACAGCGGTGTTTAATTGTTGCCAAACTACGTATTTATTCGTTTTATGTAAAAAGAAGTTCATGTTCGCTAATAGCTAAAATCGGACAAGTGGAAGGGGGTGTGTTTAGAGGGGTTGGATCGAATAATTGTATAGAACCAATCTTTATGCAAATGTAGTGCTCAATAATTGTTTTTATGTATGTTTTTGCTCTATCTTGATTATTAATCGAGATATTTTTGCATTTTTTAGTTTTCGGTCTTCAGTAAACCCCCACTTCTACTCATGTCATATTGACAGTAAGGTGTTATATTATGAAGCAAATTATTTGAAGCCTAAATACCAAACATTGTTCTCATAGGATTGTTACGTTTTGAGGAATATGCAAATACGTGGCGCACATGGGAAGTCTGCTTAGTTAACGCAGCTCCTGCGTGACGGACTTCTGCCATAACTTGATTTACACCAAAGCTTCTTATTTTTTTTATTTTTTTTGAAAATGTGTTCATATATGGGCTGTATTAATTGTTAACTGATTGAGTTATTAAATGTAATCACCTGTGCCACCGAACCAGAAAGAGTAAATTCTATTATATATTTTCCATCGTAGTGTATAACTGTGAGCGCCTATCTAAAAGTCCATAAAGCCAGCTGCTGAGGCGGTGAGAGGATCGACGGATGATGCTAGTGAGTCAGAGGTCAGTTGTGAGGTTATTCGATATAAGGCACGCTATCTCTAATGTAATTAAGGCTTGCGACGATTAGTCCTGCCATATGGTATAGGACGCGCTCTCTCATACTTTAATTTCAACCATGGTCTCTTACATCAGTCACATAATTGCGCCCTTTATATTGATGATTTCGGCCAGGCTCTCTCTCTCTCATATATATATATATATATATATATATATATATATATATATATATAAACAGTAAAAAGTAACAGAAGTAACATAACAAATAATATCAATACCTCCGGTCAATTCCTTTGGATTTGTGGCACACGAGTTGAAAGCAGCTCAAGTTTTTCTACTGACATATTGTATCTTATCCCCCCCCCCCAGTGTGCTAACAGGCGAAGAGAGGTGGGGTTTAATTTCAATAAAGCTTGTTTAATATATTTGTCACAGTTCAAATAAATTCGTTGTTTTTTTAGTTTCCGGTGAATAAAAGTTGTTTCACAGTTTGAAATTCAAAATATTGACTTTAGAAGCTATGTTTTTGTCATATTTTCGATCATTCTCTAGCCTGGGTAGTTTCCATTGAATTCAGAGCTCTAGCTTCGCCAAGTTTTCTGTTTCATTTATCATTCTTCTCCTGCAACACCATTATGTTCGGTCTCATTGCTCCAAACATCATAGTATTCATTTCATTAATACTACTTGTTATTATGTTCGTCTAAAAATTATGGTCAGAGATATATCAAATTACAAAATTTCAGTATTACTTAATTTATTAGTGGTTTTTAATAGCAAACGTTTTGCGTTTGAATACGTTTCTATTAATGTCATAACCACCAGGAAATTATCTGTATGCATTCGCTATTTAATTAAAAAATGGATTCTGTACCCAAATTCTTTGTTTACGATTAACTAAAACGACTCATGTCTTTGTTTTATATTGAGAATATTCATTTCGGTAGTTGTTCAAGGAAAATAAAATCACAGATTCAGGAGTACGTTTCGCTCTTAATTATTCAGAATCTATTGTCTCTAATAGAACTTCATCGACTAGACATTTTGAACAGTTTTTGGGGGTGCACAGTAGGCAGTAAATACTGTGCAGAATAATAGCTGTTGTGCTGAAGACTTACTCCACCGCAACTCGGAGTTCTATCGACCCATACACCCCCCCCCTTACTCAGGCGACCGAACATTACTAAAAAGTATTTTTCTTTTGAGCTACTCTTGAAGCTCATGTCTAGATGTTATCATCTAAACATTGCACTCAATCAGAAATAGTATAGCCCTAAATTAAAGCATCAGATCCGTTATTGGATACCAAGAACTGAATTGTAAGAAATTACGTAAGAGTATTTATTAGCAATTAAGGCACTAAATGATAAATATAGTTAGTAAGGAATGGTTACTGGTCCGAATTCATTCATTGCTAATAAAAAATTCTATTAAACTTAGGCCTTTGCAGAAGAACGATAAAGTCCCCAATTTTTAGCAGACGGAAGAAAATGAAGATTCTCTCAAAATACTCTTAAAAGCCCTTACTAACTTAAGGATAGGACATATTTACAACAATCGTCTGTTTGAGATAAGTGGAGTTATCTGGTGGGCTGGCCGTTGATCACTGCAGTAAAGTAGTAACATAAAAAGTTCAATGCAGTTTGAATGTTGATCAGGCAACAATTGGATATTGGAGGGGCCTTATCAATCCACATTTGAGTGGGGCTCGAGTGGGGGCAACTTTACTCATCTCGCCATCTCTTCACCTTCCCTCTAATAGTTTTTAAATTACTTCTCTACCTTGCCCACTCGCTCTCCATCTCTCCAATCTCAGTTTCCATTTCATTTTCCATTTAACTTCTTGATAAGATACGTCGCTCTTTTTCTTATTCAATTATTCAGACTTCTTGGAAGATTATAGAATAAGTGCTGTTCTATTTTTATTGTTAAGTATATTAAAGACAATAAAGCAAACATTTTTTACCTTTAATGGTTTTTTTTATCTTTAATATCTATAATATTCTATAATATAGTATTTAGAAAGTGAAAATTTGATGAGGGGACCACATGACTTCTTTGTACTCCTATTAAATTGAATAAACAAAAAAAAATATTTTATTTGAAATTAATATGCGATACTTCCGTTCCAGAGCATCGGATTCAAAAATTTGATAGAAAATGTCATAATTATAGATATTTTTATAATAAACAAAAAGTTCCATTACATTATATTCGGCAACTCTAAAACGTTCCGAAAAAGTTGCAAATTTTTATATTCCTCGCCTCTAAACCATCCCTCCCCTCCATTGATTTCATCAAAAGTGGAGGTGCACAACTAGATATCATAAAAATCTAAAATATTAAATTTCAACATTCTAAGACTCGCAGTAGATATGAGCTATGGATACGGACGTCAAGACGAAATTAGTCTAAATGGTTTCAGGGAGGGCAGAAATGGATAATTTCGTTGAATTTGAACATTCTTGAACCAGTGTCTTCCCTTCCGTAAACATGTGGATAAGACTGATTCTATTAAATATGCTAAACAATATTTTAAAGTGAGTATACTTTAATTTAATTAAAATATTTTAATATTGCTCATATTAAAATATTTTAATACGCAATATTAAATATGCTAAATATTGAAATTATATTAATTGATGCAATGGTTAGACATTTATGTCAAATCTTTCAATCTGTAGCTATCAGCAGCGCTTAGGCATTGGTTTCCATTTAGGATAAAATAAATGAGATTTTTAATGAGTAAAAAGAGGATTGCTATCGACTTTGGATGTAAATATAAGTTGGATGTTCTTTATTGCGAATTTATACACAATTGATGTCCCGAATGAAAAATGAATTGTTTTGTTGATAATGAAACATATGGATTCTATCGGAATTTGACTGAACTACAATTTAATTTAATAGCAAAAATTAGTAGTTTAAATAATTGTAAGTTCAATTTCAAAGGCGTCTAGCGTTCGCAGCATAAAATTACCATTAATGATTATCAAGGCGTGTAGAACAACAATGGGTTCTCGCAAAATCTGCCAAGAAATTGGGATTGATAACTTAAAATAAGAACACTTTATTCGTGGTACTAAGTTTTAGTATGTATAGAATGTAATAAAGAAACTTTAAATTGATTTATCAATTGCTGACTGGAGATGATTTAATGTACTCATCTTTTTCGTATCACTTGTCCTCATAAATCATCGTATTGAATGATAAATGAAATTTTGAGACGTTACTGTTTATGCAAAAGGTTGCTTAGAGAAAAATAAGTTTTAATATATAATTAATTCCTTTAATGTAAACAATCTTATCCCCAGATTAAAAATTATAATATCAGAAGATAAAGTTTTAAACCTTCCTTGTAAGGTACCGTCATAATGGATGGAAATGTCTACATAAATCAGATTTAAAGGTTTCCTATTAAATTACATCTTGGGGAAATTACTGGGGGAAGTAACTTTGATGTCGGAGTGAAGTCGATGAGTTAAAATCATGAATATTATGAGAGAAGACGCTAAGTGATGGCGAAGTGAAGGGAATTCATTTAAGAAATCAAAAATGAAATTATCCCACAATAAAATTTGTTAGAACTTTATTTATTTGATTTGTTCATTTGTAATAAACTCATGCTATACATATATGACACATGACATGCACAATAACAATTTAACTACTCATATGTAATGAAACGATGTATCACGTACGTACAGGAGCTATATTTGTTAACATTACATACTGACGGAGATTACAATATTATTGTATTTCGTTACAGAATTTAGAATAGTCAAAGCCCCTGAGCCTATAGTCATAAAAGCAATGAATGGCTAAATACAGCCCACGTCTTCACTTATTATAAAAATATTTTCTTTTAATATAAATTTAAGCAATAGTTAATACATTCCTTTTTATAATCATAATTTCAAACTTAAAGGCTGTATTTCTTTAGGTATTTGCATTAAGTTTAAGGTACAGTTACTGATTATGATTGGAAAAAAACTTCAGGGGAATGAAAGTTTTAATAAGGCATAAGCACAAGGAATTCAAAATGACTTCTTCCATTTATTCAACAGACTTAAGAAGTTTAAAAAAGATTATACTAACAATTCTCAATAAATAAATAAAATTGGCTATTTACTTACAATAATGTAAAACATTTCCTCCATTTAAAGTTCTTGATTGGCGGACATTATACATAATTGAAGGCATTTTACTTTTTATTGCTCTGTTATAAAAGTGTTAGTTTTGAATTAACCTTGTTATTTGTAATTAGGACGGGTTGTCTGCTGATTACAATTCTGTTCTAGCTAGGGCGAGGCTATAGATTTTATTTAACGAGTTCGTCACTAAATAAATTGCCCAGGTCAGAATCAATCTTACGACTCTACGTTTACCAAGTGAGATTAAGACCAACGGCTTAACTCACATGGCCAACCTGAGCCCCTATTTGTATATCAATACTAACAAGTGCATAATAAACTTGCAATTTCGGAGTGCACAGCCACTCCCAGAATTCATGATCTAAATTGGGATTTGTATTTTCTTGAATGTGAGGACAGGCTCTATCAAAATCGTTCTGGTTTATTATTAAAGAATACCATTCTTCAAAATGGTGTTATTCCCTTGATAATTGAGGAACCGAAAAGATATCACAATAGTCAATTACGATTTTTCTATTGACATATTATTATGAGTTATACGGGAGGGATTGGAGTGGCTCCAGGTAACAGTGACCATTATAGGAGCTTATTCAGTATTTGGCACATTAAATAAAATCCTTAGTACCTCTCATGGCTAGGAAATAGTCGGAAGTTCTAGGAAAGCCGTGATAGTAAAGAGCGGAAGAGCGGAAGACAATTACACACGATAAAACACTCATATTATATATATATATATATACATATATATATTCTTAGATATAGATTTAGATTTAGAGACATAACTCATTTTTTTCCCTATGAAATGTATCAGTATTCTGTACAAATTTGTAACAATATTTAGCAAGCCCGTATATTTTTCTCCCAGAGTTATTTCCGGCAACCGATTCTTTCACGATTCACCTCCGGGTCGACATTCCATGGATATATAAATAGAATTCCTCGTATATTGGTATTGATTTGGGATTTGGTCAGTGCTGGAAGTATTCCATCCCTGCTCGTCTCTAACTATCATCAAATGGCTACCGCTCTACCCCATAAAGAAAATCCTCAACATTTAAAACTGCTAGACAAAATGTATATCAATGTGTTTATCTTGTACACCTTAAAAAAATCGCTCCCCAGGGTAACGACCTAACAATAAGATAAACAGCAAAGTTCCCTTGCAATGGAGTTACGCACTGACGCAAAACACATTCACATTCTATTTTTTATTTCTATCACAATAGAAGTCCGCAAACAACCTACTTGAAATATAAGCTGTTTTTGTACTTGACTCCCAAGTCTAAACCACCACTCTTTCTGAAACCATTTCGACCATCTGAGCATTAACTTAGCATGAAACGTTAAACATCGAATTTGATAACGATCAAATAACTATTGCGTCCTCTATGACAATTCAGGATATTAAGCTTTATTGCTCACCTCTAAAAATATTTCTGTCGTAATCGTAGCTTCACGTTAACCTAAAGTTGAAATATAAGCTAAGCATTGTAATTTCAGCTGTGAATGTGAAAAGCGTATTTGAACTAGTGGGACTCAATGCTGTAAAAGCCCCACATTCATTGTAAACAGGAATCATAATATTAGAATTATGGAAAAACATATACAACAATGATTGTAGTAGATTCAACTTTATTAACAAGATTATGACCCATAATAATGGAGATATTTCCAATAATACATTTCACTTCTTCTCGAAACTCCCACTCTCTTTGGTCCGATTTCAACCATTAACGAAATTTGTTTTTAGTATTAAGACTTACGGTTGATCTAAATCTAGATTATCTAAATTCGGGTGCTATACCACTGATCTATATATGGAGGGCATATAGGGTGCTCCCTCCATATATACATATATATATATATATATATATATATATATATATATATATATATATAAGGTGCCCCGTATATGCGGACCACAATTGAAATATCTTTTAAACCGTTATAGTTATTGCAAAATCGCCCTATGTTGAAGCTCTCATCGAGACCTTTCAGATGCGGCATTTATTAATTGTAAAAACTTTAGCGCACTCAAAGTCCTCTTAACCCCACATTTTTGAAAACTACGAGAAACACGTATATGTTTTTTTACTTACTATTTAGAGATAAAATGGATGTCAACGTTTTGCCAATACGTAGTTTACGTAGACTGAAATGTAATGTACGTATTTAAAATTACCTGTTTTGTACTTAATACACAATAATGAAATGGAACTTTTATTTATTGGTGTTTATACCATCCTTACATTACCTCAAAACACAAAAAATTCCTTACTTAAAATTTCTTCGTGTTCAATTGTTGTTGAAATAACAACATAAATAATGCTAATTTTTTCTTGGTTTTGACTATTATTAGAAATGTGCATAAGTATATGTAAAACGACTATTTACTCAATAGTGCTGAAATTTTACATTAAAAATTCTGGATTTATTGAAGAAATCTATGAAAACTATTGCTGAATGTAAGCTGCTAGTGTGCTTTGATCGTTTAGTAAGTAACATGTTTTTAATATACTCTGCGGATAAACTTGACATTACTCAAAAAAAAATCACGTTTGAGTGTGGTAAACGTCATAACTGCACTTATGACATTGAAAATAATACGCCTTTGGCCACCATTTAATTGCTAAATACTTTACGAAGAAAAATACACATGTTTCTTAATTTTTTTAGTAGTTTTCAAAAATGTGTAGTAAAAAGGAAATGCCGACTTAAGAGAACACGATTAAGAGTTTAAAATATTTCTTTTTTTGGATTAATAGCTTACACATCTAAAAGGTCTCTATGTGTGCTATTTGCGATATCCCTAACGGTTTAAAAGATATTTCAATTGTGGCTCGCATTTAACGGACACCATGCACACACACACACACACACACACACACACACACACACATATATATATATATAAAATTAAAGAAATCAATTAGATTGTTAACACACTTAGTAATTAAACGTTTTAATGAAAAATTGAAAATGAAGTTCTTTTATAGCAGACATTTGGGGAAAAAATGAGGTATTTAGATGAAGACTGAAAAGTAAAAAGTCTGTCACGCATTTGCTGCCCAAGTAATCAGATCAGATTTTTCATTTGTCACACATGCTCAGTATTCTCAGTTTTTCCCATAATAAGAATAGTAGGTTTAGAGGGCTTGACATTTCCCCAGTACCTGGGTTCCTGTTCCTGTTTTCCACGCAGAGTATCCCTCTAACGTGGGAATTTATTTTCATGTTGTGTGCTCCATCCATTGGATACACATTTCAGCATTACATTATAATATTTCTTATATAATAAATGTAAACATTATAGAACAATAAATTAATTAAATAAAAACAAAAATAAAGTAAAAAATAAAATAAAATAAAACATATGTAACATTACATTACATATGTGTACAACAGTAGGTGTATATCTACAAAATGGTGTCCAAATCTTGAATAAATGCATTAAATCCCTTGTTGAATTTGAGTAGAAGTTTCGGTTTGTCCGTCGGCCAAGTTCCGTTTTGTAAGGTAATGTACTTGATGAGTTTTGTTCTTGGTCCGTCAAGTAATGTACAGTCATATAAGAGGTGGTCATATGTCTGTTCAGTCTCATCGTCACATTTACATGTATTTGTGTTTGTTAGTTTAAATTTGTACAAGTAACTCTTCGTAGGTCCATGTCCTGATATAAATTGTATTTGTTTAGAATTGCTAAGTGTTATTTTTTGTCTCTGGTATACAGTTGGTATGTACTTATGTAATTGTCGTCCTTTAGTAGTGTTTGTCCATCTTTCGTCCCATTTTTTATAAGATTCGTCTATCAAAATAGTTTTAATGGTCTGTTTAGTCAGTTTAGAGTATGTAATAGGTATCGTTTCGTCTCTTGAAACTGTATTTGCAAGTTGGTCTGCTGTGTCATTTCCTAAATTTCCAGAGTGTCCCTTTATCCATGTTATTGCCACTATTACATTCTTCTGTCTACATCGTGTGATTAGTCTTCTGATCTGTTCAGTCTGTTCGTTATGGTTTTCGTTATTGTAAATGCGGTCTATGTTAATTTTGCTGTCCGTATAGATTATACTAGTCTCTCTGTCACTTATTAAAAGATACAGTAACTTCAAGTTTAAACAATAGCATGAGTAAGAGAGTGAGGGTATTACTACATGGTACCTGGATGGAGGTGGTGCAAGGTACAATTCAATAAATGAGATTTCCAAACAACATTTTTCTTTCTGAAGCATAATTACAGAAATATTTACATATTTCTGTTTATCCTATTTCCAAAACCTTTTCCTTTGGTTTAATATCTGATATATTAACGATGAGATAAATATTGAGTCATCCGTAGCTTTACATAACAGGAGGTTTATTGATGTCACAATCCCATTTATAAACTATTGGTTTTCATTAGTTTCTATGTTTCCAGGACTACATAAGACAAAAATTAAGCGCTAGAACTTTTTTTTTTTTTAGCATGACTAGTATTTTACAAGAATGAAGTTGTGGAAGTGGACGTTTTTTTAAAAAAAAATAAAAAATGTGGTATCAAAGCTTTAAATAGGAATTTCTTTTGACCCATTTGAACACTCATATGTACTAGCAATTGTAATTTTTCTTATTAACGGAGAAATACTACTGTACAGGTCTTGGAAGGAATAATTTACCCTTGGGAAAGGAAAGAATATATTTTTTCGATTAAATCGGAGAAATGCCTATTTATACACCATTCTTTTAAAACAATTTTCTTTTCTATAACAGAAAAACATCAAATGCATTGAATAAGATGAAAGAAAGAAAAAGAAAGGTGTTGAGTTATATAAAGAATGAGAGGCATATAGTGAGAGGAGAGGCCTGGTATGAGGAAGATAAGGGCTGCAAAGGAAATCGGACGTCTTGCTGGCAGACCAGCTGTCAAAGATATGTCCTTCCGGCATAACTTATATTCATAACACTGCCCACCCCTACCAGAGATCATTCATCTTATTATATAACTGTCTTACACATTTTCATAACAATATCCTCTCGTATTGTCATTGGGTACGATGGATGAACGTACCTTTGGATATTGGGCTCTAGAATAATTCATTTTCTTTTGTGTAACCACCATTATACGCCTGGTTCAATTCCAGTACGCCCATTTATGATGGATATTTTAAATAAACAGGACCAGAGGCACTATGGCTAACACCAAGAAGCATTTCAGTTTACGTAGAATGATTCAAATGTTTCCTTCATGAGTATTACTACATAACATTGTTGTAGCTGATACTCTAGCCTGAGTTAGTCTAGGTCCAAAAGTGGACTAAATTAGTTTATAGCAACAGTTTAAATTTTCGTAGAATTGTAATAGACAGCCTGAATGTTTCGCGCTTAATGTTGGGTCTAGTGAGTTGATTAGTTCATATTGATGATATTGAATTTTGGGACATGTTCAATTTTGTTATACACCTTTGTCAGCCACAAGATAATTCACGTTCCTTAAAAAACAATTATATGTATAGCACTAAAAACATACTTTTTATCACTGAAATACTAAGATTACAAAAATAATAAAGCAATTTATAGTTTCAACTCCCTTTATTAATAAAATATGTTCATTATTTACTACACGTTTTTCCTTCACTACCTCTTCAGGAGTTCACTAGTTTAACGAGAAAGTGGTTATATAGTCGAGGTTGATAACTTTCCTTCCGAGAGATTCAAAGCGAAGAATTAATACATGGTTGACATATACCGTTCCCTAAGCATAATCAAAGTATAAATTTAACGACCAGGACTAGCTTTAGCAGACTGTTCTTAAAGACTCAACTCAGGTTGCAGTCACTAAGCGATTTTCGAAAAATGAATTCCCATTAACTCTATCTATTATTTGTCGAAAATGAGTACCCTTAAAATTGTATGCATATTTTTCTGTAACCGCTCTTCTCAAATTTACGTTTGATCTTTACCAAACTTGATATTTCAGTGTTTAATGTACAACTAAAGATAACATTCGTTGACGGCTGAAATCGTACGAGGCATTATAGTTCTAAGTTTTATGTATGTTGTTGACCTTTTTATTTATTTTTTAATTTTATTTTTATTCATTAATTATTTACTTATTTATTTTATTTAATATTATGTTCTTAAATTGACTCTTAAATTTCAAATTTGAGTGAATTTCATTGAATCCAGTGCCATCGTAGGAATGGTCTCTTAAAGAGGAAATTTTAAATCGAATCACGATCAATATACTTAGGTTTTTACATTTTTTAGAAACTGATAATTTTCGGGATCTGGTATTCTCTTAGTCTTTAGTTCAGTTTTCGTTCTACGATATCTAACTACAAGCGTGATTAATGCCTTTATGCGGTGAAAAATAAATGTTTTGAAAACGATTAGAACAGGTGTAAGGAAGAACAGTGGTCTATACAAAGGATGTCACAATCTTATAAATTTGGGAAATCATAAAAAAAGAGAAAAGTATAGTTTCAGGAAATAATATTAAAGCAATCGGAACATTGAATTTACTTAGTCATCTAAAGCATGAATTTTTAATCTGACATCCCAATAGATGTGTTATGATTGTTGAAACTAATAGTAAATCGGTATAACGTCTGGATTGTATCAAGTGGTATAAATATTATATGATGGAAATAACTTATTATGGATTGAAGTAACACTGGGGTGAGATTAAGAATTTTTATGAGCTCAGAATGAGAGCTAGCGGGATGCTGAAAAGAGGAAAATCCAGGGCCCAATGGAAGTATAGGGTGGAAAAATCAATAGCTAGCAGGCCGGAAGCATAGAAATCATTGGATCACGCCCTGACATAGACTATTAATGACTGCGAAAAAAATAGATAAACACATATTCGTATACTATAAAAGTGCGTCAGCCCTAAACTAATATTGCCGAAAAACATGTCATCGTATTCTATTTTCTATTTCTTTTATTTCGATAAGCAGAACATTTTCTTGAGTGAAGGATGATTTAGAGGGGTACGAAAATACGAAATGATAAATTCATTTTTTTCTTCGATATCACTCCGTATATATAAATTATAATTATTATATAGTAAGTAGTGAATTTCTTTCAAAAATTAAAAGGGATAAATGAAAAAGGGCATTCTTGGAATATTAGATTTGTCCCGATTAAAGTAAAAATAGAGAGGAATATTGTACAACATTATTTATTTATTCAAAGCCGACCGAGTATTATAATTCAAGAGGTAGGTTTGGGCTGGTCTATTTCCTAGAATATTCTTCAACGGTTTTCACCTCATGCATTCTTTCAAGGGATGAGGGAGTCTTCAGTTGTTTTTTTTACAATTACCAGATTTTTGATCACCTGGTCACCATCTTCGTGTTACATTTTATGAAATGCAAAATAACTTCGCGCTTACAGAACATAAAATATGGAATATGGCAGATGGGCCAGCAAAATTTAAGCATTTTTCCCTCGCACAGAAGGCGTCATAACAAATTATATTTTCTGTTTCTTCTTTTCAAAGAACCTTATGTTCAAGACTTGATACTCAACCTGAATATGAATTTATAATGATATGATAGCTTTTGAGGATTGGAGGTTTACTGAACCCAGAAAACGCAAAAATAGAAATGTCTCCGTTAATATGGTTAACATTTTATACTTTTTAGAACAAACGTTATTGAAGATTACTTTATCAAGATATTACATTTAAATTCCTGATACGTAATACTGAGATAAATGCGATTTTCCATTTTACCCCTAAATCCCACTCCTGGTCCGATTTATATAGTTAATAACCTGATATTTTCTTTTATATTATAAACGAGTACCTAATATTGAAAATGAATCCATATATTTTATACATACTATGCAAAATTACATTCGGTTCATATTGCTGGATAACTAGAGTATAGAATTTGAGGTAACACGAGAATTGTCAACCATGTGGGAAATCTGCTTCGTTTACGTAGCCTCTACGTGACAGCTTTTAGTTATGTTCGGTTTTTACGCGTTTAAACTAATCATAAGTAACTAAAGAATGAAGATAACTATGGTTATCGAAATAAAGATACCAAGTAGATCGATATCATTATCAATGAACTCCGTACATTTTATTTGATGGATAAATGTTTATCTTCCGAGGAATACGATTTAATTACCATCTTCGTTATCCACAGTAACATTAATTAGTTAAAGACGTACTAATTTGTATAACATCTAAGTCAGATGTAATGAATGATTTAATGAAGGATGTATAGGTCCATTTCATCATATGCATTTCATAAATGGGAATTCTGGAATTGTATGAGCGAAAGTATATTAAAATTAATGATCCATTTGCAGTAGGGTCCAAGTTTAATGGGTTCGCTGAATGAGGGGTCATTTGTAGACGTAGGGCGCGATATGCAGTAATTAAGAACCATATTCACAGCTATGTGCTTGCCTCTTATCTTCCAAGGCGATTACTCTAGTTTAGGACTCAATGAGTAGAATTTTAAATGCATTGACTAACAGATTACATTATTATTATTATTAATTATGTAAAATTTTATAAAGAGTGATAGAGACTCGTTGAAAAAGATTAAATGCAGGTCCAAGTCCTTCAAGAAGTTGCTGTGCAAACTAAGCAGATTTCCCATGCAGGAATGGTGCAGTGTACGTTTAAGCCGCAAATTGATTTTATAGTTCTTCACTTATATGAGTCATATGTGACCACAACTTCAAATTTAAGTTGGAATTGATATAATTGGTGAAAACTAAAAACCTCTTGAGTAGGACGTGAATTGAAGGCTGAAAACAGTGTAAATAATTCATAAATATTCAAATTAGATTAATAGAATATATAGCAACAATTGTAGGGCATAGAGGTCAAATTTAAAATTGATTTAACTTTTCTGACTCAAAATAACGGAGATATTTAGATTTTTTATTTTAACTGCCCTTTAACGCCCTCCCCCTTCCTTCTGGGACAATTATGACAATTAACAAATTTTATCTTTACCTTCATAAATTTTGAGTATGATGTCAATAAAGTAAATATTGATATTGATTGATAGAAATAAAATATTTTTCATGAAGCATTCCAAAGGATATAATTATTGTATTATTTTTCTCTTTTTGAAAGCAATGTCCCCAGCAGTATTATACTTTGATATCAGTGTGCTTGTGGCAATTAACCACAGTATACCGCTTCTTATGGCTGTTCTAAATTTGTTGCAATTCTTTTGTAAATACTTTTTTTTTTTTTGTAAAATTGTTTTCTAGTCCCCTGCAATATGTAGCTGTTATAGTCCTAAATTGCCAAACTCCTACATCTAATAGGAATCTTCCTAAACCAAAATATCATCAATGTTTTTGAATTTGTTTATAAAAGTGTTCTTTGTTTCGAAGTTATATTGAGTTCCATATCAGTCTCTCAGTTTAATTTCATTTATTTATTTTGTGCTCTGTTTCTATCATAGGTCATTGGTGAATTATACTTTAAACATCTATCTTTTTCAAGAATTTGAACCTATCCCGTGATTTGTCTTCTCGTCTATTGTCTGGTGAATGGCCACTCACTTAAACGTACGTTGTACTACACGCCTAAAGTTTTCATCTTTGTTCACCTTTGTTATTAGTTTTGCAATATGTTCTAAACACTCCAAATTTAGATGTAAATAATTTAGAAGGGAAGTATACAACATTTTAAAATTTTTAAAGCCGCTTCATATCTTAGCGCTCCTGAAGATGCTCCTTATAACACCATGTGCTAAAACTACTACTACCTTTTTAAAGGACATTCATTATTATTTAAACCAGGTAGCACTTTTTAAAGTCATCATTTTGACACCTTCATTGGAGTTTTGACATATGGATGCTGACTAATACGGAGTTTGACGGTTTAATTGTGACATGAGCTGAAATTGGGAATCCCAAATGAGGATCTACTACCTAGAGAGATAACTGGTGGTAGGGGAGGGACTCATTGCCCAAATAAATGCATTGGAGCTCTGTTCTTCATGAACTCAGTAATGATCAACACTGCTGAAATAATTCCATCGAACTTGTCCCATGGGGTCCTATTCAGTGTTTAATGGCTCTTCGTCATGGTAAATCGGCCCTATTAAATTTCCATACGATTTACGCCATGAAATGCAGGGTTTAGTAAAAGTAAGGAAGACATTTATTCCATTTCACAGCTAACAGAAAAATCGTTCTATTCAATGGTCAGAGTATTAGGAATACCAATTTGTATACAGTGTTTTAATAAGTAAAAGTACCTGCATATAAATTTATTTTTTGAAAATTGATATCAAGTTCTTGATTGTACTAAGAAAAAGAGTTGATTATCCACTTCATACATCTCACATTGTATGAAATAGGTACGCCTGGTTGGAGTCTAGTAAATTTTATGGTATTTCGCTACTCAAATAATTGTTTATGATGAACCTAAGGAGGCAGACGATCTGTTCCTATATTAGGTCCTATGTCAATCATGTGTGTAGAAATCACGATGAGACGCAAAATTGACAAATGTTTGTTTCATTTAATTATCTACGACATCTCAACCAAGATATTAATCGACTTTCTGTTAGTTAATATTTTGGTTATCAATAGAAAAGAATAAACAATTTAATCCTTAAAAATAATAATAAGCTATGCCTGACTTGAAAAAGTTGTGTATTCATTTATTTTATTGTCAAACTACCATATACTGCCCACCCATTAATCTTGCCCCAGTTACCTTATATAGCAAAACCAAAATATAAGTCTTGAGAGAACAAGCATTTCGTTATTGAATGTTTGGTATCCAAGCCATTTCTCAATACTTTTTGTATGAGACACTTTTTACCGACGCCATGAAAATTAGTGAGGACACTGTTACTATCTTCAGAGCAACAAAGTTTATTGGGAGGGAATCTACAATATAGAATTAGTTATAAATCCCATCCTGCGTAATAGATATGGCAGAGTGATGCAGTAGGTGTGTGTGTGTGTGTGTGTGAGTGTGTGTTTGGGCATGGCTCAATTTCCTTGTCTGTTAGGTTGGATCAGAAAGCATTTGAAGAAAGATTTCGAAAACATAGCTATGAGTGGAACCTCAATTGGGACCTCTTTAGGGAAATATGCTATATAAAGCTTAAGAAGAAATAGAAATTTATTATTTTTTAAAATATAATTTTGTATATTTTGTACTAAAATTATTTTCTTCTTCATAAAACACATAATCTGAAAAAATAAATTGATTTCAAATAATGCTTCATCATTTTGACATCAGTGTCAGGAAGTAAACTCCCAACTTTTTCCCACAAACGTGTAACAAGCCTGTCCTGAACTAATAAAGAACCATGTCATTAATCTCTCTAAATTCCTCTTCATCTTGTTGGATAGCTTTAGAACGAGACAAGGACAAACTCTTTCGGCTTTGGATCAATTCCCTCCCTTTCTGCTCTTGGCATAAAACAGGCATTTGTATACTAATTTCATTTTAGCCTTTCCAAATTTTTAATAACAATTACCCAATTAGTAGAAGGAGCACAAAGTGGGTGTTAATAAAAAATAGAACAATAATTTGAATTAGATTCTTGATTTATTAACTTCTTGATAGATCACTTTCTAGGCATCTTTAGATCTAATGGTTCTCTATATTTAACTAAAGGTTGAATAAATTAAATATGCATTATACGCTTTGCTTTGGCAAAAGAAATTATTTTTCTAATTAACTCACTATTTATTAAAAACTAAATGGATACGATTTTCTAAGTCAGTTTCATTGTTTCTTAGAGATATATAATTATTATAATTAGATGATAGATCATATTTAATCCTAACTCGTAAATCCATGGGTTGTTTTGTAGATCTTTCATCAAAACCATGATTATGGGGTTCCGAAACCTGTTTAATGTAATGTTACGAAATATAATGTTTGTAAATTAGAAAGAATTCATATTCCAAATTGTTTTCGGCTATAAGAGCCACTTCGTCGACTCATGGCCCGCCAGATATCTCTGTTTTATGCAGCTGCCTTCCAGTTACGAATGCCAAGTATTGTTAGCGCATCGGTAGTAAAACAGTAATCCCATCAAAGCCTATAGCATCCAACCTTCCGAACTCCAAATATACTCTAAGTCAGGACTTTATATGGAATCTCTTCAGGATTCATGCTTGCGCATGCTTGCCCATCGTAGCCGGGAAAAATTAATAACATCAACCACGACTAACTCGGTCTTTTAGTTCGAGGTTTGTACGCCAATCTCCGTTAACATACACAGCTCTATAAGTTCATCTCATGATCTTCCTTTCAAACCTTGCCAGTTCCAGTTCCTGAGTTCTCTTACGAGTCCAGGTTTCGAAGTCACATGCTAAAACAGATCGAACGAATGATTTGTATATTCTGAGTTTTGTGGACTTCGGCAGATCGTAAGAACAGAGCTGCTTTGAAAAGCGAAAGAACTCTGATTAGCAGCCAGGATGCGCAGTCTAGTTTTTCTCCAATGCCGTTCTGGGTATTAACTTGGGGCCTAAGTAAACAAATTCTCGCAACTGTACAACAAGTCCTCACGCTTTGGGTCCCGTACGTGATGATGATGATGTTTCCAACGTTTCAAAAGCCCCCCTAACTGCCTCCAGTGTCCTCCAGAAATGTCCCTGTCTTCTGTAAACCCAAGTACCTGCTCAATTCAATTCAGGAGAGCAGCACTGCTGATAGAACTTTGTATGCTCTTCCAATTTAGGGTTTTAACTTACTTATGCATTGGGAATATGATAGTCTTCTTCCACTCTGTAGGCAACGTTTCTTTCCTGTCCAGGAATAGATCCTCTAGAAATATAATCAGCACACTCCCGTCTTGTTTAGCTGAGGTGCTATGTCATCAATTCCTGGGGCTTTGTAAACTTCTCTTCTTTTGGGGAGTCGATATGATCTGCTCGCAGCACCTCATTGTCCAGACATTCCTCTGGGCACTCACCCCAGCAGTTTAGCTGATAATTGAAGTAATCTAGTGCTGCCTCCATAAAAGAGAGCCGCCCCAGCTTTGCAGGCATGTGTTTGAGGTTTTAAGGTCTTCCTTCCCTCATTATCAAGCTTAAAGAACCGACGGCTGTTCTTGTCCCGTTTCTATATGCAACAATGCTTTGCTTTCCCATGTTCTCTTTTTTCTCCGTCTAAGATGTGTTTCTTCGAAGGCGCGTGTATCCTGATTAGATCCTGTCGATATCTCTCAATTTTCCTTTCATTTTGGGCCTTACATTCCTCGTCAAACCAAGGCTTACAGCTGGTTTTATCCCGATCCTAGCACCTCAAGAGCTGATTCAATGAAGGCTTGCTTAAAGCGTTGCCATCTATAATCGATGCCCTTTTCAGCATAAATTCTTCGTAATTTGGCTTCTAGGGTTTCGCCCAGTTGTGACAAGGAAATGATCAATTTGTGACGTAGTAACACGGCCTTTGACTCAGCTACGTCCACACTTCCACCAAGTGCTTTATCACCTTATGGACTTTTTTGGGGGAGAACAATTACTTCCCATTTTGAGGACAAGATACAGCAATCTTTATCAGACTTTTGCCATTATCATTTGATAATTCGCGCACACTATGGATTCTAATGGTTGGTTGGTATGCGGCTTCCTGTGCACTATAGTCCATAGCTTCAATGACTACTTAAGATCATAATTAGGACATTCATCGAAACACTAATAAGACTACCTTAATATTAGTGCACACTCTACACATAGATGAGACCGGGAAGTTTGAAACCTTTTTCTTATAAAAGATTTAACAACATTAAATAACAAACTAACGTGATAACGTGAAATTCTACAAAAAATGATTTTGTTGTGTCTTGAAAATCTTTATGGAAATATAATAAGAAACGAAACTCATGCAATTAATGTTCGAAATAATTACCTGGAATAATAAGAGCTAAGAGAACCATTATTATACTAACATTTCTGAAGGGATTTTATAAAAGAGGAAATTCTTTTATGCTTTACAGAGTTAGTAATGATGCATTCGAATGAAATTCGCATTTTAAGCTTCTCAGCTAGTTAACTATATATTGTTTGTGACGAACAAGGCCCGTTCCAAAGAAGGAAGTTTGAGTAGGGTCAAGCAATATAATTCCCCATTTCTCAGTTATTATTCTGCTGTTTGAAATGTCTCATACGCCATAATTTATAGACTTTTATGTTGGAAAATCCATAGAAAGTCAATTCTACATAACTCTAATAGGGACGTAGAGGAATTTATATTTGTGGTTCCCACAAACCTCTCTCCCCATGAGTTTTACTGGTTAACGAACTTAGATCTAACTCCGTAGAAAGTTTATATATTTCATATTTAATGTACTATTGCGGCTATTGTCGTTGTTATTGTTATAAGTGACAAACTGACAACAGGAGAGATCCCGTTGTGTAATCATACATGCCTATAAACTCAATATCAGAGATGTTATAAAGCATTTAAATAGTTTATCTGGTTGTAAATTCATTAAGTAAGGACACCTAATTTACTTTCTAAAACTATCATTTCCCTAGAATTTCTTAGTTTAAATCTTTTCAGAGAAGAAGATTTATATTTTCTCGAGATGTCGGCAAAGCTGGGGGTGTACACCTGAGAGGTGTGTGATAGATTAAGAGATGAGTTGGAGCATGGCATCTAAGAGGAAGAATTTTGGTTTTCGGACTCTTTTAAAGAAGTATATAAAGAGGTAATATATTTTTTTCTGGGTTAACATGGGTTGATTGCATGTATGCGGTAGCAGACGAACATGTACAACCCATGGCAGAGGGCTCTAGTAGAAAGATATGCTGAACACTACACAGACTCATTTATTTGTTTACTCCTATTAATATAAAGTAGACTTAATTGAAATAATAAACCCACACCCTTCTCCACTGAGCGGGGCAGTTGTGTTACCCATTTGTGGGGTAACAATATGTTTGGAATAAGCTGTCGCCCACCAGTATTTGAACGGTTTAGAAGACCAGTATTGGAACGACGGCGAAGGTCTGTCTGTATAGGACCATACAATTGCTGGGGCAAACCACTTCCGTCAATCAATGGAAATGACATTGCTAGGGCTGTTGTGGCGGAGGTTATGGCAAGTGCGCGTATCAGGGGCGAAAGAGGATGAATACTACACAGAATCCCTTCTCTTCTCCTAGAACTACGTTTTGTTCCTCTACCAAATCATTAGATAGCGATCTCCTAATTTACCACCACGTGAGAAGGAGTTGTGTTTAGGGCTTGAATGGCTGTAGTTTATTTTCAAGCTTAGGAGGTGCTAAGGAGATGAGTAAGGTTGAATAGAGTTTTTCACCATACTACGATGTAATCACCTGTTTTACACACCTAATTTGCGGTCCGAAAGCTACACTTCGCCGCCCTAGGGCCGAAAATGAATATTTCGCCCTAGGGCCGCAAAATCAGCTGTTTATTATTTTAATTCATTCATTTCATTATATACATTATATTAGTTTGTTTTGCTCGTATTATTGTTTAGTTATTTAGTAATTATGGCTAATAATATATCAGAATCTATAAATAGAAGAGCAAAAGAAATCATGGCAGATTTGTTACCAGCAAAATCAAAAGATAGGTATGACGAAGAGTATACAAAGTTTTTGAACTGGTTAAAAATGGAAAATGTAAAACCTGGAGATGTGAATGATGAAGTTTTACTCGTATATCTCTCGGTCCTATCAAAGCAAAACAAACCCAGTACTTTATGGAGTAAGTACTCCATGATAAAAAGTTGTTTAAAAGTAAAAGAAAATATTCAACTCACCCAATTTCCAAAAAGTATTGCTTTTTTGAAACGGCAATCGGTTGGTTATCAGCCAAAAACTACGAGTAAAAGTGTGAATGTGTCAAACAAAAAACAAGTAATAGAATCTTCAAAGGGTATTATGTTTTCAAACAACCAAAATTGTACTTTTAACATTTCTATAAATCAAAAATAAACGAACTAACTTTTTTTAGCATTTTGAAATATATCAGTTGTATTAAATGAAACACACATATGTTCATCTCTCTTTATTAACTTACATAATAACATAACGTAAAACAATCCATACATTAAACATTCATCATGTCCCCATAACCACAAGATAACCTTCTAACAAAGAGGTACACTTAACCAAAAGAAAATCTTGTTTTTGATTAATGTTATATCGTATCAATATTTATTGTAGTATGGTGAAAAATAGCGTTCGTGCCTCGGGCCAAAGTGCTTTTGCCGGCCCTCGAACTTTTCATGACCTCGACTACGTCTCGGTCAAAAAATATCTCGGGTCGGCAAACGCCCACTTTCGGCCCTTGGTACGAAATATACTATTTCGCGCCACCTGCCACAGATGTGCATACATTGTCCTCTCCAAACCAAGCTTCCCAATGATAAGTTGAAATATGGCATTGAGCTTCCTCGGATAGAAATAAACAAATTTCCCTGTTAATGTCAGCACACCTCTTTGTATACTGACATCTTCTTACACCGAGACACAAGAGTAAGCTTTGTTGAAGGGTGAATACTCATAATTACAGACAATGCGACGATACTCGTTTGGGTTTGGTGAATTTGGTTTTTAGGGCTTCCAAAACCTTGCATCGGCAACCGTGAATCTGGTGGAGGGTCTTGTTTTAGAAAGACTGTGCCCTACATGTTATTGAGGAACGCGTTCGGATTAAAGTTTGGGTTAAGTATCGGCCAGAAGGTAAGATTTTTTGCTACGATAAAGGCTTTCATTACGTTATTATTCCGAGATACTATCAGGATATATATCGGGTTGGGATTCGTAGTGAGGGAAGTTATGCAGAAAACTTTTGAGAATAATAACAATCTTATAAGACCTCCTTATTTATGCCGCATTTGGCTTTATTTGTTTGAAAAGCTTCGTTGATTAGTATTTTCCCAAGTTAGTCTCCATCTTGAGAAGCGGTATCAAAAAAAAAAAAAAAAAAAAAAAAAAAACACAAGGCTATCTTCATTGGTGCCTGCCTAGTCAATTTTCAGTGGCTATTTCTTCTCGGCTCGTAATTTTCAGTTATAACCATCCTAACTAACTTCTGGGCAAAGCCATCTGCAACTTGGTCGATCTCTATCTTAGCTAGCTCCACTTTTAGGATGAGACTCATGCCTCTGAACTCCAGTTGGTGAAGTATTACAAGCTCTTTCTTTCACGTTTGGGGGGGGGGCAATCTCCCAGTTTAGTACCCCGGGCTTCTAGTAGACCGCCGTATCTATTACGCCCTCTTTGCCCTTAATGCCGTAGAACATACAAGGTCTCTCGATCCCCCCCCCCACGATCGTAAATCTCCTAGCTAGGCGCAACTGTTAATGAAGTCCATGTTTTAAAAAAAAAACATAATTCCATATGTATTTCTACATTGTATTTTTAGAATGTTAATAGTCACTTCCATAATTTTGGACTTCTATTGATTGCTCCACTTGGGGGGGCACCAAAATATGGGGGAATGGCGTAGAATATAAAGTTATTTTTATTTTATACATCAATGGAATACTGTGCTATTCTAAAATTAAGCTCTCGTAGAAATATATGATTCCGAATTTTCAAATGACAAAATGGTTGAAATATCAACTACTGAATTTGGCATTAAATGGATCTATCTTCATTTCAATTGGAGGTATTAAAAAAATCATAGGTCATTCTCAAGAATTCAATCCCAACTTTTAGCTTCAGCATTCTTTCTTCTTCCCAAAGCTGGTATTAAATTAAATATGGAAGAAGATGTTACTCCCCAAAATGACCAACTATTCTATTGATGCCCTTAGATGACAAAGTTGTTTATATGTTTGTGTATGCTTTCTTTGAAAATTGTATCATTCATCAATAAACTTTTTTGGAACTTTTTAGATCAATAATCATAAAATTTATTTGAAAGCTCGTCCGTCAACAAAATCGGTTTAGGGGAGGAATAAATGAAACATTGTAATTTCATTGATATCTATTAAGGATAAGTAATAATTTTATGCAATGTTTATGAACTTGTTCCAACTCCATTTGGTTCGAAACCTGTATCATATTTTAATATACTATTCCATCCACTAATTGTATGACTGAAGTGAATACAAATTTTCTACACTCAAAAATACTGCAGAAATTACGATTCACTTGGAAGGTTTGTTCGGAGAGGAATATAATTTTGTTAATTTCTAGACTTTTAAGTTGTGTTTTTTTTTGGGGGGGGGACTAATAATATAGGTTCTTATTAAAATTGACATCATTTAATCTTTTCCGAGAAAACTTTGATAGGGAAGCAGGAACCATTTCTCAGAAAATTGAGAAAATTGAAAATTTCTGTTATTTATTAACATCAACTTTCTGTTACTATTGTAATTATGTTCTTATAATATTTAGCCAGGATAGTTCATTTAATGATTTAGTAATGTAATTTTGATTGCCCTCGTGTAATCAGACTCACTATTCAATTTTAACCATGTTAGGGCTATCGTGCTTACTCACAACCTCAGTTTCAGTTTATATATAGATATTTTGTTTAGAAAAATAAATTCATTAAAACATTCTTGTTCATCTTATTCATTGACAGTAATGCTGAATACTGTGTACGATTTCTCATACCTGATGATGTGACTCTCAATTTCTGGGTGTGTTTTCTCCGCATATCAGCTAACGCCACCAAATTTCTGTTTGTGTTTCCCTGACAAGAGGTCAGACCACACAAGTTATGTATGCCTCTTCAAATACAGGGTAATGCTACTTAAGTTCAGTAAGCTATCCCAGAAATTGGGGCACAACTCGTAATTCCTGTAAGCTTTTCCAGAAATGAGGACACGACTAGTAGTTTCCGTAAGCTTTCCCAGAAATGGATACACAACTCGTAGTTTCTGTTAGCATTCACAAATATGAGAGCATTTCTCATAAGTCCTATACGCTTTCCCAGAAATGGAGACACGACTAGTTGTTTCTCTTAGCTATTACAAATACGAGGGTACTACTCATAAGTTCTAAAAGCTTTCCCAGAAATGGGGGCACACATTGCAGTTTCAGAAAGCTTTCCCAGAAATGGAGACACGACTCGTAGGTTCTGTTAGCTTTCACAAATATGAGGGGACTACTCGTATAAGCTTTCCCAGAAATGGAGACACGACTAGTTGTTTTTCTTAGCTATTACAAACATGAGGGCACTACTCACAGTTTCTGTAAGCTTTCCCAGATATGGGAACACGACTCACAGTTTCTGTAAGCTTTCCCAGAAATGGGAACACGACTCACAGTTTCTGTAAGCTTTCCCAGAAATGGGAACACGGCTCGCAGTTTCTGTAAGCTTTCCCAGAAATGGGAGCACGACTCGCAGTTTCTGTAAGATTTCCCAGAAATGGGGGCACTACTCACAGTTTCTGTAAGCTTTCCCAGAAATGGGAACACGGCTCGCAGTTTCTGTAAGCTTTGCCAGAAATGGGAACACGACTGGCATTGTCTGTAAGCTTTCCCAGAAATTGGAACACGACTCGCAGTTTCTGTAAGCTTTCCCAGAAATGGGAACACGACTCGTATTTTCTGTAAGTTTTCCCATAAATGGGGGCACGACTCGTAGTCTCTGTAAGCTTTCCCAGAAATGGGGACGTGACTCGGAATGCCCGTAAGCTTTCCCATAAATGGGGACACGACTATTAAGTTCTGTAAGCTTTTCCATAAGGGGGCACGATTCTTAATTTCTCTTAAGGAAAAGCGTTACAATAAACGAGTATTTATGGTTGGCTGCAGGCAGTTCCAGGGGAATAGTTCCTACCTAGTTGAGATGATGGTTAGAACAGTAGGGACCCGTCATGATATTGAAAGGGTTATATTGAGATAGAGAGATGGTGAGCCTAATCTTATGCCGTCTACCTACAGCCCTTCTTAATACTCTATCAGAAATACCCTCATTTTAATAATCTCATCTCGAACCTTCAGCTCTTACTCAATACCTAAATTGAAGTGTTAATGGAACAGGCGTTTCTTCGTTACTATAGGTTTCATAATCAAGGAATATTAATAAAATCGAATTCAGTCCTGAAAACATATTTAATGTTTCATAATCAATGTACCGGTTTCCCTGATCTCTACTAAATAGTAGTACTCCGCTGACGTTACAATAAAATAAGTAAAGATAACTTCTTATTTGTTGCAAATGTTTTCTATAGGAAATAAGCTATTGAGCTCTTGAAGAAAGAATTATTCAATAAAATGATTTCAAATACCCCCTATGGTAAAATGTTTACGTGATCGTAATGAAACGGGATATGTATGATATCGTTTCAAGTAAAGCTAACCACAGCTCGTTAAAAGGAGTTTCGGAAACTGGAGAAGTGGACAGCCTTGAACTCGAGAAGTAGCAACAATAGAAATATAAGATAAGCTGCTGAAAGAGGAAGACATTAAAAGAACTCAATGTTCCTTTTTTCTTCAAACTATAGCAATTATATGATTCGTTTTTTTAATGGAGTTATTACATCTTCTCTCTCCCGATGTAGCCTTGATAAAGAATTCTGGAGCGCTAGACCATTTAATCTTTAGCAGATGAATACTTAAGATCATATATATCCACGAATATATGTACAACCAATGACACACTTCCTATTAAAATGTGGTGAATGACTTCCAATTCTTGTATATGTATGTGATAAAGCATACCCGTACATTAATTTCTAACTATAACTATTTTTGTTTATTTCATACCTTCATAAGTTTGTTTTTTGTTCTATACCTGATTAACTTCATTTCACCAACTAACAATATTTTCTCTTTGAACAAAAATATTGAAAGGAGCTTGTATTTAATATTGTTTTGTTATTCAAAGTCTATGTATTGTTTGTAATACAAAAAATTACGACTTCCTTTAAAAAGATTATATACTTAAGCAAAGAATAAATTTATTATCTTTATATATATATATATATATATATATATATATATATATATATATATATGTGTGTGTGTGTGTGTGTGTGTGTGTGTGTGTGTGAGTGTGTGTGTGTGTTTCAGACTCACACATATATAAAGCCGATGTGGTACATGGTCAGAGAAATATTGGAGAGAAATTAATTAAAATGTTTGGAATGTGTGTGATGTTTGAGGGCTGGTGGTTAGGGAGAGGGGTGGCCGGAGGGAAGCTGGGCCGATCGGCATCCCTGGGTCGATATACCAGGGTGTGGCCCCAACCAGACCCCTCAGCACAAACAGCCAAAAAACTAATTAATAATAAATCATTTTTCTTTATTCAAAACTCCTACTTTTTTACTCTACCTCTTCCGTACATATTTATTATAAAGTAATATTTCAGCTAATTTATTTTTAGGGACTTTTAGTAACTCTGCCTTAGGAAGCGACCGGCTATAAAGCACTTCCGGTCTCCTTCACTCTCGTACTGCGAGAGATAAGGCAGTTAACCCGGAGGACCGGAAAAATATATGTACCTATCAAAAAACATAGGAGCAACAAGTGAAGAACTTTTTCAGTACGGCTAGTATATAGGGGAGCTTGCTACTTGTTGATACGTCTTACGGGGGCGAGCGGGCTAGACAGATTTAAAAGTGGGGCGGGCGGACTCGCGGTGCGATCTGTCGGCGGAGTAGGGCAACTCTCACGCCCTATTAGAGTTGGGGCTGAGCAAGTCACACCACTCTCCTCCAGCTAGGAGCAAACATCTACATACACTACTCCCAATATTAATGTGCTCATGTCACTGATCGATAGTAACTCCAACTTACACAGCAACCGCTAGATTAATACTCATTATAATTAATTCTGAAATGGACATTCAAGCGCTTATCAATATAAAACTAAAATGTATTACTTATATGAATTATACTCACTTTGCCTCACAATTAGAAATAAATCCATATAGTGGAATTCAGAAGGAAATCATTAGAATTCTCAGTTCATGATTATTACCTCACATCTTAATTATTTCATCAATAAGGAAATCGAATGTGAATAGTTCATGCATAGACTTACAGCTATATTTGAATACTCCTTTTTAAGAGCATTGATTATTAATTACTATAAGTTGCTTATCCCAATTACCCCAAATCTATTTTATAAAGAGTATAAGAACATATAATAAATTATCCATAGTAATTTGAGTAAACCTTAACGAATTTAGGTAATATATATGTATTCCCTTTTATATTCCATTACTATGTTGTTTTCCAAAATGCGAAAATTAAAAACCTTTATTTTGAATTACAAGATATAATGAAATGTGAAGGTTCATAAGTTATATTCACTAATTCTGGGTGCCAGGTAAAAAATGAGAAAATAAATCTAGTTTCAGCTAACAATTAGTACAATAATAATTACAAAGTTGTTCATTAAACGCTAGCAGTTGCTAGTTATTATTAGCATAAACTCGCTATTATTTTGTAAAATTATTATAAAGAGATCGTATTATATATTTATTATTTTAGTTGTAAATCAAGTTAAGTAAATTTATTATTAGAATATGAATTACATTCTTCATGCTGGAATTTTACTTTATACGAAAAAGTATTTCAACTAAACAGCTAAAAAATGTGAAATTGTGAGATTCTTACTCACTTTGAGTTGCAATATGTAATATGCGATTTCTAATTTTAGCATAGCAAGTTCCTAGATTATAACTATAAATTTGGTGGCCAGGAAACTAAACGATTTTGTTTTGGATTTTTTATATGACTGAATTAAAAATTGACAAAATTGAGTATGAAATATTATTGAATCATTATCGTTCTACTCTTATAATATTAATAATGATATATAACGCGTAAATGAGTATACATTAGCAAGCATAAGTTCTTTAATTGTACTTATGCCTGGCGAAGGTCTAAATAATTATATTTTATGTTTTCGGATTTATTATATGAGTACTGAAATTTATGGATGAATATTCTAAAATAAATTTATGATTAAATCATTTACTATACATGGTTAGGTAGATGCTTCTAGTTTGAAAGGGGGAAAAATTAAATCTTAACTCATACTTTAAAAACCGTATGCAACGTATATTTGTTGAGTTATTTATAACTTTGTGTAACTAATAAGTATTCATACTTGTACTATTATTGCAATATGTACAAAATTATTTAGTAAACTGATTGTTGAAAGCTATTAATTCCTTCGTAATGTGCGCTCACCCCTCCTGCTGTATTCACCTGGATTACGAAAGCTATTTTTTCCTTTGAACGTTATATACAGACGAATAACTCGCAACGCATGAATTAAAATTAAAATGGCCCTTTATGTTATACTTGCAAGTTTATAATATTATTTTTTTTATTTCAAAATATTATTATTTAACACTACAATTGACTGAGTATTTAAAATATTAAATAAGAGTTATCATCAGTAATGAAATTAGATGTACTCACGTGAGACATTGCTTCATTCGAAAAGTGACATACATGAGGCAGTGGTCCAATCCAGGAGCAGATCTTCAAATGAGAGGCGGTCCAGAGGCGAGGGTGGTTATATAGGGGTTGGGGGGTAAGGGGGGATCGGGAGGGTTTCCATGGTGACGGGGGTGGAAGGCGAGCGGGGGGCAATCACCCCCTAGTATTTCTGCAACATGCCGACAGGGTGCAGGGCAGCTGCTAAATTCGCAGGCCTTCTCTTCTGGGGTTGGCCGCTGCCACATCGACCGCCTTCTGTCTTCCCCTTGGCATCCGCATACTCCTTTTGATCAAATCTTAGGGAACCTAGCCTTTCTATAGAGATGCACTCTTCCTTGAACATCGCTCTGGATAGTGAGAACTTTCTCCCTTTCTTGACGAGAACTTATTAGGTGTTTGATCCTTCACCCAATAATTAATTAGACAACGCCTTATTACGAACGTTGCAGCGCTCTTTTTGGCGTTCAAAGAACGTAGTGTGTAGCATAATGTTTTTCTTTTTTACAATAAGGACACTTTTCTTTCCAATAACTTATTCTAAATGTGGCATTTCTCGTCAAAAGCATGAGACTTATCCTAACATGATGTCCTATTGCAAGTGGCCGGTCTTGTTTTTTGCTACCGCCGTCGGGTAACCCCTCTCAACTGAATATGCAATTGACAGGGCAAGCAGGAGAGCTCCAAAGTTTTTTTTTTCATGTATTGCGGGAACTCTTGTTACATCATATGCTCTATATATACATATATATACATAAATATATTGAGTTTTAACTTCTGCTCTAACAGTTGTATTAAGTAGTGATTTAGTAAGAAGCATTTAATCACATATAGACTATACTTGTAACTAACGTAGTTCTGGATGATAGAGAATTATGTCTTCCATTGGCTTAATATTATTTTCTGCATTTTATGGTGCATCACATTAGGTAAGCATGAATGTATAAATTTATGTGTGCTTATTCTCAATTTTGGTATACCTCTTCAGAACTTGAGTTGACACTCTTACAACACTATTTCGATGTTACCCGACCAGATGATTGCCCTTAAGATACCCATAAAGTAAGCATTACAATACTAGTGTAAAAAACAATGACTATGAGCTACTATTAGCTATTATCTGACTCGGACTTGGTGTGGTATTTGCACCATCAGCAAATTCCTTACTAGTGAAATAAACATGTGGAATAGTTCTAGAAATACAGGATCCAGTCTTTACTATTTTTAGGAGAAGTCCGTACCCTCCTTGATTTATGAATGAAGTACGTATCTGTATAAAAATACCTGCATTTTCTTTTTGAGTGGAAATAGGTTGACCTCTGATCTTTCTGTCTAATATGAATAAGAAATAAGACATCCTCCCCCCTCCTCCTAGGACCGGATGACCAACCTCTGATTTATTTTAATGTAGGCATACTAGTTTGTGATTGTGGTCAGTAATTAAATACTAGTTTGAGATTGTGGTTAGTAATTAAATAAAGGTATTATCCATGCCTTGATTACATATTATCTTTATGAGTAATATTAGGCAATTACAATAAAAATGGATTACTCTTATCTTGCTCTATTATAATGTTTAGTACTAACCAATTGAATTTGTATACATACCCACCAACTATTAAGCAAATTTGAAGGTCATTTTGAATGCTGTAACTATTAGTAACTACTTTTTGTTTCCTTGTACGAAGTAAAGGAAGTGTTGGGAAATGTTTTGGTTTTGAGATTTCAATGGAGCACTCGGTTTTGACTTCCCCTGATCCTTCTTTACCACCATAACACCTGTGAGTATCTCGCATTACTCAAATAAGCTAGCCTTAGAACAATGTTTCATGTTTAGGATTGCAATCGAGTAGTACACCTAATTGCTAAAATGGCCTTAATATAAGTGGGGGGGGGGTCAGTGTAAGGGGAAAATAAAAAATTGCTAATTTCTCTGTACGTGTATTCGAGATACAAATATTATGTATAGATCCTTTTTTGTTAATAATAAAAAGGTCTATAAATCATGTTCTATGACATTTTTTGATCCAATGCATTTGAAGTAGATATCTGATATCATTATCAAATGAAATAATTTTAAAGTGCAGACAAACATTCTGTTTATTTTATTGAATTGGAGTACAAGAAAGTTATGTGGTGCCCGTGTTAGATTTTGATTTTAATAGCAGATATTTAATTAGAGATGATATATTGTAATTCCAAGAAATCTACGGAAGCTAAACGTATATGTACTGGGAATGTAATTTAGTTTAATACTTATTATGTAAACTTTTTTTTTGGTGTTCTGTTGAAACCAATACAAATTAATTATTCGCTGAACTTTACTTGATACGGTCATATTATGTTGAAAATGTTTGTCTTTTTGGAATTAATTTAATTGTTTAAAGCTCGAAGGAGATTTCTGGGATGGTTATAGATTCCTTCACCTTCGACTCACGTTTTATATGATTACTTGTCTCATATATATATATATATATATATATATATATATATATATATATATATATGAGTGTGTGTTCGTGCGTATGTGAGTGTGCGTGAGTGTGTTTGTGTGTGTGTGTGTGTGTGTGTGTGTAGAAGATAGAAAAAGTCCGTCTTACAAATTTTCCTAGATTAATAAATTAAAATTAAAATCAAAGTCAATCATATAAAACTAATATCCCCACACGTATTTAGATTTTAAACAATAAATTAAATTCGACGACTAGATCGAAAATACATCTAAATGTGCGTAGGTATATATCATTTTCGTCATTAACTAGGTAGAATTGATGGGTAATGAATTTTTTCGAAATTCGTGTCTTAAGCAAACCTCAATTGTGAAGCTCTCTTTAAGAAAATCAGCTAAAAATATTAAAATAGTTAATTTATTTAATGAGTAATACTAATATTATTGTATTCTTGAAGAAGTTTTTCTTTGTCGAGTTTTTATTTTAAATAATCTTCAAAATTTCTCAGGATAAGTTGTTCAATAGTTTATTTAATATTGCAGTACGTAGTTACTTTTCAGGAGCAAGAAATTAAGTCTTTCATAGATTCTAGATTTATAACTTATGATTAAATGTTGATTGCTTTTATTAAATCATTAAATGTTATATTAGATTTTATTCTTGATATTTTGATTAAATGTTATATTTGTATACAAACTTCGTTCAAGTTTTAAATTAACTAATTATTGGCGATCATTCAAATATTTTATTCATAATTAAAAAACTAAATATTATTTCCCTAAGTTCATCTGCCACACGCTCCTACAAATGGTCAAGGAGAGATCAATTTGTGGGGGGGGGGGGGGAGGGATTGCTTAGGTATTGAGTAAAAGCGATGGGGTATTGGGTAAACCTACGATTGAGGTGTTGAGTAGAAAGGTACTTAAACATAAAGGTATTTCATCCTCTGGTCTAGATAGTGTATTCCTCAGGCCGGGCGAATTGGGAGTTGCTAAGAGAGGCAGGTAATAGCAGAGATGTTTAGCACAGATGCACATCGATTGAAAAACATTGATGTTCACCGTTGATATTAAAATGTGCAGTTACCGTCGGTTTGACCATAATATCGACCTAAAGAGATGTTTATTCATGCAAAATAGCGTGTATAAATTATTTTGTAGAACCAAGGGGACCATATTGTTTAGTTAAATGAAGGTTTATTTAAATCTATATTTAGTTATGTTTTATAGGTCGCATCAAGCGAGCGAGAATTTTCGAACACAGTCTTGTGTTCCAGAAGAAATCCCAAAATCATCTATCATTTGTTGAAAGAAATATTCTCTGTTTTCAATTTAGTGTGAAAATTAATTTTTAAAAAATATTGTAAATATGTAAAAGCATCAATGCCAGAGAAATATCTCAGCAGCAAAAACATTTTCATCAATCTATTTTTATATGTTTCCATCAGTGTATGAAACCTCTACGAAAACAAAGAAAATTTTCGCAATTGATGCGATTTCTTGAAAGAATAATATTTAACAAAATAGTAATATTGTGTAGAAATTTGGAAAGCAACTTGTACACTTGTGTTAATTTTTAAATGTTTATATAACATTAGTAGATACTTACCTGCTGTAATGAAAAATACATATCATTTAAATATTTTAGTTCAGAATTCTTATTTTTTTTTCAATGTGAACATTTTGTTATTGATAAGTTACACATAACAATTAACATATATTTCTTTCGACAGATTTCAATTAAGGAAAATCAGCTATTTTCATGTCTGGGGTTTTCTTCTCTGAACACTCAAATGCATGAGACGAAACATCGTTGAACCCTCCCCTCGCAAATTTTGAAATGACATAAACATTACATAGACAGCATGATCTGTTTGACGAACGCTGTTCTTTTGCATGGTGACTTATAAACTTCTGAGGATATTATAGTTATGAGCCGCTGTAACTGCAATCTTCTGAGAAGGTTAGCACTGTCTCAAGGCCATTATGCCTTGAGGTTGCTACAAAGACTTTGAGAGATGCAGCAGATATTTGCTCCCCATCTTAACCCAGAATATAACCAAGGCACCTCACCTGTTGAACAGTTCCCGGATGTTCCAGTGTTTATTTCCTCCCATGTTCAATATTCATTCGCAACGGAAATCTCTCTGATAATATCTAATAAATTCTGAAAATCGCACACAAAAGAGTTCTTTTTTTTTTCCACCTACATTTATACTTCTGTACTCCAAATCACATGCTACAATACTCCTAAGCCCAATATCTGCATTATAAGTCGCCGCATACATTTATATACAGTTTACTGTCCGTTTCCTCTAAATATTCGAAAGAATACTTTTGAATCAAACAGCATCTCTAATGTTCAACCTATTATTATTAGTATGTAGATTCCCAAAATTGAATTCCGTCTCCTGTTCGGCTTCCGATGCATTGTATTCTACAATGCGTTAATATCGTTTCTTTTTCCCTTAACAGAAAGTAGTACATATGCCTTCCTGAACGTACCTCAAACATTCGACACTGCGAGACATACTGGCTTGCTAATTAAAGAATTAATTAAAGAGTTAATAAGAACCTTGTCTCTTGAACTTTCCCTTGTGGCCTATCTTTTCAAGGAAGGCACCACTATTTTTACAATCACAACATAAAATTGATGAACCCACTAAAATTAAAGGAGACGACGGTGTCATTTGCTGAGTGCTATGCAAACATTTTTGGATTGACTGAAATCTATTTATTTGGTGAAGTAAGTCTACATATCCATTTTTGAGGTGCTGGATAGTGAAGGAATTATTATAGAAGGTTAGAAAAAAAAGGTCTTGTTCCTTCACAGTAGTTTACTGTGAAGGAACGAGGTCTTTCTTTTCTTACCTGAGATAAGTCTACATACTTATTCCCAGTTTGAGCGCAACTGTTAATTTAACGGCATGCATAGGCGAAGAGAATAGAATGTCAATATTTTAATTATTTTGGACTCTTATCCAGATTAATTCCCAAGTCTCCTTAACATAGCATCTTAATATGGAAGAAGTAGAAAAAGGAATGTGGGATGATGTCATCACTGTGACTTGTTGGGAAGTCTACTTAGTTTACGCAGAACCTGCGTAATGGACATTTATAGAAACAATTATTTGAATATACCAACTCCTTTGCCTCCTGGCAATCAGGGATATGCTCCCTACCGACGAAGCTACACATTCAGTGGCCACTAACTTCTCGTTTTCCTTTCAGGTCAGCCAGTCTCAGAGCCACGTCAGGAGTTTGAATAGGAGATTAATAATCTTTCTGTTTCCTTTTAAGCAGCATTTGCGAAATGGACTTAATATATTTATTTGTAGAGATTAATTGACTTATTCTGGTTTCTTCTTAATTAGAAATGGCTCCAAGAAAGTAATATCGAAAAAAACGTGTTCTTGGCCATTATTTCCGGATTCCTATTGGTAGTGTAGTTGAAGAAGAGGAGGTGGGAGTGAGTAGGAGTCCCATTGGTGAAGTGGTTGTAGGTGGGAGAAGAATGGGAGGAGCCCCTCCCTTACTATGATAGCATGATAATTTATTCTACAAGGAGGGAAAGCTCTTCCTGTCCTTCAACGCCTTGCTCCTATAAGGGCCGAGTTACAAATCCTTTGTTGGTTACCTGCGATGAATTTCTTTTACAGGTCCAAAATATACCCAGATTGTTACAAATGGTAAGGGCTCAGGATGCCATGTGAGTTAAAGCGTTGGCTTTAATCTCACATGGTAAACCTATAGTGGCGAGTTCGATTCCCGCCTGAGAAATAGGAATTTATTTAGTTACGAACTCATTAAATAAAATCCTTAGCCCCCAAAGCTGACTAGAAGAGGGTGTTCACCTGTAGTCACCCTGTCCCAATTAGTCATAGTAACAAAAAGTGGACGTTAATAAATAGTAATAATAATTCAAAAGGGAAATTGTGATTTTAGGGTAGGATCCCAAAAAAGGTTCTTAAATAAATCCTTATAAACAGACGTTTATTATGATTTTAGGAAAAAGGAACTAGTAGAATGGGAATTTGTATGTCACATCTTCCTATTTTATTCTCTAGTGGACATTCTTTTTTTAATAATTACTGGACCCTTTTGAAAATTTGTTCTACAACTAATTCTGATTCATGAACTTCCACTTTCCTTTTAACAATTCTTTCCTTAATGATAATCATTGAAATAAATCTCTACAATTTGTGAATTTCAAATTACACCTATTTATGAATGCCATCAAATTGTTTGTCACAATTTCTCCTTTTTACCGACAGAAAAACCATTAATGCTTTTATAGTAATTTCTTTTCTTACTTAATCAGTAACTGTTATTAATTACAGTATCATATGCCTAAAAATGTCTAAAACCACTTCCGTTTTCAGTATCACACATTTTTAAATCAGTATCCCACCGTACATGTAGCCAATATGCTCTTCTGCTCTTGAAATGTCAGGAAAATGGTGTCTAGAATATAAATTCATTGGCAATAATAGCTGGTCGAGTACTAAAGTGAAGGTACCTGGTTTTTACATGCATGGTGGCTCCGATCAGCTGATTGATATAGAAAGATTTTGTATTTCTATTCATTAGTCGAGTAGTTAAAAATAGTATTAAAATACCATAAAATGTTTCTTTTTTAAGATATTTTCTATTTCTAGATGTTTTCTTCAATCATTCTTTTTAACGTATTTCTTTCTTTGCCTATTACTTTAACAATATCAAAATCAAAATTGTGTGTATTATTAATTGCATGTTTTACTAATGCAGTTTTATTTTCATATTTATCTAAACTGATAATATGCTGTTTTATTCGATTATTATTTTCGAAGAATTTGGGATGATTCCCTAATATATGAGCTTTCTCAGCCCATACAATGGATTCCGTATAGATTATGTATACAGAATTGTAGTGTTTAACGTACTCGTCTATCCTACTAAAACTTGATACTTCTTTATGAGCTTATATTAGAAGTTTTATCAGGAAGAGCTATAGATTATTATTTTATATGGAAAGGTTTTACACTTAAATATCGCCATATGATTTCAAATGGAGAATTATTAGAATATACAATTATTATTCGGGCATCGATCATTTTTGTGAAGCTCTGCTGAACATGGTTTATCTTCAACAGGATTGTCTGAGACAGAAGAGTTCAGTTTTTCTTTAAGTGTGTATGTCACCTTATATAGAGCTTTCGACGAATTCTATAATTCCAGGTATTTCGGAGTACTTTATTCCGTGCTTTGTATTATTATTTATTTATTTGAGATGCCGCTACAATGGCGATTCATCTTTTGACATATTTGAATATAATTTTACAAAATTAGATAAATATTAAAAATTTGACAATGCTAAATGTTATAAATGTACAAAATAGATAGAACCATGCCGCTACAATGGCGATTCTTAACATGCTAAAATATAATTTCACAAAATTAAATAAATATTAAAATTTTTACACAGCTAACATTTACAAATGTATAAAATGGACAAAACTAAATATAAATTGTTACTATATTTACAACAAAAGGGAAAAAACAAAATAAAAATAAAACAAACAAAAAAAAACTAAAAGAAAAACTATAAATAGTTAAACTGGAAGAAGGCAAAACTTATATTCCACAGTGCTTGCTATATATAACTTTCATAATTGTAGATAATAGTTTTTATATTTAATCAAATAATCCATTATTTCTTAAATACTTAAAAACATCATCTATAAATTGGCTACTGTCGGCCAGTAGTTCGCATACATTTGTGGGCCATGGGTACGTTTTCACTTGTGTGCAGTCAGTTAGTATGTGTTTTACAGTCAGCGTTCTATTGCAGTAGCGACATATAGGTTCATCTTCCCTGCTCATTAGATATGAATGTGTTAGTCTAGTGTGTCCTGTGCGTAGACGTGTAAGTACAATTTCTTCTCTTCTAGAGTGTCTATTACTTGAAGTCCAGTTGAGCGTGTTTGATTTGATTTCTCTAAGTTTACTGTCAGTGTTATACCATAAATTATTCCAGTCATTAATTAAGAGTTTTCTTATTTGAGAGAAAGCGTCTTGGTGAGTTATGTCCAAAAAATATATTTGTTCAAGTTGAGTTGATTGTTTGGCTGCTTTGTCTACTATATCACTTTGAGATATGACCACATGCCCGGATAACCAATAAATAGTAATGTGTTTTTTTAGTCTATGAATATTGTTAAAAGTTTCAATAATAAGGGGATTGGTGGAGTATATGTCTTCAAGTGACTTTATTGAACTTAATGAGTCTGTACAAATGACTGTGTCTCTTTTAGTAGTTGTGATGTTCGTTAGTCCTAAGAGTATAGCCTGTAATTCTGCCGTGTATATTGTATTGTAGTCATGTAGTTTTTTGTGCACACTATTGTCTCCTACAACTGCAGCATTGTAGATAGCTGCCCTATTTTACTTGTTAGAGTAACGGAAGCCGATGGTGGCACATCTGCCATCCATAGTTCGTGCTTGCTTTGTAGGTCACGGTGGATTCTGCAACTCAGGTGTTAATTAGCCTCTAAATCTGACGTAAGTATTCTGAGTCTCAAGATTGGACGAACCACCAGAGAAGCAGCTTCCAGCTAACCTGTAGAAGGAATTTTATTAAATTCTTTTATTTAGTCCAACATCTTCTTCAGTATGAAGAAGACCTTTAGTATAAAGGTCTGGACTAACGGTGATTTACCTAATGGTTCCACGACAAACAGTGTTAGAAGCGTAAAAATCGTTCTACAATGAATATCTTCTAATACTCGTAAGTTATATTTATTTTTCCATTGTACCAAAGTACCTGGCGTGAAATAACATAAACTTATTTTTTCTATTTCTTGTCGTTGGGAGTAGCAGTGAAATTGTAGAGATTAGTACAAATCACGTTCTTGGCCTAAAAAGTAACTTGGCTCCGGATAGAGCTTTTCTAAAGACAAAAGGTAAATCGGTTATAGTGCACTTGATATACATGTTTCTCTGGGTGGGCCATTCTATTTCAGTTCAACACTCTTTGAATTAAAATTTTTCCTGACCATTTTAGAATTTCCTAAAATTCTGAGAAGAAGAAAAATAACAAATTTTATTTTTATATCTCAAACGGTTTCCGAAATACAGCTCTCTAAATTTTTGAAAACAAAAACACTCAAAACTTTAAATCTGGATCGGTAGCCTTTATGTAGTATTTTACAGGATACAATATGCATTTCATCCATTTTCAAATAAAAAATGTCACTTGTCGATATAGGTATCCAACTAACTAGCCTGCAGCTTTCTCATCCGCCCTTCACCAACGGCGCTCACAGTTTAGTTCTAAGGGAATTCGATGAGAGACGTTTACCACGATACCTAAATTGTAAACAAACCTGGCCGCGGGTGTTTTATAGTTAACCCAACTATAAGTTTAGTGATTTTATGCCAGTCGCCTGTTGATACTGGGGATTTATTTAGTATACAAAAGCAATGCTAAGCAACACTGATAGTAGGTTTGCTAACACAATTAAGCAGCTATGAAAAGTTCTTTTTTGCTGTGTACCGATAGGAACCTTCTCTGAAAAAGCTCAAGAAAGCAGAAACAAATATTTCAAAAACTGTCACCTATTCCATTCCCGAGGAAGTACAGACGAAAAACAATGAATGAAGACATTTTCAATTCAATCATGTTTTTTTTCTGTTCCCTGACCTACAAATCTAGGATCTCAGTCCAAAAAAAGGATTTAAGTATCACTGCTATAGAATTGATTTCCGAAACAACGACTTATTTTTGGAATTTCTGTTAAAAATTTTTGTATGGCAGTGTTTCCAAGACTTAAGACAATTATTCCTTTCTTGATACTGTTATTTTACGATATTGACCTAAATTTAGTTATAAGTTATTTATTATGTACGCCAGTAATGAAAAGAATTCTATTTATGAAAAATATATATAATTATATAAAGAAAAATTCCGAGAAGAGTTTGGCGATCATCAATTTAAGGTTCAGGGTTTCTGGGTTGAATCAATAGGAACAATCCCTTGAAAAGACTGTAGAGTTTGTGAAGAAAGTTGGGATTGAAGATGAAGATTGACACCCCCTAACTGAATCATATTTATATGTTGACAAATTATTATTGATTACATTTGAATATATGTTATTATATATCTATATATATATAAAATTGTAACCTCTGTCTGTACATTGATTTTTTTCGCGAAATTTCACGATAACTTTTCATTTCACATGTCATAGACACCATAACTGCATTTTGTTTCTTTCGTGTCTGTTTGTTTGTTTGTTTGTTTCTTACCTTTTCACGCATAAACGGCTGAACCGAATTTTATGAAACTTGGTATGTATATTACTACTAACCCAACTTAGACTTAAGACTATATTAATGTCCTCTGAGACGAACAGGAGTGGGGGTTATAAGGGAGGCCTGAAATTAAAAATAGCGATATTTTGTTTCCTATTGGTTTTTCGGCAAATATGAACATAACAAAAGTTGTTTATTTTGGTTTTTAGAGTAACTTTTGTAATATTTATTTTTGTCTATTAACAAAGTATAAACGAGATATACACTATAAACTAAAGCGGGAGTCAACTATTTCATTGGGCGCTAACGATTAAACCGAAATTAAAAAAACTCGGTATGTCAATTAGCATTAATTCTTCCATGATTATAAGCTATATTAAAATTTTTAGGTTAGAACGGGAGTGGGGGTTATAAGGGAGGCCTGAAATAAAAATTCGCGATATTTCATTGTCTATTTGTTTTTCGACAAACATGCACATAGCAAAAGTTGTTTACTTTGTTATTTAGATTAACTTTTGTTTTATACATTTCTCCAGGAACAATGTGTGGAGCAAGTGATTTGCGTAGAAATATTGATATGCTCAACAATTCATTCCAATTTGAACTATGAGGTACCTCACCTGGAAAAATTAATTCAAATCTATGTTAATATTTTGTCCTTAATAACGGAAATCTATGCATAATGCACAGAAGACGGAAAATATGACAATTTGGAGGACAGTGAAGACTTACATAAAAAATTAATTTTATTATTAACAAATGCGAACAACGGGTATTAACCCAAAACACTGGGACGGGTAATTGTCAAAATATTCTGCAAACTAACGCCTTGCCAAAAAAAATACCATCACCATTCAGCCTCAAATCAATTCCCGGGCGAAGCCGGGTATCTAAGCTAGTATATATATATATATATATATATATATATATATATATATATATATATATATATATATATATATATATATATATATATATATATATATGTATGTATATACAAATATTTATTTTTAGGCATTGATTTTTTTTTATTATTTATCATTTTTTGTCTTCTTTGTATCTTTATATTTTTATTTTATATTCTTATTATATATATTTTTTGCTCAATTTATGTTGGAAACATATTACATTTATTTTAACTCAACTTTTATCTCATTGACATTTACTTTTATTTAATATTTTTTAAATATCATATGGTTTATGATTTAGCTGTGTTTTCAGTAACCCACTATTGGTGAGCTGCAACGCTTAATTTTTTAATATATTGTTTTTCTTCTTCTTTTTTTCCATTTCAATAAATAAATTTATTAATTATTTTATTTATGCTCACTTTCTTTTTTCGGTTACAGAATGGTCATAATTAGTCCAATAATGTAATAAATAAAACAAATTCGATTAAGAAAATTCAAAGAATGCATGAAATGAGAAATTTTTTTGCTTGGTGCTCTCCAGAGTACAAATAAAGTTTTTCTTTTAGAGAAAATAAATAACCTAAAAATTGTGTAAAAACCCATATTTAGTAATTAAATATCTTTAATAAAACCGTATTAATTAATTAGAGTGGGAAATGTTTTAATTCCATTCAGCATCCCACCAAAAATATAATTCCATGACTAATTTCCATGTTACCGCTCCAGCGGCCACACTTTTGGTTCGTTTAAATGTATCATGAAAAATGCATAATCAATTCGGTGACGTCTGAAAACATCGTTAGTAGCTGTTCGGACTTGCAGGGAAAAGTTTGGTTTCAAAAAGGAGTAAAACTCACTTTTGAAATGTGTTGACTAGTGACAAATGTTATATAATCAATATTGTTGATAATAGGATGAGTATTTGTCTCTGCGTTTTCAACCTTCTCTTAGACAAATTTCTCAGTCAGTTAAGGCTTATTATATCACTAATCATCTCATGGCAATGTAAAGTTTTGTTAAATTGACGGTGTGCAAAGGATCCTAACTAGAGGACTAGTTAAGAATAGGATCTAATATGAAACAATATTTATCCGATTTCAGTCCATGGTAAATCTACTTACGCACCCACTGAGTGATGGCCTTTTGTTATGTTATTATATTAATTAGTCGTTAAGTAAAATGAGGAGAGATGAAAATTAACGATTCGCGGCATTTGTAAGGATTTTAGAAGTATTTTATCTTTGGAGGGTGTTGGAGGGGGAGATTGAGTAGTGTAGTATAGAGGAGATATTGTGGAGTTAAGGTGTTGACCATACTAAGGACTAGGGAGATAGCTGGTCGTCTTAGCCAGCCAGTCCAAAGCAAATTTACCAAGGGACACTCTGCCGAGCCAGCCTCCTTCTCCCTATAGCCTCCCTTTGGCTTATCGACATTTCATTAACTACCACACATTTGACACCATTAAGACAACCCATACACCCCTGCTCCCCCTCTCTCCCCCCACCCCAATTCCTGATATTCTCTCTCTCTCTCTCTCTCTCTCTCTCTCTCTCTCTCTCTCACACACACACACACACACACACACACTCCAACACACTCACTCTCTCTCTCTCGCTCACTCTCCTTCTCTCTCTAGTTTCACCTCCCTTTCCCTCAAACTGACATTATCTTTTTTTTTATCGTTTCCTAGCAACATCTCTCTTTCTCTCTCACTCTCTCTCTCTCTCTCTCTCTCTCTCTCTCTCTCTCTCTCTCTCTCTCTCTCTCTCTCTCCTCCCCCCTTTCTCTTTCTCAGAACTCATACACACAGCAATAAACACACACACAAACTTACGCTTAAGTACTTATTAGAAGTAAAACCTGTATCCACCCACTGTCGTGTCTGTGGCATAACTTTGGCTTTCTGTCTTTTGAAAATATTAAAACAACCACAGAAATCTATTATAGTAAAGAAGTGAATTTTGAAAATGGTCGAAATCGGTTTTTCCCCCATTGTAAATTTTGCTGCGCTTATATAATCCCACATATTCAAACCAATTTTTTTCGTGAAGTGTTTTTTAATCATTGCCAACCCTAGTGAAATATAGAAATCATAACTTGTCTCCGCAAGTAGGAAATCTGCCATACGTATCACTTGCATGACTAATTTTAAGGAAGGAATGTGCTTCGGAGAATGGACGGATATATATATATATATATATATATATATATATATATATATATATATATCTTTATATATATAATTCTACTGTGCGTGTGTATGTCACTGAACTCCTCCAAACGGCTTGACCGATTTGAATGATTTTTTTGCACGCGTTTGGGCGACGCCCTGGATGGATTAGCGTCACAAATAAGCCAGGCATTGGAACAGGAGGGGGGGGGGTCGTAAGGGAGGCCTAAAATTAAAAATAGCGATATTTCGTTTCCTATTGGTTTTTCGGCAAATATGCACTGTTTAAAAGTTGTTTATATTGTTATTTTGAGTAACTTTTAGCAGATTTCCCTTAAGGGAAATCAGCTATTGAGGTTGTACTCATGACGGAATTTTCGAAATTGTTTTTCAAATGTCCATCGATCCTACCTAGTAGATGACGAAAATGAGGTCCGGTAAAAACTGTATATATATATATATATATATATATATATATATATATATATATATATATATATTTGCCTGTTACCGCTCTAGCGGTCGAAATTTTTGTTTGATCGTTACCAAACTCGATATTTAGTCGTTTTATGTAAAAAGAAAGATCAAGTTCGTTAATGGCTGAAATCGCACCAGTAGAAGGGGGGGGGTTTAGAGGGGAGGATTTTCTACAATTCGAAATATTTCCGTTACTATACGTCGGATCGAAAAATTGTAGAGAATCATTCTTATTGCAAATTAAATTTACTATAAATATTGTTATACACATTTATTTTCTATCTTGAATATTAACCGAGATATTTGCACTTTTTGGGGTGGATAACGGATGAGAGTGATTTTCCCGCCAAAAGCTAGGTCGGCTGTTTTCTTAACTCTTCGGCTCTCGTGAAATTTCTCTACTGTAAAACTTCACGTGGGAAATCTGCTTAGTTTACGCAGCCCCTGCGTGACGGACTTTTGTTATATTCACTTTTGTCGTATAACAAAGTATAAACGAGATATACACTAAAAAGTAAAGTGGGAGCCAACAATTTTATTGGGCACTAACGATGGAACCGAACTTAACAAAAATCTAAACGTAAATTAGCATTTATTCTTCCGTGATTATAAGCTATAAGTATTATTTTTTTTAGGTTCGAACGGGAGTGGGGGTTTACTGAAGGCCGAAAACTAATATTTATTAGATATATGTCACTGAACTCCTCCTAAACGGCTGGACCGATTTGAATGATTTTTTTGTATGCGTTTGGGTGACGCTTGGATGGTAAAGATTCACAAATCAGCCCGGCAGATGGAGCAGGAGTGAGGGTCGTAAGGGAGGCCTAAAATTAAAAATAGCGATATTTCGTTTCATATTGGTTTTTCTGCAAATATGCACTGATAAAAGTTGTTTATTTTGTTATTTATAGTAAATTTTGTTATATTCACTTTCGTCGTATAACAAAGTATAAACAAGATATAGTAAAGTAGCTTTTGTTTTCAACATAATATTATAAAATTTAATATCCTAATCGCTTGAAATATCATGCAGGACAACGTCTGCCGGGTCCGCTAGTATATATATATATATATATATATATATATATATATATATTCCATTTGCTCAGTAATATATTTCAATTACAAAATTAGTTTTGTGGCTTGTATAGTTTTACTCATTTGGAAATACGAGACTTACACTATCCCCATGGTACCTAAGATGTTAGTATAGACCCATTGCAGATATACAAGGTTCTGATAAGGCAATAGACTGCATGACGTAAATACAAGAAGCTCAAGAACTAATAAAAGAGCAATGAAACTTTATGAAGACAAACTCCCATGAAGCCGTGGGGAAGGTGGGATGAGTGGTGATTTAGAATTAGTGGTTAGAGGTTGCGTGTAAATGAGGACATTCCAGAGGCCATCTTGCTATACGACTCAACGCCCCTCTAAGTTATGTCCTGATCCTGAAAAGGCCTGCTGTTGCTCCGAAACGAATCACGACTTAGATAAAGGACCCTATTGTTCTTCAATGTATTATCTCTGAGCTTTCCTTACTCAACGAACGGCTCCCACTGCCCCTTTAGTACACTATTGATTTAAATTTATATGTTAGGAGGCTGTACACAAACTTTCAATATCAGATCTGGTATCATTAAACCATATCTTTGGAAACGATTGATTGTGATCAATTAATAAATATTATCTCTGGAATATGCTGGATGGTAGAGGAACCAATTGATAAGGATCAATAAGAAGGCCAAGTCCTCTACTGTTTTTCACACTGAAAAACAGTAGAGGACTTGGCCTTCTTATTGATCCTTATTCATAAATATTAATTCGAAAATCATAATAATCTATCATATATTCTTATGTACATATCTCTGTCTCTCTGTCTCTCTCTCTCTCTCTCTCTCTCTCTCTCTCTCCTCTCTCTCTCTCCTCTCTCCTATCTCTCTTTCCTCTCTCTCTCTCTCTCTCTCCTCTCTCTCCTATCTCTCTTTCCTCTCTCTCTCTCTCTCTCACACACACACGCACGCACGCACGCACGCACGCACGCACGCACACACACACACACACACACACACACATATATATATATATATATAAGTTTCTCAGTCAACAAGACAGATTAAACAGAGAGACCGTATTGTACAGAACTTCAAATCACAAAAATAATATTGAATATAAAGAGAGAAAGAATACTGAAGGAAAGAAAGCTAGAGATGAGAAGGAGGTGCGATTGGACATGATCTTCGATGCTTTCGAAAATCATTAGTATTATAACATCAAGGACCTTGTTACAAAAATACGTCAGCCAGTTGTTAATTTGATGGAAATCCTCGAGGAAGTATGCAATTATAATTTGAAGAATCCTCATAAGAATATGTGGGAATTGAAACCTGAATATAGGCAATACAAAGAAACTGAAGCTGCTAGTTCGTCGACAAGCGACCAACAGTCATTTGGAAGATTAATCATCCTTTATATTTTATATATATATATATATATATATATATATATATATATATATAAACGTTTATTACGTGGTACGTTTATTACAAAATCAGTAATAGACGTTGTTTATTAGAGTCCTTTTGGATTGCAAAACTAAACGGACAAAAGCTTCAGAGTTTTTATCACTGTACAATGTATTTAACAATGCACTGCACACTTGGTTAATTATTCTTAATTACTACTCACAGTATGCACTGATAGCTTCACTGGTCTTTTTATTACAGAGTCCAATAACTCACTCACGATCACTGAAGTTCACAAAAACACGACACTGCACTGATCTTCGTAACGATAACTTTACTGCACTGTCCTTTACTTAAACACGGCACTACACTGTTCTTGTCGTAAACAAGGCACAAGACTGTTCTTTACATAAAACACTTTACCGCACTGCAACTAAGAAGCACTGTTCACTAAAGCAGCTCTGAAAGCGCTGCTGAGAGCTGAGAACAAACTAAACACCCGGGACGAGCTGAGCCGCTTTTATAGCCGGGCGGTAAACTTCAAAGGGGAATTATCTAGACACGTTGGGTATTCTCGAGAACGGGCTAGACCAACTTTCGGCTCCTTTGATCCAGTTCGTACTTCATAAATATATGATTAACTCTGTTTAATTTTGCATATAGGTTGTTTTCACAACACGAAATAAATACCGGCGAAGCGAGGCCTATAAATGTTAGTATGGCTTATTATAAGCGAGGCCCTAGAAATGTTAGTATGGCTTATTATAAGGAAGGCGTTAGTGCTAATACACATACCGAGTGTTTTATTTAGTTCGGTTGAGTCTTTTGTGTCAAATAAAATTGTTGACTCCCGCTTTAGTTTATACACTTTCTTAAAAGACAAAAATAAATATCACAAAAGTTACTCTAAATAACAAAATAAACAACTTTTGTTATATGCACATTTCCTCAAAAGCTATAGGAACCGAAATATCGCTATTTTTAAATTCAGGCTTCCCTTAAGACACCCACTCCTGTTCGTCTTAGAGAAAATTAATATAGCCTAAAGTCTAAGTTGGGTTAGTAGTAATATACATACCAAGTTTCATAAAATTCGGTTCAGCCGTTTATGCTTGAAAAGGTAACGAACAACAGACAAACAAATAAACAAACACACACGAAAGAAACAAAATACCAGTTATGGTGTGGTGGACATGTGAAACGAAAAGTTATCCTGAAAATTCGCGAAAAAAATCAATGTACAGACAGAGGTTACAATTATATATATAAATATATATATATATATATATATATATATATATATATATATATATATATTCTGTTACCACTGTCGTAATTATTGTTTTATCGTTACCAAATTCGATATATTAACTAAAGATCAAGTTGTTAATGGCTGAAATCGGACCAGATATATGCAAAAAAAGGGGGGGTGGATGAAAAGACTATCATAAAAATAAATAAATTGAAGAATTAGATATGGTACATACCAATTTCATATAGAGGGGGAGCAGGGAGCACGAACTTTATGCATTACATATGCTTTTTTTTTTTTTTTAAATACTTATTTTAATAGTTTTAATTTTAATGTTTATTTAATAGTTTTAATTTCAATGTTTATTTAAATAATTTTTTTTGTTTTTAATAGCTTAATTTAAATGTTATTTTAATAGTTTTGTTTCAATTTAATAGTATACATTTTTGATATTAATAGTCTTAGTCTATTTAATAGCATTGCTTTAGTAATTATTCATTTAGTGATAATTTATTTTAATTTTAATTGTAGTCTTGTATACCTGTGATACCGGTAAGTAGGTTTCAAGGCATACGGCGGAGAACTCCCCATACTTAAGGGTTGAAACAGAAAATATAAAAGTAACAGAAAAAAAGAAAATGAAGGAGAAATACTGAAAAAAGTAAAGTACAAATAAAAAAAAAGAAGGAAAAGGAAAAAAATAAAAAACGGCATAGTGTGCATGTGTTTGCGATTTCCCATGGTTATACAAACACATCTAATTTTTCAATTTATTTATGTTTGTGATATAGTCTTTACATCCACCTCCCCTTTTTTGGGAAATGTTTTGTATATTTACGACCATTTTACATATAACAGAAAATATTATGCTTCTTCATAATTGTTCACAATTTTGTTTACTTCTTTTGTTTTTTTGTTCATTGATCAGCTCTGAAGAAGGGAACCAATGGTGCTGGAAACTGTAAGCACTCTTAATAAAATTCTACATTTGAAGAATTAAGAAACTATATATTAACCGTCACCTAACAATCCTCTACTAGCATAAAATTTTAATTTTTTAGACTATTTATGGAGCATTCCGGGATTTAAGTTAAGGTTTTCCCCCAACACTTTAACGTAGGTTAAATAATATATCAAACAGATGTTACTACCACTTTCTTTTCCGGCACCCAAACTCAGTTTTTAGCAAGAGATAATGAAAAACCATGCAATAAAATGCTTCCCAAAAAATGAATGATTCATATTGGTATAAAATGAATAAGCCTGAGACAAATACCAAGAGAATGCAGAATAAGGAATAAAGAAAATCGGAGGAAGGTCAAAAACATTATGTCCGTCACTTAGAGCCCAAGACACTCCAGCTCCAGACATCTGACTCAGCAACTGTATTTCTACTATATTTATTCTCTCTCTTCGTCCCACTTAATTGTCTTCTACCTTCCATTCCATGCTCTACAATTTTTGTCTCTTTTTACTAATAATTTTTTTTGTTTTGATAAGTTAACTTGAATTGGAAGTTTGATTGGAAAATCACGCTATAGAGAAGGACTGGAAATGAACAACAAAATCAGAAGAAACTAACATTTTCCTCGGATGAAGGACTACTCACACAACGAACTGTGAAAATTGTAGGGGGGGGGATGTATTATTTGACTTCAATGCCGGGGAAAAAAAAAACTTTTTAAACAGTCGTTATCTATTGACTACGTTAGTAACAAAACTCATTATATATATATTTGTAACGTCTCTCTGTAAATTGATTTTTTTTTTTTTAAATTTCAAGATACTTTTTCGTTTCACATGGAATGGAATCGATATCAACCATTTTTGGCTTTGGTGTCTGTTTGTTTGTCTTTTACCTTTTCAAATCAAAACTACTGAACTGAATTTTATGAAACTTGGCACGTGTATTACTACTAACACAACCTAGACCATAGGCTATATTAATTTTCCCAGAGACGAACGGGGGGGGGGGGGAGAGAGGTTGTAAGGTAGACCTGAGCAGAAAAATCGTGATGTTGCGTTTTCTATTTCTATTATAATTCGGTAAACATGTCCATAAAAAGTTGGTTATTTTGTTATTTAATGTAATTTCTGTTATACACACTTTCCGAAGTGTACGTCGTATTCCGAAGTATAAATGGGATTTAAGAGTTTATTTAAGAAAACTCTAGCGGAGGTCAACTATTTCATTGGGCACTAATGATTGAACCAAACATAGCAAAACTCGGTAAGAGAATTAGCTCTTTCATGATAATAAGCTATATTAAAACGTCTAGGTTCGAACAGAGAACGATTTCTAAGGTAGGCCTGAAATAAAAATTCGAGATATTTTGTTTTCTTTTGATTTTAAGGCAAACGTGTACATAACAAAATTTATTTTTTGTGTTATTAAAAGTAACTTTTGTTTTAAACATTTTTCGTAAATCAATGTACGAAGAAAGTAATTTGCGTCGAAATATTTATATACTCAATAATTCCTTCCAATATGAACTACCAGGTTCCTCACCTGGATAAATAAATTAAAATCTATGTTAATATTTTATCTTTAATAATTCAAGTCTATGTTATTTTTTTAGCAGGTTGCTCCAAAACTAAAATATTCTGCCACTCTCTCTTCTCCCAGCCATTAATTAATGAGAAATATCTGTTTCCCCATAAATATATGTAATATTTTATTGACTTAAAACATGAAACTTATTAAAATAAACGCTTCTAGTATTCTGAAGATAATGTAATCTGATTTTTTAACTTTTTGCAATATAAGATACAATGTTTTTATTCTAAGGGGACGATATGCTATGTTGATGTAAGGTGGCATTTGGATTATTTTACTTTAGCCCTATAGTACGAGAATAGAACACTGCAGTGTGCCTTCCAAGTTTTTTTTTTAGTTTAAATTAAAGTAGACGTATCCACTTCAACAATGGTATGTAATAAATCCAAATTAAGCATAGAGTTTAGGAACTAATTTGATGATGGTACTGTTTATATAAAATTCCTCAAGGCTAGAAATATTTAGTTTCTGACGTTTATAATGAATGTTATCATTTGTTTATGAATGACGTTGTTTATGAATGACGTTGTATTTTAAGAAAGAGTTTTATAAGAATTGTAGCTCAATGGAATTAATGCCTGAGCCCACATCTCCGGCATCCAGTTTTAACCAATTGCCACTAGGGACCCCAGCTGATATGTAATTTCGTGATTATAATTAGAAAAATTATTTTTTGTTTTGTAATGGATAAATCACTACTCGAATTAGATTTATAGAGTTAGGCATAGTGTTAGAGCTAAGCTAGGAAGGACCATTCAATGACATCTGTTGGGTCAGAAATAAACCAATATTCATCTGACACAGTATTGCATAATAATTGTAAATTAGCTCCACTAAGCAACTATATTTTAAACATCAAAACATACTAATCGCATATGAGGCGATTTTTCTAAAATATATAATGTTAATTATAGATAAGATTCTTGTCTAGCACATCACAACTTTTTGAGACTGAAGTTGGTGAACGACAAGGTTGCCTATTAAGTCCACTACTATTCTGTCTATTCATAAATAATTTGGAAGATGAATTGGGGTATGGCTGCAACATTGATGGAAGAAGCATTAAACTCGTAGCATACGCGGATGACATTGCAATCTCTCAAAGAATCCAAAAGATCTACAATCAATAATGAACAATTTGGAGAAATGCTGGAGCACGTGGAACCGAAAATTAGCTTCGAAATTAAAGCGGCAGAGAAGTTAAGTACTACAAAAGTTGCAATAAACATGGCGTGGAGAGGCTTTTTGCCAGACCGGATGTGAATAATCGGCAAACATTTGTAGTCTTTAAAGTTATTGTGAAGGCTGTGATGTTATACTGTGTCCAAGTTTGGGTCTTCAGGCAGTCCGACACAGTGCAGAAGCTCGTGCGGTTTTTCATCAAAAAAGTCTTAACACTCCCAAAAAGCACTGCAAATTATGCGCTGAAGGCGGAGACAGGTTCGTACTTTACGTGTGTACAGTACGTAACTCGGCAAGCATCTGAGCTTTATTAGTAAAGTTTTGACTATGTCAGATGGCAGATTTCCAAAATTTCTACCTGCGGAAATGGAAATTCTTATGGTTTTGGGGAAGTGCCAGAGAGGTACATATCCACTTTCAATAACATCTGTTGGGTCAGGAATAAACCAATGAACATCTGGTACGGTATTACGTAATAATTGTAGCTATACTTAGCAACATGATTTTAAACATCAAAACATACTAATCGCATATGAGGCGATTTTTCTAAAATATATAATGTTAATTATAGATATGATTCTTGTCTAGGAGGTGGAATAGGAGAGTCTCGATAAGACTGAGGTAGGAGTATAAGGGAGACATAGATTAGACAGGCCCCTAAAAGATTTACTCCCCTACTTGGCCCTGGAGGGGAAGGGCTGCTCCTAATGTATGATATAAGGAGCCTTTAGGACTACTATATCTCAATACTGTCCCTTTACTCTCGGTCAAAACTGAAATATCACAAGGCATTCCCTCTCTTCCCCCCTGTCTTTTTATTCTCCACTCACTCATACTCTCTCTCACCCGCCTCTGGTCACACACAAGCTCAAAAAATGAAACACATATTTACGGCAATGCTCCACCTCAGCAGTGACTCCGGCTATAACCATACTCCAAACCGCGCCCCCACACCCATACTCAGATGAAGACAATCTTTCAAGATATTTTACCTCACTTCGAGGGAGGAGAAAATGGAAATGTATCTCTCAAAGGAAAGGCAAGCTCAATATCTTATAAAGTATAAATTTATGCAGAAAGAAAATGTTTTTATATTTCAACAGAGCTCCTGAATAAATACGACTGACTATTCGTTCTCACTATATATAAATAATGACAACTTATGTTAATCTAAAAAATAGTAAAAAATATTAAAGATTTTCTTATATTTGTGAGAATACTATTTTATTGAAGAATAGAACAGGAACAGGAGCTGTTTCTTTTCAGGATGCGTAAACTACGCAGATTTTCCTTGTTCATACAGATATCGAGATCCGACAATCTATTCTCTATGATTTACTCTAAAGAAACAAATCTTCACAAAAAAGGAATTTAAACGTTCACGTAAGATTTTAGTCATAAAACAGCACTAAATGAAAATCGCATTAGCAGGAGTAGAGGTATTAAGAATGAAGACACACTTTCTATAGTGAGAATATTCAGAAAAAATTTACTCTAAATTTCTGTATCGAAGATCAATTATACGAAACACCATTATCGATTTTTATCAACATGATAAACACTTTAGTATTTGAATGTGGAAGGAGGTGGGACTTTACGCCTGTAATCAATAAGCAGGGGCAGGCAGGATAAAAATATATGGTGAATCCTCTTAACTAGAATAGGAAAGTCGATGAGCGAAAAATATAGGTTGTGTACGAGTTAATTTAAAAACTCCAGGAAAATGAACAAATGTTCTTGGGGGATAAAAGAAGAATATTTCCGAACGCCATTAAAGCCACACAGCGCATGTGCTTTTCCAAAACAAAGTCACCTAGGATACAACATGAGAAATGAAGGCTGTTAGTGCTATGTGTATAGCATTCCCTAAGATGGCGCCAAAATGATATTTTTTAGCACCAACATTCCTTTAAGGCCAACAAAAATTCAACATTGTTAAAAATTAAAAACGTACTAAAGTAATAATAAATAAAATGTAAAACGGCGATAGATGAAGATTTGAAAGCTTTATTACACTTATTATTTTATGATAAAAATGGAAATTATTTCCTTGGAATCTTCCATTGAAATCGTTTCAATGTATTGAATAAGTTTGTTGTTGAGTTTGTTTTAAGGTATTGAATTTGGAATACTAATTGAAATATTTAGTAAAAATCCTTTATGCCACAAAGGAACATTCTCTTAATTTCCTTAAACTAAGTACATTTCCGTTTTATTGCATTTTAATTTGTACGTCAAAAGTGCGGGGCATAAATTTAAGCAAACCATATTGACAGTATATGTGTATGTATTCATATTGTAATGTATTAGATTATTGTGAATTTCAGAAGAACAGGGGGGAGGGGTACTGTGTTACTTGATTATATTTGGTTAACCTTAGCCCATAACTAAAAGATATTTATCTTCAATTATCGTAACCAGTTAGTAAAAATTGTCAGATGTGAATTTCACGGATTAAATACAAGTAATTTCCTTCAATATTCAGAATTTAACAAAGGTAATATTTGTATTTATATTATTATGATGGGATAGGGACCGTATTGGCGCTATCAGTAGTTATTAGTTTTTTGTTCTCATGTATTTTCAATTTTAGTATAGGTTTTATATTGTAAATACTCATAAGCAACGGAATCATTTTATTTTCACAGGGGAAGCTATTTGGAATTAAGTAGAAACACTTAAGAAAAATGAAAGAGTTCAAATAAAAAATGAATGTACTCGGAGGCTTCCACGATCTGATACATTAACATTAATACAATCTTCCTGGTTGGACCGTGTGATAGTGGTATAATTTGCCAAGCTTTCGCTTCATCTTGCTGTGAGCTTCTTCATGGCTAACTCAAGGGGAGTGATAGGAGGTACTATATAGGAGGGTCCGGTAGACGAGGCCGGAGCCTGCCTTGCTATTATCCGGTGAACATCTTCCAGTCCCTTCAGAACTTGGTGGGTTCATCCGGGTTCTTCTTGTGGATTCCAATTTTTACAGAGTTTGTACCAATCTCCTTTGTTGTTGTTGTTGTTAGGTTTTTTGATTATTTCTATTGCTTCACGAATGGTCCTCTGGCAAACGTTTTCAATTTTTGCCAAAGTCTTGGTGTCTTCAAATTTGATATAATGATTCATGCTGTGGAAATGTTCAGCAAACGCCGATTTTTCTGTTTGTTGCTTCTTTACACAGGTTATTGTTCCTTGATTCTGGTGCTGATCTGTTTCACCAATGTATTCAGTCCCACATGAACATGGTATGGTATAGATTCCTGGTTTTCGGAGATGTAGGTCTTCTTTAGGGTTGGGGAGCATCTGTCCAATTTTTCTGTCTGTTGTGTAGGTTGTCGGATATCATACTTGTTGAGGATTCTTGTAGCTTTTTCGGTCGTACCTTTAACAAATGGGATTGTTACTTGTGGTCTTCTCTCTTCTTAGGTTTCCCCATTTGTCTGGTCTTCCTTGACGAGCTGCTTACTAATGAAGTCATCACTGTATCCGTCATTTCTGATGTTACTAAACATAGAGGTATATCCTTCTTGAAGGCCATTGCAAAGATTTTTACTGGTTTGTTTTTCACAGATTGACGGACTGGGTCGAACATGAAAACATCTTGAATGAATACCAAGCAGGCTTTAGAAAAGGCTATGGAACAGTTGACCAGGTGTTTAATCTTTGTAATATTGCGGAAATAACAAGAAGTAGCTGCAGGAAAAAGCTCTATTGCGCGTTTATAGATTCCCTTGCCGTTGAGACAGAGTGACAGAAAGGCCCTTTGGTTTAAGCTATACGGCTATCGACCAAATTTGTTTCTATTCTCAAGAATCTATATGAGAGAACTTGCGCTTGCGTCATCAGAACTTATTGAGACTGAAGGTGTACGAAAAGGTTGTCTATTAAACCCATTACTATTCTGCCAATTCGTAAATGATTTGGAAGATGAATTTGGTTTTGGCTGCAACATTAATGGAAGAAGTATTAAACTCCTGGCCTAGTCCTGAAGGAGCTCAGGATAATTCATTTCAAAGAACCCTGAGTCAGGAAGAAGTGGTCAAGGTGCTGAATGGTGAGGATCGGATGAACCTCGTGGCATAATATATAATGAGTGCGGGCCGCTACTGGAAACATCTACTCCATGAATATAATCTGTGAATAAGTTGCTTATTAGTTATTTGTTATAAGATTTTAGATGGTTTGCTATTTTGTAAAATAATTCATAAATTATAATTGTAAAAATAATACAACACGAAACATTATTCGAAGTATGGGAATATTTTAAATTATTTTAAGTACGGGAGTACATTATTTTAAGTATGAGTACAATAATTAACTCTAAAAGTAACCGAAATTGGGCTGACAGTATTTTAAGCATGACCTAAAAATGTTAAGGCTGAATTTATTATGTTAATATTGAAAAAGAATAAACTTTATTATTATTAATAACGGCCTCCGCTGGCAGAATTGACGATTGTATTTCGTGTTGTTTAATTTATTTTTTTCATTTTAAAAACCAATAGTAATTCGTTCGTAAGTGGATTTCAAGGACTCATGAGATATACTAAAACTAAATTTTATGAGCAAATGAGGTTCTTGGGGTTCTATGGAAAATAGCGGATCATTTTTTCAAGAAGCCTCACAAAATCTTGAAAGGGAATCCCAGTACTATTGGTTATACAATATGATAGCCAGATTAGATTCTTTCTATACATAGACTGTTGTGCTTTTGGAAATAATTTATTTTGTGCTTTAAATAGGATGGCGTGCGTTATAAGGGCTACAGTTGATACGTGATAAGTAGAGGGTAATCGATGGTAGACTCTGCTGGAAGGAGTTACCCCTAATAGAGCTGACTTGGCAGACTATTGTAATAAGGGATAAATATTAGAAGGTAGTAGGCCCCACCCCACTCTTCTATTAAATATTTAAACTACTATTACATAGCTTAATTTAACACAGTATTAGCTTGAATTATAAGGGAACCCGGGTTAACCTTAACACTTCAACCTCCCTCTAAACTCCGCCTCAACCCCAGCTTCGTGTGAATATCTTATTCTATATCCCTCGCTTTAATAATAGCCATAAATCTAGTTTAGGTTGGGCAATAAATCAAAATAGCAAGAGTAAAAGAACCTGATTGCAGCCTGTATCGTTTTGAAGCCTATTAAGGTTTTTTTGAGAGGACTCGATTCGAATTCTTGTTAAGATTGCTAGGCTTTTAAAAGTTATTAGGTGCTCGCCGTTGCCTGAATGAAATAAAACCGATGTAATCTCTAATAATTCATATGACTTCCCTGTACTCCTAATAAATTAAATAAACAACATGTTTGGTTGAACTTCATTTACAATTACTTCATTTGAATGTGATCTTCTATATCTCCAGAGTTGGAAGAGAAGAGGCTGGTATTGGGGTGGTATTAAGTAATGCACCGGACCGACAAATGCTATTGCGCATCATTTACAGATCATTTCACGATAAACACAAAACGCCATATACAGGTTTTTTGTATCTCTTAAACGTACGGAGTAATTTCTTGTAAGTCTTTCTCTTCCCACCCCCGCCTTAGTCACTTCATTTTTACTCTCCACTGTAGTCCAAAGAGTACACTTTAACAGTAAAGTAGCTGTTTTGCATCTATGGTGATAGACATTAACATCTAACTATGTACGTTATAATAGAAGAGCATTTTAACCAGTATTATAAAAAAAATAACACGTAAAATTGCACAGTCATCATTACTGACAGCGTTTAAAAAAAAAAAAAAAAAAGCCACAGACGTAGCATTCCTGATTCATATATATCGATGAGGGGTGAAGGAGTCTTGGCGACAGCAATAAGCAAGGATTTGAATAGAAAGAAGTGGTTGGGGTCCCCAACAGGAGGAAAGCTGAAGTGTGGCGGGCGGGACAAAGAGCGGCTAATCTCTCCGAGATCAAGGCAATAAGGGCTTTCGCTGACAATAACCACTCACCTCTAGATCTCGCCACTACCATCGCTATCCAGCAAGACTCAATTACCATAAACTTAGCCTAGGCCACTTTTTTTTATTTTTCATCTGGTTGAATAATATTTTTCGCGGTGAAGGTAGATGCTGTGTAGGTAGCACTTCACGTTACTATGGTATAAGCAAAGCCATGGTTGAATGCATGTTATTCAGCTATCATTCCATCTAAATGTGTCGTTTCAGTTCAAAATGGCAACTAATAGTACCTATTAGTCAAAAATTATGGAATTTTAAAAAGTTGTACAAAGTGTGTATGTGTGTGCGCGTGAGCTGGCGTGTGTGTGTGTGTGTCTGTGTGTGCGTGTGTGTGTGTGTGTGTGTGTGTGTGCGCGCGTGTGTGTGTGTGTGTGTGTGTGTGTGTGTGTGTGTGTTTGGTCGTTCAACTTTGGCAAATACAATGATATTTCCTCATTTTTTTAAACTTATATTTCCTTGTGTGAAAAATGTAGGTATATTTTATTGCCTAGATGGTTCAGCAATTGAAGAACGATCTAAACAACAAAATTGTAAAAATCAGTGATTGTAGAAGGACCAAAACAACAAAATTGTAGGGATCAAGGATTGTAGAACGATCTAGGCAATAAAATTAGAAACATTAACAAGTGTAGAAGGACCGGATAAAATTATAAGAACAAATCCCACTTGGCTAACAAATGATATTTAAAAAAATATGATAAGCCCTGGCGAGCAGAGAAAAGCGAGGACAGAAAATGGACTAGTTAGATACAAATATAATGGAAAATATTGTAATAAAAGAGTCTTACTTCTGAAGGAACAGACCTGAGAGAAAAGGAACTGAAGGGTGAGAAAAAAAGGGAAGGGATGAAGGACAAAATCTGAGGGAAATCTTGGCATATTGGAGAAAAAAATTCTGAATTTTGGGCTTATAACTCCACTCGAGAAAACAACTTCGTACGTTGATGGCAGCGGATCCCACGAGAGCAAAGGTATCGGCGTCAACAGTGAAATCAAGCATAAAATTATAAACAAATAATTATCCTACATATTAAAAATATTTTAATTCGAACAAATAATGAATAGACCAAGAAAACAAAAATGTATAGATCATGAATTGTAGAAGGACATAAACAAGAAAAGTGAATATATCAAGTATTGTGGAAGGAATGAAATTGTGAAGATAAACAATCGTAGAATGACCTAGGCAACAGAATTGTGTAGATTAAGAATTTTAGAACGATCTAAACAATAAAATATTACAAATCAACAATTGTAGATCGATATTTACATAAATAAAACTCTAAGACTGGTCTGATTTCCTTGATTCGAAATTGAGGGGATACATTTTTTTTTTACTTTTCATGTCATTCTAAGGACTATGGCAACAAATTAAATATTCTTGTCTGTCTGCTCTCCCGTTTCTTACACAACCATTCAGCGTATCAATGTAATACTTTTTTTTTTAAGATAAAGGTTATTTTTCATCCGGAATGAACAGTTTATTTTAAATATTTGGTTGCATTCAATAAGACACAAATGTGAAAGTGTCTTGCATGGACAAGAAAACGGGCAATTCCTGGATAAATGGTGGGTAAGAAGTAAAGGTTTGGTTAATTAGCTGAGAAGGGGTAATCTATTAAGACGTCATGGCTGGTTTGGCCTGCAACATAAAACTCTACTTACTCGATTAAGATCAAGGGGATGCTTGCTCTAAGGCTTTTCTAATTCACACTGCCCCGCAATATACCTACTTCTTTTATTTGTTTCAAAATGGAATTATCCAACTCTTACTGCTGTAACGCAGCTATTGCACATCTGATAATCGTTCCAAAGACTCATACTATGATGAAATGGGATTTAAGGATTTAAATGAGCCAGATCGTCTATATGAATAGTTTTCTGAAGGAACCGCACCTTAATCTGAGTTTTGATATTTAAATTAATAATAAGCAGTTTTTATTTATACATTACTTCTTTACTCCTATTAAATTTTATTAGGTTTGGTATTTTTCCCCTGAAGCTCCGCAATTTAATCCCTCAATAATTTCCTTATAAATAGTGACCTCTCAAAACATTTCACTTTCTCATATATATATATATAGATTCCAGAATCCATTCCTCCTTGTTCTAGGATCAACAAAAATATCTATGAAACACGTCTATGGGAAAAGAATGAATAAAAATGAAATAAATAAAAAAATGTATTTAAAAAGAAATAAGGCTAAGGTAAAAGTATTCTTGAATGAATCCAAAAAAAAAAAGTTTGCTTCAAAAATCAACAACATAACAAAAAACGTTCTTAAAATTAATTTATTTTAAACTAATTACGTAGTAATTATTTGTAAAAGGAATACATTTTCCACCCATAGCATAGCTCCGTTTAAAAAAAAAATAGTGCGGTATCTTCCAGGGAGGAATTATCAAGAACACGTTTGCGTTATTTCGTTTTATTTATTTATTTCAGAATTCATTCCTCTTCCCATAGACTTGTTTCATAGATAATTTTCTTGGCAATCACTTTTATGTCAAAGCATTTTTCAATTTCGTTTCTGAAATAAAGATTTGTGCATTTTACAACTAAAGGATGCGTCAAATCGAAAAAATCATTTTAAACTCGTTTAAGAATTTGTTTTTTATAAGAATCCGCCATAAAAAGTATGGGATTCCATTGGAAATTCCGAAGTTAGGGGCGTTGGAGGAGAACTGGAGAAGGTTACGAGGTTGAATATGAATTGGAAGGATTTTTCAGGGGACCCAATTATGGCACACCAAGTCTCAGCCATTTATTAACAGAATTGGCGATTTTAAGGGGGGTGGCTTGGGAAGTTGGTATATACCCTGTGTGTGTGTATATATATATATATATATATATATGCACAAACACACACACACACTCAAATATATGTCTATATATATATATATATATATATATATATATATATATATATATATATATGTCATGTAGTTGACAGGCAATTTTAATGAACCCACAGAAAGGGAAGCAATTATAGTTAAATTAGAATTGGAATAAACCAATGATAATAAATAATAGGAAAACCATAGCCATCATATGGCTGAAAAGAAGGGTGGTAAGAGCAATTATGGGAGAATCTCTTGATCGATTAATGCCATTGTCGATTTACAGATGCAACACGTTCTGGGCCAAGCACTTCTATAATATTAAAACAATTTTTTCGATATAGCTTATTATACATAAGGAAAAAATGAGCCTTTATTAATTTTAGGGATAGAAACCATTTTTTAACGAAAGAAATAGGTGTCACCCGTACGTTCCTATGGGCATTTTAAGGAAAGTAGATGTGTGAAAAGAACGAGGCAAATTTGTAAAAAATGTATTATTGTAAATCATATTCATTGTCTTTAAATTTTTCTATCCAAACGAGATTGATATAGTTTTAAAAGTTTTTTTTTTGAAATTATCGAAATATAAATTAATTTTCACTTTCTAATTAATTTATATGTCAACAATTTCAAATGTTATTCCCTTGAAGTGAACTGAGAACAAACTAAACTCTCGAGCGAGCTGGGCCGCTTTTATAGATGATCGGCAAGATCAAAGAAGGCTGCCTAGATCCCAGGCGGGTATAGATAGAATATTCTTCGGCGCTAAAAGTAGGTAGGAATTTCAGGCTGTTCTTTACATATACTCATACTTCTTAAGTATGAGATTAACTCTGTTTTCATGTACGCAGTTTTCGCAACAATATATATATATATATATATATATGAGTGTGTGTGTGTCTGTTACCACTCTATCAACAATTTTTGTTTGATTGTTACCAAACTCAATATATAAGGGTTTCACACAAAAATAAATATCAAATTCGTTAACGGCTGAAATCTGACCAGGGGAGAGGGGGTTTAGAGGGAAAGAATCCCAAAAATCCGAAATATCTCCGTTGCTATACGTCAGATTGAAAAATTGTATGGGACCAATCTTATTCCAAATTAAATTTACTATACATATTGTTATATACATTTATTCTCTATCTTATTAACCTAGATATTTGCATTTTTCAGTCTTCATCAAACTCCCACTTCTACTCATGTTACATAAACAATACACAGTTATACAAGAAACCACTTTATTCGAAGCTTAAATACCAAATATTGTTTTCAAGAGACCTTTATATACGAGGTGCATGCAAATATGTGCTGTGAACACCCCCCTCCACCCCCTCTTCTTGAGTTCTTGAACTACTAAAATTTAATTGAGATAAAAATTATTCTGATTCATTATAAATTACAGTACTAGATATAGTAAATAGTTTTCAATAAAATTAATATGTTATATTCTGATTTATTTCAGTGATTATTTTTCTTTCAGGTGAGAAGTTGGTAGACCTACTTGTTTACATTTCAGACGCTTCCCGTCTAAAATTGACTGAAAGATTTCTTATTACCGTTTGTATTTATTTACTTAATATTCACGGTGGTGTTGTGCTACCAGTATGTAGATTTATATACTGTAAAAATTCACGAGGGAAATCTGCTTAGTTTACGCAGCCCCTGCGTGGCCGACTTTTTTCTTTGTCTCTGTGAGATCTTCCTGCTTGTAAATTTCAGTTGCTTATGTTGTTTCAATGTTTAATTTGCATTCCAAATTTTAATTCTATATTCATGACGTGGAGATGAACTTTCCTCGCCTTTGAGAATTGTAAATTCATCTTGCGATATAAGGATTGTGCCTAGTAGATGGCTGAAAGAGCCATCCACACTTTCTTCGCCTGTGACGATTTCATTCCCCATATTTTCTCCGGTTACCAACCGGACGATTATTTTATGAGTGAAATGATTTTTCGCTTTTATTCATTTCGTTTTAAAAGAAAAGCAACTGACAAAATCTTAATCATTTTCGACCTAGAAGGCAAGCTGTTATTTTCATTTAGTTAAGAATTTTTAATCATTATTGTCATTTTTAGGAACCATATAATATTTATTATTTAATTATTTATTTAGATGGGTCGCAATTTTAGGGAATCACACTTACTCATAAAAATAAAAATTGGTATAGCCACCTTATTAAAAAAGAAATTTATGTTAAAATGTCTACACTCGTAGGTCGCAGGGCACGGTTACATTTTCTCCAGTGGATATTAATGGTAGTAGATTCTAATTCTTTAAGATCTTTGCAGTTGAAAAGATGTGATTGTTGGAGGTGTTTCATGATTGTCGCGATGTATGGGCTGTTGTCGACCATATAATAGAACAATTAAAAAACCGAACAAATTAAAATCAGAACATTAATTACAAAATTTAATTTAAGAAAACTCAAAGAAAATTAGATATTGAGGTTGTACTTATGACGCGATTTTCGAAAAAACTCCCACAAATGTCCATCGCTATATACTTGTCTGTTACCACGCTAGTCGTCGCAATTTTGGTTTAATCGTTAACAAACACGAAATATATACTTTACATGCAAAACTAAAGAGTCTTTTCATTCCTTTTCTCTAATAAGCTAAATCTATCTATGGAGTACAACTTAAAAGTAGAAAAAAAAGACGTGCAATTAGAATTTTGAATCCATATATATATGATTTTAAATGTTGAAGTCAATGCAAATTTAGTTTAAGAATACGTCATGTTTTTGGCATTAGTAAAAGACAATATTCCAACTGTAGGAAATGTCGCTGGAGCATCGTATATAAGAGGAATGAGAGAAGAGAGATATAAAATAGTAGATTGAATTGAGGTAGAAAGGAAGGCAATTAACGTGCTGTAGCTGACGGAAGATGGAGGCTAGCGGGTAATTTTTCTCCTTTCAAGGTCAATTAGCTCCCTTTAATTGTTACTCGAGATCTCCGCTCCCTGCCAACTAGCTACCCGCTCCATTCACAGTGTCATCCTCACTATCTTAAAACATTTTCAATTACACGATAGCAATCATAATTACTCCATCTGGGGCCGCTTTGTCGTCCCTTTAGAAGCCCATTGAAAAGCGTAGGTGAACATAGAAAAGTGGGCAGGCTTGCTACCGACATCGGCTTCGGATAAGGGCGGTTTGATGTATCGGTAAGCTCGGGCCATTTCCCAGATCAAACCAACCGGAAACTCGGGCATCCTTTCTACCCTCACTCAAAATATATTTCCCCCTTATATAAATCCTTAAAAAATGAAAAAAAAGACAAAGTTTTTCCTTTCGGTGGGGAAAAGATTTTCCCTCTCCGGTGAGGTGAATCGCCCTTTCGTTCTTGTACAATTCAAAAAGTAGCATTATGTTTACACTATTTACATTGTAATCCAATGTGATATTCCAGCCTTCAGGTGAAGCCTTGAAATGAAGTTCAATTAAACCTACAAATAACCAAACAGGTAAAGTAAACATTTAAAAACTAATCTTTGGTTAATCGCGCAAAAGTAATATGGAATATGTTACTGAGTTATAATCCATAAAGGGACTAATATTTGTGTATAGAATAGTTTATAAGATAATAAGTTGGTCTGAACTCTTTGCATTTAAAAAACTTCAATTAAAAATTAGGAAATATACCTCATAAGTGACAATTAACAAGAAACGATTTTATAGACATAAAGAATAATATTATCCAACCTCCTTAGATATATTTGTCAAATTGCTCGTGCTGTCATTGTCCAATGAAATCTTATTATTGACATTGACAAATTATTTACGCATCATTAATCCATTTTTTATATCAGATTTAAACTAATGTTATAAACAACTCGTGAATTAATTTGAAAGAAATTTGTGTCAGAAAATTGACTAAATTAAAATGTGATGATTTTAGAAAGGAGTCCACACAGATATATATATATATATATTATATATATATATATATATATATATATATATATATATATATCGATATATAGATATGTAGTTTGTGGCTAGTTGGATGCCACATGGTAGTGCTTTCCCCTATAAAGATTATTTATGAGAAAGATAAACATTTAATGTTCTAACTACTTAAAAAATGGTATGGTTTGTCATTAATTTAACAATGAACCGCTGATGTGTTGAAATACAAAAATGGTGTCCGGAGAAAATAGGTTCGGAGATAGAGTTAATTTGGGCACTAAATATCCCCGTCATTTCCATTACAAACCATAAAAGTTCACAACCATTTCTGTTCATCCACACAATTATTGCTAGAAATTGTTTCCCCAGATTTAGCGATATATAACCAATAAGATTGGTCCTATACAATTTTATCGATTCGTGATTTGCAGTATTTCTCCCTCTAACCCTCCCCCCCCCCAATTGGTCCGATTTATCCATATCAGATATAATCTTTATTTTTGCATGAATCGGTTAAATATCGAATAAAAATGTTGTATAGTCTATAACATAAAATCCTAAGCAATGACGCCGCACTGGACATCTCACATATCTCACATAATATAAGTTCAATGAAAACAATAATTTAAGTTTAACTTTGGAATATAACTCTCCATCATATATCACCTTATTGTTAATATAGGATAAGTAAAAGTGGGGAATTATTGCAAACTGAATGCTAAACAATATTTCCATTAATATTCGAGACACAGAAAAGCTATATTGAACCAGGTTTATATAAATTAAATTTGCAACAAGATTGGTTATACATCATTTTTCTATATGGTTCACAATAACGGAGATTTTTTTGAATATTCGTATTTTCCCTATTAACCCCCCCCCCCACATCCATCCTTCCGATTTTAGCAAAAATTACGACCTCTAGTGTGATAACAAATATATATATACAATTTTGAACGGACCTCATTTTTGTCATCTTCTCGGAAGGATCGATGAATAATTGAATAAATGTTTCGAAAATTGCGTCATGAGTACAACCTCAATAACTGATTTCCCTTAAAGGAAATCTGCAGAAATCCAATTCGCTTTAAGTATGTTGTAGCTTGCGAAAGTTGACTCTGATAAATAAAAGCTCATCAATATACATTTGACCCGTTTTTAAATAATTGAGTAGGAAACGGAAAGACAAACAAAAAATATTTTCAATTTTCAGAAACGTGAAAAAAATATATCTCTCCGCAGAATTCAAATAAAATATCAGACATCCTTAGAGTCATATGTATAAACAATTATCGGAATATATTATATACCGGAATTGGAGTTTGATGGTCGGATTTGAAAATACTTCACAAGGCAAGTATGAAGCTGGCGCTGAAGGAAACAGTGGTAGAGTTTGTAGGGAAGCACTGTCGAATCAGAACATTGGGGAGGAGCGAGTGTACTTGCTCAGGAATCTACTGAATAAGATTACTATATATAAGCGGAGACACAGTTGCCCAAGTCTCTCTCATCCTAACACTACTGAACTGGCAACTGAAACATCTACTGGAAAATTTCTTCTCTGTGGGGATGAAACACATTTGGTGAGTCTGAATAATTGATTGCGCCCCCAATATATGCTAATTAAATAATCTCAGGAAAGAATAATGGATGCCACCATTATAATTGGTTTTGTTCTGGTTTAGTGTATACGTTAGCGAATTAAATGGCGGTTGTTCCTGAAATCGTTCTCAATTGGAGTACACCTTAATTGAAACAGTCTATTTATTTTTTGAAATATATAGTTCTTCGAAGATATCTTCTCCCGACTATATCCTAACATGATCCGCTTATTTTCTATTAAAATGCGAATTATTTCTTTCAGTTTTCTTTTCCGAATGAGGAAAGCGCCACAGGAATTAGTGGTATAAAAAGTCTCAAAACTGATGACAAATGCACAACTAAGGAGACTACACGATCTGAGCCTAACGCATACGTTATCAAGCAGCAAAGAACTAATGTTTCATTGTGGGCTTGACAGAAATCTGTAGCGTAGCCTTGTCTGAATATGTTTCTGCAACTCTCAGAGTTCTCTAACATATTGGGTTCTCCTATTACTATGAAGGAGATCCCCTCTCTTCCGTTGTTCCATATTTATTGTTCCATTACTGAACTTTTTCTTAGACTCTTTGCTAGTTAAAATTCTACACCTACTCGCCAGCAACATATTCGCTCTAAAGTTAATCGTCTCTATTTCATTTGTTTTCTTACTCATTGGAAAGTGCTGCCTGTCCTAAGCAATAGCAGGAAATGGTCTGTACCTTAATTAGTTCCCGGGTATCTTCTTCCGTCAAAATATGACAGGAGTTTTTAGTGTTTAATAAAATGAGGTCTAATTGGTTCCAACTTTTGCCATACTTGTTTCTTTATGTATCTCTTCGTGAGAAATCATTGGCTTTAATAACCTTAATGATATCTCCATGACCTTAAGGAATTCTCCCTTTCCCACAAATCGTTTACCATTATCTTACTATTAGGTATTCCAACACCTTTTTGAATTCTTCAACCTACTTTCACCATTCTGAGAGGTCTGCTAGGGTCCTTCGATTGTAGACATATTAATCTTGGAATCCTCCATGCCTCTGGCCAGCCACCCAATGCCTTGGTTTGTTTCTCCATCCGTCTCCAACCGGAGTATCATTCGGCATTCTTGTGCGCATCCTATTCCATCCATTCTTTCGAATGGTTGATGCAATCTGATCTTCATAATTCCATTGTTGATATCTGAAAGTTAATTATGAGTTCAGCGATAACTCACAATTAACTTTCTGCAAAGCCAATCTCATCTCTACTTAAAGGAACTAGCTTTCAGCTCCTAAAGTTGATACCTGCAACCTGCAAGTTGATACCTTCTTGTTCATAAAGATAATCCTTAAACGGGCATTATAATAAATAATAAAACTTAATAAATAAAATGCATTATCTTATTCGACATCTGTGTAATATGGTTCTGGGCTCAGAGCACAAATTCTACGGTATTTCTTTATCTCATGTAGTAATGTTTTCATGTTCTTCACTATCACAGCTCGTTAATTGTGTGGGATTACTAGGAATACTTCTTTGGAATTCCAACTTTATTTAATATCCACATTCTATTGCGGGATTGATTCCGTATGAGGCTTATGTTCCATCCGTTGAGGATCAGTTCCTCTCTCAGTATCTTCTGTATATGTCTGAGCTATCAATGGCTCAATCACCGCAAGGAATAACAGGCAGTCAAGGCGTTAATCCCAAAGGTTTTTAACCTCTTGTTTTAACTTCCTTTTAAAAGTAAAGGATTTATTGCAATCACGAATATTTTCGATTTTTATATTTCAAGGGAATTATTGGCTTCCACCATTCCTGAACACAATTTGACTATTTTCGGCATTACGTCTGTGCATAACACACATTAATAAAAAACGGCACGCCTTAGAATGTTGAAATTTCCTTTGATTGCAACATCTAGTTGAGAACCTCTCCTATTTATCAAAATCGCCTAAAGGGGAGGGGAGGGGTTTAAAAAACTGCGAAATTTCTTAAAGTTTTTTTTTTTAATTTAATAGGAGTTGAAGGAAGTCGTTGGGAAAACATAGGCACCTTTTTTAGAATATATCTAAAACTAACCCATCTTCACTGTCAGTATTTTTTAAATTAAAAGGAATAATATAGCTTAAATTCATACCTAACGAAAATCAATTTTATAAATGAATGAATGTAAATTTCCTATGTTTGAGGGAGTGGATTTTTATAACAATTTAATTAATAAAACCGAATTACTGTTAGCATAGAAGCTCACATATATATTCTAATAAAGCCAATGGTACTTAATTAACTAACTTGTGTTAGGATTATCATTAATTGGCCAGTTTAGAAGCGGCCGTAATTAAGGCAATAATGTTCCATATATAGGGCTCATATGCACTTCCCTCCAAGTTAGCAGAGCCACCTCCATAGTTGTTCAAAATTATTTCATAGTAATCAGTTCATAATATAATAGTCACAATATTCATTTTAAAAAATATCATATTTTTGCCATATTATTGATTGATATATAAATAATCAATCTTAAATAATACATGTAACTTAATTTTTGAATCAATATTCATTATTATCTTCATGAAGGTAATTCAAAGTAAGTAGTTAAACATAAAAAAAGCCGAATTATTATTGAAAGTATCAATAGCTGAAAGTAACTGCAACTATTTCCAGAGAATAGATAGATCAACTATTTATTTAGTGACGAGTTGCGAAGACTCATAATTGCGACAGCTATCTATAGGGCACAAAAGCGTCTGATATCTGCGATCATTTCGGTAATTTTGTTTTCGGCTTCGAATTTTTTCCTCTTCTTTACTATGTCCCCATACACTTCAATGTTAAATAAACCCATTTTCCTTGAAGAGGATACACTGATTGACTCGCTGCGTTGGGGACCTACCATCAAGGCATAGCTAGGCTTAAGCTAAGGATTGGAAAAAATGAGACACTGATAAATGAATGACCTTCCTGGCACTTTGTCCAGAAGATAAAACCTAGAGGGGAAGGATAGTTGGAAATAAATTTAAAATAGGCTTTGACCAAGGCAGACATCAAGAATAAACTGAGGCTTGTGTTCTTAGACCTCATCAGCATGGATTCCTACATAGGTAGTTCTCATTATATGGAGGACAAAAGATGGCGCAAACAATCACTTCTCATAAAACTGTGGAATGCCACTAACCGGTGTTGTTATTGGTGGAGTTGGTTCTACCAGACGAAAAAAATTATTCGAGTATTACGAATTTAATACGATGAACTACTAATAGTGTATATGTAGTTTGGCCAACAGAGTCCACCCATATTTTTTCTTTAAACGAACAAAGCTGGTTTTAGACGCCAATAATTTGCAAATAACCTGACTGCCTGCAATATAGAGTAAGTTCAAGGTAAGACGCATTCTCGGAGGATGAAACAACAGAAAACCCATGAACTTGAATATCCTGACCATTATTAAAGGTTGTATTGTGTATTATCGAAAACGTTAAGAGTAGGAAGGTCCACCAACTGATATTGAATCCGTGAGGTTACACAATATGGAACATTTCCTTAACGTAGAATTCCCAAAATTAGTTTTTGGAGTGGATAAGGTTCTTTGAGGTTGTTCCGCAACAAATCAGAATAAATTACTAACTTAAAGTCTAGATCAGCAGACCTCACAAAACTATCAATGAGACTTGAAATGATCAGCAACAATAGTATATAGATCAGTATCAGAGGGTGTAGGGTCCACTAACAATCGATTTTGATAAGACAAAGTATTGGAAGAATTTTTACAATGTGATAATGCAGTAACTAGCCAGAACTGCTTTATCACATGATAATTTCCTTAATTTTTCTTTATCATGATGAAAATTTCCTTAATTTTCTAAAACGTTTTAGGGTTCTAAAAACTAATCAGTAGCTTCAAACTACGACTGACAGCGCACTAAAATCCCAGAACGGGCCTCCTCAGCAAAATTCATAGTTAAAATCAATTGTGTCTTCGCTTCAGAATTAGAATCAACCAACCATGACGAACTGCTCTTATAAAGTAGTCGGGAGGGAAAAGAGTCATGCGAATTGTTTTTGAATGGCTGAAAAAAATATTACTCAGTTAAAACAACAACATGAATGGTAGTATAATGTAAACAACAGAAATCTGCATAGATACTATCGAAATGGGTGGGAGTAGAAATTGAGTAATATCAACTCGTACTGAGTAATATCAAATCGTATTTCTACGCGAAGATTGTATGACGCGTGGCAAAACCTCAGGAAAAGAAAACGATATTTCTCTCGGAATAAGAAGGCATGGATGTTCATCCCTGGAGATATTCTTTAATTATACCAGATAGACAGAGAGCGTGGTGAAAACGCAACTAAGTTGACGTGACTCTGGAGCGGAAAATAGCTCAAATCCATGGACCCTGGTGGGCTTAATTGAACAACATAAATTGTATATTATCCTCTGTTAGGTCAGTTTAGGAACTATTACTTTGGTCTGACCAGGTCATCCCCCTTAGGAATCCTATGAATAATAAAGGTATCTATTTGTGCCTGTAAATCATGACGGATTACAATAAAACAAGAAATAAAATAAGGCAAATACAGAAAATATAAAGTATGACAAATTTAAAAAGATTACACAAGTAAAGCTAGTCGGAGGTCTGGATTCAACACAATGGTATTCCACAATTATATTTTCAAAATACTGGTATATCTTTAGAAGTTTTCCAGAGGGGACATTACTTTCTCAAAATTATACCTGGTGATAATTAAATCGCTCTCTCTCTCTCTCTCTCTCTCTCTCTCTCTCTCTCTCTCTCTCTCTCTCTCTCTCTCTCTCTCTCTCTCTCTCTCTCTCTCTCTCTCTCTCTCTCCTCTCTCTCTCTCTCTCTCCTCTCTCTCTCTCTCTCTCTCTCTCTCACACACACACACACACACACACACACACACACATATGCCATTTTCTGTACTGTGTTGTAACGGCCAGTAGTTGTTTGGTTTTTAAATTTAAAACCCTTCAATGACCAATACATCCTTGGAGGTGCCACTTCTCAATGTATCACACAAACAGGAATTTTTGATTATTTTTTTCTCGTTTGTGTTGATTTCATTAATAGTACTTTGCATTTTTTTTTTTACAATATTTTACTACTGAACAAAACAAAACAAAAGACATTAATTGATTCAGGCAATGACACAGAAAAAGAATCGGCCAGAAAGGGAGAGAGAAAAAAATGTTCCTGATTAGAAAGAGAAGTAGTGAGTGTTGTGTGGAAAGAGTGATAGAATTGGATGGAGAAGAGGGAGAAGGCCTGATTGAATGGGAGAGAGGGGTTAAAGCCGGCTTCCCGCGGGACAGTGTCTTGAGGCTAGAATAAAATAAGGAAATAAGGAATGGCTGAGGTCGTATTTACCAAGCCTAGATCCTTCGACACCTCAGTCAGTAGAACCAAGACCAGCTCTATCCCCTCTCAGCTGCCTCTCAAATTATCAGCACATCATGTCTTGAGAGACAACTCCAAAAAAATGTTCCCGAAAAAATGAGTATCCCGATGTTAAAACAAGCTTATTTATATATTTAAATTTTGACGGCGATTTTCACTTCCCTAGTCTTTCAAGAAAGGGGAAAAACAAATGGAGGAAATAAATAAAAAAAAAAACATACATCTCAAATGAGAAATGGAAAACAGAAGTAACTCATAAAAACATTAGACTTCCAAAACCCACATTTAACGAAGTATGAAAATATCAGGTCAAGGGACTCAGGCTAATTAAAATAATGAATAATAATTTCGAGATAAATGAAAGATAATAGAGATAAAACATATTCCCAAAAGAACAGAAAAAAAATGAATTACACATTGTGTCAAAGGTAATAGAAAAATTAAGAAGAGTGTGAAGAAATTTTGCTAAATAGTACGCTGGACAAGCTAATGTTTTTTCGATGTACTATGATTGTGTCTAATTGCTCTTATCAGTCATTAGTTCCTGTTAGTCTATATTGATATCAAAATCGTTTCTCCAAAGCCAGTCAGTCAATATATGATTTACTATCCAAGTTACGTGGCAGTGTTTTAGCTGACTTCCCTATGGTGAATTCAGCTCTAGAGATTGTACCCAGGATGCGATTTTTGAAAAATTTCCTGAAAGGCCCTCTGATCGTACCTATGAGATTACGAAAATGAAGTCCGTTCAAATTTAAACAAAACAAGCGCCCTCTTTCTGAGGGTGCCTGTGTGGTTAGCCTCATAATCTACCAGTTTCTTGGTAATATAGTTTTTTTTTTTAATATCGTTTAAATGGTATATGTAAATTTGGAATCTTATAAATCGAATGGTGCAAATTAGGGGGTTATCTTAGGTGAGAGTGCAGCTTAATATTTTCATCTTTATTTTTTATATAAATGATGATTGACAATTCTTATTGATGATTTTAGGATAAGTGTGGATAAGTCCTTCAGATCATCTTTTGGCAGCCCATATTCCATTATCTTCACCATTTTTTGAAGGAGGACTCCTCTTGAGCCGAACAATAGCCCCATATCCATCCAGTCTTGGATTTCATATATATATATATATATATATATATATATATATATATATATATATATATATATCTGTTACCGCTCTAGCGGTCGCAATTTTGGTTTCACTCGATATTTAAACGTTTTACATAAAAAGGGGGGGGAGCGGTTTAGAGAGGGAATTTCACAAATTCTAAATATTTCTGTTATTATATGTCTAATGGAAAAATCGTTTAGAAGTAATCTTATTGCAAACGTGAATGTCTAGAAATGTTCTTTTACACATGTTTTTCTGTCTTGATATTAACCGAGATCCTTGCATTTTTTTGTTTTGAACCTTCAGTTAATCCCCAATCCAACGCATGTTATATTAACAATAAGCTGTTAATCATGAACCATTTTGTTAAATTACAAAAGTTGTTTTCTATGAACTTTTACTCTGTGAGATAAATGCAAATAAGTTGAGTGATGTTATCAATTACGATTTTACGTACTTAACTCGAAAATGTTTACTTATTTGATCTATAACATACACGATATTTAAATGTATCATGCAACAATTAGTTCATTGTCATTAGGTTAATAGCTGAAACCGGACAAGGAATAAGGAGGGTTTACAAGGGGGATTCGAAAATTCAAAATATCTCTGTTATTATGAGTCAAATCGAATAGTATTGTAGAACGATCATTGTTAAACTATGGGTGTTCAGTCGTCATTTCAATTTGAATCTCCCGCGCTCGCTGAGTTCACAAACCCGCCACACATATACATATCACCAAGGCCGTGGCCTACAGCGAAAACTACTCAAGAAGGCATCGGCTAGTTACAAGGATACAGTCAGATGTTCTTAGACGCTCGCTGCGGTCGTTTCTACGGCCAATGGGGCCTTGCCCCCTCCCTCCGCAACCGATAACCGCTTCATAGATAACCGCTCAGTTGGAATTCACCCGTGATCATCTCCCGCAAAGCTGCCATCCTGTGCTGATCGCCGCAACCGGCTGGACATCGGATCTTCTACGGAACACAGAAAATAGCAACGGAGGAGGACTCCACTTCTAGGAATGTATTCGTTTCCCGCAGGTGCCTATTTTAATAATGCTAGCATTATTTGCGCAATTATCAAATGAGTACTCACACAATATAGGACCTATCGCTCATTCTATGTATATATTTATATTGCCGCTAAATTAGTTTATAAAGTTAAGTTCTTTCTGCTTCTTGCTCTACCTCTATTTATAACGTGTATTATATGTAGTTTTAATCAATTCAATATACATACTTGATTCTTAGGAGAACTCAAATAGTTATTTGTGTTATTTCCCCTCATCTTTCCAATAGAAATACAAAATGGTTCAGTCTAATGCTCTCTTTTATTCTCGCCTTTAAAAGCTTCCCGCCAAAACATTTTGGTCCCGACATTTTTTATTATTATCGCAAAAGCTAACCGCACGCCCCTACATTTTTGGTCCCGAAACCCGGGAAGTGTTCATTAACCGGAAGTGTTTATCCGGAAAAGTTTATTAAGTATTATTACAAAATTTTGAATTATCAAAAGTAAAAGGTTACCGCTTTAGAATAATAAAAGTTCACCGCAAAACAAGACTATTTGAATTATAAAAGTAAAAGGTTACCGCTTTAGAATAATAAAAGTTCACCGCTAAACAAGACTATTTGAATTATAAAAGTAAAAGGTTACCGATTTAGAATAATAAAAGTTCACCGCTAAACAAGACTATTTGAATTATAAAAGTAAAAGGTTACCGCTTTAGAATAATAAAAGTTCACCGCTAAACAAGACTATTTGAATTATAAAAGTAAAAGGTTACCGCTTTAGATTAATAAAACTTCACCGCAAAACAAGACTATTTGAGTTCTAACTTAATTGTAAGTGTACATTTCATTTCTTTATTTCTTATATCCTTGTATAATTGATGTTCTTTATTTCTTATATTCTTGTATAAAATGTTTATCTTCAATATGGATCCTAAAACTAACCAATCAGACACCGCTTTCATCAAAGTTAATAAAGGAATACATAGTAAAGGAAGATACGCTTCCCAGTGATTTAACCGCCAAAATTGTAGATATCAAGAGCTCATATGCGTTACTTGTAGCCGCCATAGGCGAGACAGCTGTCTCATCCCTTCCACCCTGCTTTTCAAATGCCCGCGAAAAAAATTTGAATGCTCACCACCTACCTCATGTTCCTCTTCCGCATTTTAGCGGAATTTCAAACCTCGATACCAACTAGCAGCTTCCATGAACCACTCTTTTGAAAACATATGATAACCGCGCCGCTTTGGCTTCATCAATTCTCAAGAAATACCGGACTGTCAACCAATTTCACGTGCCTCTTCACAATTGAAAAGTTTTCATAAAGTGTTTTCGGAACAAGCACAGCAGTTAGAAAATTTAAATGTTCCCGCTCTAGCTGACTTTATGACTTTCTTTATTGCATCCAGGGGCTTAGATGCCCATTCTCAAAAGGAATTCAGTTTTCTTTACCTTGAAGATTTTCCCGCTCTCTCCGACTTGGTGAACTATGTAAACAAAGCATTGAGTGCCATAGCTAATGTATCTACACCTTAGAAAAATCGTAAAGAATTTCCCGCTCCTCGCAAGGATACATCCTCTCCCCGCTTCCGGCCTACCGCTTCGAACCCACCAAGCTCTCCACCGCCCCGGGGCAACCGCTTTTTGAAGGCGTTCGCTACCATTACCAAATGTCTTTATTGCCGCCAAGCCCATAACATCTATCAATGCCCAGAATTCAAGGGGCTGTCTGATGCCTTGCGCTACAGCGCTATTAAAAAGTTGGAGTTATGCTATAACTGCTTGGGGAACCACGGAGTTCATCCTTCAAGCCGCTGCCGGATATGCCACCGCTCTCATCACAGCCTCATCCATGAGGGCGTTATTCTCAATGCTACCCGCTCTTCAGACAGTTCCACTTCCCCTCCTTCAACGCCTAGTCCGGAACCTTCCCCGCCGTTCCCGCACCGCTATCCTCTCTCTAGCACAACCGTTGCCTCTTCTAAAGTTATTTCCCGCATCATCTAGTCTTACTGAGAGCTACCGGGTAGACCTTCATGCTTCTTCTGCTGCACCGATGAAGGATTCTCCGCTTCATCAACGCTTACAAGGTGCTCCCGCTTCAAATGAGAAATGTTTTCCGCCTAAATCTAGGCCCGTTATACTCCGGTCTCTTCCTTCTGTCTCGTTGTCTGGTTCATCGAAGCATTGCCTGCTTTCTATTCTTCCCACAGGACAGATCACTCTCAAAGAATGGGTGTTTCTCATTTATTACTCTATATATTTTTTCGAAGCTCAAAAATTTATCGATAAAGTCAGCCTTTCGTAATTGTTTTCATGTTTCGGAAAACCCGTACTTCTCCCGATGAGTGGGATTTGTAATTAGAAATACAAAATGTATTGTGAGATAAGATTAGCAGATTGCCATGTGAGCACGTAGGAAATCAGCTTGCTATACGCAACCCCAGCGTGACGGAGTTTTTATAATTTCGTGAGTCCTTCAATGGTAGTCCGTGGGTCAGTAAAGAATAACCAATTCATAGTCTTGGCAGCACAACTTCCCGTCTTCAGTTGCTTATGGGTATTCCAGAATTTTTTGTTTTATTTGTCTTAGTTTTTTATTTAAAGCAATTAATTAAAATTGAAGTCTTCTGTCACTTCCCCTTGAATTTAAATTCTTACAGATTCATTCTAGTCAGACAAGACTTAGGGTGTACATTGTTTTTGTCCGTTTGTCATACTGCCTAATGCTAATTGATGGAAGTTTATGCAGGCTGCTGAGAAATGATACAAAACCGCACTTCAGTCTTAACATTACTTCCATTGAAAATTTTGATTATAGCCTCGGCCAGAAGGCCTGGAGAAACGTATGAATAAGCGTGAGATTCTCCCCTCTTTTCTTATGCGTTTTCGAGAAGAATTAGGGCCTCCAGTGCATAGATTCAAGTTTAAGACTGAGCTTTTAGAAAAATGACAAACCCTCATTCCCAGCTTTCAGAATTCAACTGGAATATTTAAAGTATTTGGAATATTTTGCCAATTTTAAATTAGAATTCTTCTTGGGAAGACGTTCTCAGTACGAGCTTACTAATTTACAAATATAAATCCTAATCTTGTAAAGAATATCTATCTGTAAATCGATGGAATATAATCTATAATCTTTCAGTGTTGTTGTGAAGGATTATTTCTATATTGAAAATGGGACAGGGCCTTGAAAGGTTGTAGAGAGATAGGAAGGGAGCTGGAGGGGGTTCTGATAAGAAGGAACGTGAGGGCTGGGTAGGCCTGGACTTGACATCTTACCAAGGGGCCATGTTATTTTTGGGATAAAATAGACTTTGGCAGCCAATGGGGGAGATACCTACAACTTCTTTCAACACTTTTATTAGCTTTAACCTACTCAAGAATTTATCCTCTCATCTTAATTATGTTATCTTCTTTCGTATTGAGACTCATTTTTTAAAAATTATATCTAATTGGCTTAAAGTTCTATCTTTATAAATGAAAGAACATAATCTGAACATTGTGTTAGATCAATTTGGAGTAGTTCCCCCGGTAGTGTTTGAACTTGCATATTTTATTGGATGAAAAATGACTATTCATTGTGGGGTATTAATATTTTATTTCAGCAACATTCAACCTCCATATTGTCATTAGTGGTCGCTTTAAGAGCTCCTACTTTTAATGGACTGAACCATCCACCACAACTGAATGACATGACAAATAATAATAGTGAGTTTATTTCAATATTCATTTTGAACAGAATATGCGTAGAATAAATCTGCGAGTGCCCTTCCATTTCAAAGCTTTTTTAATTTCCCAATTTGATCGTTATCGATGATTTTTCGATAGTGTTATCATTTTCCCAATGCTACTTTAAACAGTCTGGCTATGAAACCTACGAATTTTGTAGACAAGAATACTTTTAGACATACTCCCAATAAATAACTTCCTTACCTTCGAATCGCCTTGTAGTATACTTCTATATATAAAAGATATTTCAATTTTATTCATAAAGCTAATATTGTTTTTCTGAAATTTTATTTTCATTAACTCCATATGCTTCCATAAGCTTCATCCCTAGGAAGCCATATCAATCATATATAATATTCAGCTGCATTATTCACATCACCCACGTAGAATGTTGAACTAAGCAAAGAGGGGTACCTCTACTTCTCCAATTTTACAAATCAAGTACATTATCTGAATAAAAAAGTGTTAGAAGCCCATTTAAATTTTGATAACGAAAGAAGAAGTACATGATTTTCACACTCACAAAAGTCCTAACATCAATATTCAAGAATTTACTCTACTTAGAATTTATCTACTTTATTTATGTGTGTGTGTGTGACATCTATATTCACTCTGTATCCTATAGAAAAATCTGCTTCTTTTTTTAAATGCAATAAGGTAAATAATTTAGTATACCACGATTAGCCTCAATAGCACTAAGTGAGCGTTAATGAATGAATAAAAATAACATGCTAGTATTTAGCATAGTTTCAAGCCTTCTCTCACTACTTCCTGGGTTTAAATTCATACTGATTCATTACAGTTATGCAAAACCTGGGCACTATTAGGTTTAGTCCGTAAAGTCCATGAAATCAGCTAAAAAGGAAGTACATATTTTCACAATTTTCCACAGATGCAACCTAATATTCAGTTTTAAACATTATAATTAAATTTTTGTTTTAAATTTGTCTATAATATTAAATTATTGTCATTTAAACATATTGTAAGAATAAGATGAACGGTTTAAATCCGGCAATATATTGCTAATTTCCTTCGTGCAACAAAACCAGATAACCATATAAGCCAGAGAGAGGTGCTTTCATTTAGTTCCCTCTGTAACCCCCCCCCCAAGTTACTCCTCCGCAGTACTTCCTCATCTAGCTTACCTAGGGGGCGTTTCTAGCCTATATGTCCAACCAAATATCATTTCATTTGTTATATTGCCTTATACTTACAAATACGTAGCCAAAAGTCTGGACAAATTTGTGTTAGTTAAACATTAATCTTGCTCCCGCCATCATACTTGATCTCACTATAGGAGTGTTGCCTACGACGACTATTTTTCGAAACATCAAGTAGTTTTAATTTGTAAGATATAAACGTAACATAATTACCAACTTATTACAAATGATAGTTTGATTTTTTTTTCATAGTCGTAAGTCATATCATTAAAAAGAAAGGAAAAGTTAAATAAAAATAGAGAAACATCCATTTGAAAAAAATGAACAAATCCATATTCATATAAATGTTTTAAAAATAAAAGATATTGAAAGAAAATAGTATATTAAACTATGGAATCAATATCATATATATTCTTGAACGTTTAGATGTTTATATAGTGTTATAATATAAACAGAAAATTCTATAAGAATGTATTGTCTTATAAGTGGCTCAATATATAATAATTAGCCCAGATATTAGGCGCACAGCTAAACGGCAATATAGAAACTCGCATAGGGTTATTCTGTAGATGTTATCTCTCTTTTTTTTTGTATTGTTTTTCTATATACGTGGGGTATGTGAGGTTTTTTCGTTGGATGCAATCTGTCAGTATGTGTTTTATCGTAAGGTGTTTGTTGCAGTATTTGCATATAGGGTTATCAGTCCTTGTCATTAAGTGTCTATGTGTCAGGTATGTGTGACCGATCCTGAGTCTGGCAAGAACAACTTCCTCACGTCAAGTACTACTATGGCTTGATGGCCACTCCTTAATAGTACTTTTGATACTGCGGAGGTGAGATGAGAAAAAAGGTAAGCACATGAAGGAGTAAATATATAATCCTAATAATGCCAATCACCATCACTATGGGGTACAAAACTAAATAAATAAAATAAACAAAAAATGAAAAAAAAAATAATAATAATATAAATGTACTAGTATATAGGAATAACATAATGTTTTTATTAAAACTATTTTAAATTGTTGTCTTTATTACTAGTCTAATGTTTATTTATGTTTGTTTATCTAATGTTTATTTATGTTTGTTTATCTAATGTTTATTTATGTTTGTTTATCTAATGTTTATTTATGTTTGTTTATCTAATGTTTATTTATGTTTGTTTATCTAATGTTTGTTTATCTAATGTTTATTTATGTTTGTTTATCTAATGTTTATTTATGTTTGTTTATCTAATGTTTATTTATGTTTGTTTATCTAATGTTTATTTATGTTTGTTTATCTAATGTTTATTTATGTTTGTTTATCTAATGTTTATTTATGTTTGTTTATCTAATGTTTATTTATGTTTGTTTATCTAATGTTTATTTATGTTTGTTTATCTAATGTTTATTTATGTTTGTTTATCTAATGTTTATTTATGTTTGTTTATCTAATGTTTATTTATGTTTGTTTATCTAATGTTTATTTATGTTTGTAGATCTAATGTTTGTTTATCTAATGTTTATTTATGTTTGTTTATCTAATGTCTATTTATGTTTGTTTATCTAATGTTTATTTATGTTTGTATATCTAATGTTTATTTATGCAGGTTTTCCCTGAAGTAGAGCATGAAATGAAAAATCGTGATATTTCGCTTCCTATTCTGTTTTAGGCAAAGATGCACAAAACAAAAGTCGTTTATTTTGTTATTTAGAGTAACTTTTTTTATATACACTTGTCGTACACCGAATTATAAGCGAGATAGATATACGCGAAAAACTATAGCGGGAGTCAACCATTTTATTGGGCAGCAACGAGTGAACCGAAATTAACATAATTTGGTATGTCGAATAGCATTAACTCTTCCACAATTATGAGTGATATTAAAATTTATAGGTACGAACAGGTATAAGGGAGGCCTGAAATGAAAAATCGTGCTATTTCGTTTTCGATAACCAGAAGTTGTTTATTTTGTTATTTAGACTAACTTTTGTTTTGTACATTTTTTCATATGCCGAAGTGTAAATGAGAGATATACGCTAAAAACTATAGCGGGATCCAACAATTTGATTGAGTACTAATGACTGAACATCACTAAACAAAGCTCGGCATGCAAATTAGCATTAACTCTACAATGATTAAAAGCTATATCTGGGACGACCAGAAGTGGGGGTTGTGAGGCAGGCGTTATATGAAAAATCGCCTTATTTCGTTTCCTATAGTTTTTTCGGCAAATATGGGCCTATCAGAAAATATTTATTTTATTATTTAGAGTGACTTTTGTTACATTCACTTTGGCCGTACAACCAAGTATACACGAGATATACACTAAAAACTATAGCGGGAGTCAACAACTTTATTAGTACTCATTAATGTGTTTTTAAGATAGGCATATTATGAGGGATGGATTAGGGACTTATTTTCATTTATTCTTCAAAACTAAAATTTCTATTCTTTAAGTCCCCTACCTGACCCTTACGGGGGTAACTGTACTCATAGAAGTCTTTCCAAAAAAAAGTCATCATTCAGCCTCAAATAATTTCCCAAGCGAAGCCGAGAACCTAGTTTTTGATAAATGCATTCATGAAGGTTTTCCTAAGCTTCTGAAACTAGCTGGGGGCATTCCTATATTCTATAATGCGGATAAACTCTTAGCAGAAAATTACTGACATATCTTTCCTATTGGTGCTCTCAAAAATGATCTTTAATCGGCTTAGGGGACTTTTCATAAAACAACTCGTCGTACTCGAGCAAAATGGTTTCCCAGAAAAAATGTCTATTACTTCCACAACATATCATTTTTTGGAGGGGGTAAATCATTCTCTGCATAGAAATCTATGCGTAATAGGAATATTTCCCGGATAATTATTGCAGAATGATAACCAACTACTTGGGGCGTTCCCCAAGGTTTTATATTAGATCCACTAGTAATTTTAACACAGAAGTTAACCTTAAACGCAATAATCTATTCTTCGTGTAGCTGAGACTAGTTTATTTATAAAAGTTACAGACCTGTCCAGACTGTAAGAGGATGGTTCTGTTGAGCTAAAACGTCATTTGATAGGTTAGTAGTTAATACGTTAGCTATGAATTTGTCGGAAAAAAAATTTCAGAGTTCAGCAAACACTGCTCAAATTGTCCAGGGGTACCAATCATTTCACCAGTCTCCGTTATAAAGATTTCATGATTGACTGAAGAAAGAAACATAAATTCGTTTGACCATTTTGAAAAACTAAGTAAGAAACTAAAGTCGCTTCCCTTCTTATGAAATGTTTTTAAGAAACGTCTCCCAATAGAAACTCTATAACTTATATACTTATTTCCTTAGTCGGTTAACACGGGGTTAAAAAGGGCGTTATGCATTTGGTTTAACTCAAAATTCTTAATAATATTTAAATGACATAAAAGAAAAATAAGGTTTTTATTCAAAAGAAAGCCGTTAGATTCTAGTTGACCATTCTTTAAGGATTCAAAAATTATCATAAAAAAACATAAAATTATATGTTTTAATCTCCAATTCACAAACATAAATTATTCGAGAAAACGGTATCATTTTCAGGAGTAAAACTGTTTAGCGCACAGCCCGAAGGTATTAAATTTATATAAATAAATGTTCTATTTTTGTTAATAAATTAACGAAGTTCACATCTCCAGGATCTAGTTGTGCACATAATGAGTACTCTCGAAACATTTAAGTATTAAATAAAACTTCAATATATGTAACAATTATTCAAACCAAAAGATCGATTATCCGGCATGGAACGTAGTTTTAGTTATTTGGAAGATTTTTTTTAATGACTTAAAGTTTCTACATAATTTTGTTAAATGTTTTTATTACTTGGTATAATAACAATTAAAACTTGAGAGACGAAGTTGGCTGTTAAAATATATTGTATAATTTGGTGTGATGGTTGCGACACGGATTCCAGAGGAAGTATGCTGGACTGTGCCTAAGTTTCTGTCATAACTGTATTTGGGTCAGACGTAGAGCTTAATAACTTTAACTTCTGGAGTGCATGGGATGCTCTGTAAATTTCACTCGTGATCCATTCAATTTCAATAGGGATCATTATAAAGCCACATGTTCTTAAGCTATGCCGGTAGCCTCGCGTTGTTTAATGACACATTTCTGCGAGAGCTGTGTCGGTAAGTTCCATGATGGCTAGACATGAATTGCCTCAAATTAAGAGTATGATATCGTCAACGAAGGCCACTAGACTGACGCCCTCTATCGAGAGCAATCGCAAGAGGACACCTATAAGTATGGCCCACAGGTTTGGTGATGTACTTACTACATCCGCAATTTTGCTTCCACCGAAATGCAATAGGGGGAGGGGGGTGATATCTCTTCTTTATCAGGAGCTCTAGCATTTTGCCGAGCACCAGTAAGCAGTCGTTTCATTTGACATTATTGTGTGATATTGACATAATGCATAAAACGAAAATGGAACTATATGCATAGAAAAAAGTAAATGAATGTTGATGAAATAAATATATCATTTTTTTCATTAATAAATAAGAATAGATCATTTTCAAATTTCAAATGATCGAGCAAAATATTCTCATTATTTGATGTGAACCAATGAATAAAAACAAATTCGGTAGGACAGGTGAAAATAGTTTTGCTTTCTAATAAGAAGTCCTATGTAGACAGGAGAAGTATTTAATGTGGTCATAGGATCATTAGTGATTTGTTACCTTAAATTAAAATCGTGTGAGCTGGAGGTAACTAATTAAATGAAGGCTGAAAACTAAAACAATATAAATAACTCGGTTGACATTGTTCGAGCATAGTAACAAATAACGGAGATATTCGTGGTTGAAGGTTTTACCTCTCTCTAAATCCCCATCACTACTGCTCTGATTTCGGCCATTAAAAGCCTTGATCTTTTGCTTTACATGAAAAAGAAGTAAATACCAACGTATGTTATAGATCAAATAATTTAGACCTCCAGCACGTACATTTTTCATTGATAACGCCATAATGTTTTGTAATATTATGGCATATGTAGGAGGGGTGATTTACAGAAGGCGAATAAAATTCGAGTTACAGAAAAAAAACGTGCACAACAATAGTTGTAGAGCATCGTATTGCAACAAGTCAATGTTATAACCCCCGGTCAATTTTATGTCCCACTCTGGCAAGAAAAGGGTAGTAACCTGCAGATAACTCGTCCCCATTAAATTAAATGAAATAGCCATAGTGGACGTTAATAAATAATTTTAATTTACCCCCGGTCTCTAGTAAAAACTTGGTCGAGAAAATGGCTGAAGAAGGGCATGATAGAATGTTCGATAATTTGTACAAAAAGCCAACATTTTTGACGGTACAAGCGCCACTGGAGAAACGGAGGCATCGTCATTACCTTACCGTACCCAATAAGGCAGTCTGAAGACTTGCAAGTTAAAAATGTTTATGTGTGGTGTTTAAAAAAAAATCATTAATACGAGAGGTATAGTTTTTTAAGAATTTCATTATTAGTTAAATCGTTGACCTTAATCTCACATGGTAAACCTAGAGTGGCGAGTTCGATTCCCGCCTGAACAGAGGCAGGCTAAATTTATTTAGTGACGGAATTCATTAAATAAAATCCTTAGTCCCACCCTGGCTAGAAAATGGTGGTAACCTTTAAATAACCCGTCCCGATTAGCCTTAGTTGCAAAACGTGGACGTTAATAAATAATAAATAATAATAATTTTATTACTTTTTTTTCTTTCTTTTCATATAATTTAATAAACATACAATACTGCTAATAATGTAAATCTTATTGTTTCTACGTATAGTGTCGAAGAAAAGATATAGAGAATATTACTGAAATTGATGAGAATTTTCAAAAGTAAGTATTAAAATTTTGTAGCAGCAATGTGATATTGAAATAACCGTAGTAAATCATTCCTATTCCCGGAAAAGGAAATGAGGGCATCGTCTACTCACTTGAATCAATAACCGATGGATCTACTATTTACAACTGACCTCTCATATTTTTTCGTTCCGATAAATTTTAAAATTGAAAATATCAATAATCAATGTTTACTTTACTATCTATTGATGGTTCTCAAGTAGCCAGAGTGCAATTAGGTTAAAAGAAGCAAGGAAGTATTTCTTAGAGTATTCTCCCGGGTAAATGGGTATCTTCTCAATAATTCTATGTGTATAAAACAATATTGCCCTTTCCGGTGAAACATTGAAATGATTGTAGGGGAAATAGAGATCATATCCCGTTTTGCCTCAACGGTATAACTCATATTCAAAAATTAATACAGGAGCAAACAGAAGAAAACAAACAGGTAACCAATATAGGTTGATACCAAGTCAAAGAGTGAGAGAGAAAGAGAGATTCGAAGGAAGGAAGGTTCAAGGAGGGAGTAGGAGTGAGAGGGAGAGAGTAATGTAAAAGAGAGAGGAGAACTATAAAATATTAAATATAAATAATTCAATCTTGGGCAGAGAGAGGGGGCAGTAAATGCCAGGTTGTAGTTTAGTGCTGGCTGCCGTCATATGTTGTAGGTCCCCCTGGAGGCCCCAGCCCCAGGGCCAATAAAACCAGGCACAGTCTCTTCTTGTTTACCTAACCCTCCCTCTCACTCACTCCTTCTCCTCCTCTCCTAACCCACACTCTGACACGTGTCATCAGCCTATCAAAGTATAGTCAGCCCTCCAATTACATCCATTATTGTAGTAGTCATGCCCCCCAATCGATACGAACTTAATCCAGGTCAATCGAGTCAACAGTCGCAACTTAACTAAACGAGAGCTCCTAACTATAATTGTTGGCGATGTTTGTAAGCCCTTGAAGATAAACGATAAAGCAATCTCATGTTATCATGTAATTGCAATAATCTTAGAATTCATAATTTATGCCCTTATTCTTCATATTTATATATTCTCCATAACAATCGACTTGATATTCCTCTTATACATACTGCATTCACTTGGAAAAAGTTGTCCTCATTCCCCTACTCTATCTCTCTCTCGTGTCTCACTCCTCCATTCGGTGACTTCGGTCAATAATGAATTTTCATAGTTTAACATGAAACAAAAGTTTGGTAACGAATAATAATAAATATAATAATTTAAATATATACGTTTTTATTAAAACCTCACGCTCTAGCGTCCGAAATTGTTATTTCATCGGTACTATACTTGATCTTTTAATGTTTCATCAAGTGACGTAATTAACACCACGTTATCCACTGGCCGAAATAGGATTAGGAGGAGTAGAGATAATAAGAGGATGAATAATGTCTAAATTCTTAAATATTAAAAAAACACAAGTATAACCAGCCTCGTCGATAAAGTGACATTTTACAATTATTGTGTCATTTTTTCTAACTCCTAACGAAAATATATAAAATTATTTGTAATTTTAATTTTCAGCCTTAGTAAGCCCACTCTCTGTTCATGCTGTTTCGCATTAAGTTGATATTTTTTTTACATATCATAGACAGCCTTGTCATGTTATATATTTCATGTGTTAGTTTCCATGTGGCAATTACAAAGGAGAAACAGAAATAATCGTAGAATACCCAGACAACCTAATTTGTGCAATATTCTGGTGCTTGAGAAATCTGCTTTGATCAGTCTCTGCGTATAGAACTTTTTAGATATAAGATTCCTTTTGTTATTGTTGAACATACAGTTCATGTATATTTTACCTAGTCTTATTGGAGTTATGCTAATTTATAGGTTTCATCTCTGGAAAAGTCTTTTTCAGGCACAGGTTTCGCCATTGATTCGCTATGAACACAACTGAGAAGTCACTCCACAATTTGGACAAACCTTTGACCCTTGCCCAATGGCCATACTCTAGTTCGCAGGTTTGCTGGTCTCAAATCCAATTCCCATGCGAAGCGAAACACTCCTGTAACGGTCTCCACCTGAACACTCATATCTTCGAGACGAAGCTATCAGTCTTCGTGACTGTGATAAAAATCGGTAGGGAGAAAAAAGTGAGTTCAAGAATACTAATAAGGTTGGTAAAAGAAGTCAATGGGTTTCATATTCACTCTAATTCGTATCGAAACGTAGAGGAAATGGCGAAGGGCTACTAAATAAGTTACAATGAACATATCCAAAGATGCGTGGAGTAAAGTTCGCAAAAGGGGTTTCAGGAAAGAGGTCGTGACAGTAGGAGTGAACTACCTCAGAAATGATTGACCACCAACAGGTCGAACACTAGAATAAACTGTAAATTTACACTGCTTCATTAACGAATCTTTGGCCTTAATCTCATATGGTAAACCTAGAGTGGTGAGTTCGATTCCCGCCTGGGCTATAGTAATTTATTTAGAGACGAACTCATTGAATAAAATCCTTACTCTCACCCTGGGTAGAAAAGGACGATAACCTGTAGATAACCCATTCCAATTAGCAAAAAGTGGATTTAAAATAATAATAATATTCAAGAATCAGTATTTTAAGAATAACAATAGTCTGCTATGCCTGTACACAACCCACAGCGATGACAAGGAAATTGTCTCCTAAAAGAATGTTTTTAAGACTTTCTGGGAGGAGATATTATGCTGCTGAGTTTCAACCATCCGCAAGTTATTAGTTTGAAGAACTAAATAGAGAGGGAATTTCGATACGTTTAACTAATTAAAATTTGTCTTCAACTAACAATTTGTAAAATTTCCTGCTTACAAAAAATATCTATTACTAGTTGAATTGTTCTTATTCTAAAAACCCTTTTTACATCGAATTCAGTAACAACTCTATTAAAACCCATAGAAGAATACCATCCTTTCTTTCAGAATAGTGGGTCATTGTTGCCTGTTATTATCAAAAATAATTAAAATAATAGCATGTAATGAAGTCAAAGAGAGACTATTGTAGCATCATTAAGAAAAAAATGTAACTTACTTTTGGAATCTTAAAGCACTAAGTTTTAAAAACTCCGTCACTCTGAGGTCTCATATATATATATATATATAATTTTGAAAGGACCTCTTGTGTCTCCTTGGAAGGATCGATGTACATTTTATTGTATTTTTCGTAAATAAAATCATGGGTTTAACCTCAATAGTTGATTCCCAGTAAGGAAAATCTGCTAAAATTACAGAATGCATGAAGCCTGAATATATTATGCCTGACTATTTTTCTCAGGAAGACTTTAAAGAATAACTCGAACTGTTTATTCAATATATTTTATATTTTTTTATTAAAAACAGGACTTTCAACTTATGTATGTGATAGTGTTGCTAAAAATAAAAACTGCGTGGATACGAGTGTGCCCAAGTGAAATTCAAGAACTCAAAAAATGTAAATAGCTAGGTTAGTGTTCGAGTTAGTGAAAATAAAAAATTGAGTACATTATTAGCTTAAGGGAAATAAGCTATTTCGTTTATGAATTTGGGTTTATAATATATTTTAATCCAATACAAAATAACATAATTTTGTATGAACATATGAGCCTCTAGAACATAGAATATACATTGTTAACATCACATTTTTAACTATATTATATATACATGAAATCTAAATATTCAAAAAACACAAATTATTATCCCGGTGCTCCCTCAATAACATAATTACCTACATGAATAAAGAATTGAGGATCATTGCTCTATAAATAAATGTTACCAACTATAAATCCATTTCTTAATCTATCTAATCTTCGCTTTAGTCATTGAGATATAGGCATGTTATGAATACATAATATGTTTTTTTGTTAACGTCCACTTTGTGCTACCTTTGCTAAATGGTAGGGGTTACCTATAATTCACTGATTTCTAACCGCAGTGAGACGAAAGATTATATTTAGTGTGTTTGTCACTAAATAAATTCCTTCAGCCAAATGGAAATTAAACCACTACCCTCGGTGTATTACATAATTTTTTCTATCCATAGAATTGTATCAGATTATTAATAAAAGTTCTCACAGAGTTTTATTGAAGCAGCAAAACATTTTCAAAGACAACTGATTCAACTTCAGTCTGAACGTTTTGACGATAGCTCCCAGGGGACAATCACTTCAAGACATTGAATATTTCTGCCTGAGCAAAGATTGTGCTGACGCCAAAGGTTTTTTAATCTCATCAATATTTACGTACAATATTAAATATGTCATCATATTCATTATTATGATGTATCAACTATCATTATTTTTATGTTGTATTAATAAAATAAGATAAAAAAAAACCTAATTATTTCTCTCCCCTAAATGATTTTAACCTTTTGATTTCCTTCGCGGAAGGCGATGATTGGTTTTTAATTGATTTACAGTTTCCTGCCAAGCTTGTTATTTTGGTTTAAGCTGCAGATTAACAGAAGGTGGTGTTTTTTTTTAATAAAAAGATAATACTTTGCACATTGGCTTAATTTTCATCAGTATGTACGCTTTCATTAACAAATATTAAGAAAAAGATAGGCATTATCACCCAAATCGTTAGCATTAAAGGGTTTTAAAAATTGAATTTTATTTCGCAGTTATCGTAAAAATATTTTGTACTTTCTAGAAACAAGCATTAGCGGATATTAGCGTTCATAATGAAGATGATGATTGCCAAATGAAGCTGTAATAAGTTAGGACGAGCACACTCAAACAGATCTATATTAGTCTGGCTGGAAAAGTAATCTTTTACGTGAAAATTATTGCAATGTTCAAATTTTAATAAGTTATGAACCAACAAAATAAGGTTATTTTCAATCTCATTCTGATTAATTTCAGTTAATAACACTTCTCAGATCGTATACACGTCATTTTTAAAAGTCTACTCAAGTATTTTATACAGCATAGTTGGACGATAGAGACATATAATTTTTGTTTTGAATTTTTCAAGAGCATGATTTCCCATGGCATTCAGCATTCGAGTTTATTAAGTTATGCTACCCTTTAAAGACTCCGAAAATCATTTCTATTTCTGCCGGTGGTAAGGGTAGCGAATCAGGTTATCAAGGACTCAATTTGGTGCTCCTCACAATGTATTTAATTAAATATATGGACGTAATTTAATTCGATATTACATAAAATTAATTCGTTATTCTGGCTAATAAGAGGTGTGATATAAGTTTAATGGATGTTTATCTTTATCACACATAAAGTCCAAAATAAGTAAAAGCTCGGATTCACATTTTTTAATACCATATCTAGCTTTAAGGTTTAGAATTGCTATTTCTTCTACTCAAAGATGGCTTCCCAATTTATACATTTGACTACTCCGTTTTCTAGATTTTACCTATTTTACCCCTCCCCCCCCCTCCTGAATAACATAACCAAACATTCGATGTCTTCATTTTGGGGTAAAACATTTCGCTTCATAAGTTTTTAGGCCTCTAGCAGTTAACACATAAATCCTTCTAACTCAGTTGTTAATAATAAAATTTATTTGAGTCTATGTTCCAACCATTGACTTCACGCATTTATTTTATTTAAAGAACCAATATTTATCATTAGGTTTTTGTAGTTATGTATTTATTAAACTAAATAATACTTAATGATCTCATGTCTTAGGGTTCGAAAGCAGTGTTATATTTAATTATTTTTGATGAGAATGATTCAATTAAAACTGTACATTTTTAACAATTTTAAGATTTTCAGTAACCTTTTGAGTGAATACAAGACAACGTTTAATGATCAAGAACAAAGACAATTATGAAAAGAGTATAGTTAAAACTCAAATTCAAATGAATAACCCATTCATATGTTAATCTAGAAAACCCAAGTTAGTTCTTTAGATCTACCATTCTTCGACTTTAGGTGAAAAGGAGATAAAAAAATTAAAAAATACAATTATAGGACTTTTTGGGAAGTAAGCATTTAAAAAAGTCCGTCACGCAGGAGCTGCGTAAACTAAGCAGATTTCCTACGTGAAGTTTTACAATAGAGAAATCTGCCCAATAACAAGTGTAGTAAGTAGTAAGGGATCACTAAACTTATACTCGAGAGACGAATAGTTACGAAAACGGCCGCCAGAGCTCTCTTCGGAAAGTACCATACAGCTCACTCCTGCCGACCAATGCAGAATACAAATGCAAATATCTCGGTTAATATTCAAGATACAGAATAAATGTATGGAACAATATTTATAGTAAATTTAATTTGCAATAAGATTGGTTCTATACAATCTTTCGATCCGACGCATAATAACGGAGATATTTTAAATTTTCCGAAAATCCCCCCTCTAAACTTCCCCTCCCACTGGTCCGATTTCAGCCATTAACGAACTTGATCTTTCTTTTTACATAAAACGATTAAATTCCGGGTTTGGTAACGATCAAGCAAAAATTGCGACCGCTAGAGCGTTAACAGACAAATATATATATAATTTTGAACGGACCTCATTTTCGTCATCTCCTAGGTAGGATCGATGGACATTTGAAGAAATTTTTCGAAACTCGCGTCATGAGTACGACCTCAATAGCTGATTTCCCTTAAGGGAAATCTGCTAAAAGGCGTTCCTTACGTTATTTTGAGTAATATTCCTCTCATGGATTCAAGTAGACGACCCAGATCGCAACGCTTTGATTTGGTGGTTGCACGCGCACCCACGTTTATTTGTGTGCTCTTATGTATACATGTATATATATATATATATATATATATATATATATATATATATATATATATATATATATATATAAGGTTTTAGTTTAAGGCATCCTGGGTCCAGAAGAAAATGACTTAGAATGGCTCAACCTAAAAATGAAATATCTGAAGAGCCATATACTTCTAGATAAAAATTTATGTATATTTGAAATGTAGAAAGACATAGTTTCTCTACTATTTTGTTTTAAGTAACTCATACTATATTCCATTGACCTAATAAGTCGGCCACTCTAACATAAGAAACACATTGAATTAAGGCCCTGCAGGATAGACTAAAAACATGTAAACACCTTTACCTTAATCCCTATTTTACCTGTAATCATATTTACATATATATATAACAAAAATAAATAAATATAATTCTGTACTTGTGAATATATTAGCTTGTAAGGTTACTTAAATTTTAAAATTTTTAAAATAATTGTAATATTCACAAAGTTACAATATGTCATCCTACCTTTAGTCAATTGTATTTATGTGCAATCTTCTACTTAAATAGAAAATCTTATTTTAAATTTCTTTTTGCAATATTTTAGTGGTCAGAAAGAACACTAAAAATTATTTTGTTAATTTCCTGTTGCTCAATAAAGGATAGTGTAAAAACAATTTTCAACGAACGTCGACATGTTATAGACAGAGCATAATGGTTTGTTTGTTTCGTAGGGTTTTAGGGCGAAAAACTACCAGGTTATCATCGCCCTGTAATATCTATAACTCACATTTTGGCATCCTCATCCATATCGCCATTTTAACAATATAAACGAGGATACAAAAAAACTTGTAGTTTAAATTTCTTTGTATAAATTTGTAATTTTCACAAAATTAAACAATTTATCTAGCTCTTTGGGGTCATCTCCAAGGGCCACTTCTGTATCATTCGTTTCGAATATCTGTATACTTATGTCATTTCATTAATATGTGGTAGATAGTCAAGTCTGTGTTACACTTCCCACAAATCGGGGGTTGTTCTTTTGTCAGCATAAACAGAGCATAATAGATAATATACGGACGTAATTTAAATGGGCCATTTTATTCATCAATAGACATTTAAAACAAATAAAGAGCAGCCAGATAAGGGAGGGCTGAACCCAAATAACTACACACAGACCGCATCAAGCACTCTTCTGAGAAATGTAAAGATTTCCTAACTCTTGTAAGGCTGTTTGAAGATGAAGCCTCTCAAAAATTGTATAGGGAAATTCTTTCATCAGTTAGTGGTGGCTAGTAGAGGTGGATGAGATGCTCCCTTTGAAAGAGATAACTGGTTCTTAGTGATTTTTGGCCAATGAAAGTTTCGCTCTACTCAGTTTGTTTTTTTTTTTAATTCGTTACAGTCTTTTACGTTTAACTGATTAAGTTCTTGTAATATTAACAGGAATATTAAAACTGAAATCACACATGTTTGTGTGACCTCCAAGTATTGTAAACCTTTAACTACTACCAGTGGTCAAATACAACCAGAGAATGTCAAAAGCCACCAGGTACCATTTATTCTCCCCTTAATAACAGCTGTTACAGTTAACCTCTTCGTCTTGTTTCTGCGATTACCTGTCTTAAAAAATTTATGTTTTGAGGTCATTTTTGGCCCATGGTTGTAATTAGGTTATTATAAATAATATAATATAATATTAAAACGTTGTTTAAAGTTTCCATAGTGATATGAGTAATAACGGTTTTATTGTAGATGGCAGACATTATAAGGATTGGTGGGCATATATGATCGAAGATGATGGAAATCAGAATCCTGTGTCTGATGATAATGAGGATCTAATGAGTAATTACAGTGACAATCAGTCCATTCGTTCTGATCATGATACAGATTCAGAAATACATCTAAATGATGATGAATCGAGCAAATAGTCTACCAGAAACATTCAACAATATGCTATAAATATAATAACACAGGTTGCAAGAATCACTCTGTATCTAAATGTCTCTGCCGGAACTGTGAAGATAAAGTTTTAATTTATTTGTTAGGGTAGCTGAGAGCCCCTCACATTTTCTTTATTATTAAGATATTGAATTACTGTCTGTTTCAGAATGAGCAGAACACGCTTAAATATGATAAGAAGAAAGATGACCCTCTTAAAATTCATTTTTACATATTGATTTTTTTACTATTTGAAGACTTGGATGTTTTGCACTTTTTTTTCTAATTCAAATATTTTTTTTTCGAAAGTGTAATACAAGTTATTTTTATTGTATTTGTATTTTAAAATGTGTCACCTTTGTTTGTATTCCATTAAAACATTACATTAAAAAAAATTATTTAAAAAATTTACTTTTTTTTGTGTGGGTAATAAGAAACCCACGGTAAAACACTTTAAAACGTGGTAGTAGTTGAAGGCTAAGTGTTGTGTGCAAAAAAATATAGCATCCTATAGTGACACTGGAAGAATGTTTAGAGCTATTGTAATAAACAGATTGGACATATGTGTTAAAATTGTGCCCTTTGTCTAATGTGATAATAAATAATTGATTGTTACATTAAATAAATTCATTATGGTGTAACTAAGGATATTCGAAACCCTATAATGCTACTAGAGGGTATGATATTGTTTAATTATGTATTAAATGAGGTTATGTGAAAATGGGGTAGTGGTGTAAGGGTTGGATATAGGGGCTGGAGATGGGTCCAATAAAACGGTGTTGTGGGCAGAGCGGACGGACCGGGGGGAAATGACTCCGCATTCAGAGGCTGGCCGCCACGTCAATCACCCACTATCTCCCTTCCTTCCGCAGCTAGGCAAGATATGACGTCACGCATTGTTTTCCACTCGTGACATTTCCTAAACAGATATGGGTCCCTTTGTCGAGAGAGATCTCTCTGTCGAGACTGCTCTAGAGCCAGGGAGAGAGAACGCTGACTGCCTCCTCACTGCTTCCCCAAGTCTCCTGACTGATAGCGGTTCCCGGTTGAATACCTCCCAAACACACATACAACAAGTGTCAACTTTCTGAATATACAAAGCTTCAGCCTGGTGCCCGTTGACAACCAAGCTTTTAAACAACCGTCCTTCTATGTCAAATTTTGAATTTTCTCATTCTCTTGCTTTCTCCCCTCACCCCTCTCTCTCACACACTCTCTCCCTCCCTCTTTAACACACTCAAAAGATAAGAGTGAAATGTACAAAAATAATTCTTCAGGTGTTCGAACTTTGCCAGGAACTTAGTAGTTTGTGATGCGATGACCCTCTAATTGAATTGGTAAATTGTCTCCGCGTCTTCTGCTGTCAGAATCGGAGTAGCTCCGAACATGGAGACATAAACCTCGGAAAGTTCGAAGCTCTCCAATACAACTTATGGACATAGCCTTTTAAGTTATCACCAAGTGATGTATGCTGTATTTTCCATCTCTCACAATACAGTCTTGCATTATTTAGTAAGTTGGGTAAGATAAGATCTATAACCCTCCCAGCTATCTAATTCATGTTTCAAACAATACAATTAAATTTGAAAACAACATTTCAGTTTTAATAAGTAATTGTAAAGTATTAGTAAATAAAATATAAATAAATATTTAAGGAGTAGTATTTATTAAAACGAGTTCTAATTGAAATGAGTTCGATTCCTGCCTGGGCAATAGGAATTTATGTAGCGACGAACTCATTAAATAAAATCCTTAGTTGTACTCTGGCTAGAAATGAATGGAAACCTGCAGATAACCCGTCCCAATTAACAATAGTAGCAAAAAGTGGATGTTAATAAATAATAATAATAATCGAACACCAAAATATGTTCCTACTACATAGCATGTGTGTATGTATGTATATATATATATATATATATATATATATATATATAAATTCTATTTAACTGAACTATTTATGAAAAAATATGGCCGTGGCCAGGAATGGGTCCAGTTATATGCAAAAACGCTTAACCTAACGTAAGGTTTCATAAAAAGATATACATTTCTGTTGGAAAGAGGCCCCTGCAGGGTCTTAAAAGCTTTTAAAGAAATTGCCCGAACATGTACTGGTTTGGTTGAAAACATTTTACTCTTTTTCCCTTGCTGGATGTTTTCAGGAAAGACTTAAGAGAGAGGGGGTAAGATAGAGAGCGATAGAGAGAGAGAGAGAGAGAGAGAGAGAGAGAGAGAGAGGGTTTTTCAGTGATGGGCATGCTTTTATTTTGATTTTCCTTCATACTGAATTCCTACCGTCTCACCCAGACACGGGCTTTTGCGTAAATCAACGGGCTGCATCCTTGAGATCTTTCGGCTTACTTCATAAGATTATTTTTGAGACGAAAAGATAACACCAACCTGTAACTTTATATTCCTTCTTCGTATAACATTGACATTTATGAAATATTTCAGGCAGAGTTAGGCAAAATTGTAATTATGATTAGTTATTGATAATGATCAACTACATTTTCTAACTAAAGTAATTGTTCACAACTACAGTTAGTAGTTGAGAAAATCAGTAGTTCTAAAAACAACTACATTTAGTAAGTTTAACTGTAGAAGTAGTTGCAACTGCAATTACTTGGGTAGGTACTTTAAAAAAAATGTGTAAAAACGTGATTTAAGTAGTTGAGGTTGCTAAAAAATAACTGTCTGTAATGTCTTTATATTCGAAATGTTTATTATATTACATGCGCTACATTATTATATACATCTTATTGTAAATTAAGCGTGAAATAAGATAATGTTTATGCAAATAAATGAAAACTAAGGAAAGAAAGAAAAAATAAGTGAAATAACGAAAATGAATGTATATTCCTCTTTATTCTCCCGAATGAAATGAAATAATCCCTTAAAACCTAAATAAATGACCCTTAACTCAAAATTATCTATTTGATTTTGGAGCATTTGTCATCGAGGCTAAAGAAAATAATTGTTCTACTGGAGCAGAGGACGGAAGGGAGAGTATGTTAATTTAAAAAAAAAAAGTCCGTCACGCAGGGGCTGCGTAAACTAAGCAGATTTCCCACGTGAAGTTATACAATAGAGAAATTTCATATAATAGAGAGTCAAACAGTTACAGGGACAGCCCGAAATAGCTCTTGACAGAAACTCACGACTAGACCCGAAGTTAGCCGCCTCGTTTTAGAAGCTGAAAACAGAAAAATGCAAATATCTCGGTTAATATTCAAGATACAGAATAAATGTATATAAAATTATTTATAATAAATTTAATTTTCAATAAGATTGATTCTATATAATTTTTCGATTCGCGTATAGTAACGGAGATATTTCGAATTTTCAAAAATCCTCCCCTCTAAACCCCCCCCCCTCCCACTGGTCCGATTTCAGCCATTAACGAACTTGATCTTTATTTTTGCATAAAACGTTTAAATATTGAGTTTGGTAACGATCAAACGAAAATTGCGACCGCTAGAGCGTTAACAGACAAATATATATATATATATATATATATATATATATATATATATATATATATATATATATATATATAGATATATAGATATATATATATAATTTTGAACGGACCTCATTTTTGTCATCTCCTGGGTAGGATCGATGGACATTTGAAGAAATTTTTCGAAACTCGCGTCATGAGTACGACCTCAATAGCTGATTTCCCTTAAGGGAAATCTGCTAAAATGTTTCGATGGCATTGTGCTCACCGAGACTATGAAGTTCTTCAGAGCGACCACAAAAAATAATGCAAATTTGCAGTTGGACCTTAATTTCAATTTGGTCACTTGAAAATAATTCTTCTTCCTTCTCCTCAAAATCTAAGAAGTTGAAATATCATTGCTCCTCTCCTTGCTTCTGTGTTACTTGCTGGCACGCTGGTGTTTTTCATAAATGCTGATTTAAAAAGCTGCCAAATCCTCTCGTGATTAACCGTATCTATGCAGGGTAACCAACGATTAAAAAAGACGTATCAGTTACAGTTACAACTACTATTTGTAATTATTTTTAAAACTAATTTTTATTTAAACTAGTAGTTAAGTTTATGGATACCAACTACAATTACTCTAATTGCAAAACCAATAATATACAACTTCAGTTACCGACTACATTTTAGCAGATTTCCCTTAAGGGAAATCAGCTATTGAGGTTGTACTCATGACGCGATTTTCTAAATTTTTCTTCAAATGTCCATCGATCTTACCCAGGAGATGACGAAAATGAGGTCCGATCAAAACTGTATATGTACATATATTTCTGTTACCGCTCTAGCAGTCGCAATTTTTGTCTTATCGTTACCAAACCTTATATATAATCGTTTTATACAAAAAGAAAGATCAAGTTCGTTAATGGCTGAAATCGGACTAAGGGGAGGGGGGGGGTTTAGAGGGGGAGAATTTTGAAAATTCTTAACATCTCCGTTATTATGCGTCGGATCGAAAAATTGTATAGAACTAATCTTATTTCAAATGTAATGTTCTATAAATGTTGTTATGTACATTTTTTTCATTATCTTGATTATTTACTGAGATATGTGCATTTTTTAGTTTTCGTTCTTCAGTAAGCCCACTCCTACTCATCTCATATTTTCAATATTCTATTATGTTATGAAGCACTTTATTTGAAGCTTAAATACCAAATATTGTTCACATTGAACTTTAAAGTTTTGAGATAAATGCAAATACGTGGCGCACGTGGGAAATCTGCTTAGTTAACGCAGCCCCTGCGTGACGGACTATTTGTAACTGTAGTTGCAATTACATAACTAGTATTTATTAGTTGAAAAATTAGTTAATTACAAAAGTATTTAATTACTGTCACCAATTTTTGGTGGTTGGAGTTAGAATGGTGCGTAGAAATTAAATGCTCACAATTTAGTTAGCCCGTAGCAGATTGAATAAATATTCTAATATTTTACATAGTCACATGAAATATTAATTTTGATACGAGACCATTGTTTTTCAATAGTCGCAACAATAACTGTTATAAGCTTTTAATGCGATATATAGTTTCAATCTGGCCATTACTATCACGTAAATAAATTTTTGAAGGAATCTCTGTTTCGTCATCACTTAGGTAGGATCGATGGGAATTTGAAGATATTTATCTCCAGAGTCGCGTCATGGTAACTACTGTAATTGCTGGTTACGCTTAAAGAAAATCTATAAGTAATGCACTAACACATATTACCGTATCTCGAATCCTAACCGAATATTTTTTTAATGCCTGTTTTTTCTGTCTTTAAAAAAACCCTCCTCCTACACATGCAATTAGTTAGCATGTGTAGACAGCTACTATTGTAGATTTGCACTTAAAGTGAACTGATTTAATAACGTCTGGTGACTTGATATTTGAACAATCACAGCGTTAAACCGATCATCAGAAAATTAAAATAACGTCACCAATAAGTCTCATCTATCCTAATGATACCCAAATGATAAAATAAGAAAAGCCTTATGTTAAAAAAAATTGGTTTTTAGCAGATTTCCCTTAAGGGAAATCAGCTATTGAGGTCGTACTCATGACGGAATTTTCGAAAAATTTCTTCAAATGTCCATCGATCCTACCCAGGAGATGACGAAAATGAGGTCCGTTCAAAACTATATATATATCTATATCTATATATATATATATATATATATATATATATATATATATATCTATATATATATATATATCTATATATATATATATATATATATATATATATATATTTATATATATATATATATAGACATATATATATTTGTCTGTTAACACTCTAGCGGTCGCAATTTTTGTTTAATCGTCACCAAACTCGGTATTTAATCGTTTTATGTAAAAAGGTTCGTTAACGGCTGAAATCGGGGCCAGTGGGAGGGGGGGGGTTTAGAGGGGGGGGTGTTAAAAAATTCGAAATATCTCCGTTATTATGCATCGGATCGAAAAATTATATAGAACCAATCTTATTGGAAATTAAATTTACTATAAATATTGTTATATGCATTTATTCTCTATCTTGAATATTAACCGAGATATTTGCATTTGTAATCTGCATGTTCGGACTTTCCGCCGAGAGCTCTGGTGGCCGTTTCCATAACTATTCGTCCCTCGTGAATAGGTTTAGAGGTTAGGTTAACTGTTTTTTGGGGCTAGAAACTTCTGGGTTATTACGCCCTAAATAATGTTTTAGGTTTAGAGGTTTCTTACTACTACAGTTGTTATTAGGCAGATTTCTCTATTGTAAAACTTCACGTGGGAAATCTGCTTAGTTTACGCAGCCCCTGCGTGACGGACTTTTTGATATTTTCCATCATGATTGGGAATTCAGACCACTGTGATCCTTCTTTAGCTTGACATGGGGAGGTTTATAACAAGTGTACTAAGAATATAACAAATGAAAGAGCCCGTCACCACACAAGGGACATAAATTCAGTAGATTTCTTACCCCCCCCCATAACCCACCCCCATTAATTCTATTTCTATAACAGTTAAAATTTACGTTGGGAACGAGATGGTTAGTGAATTAATAACTTTAAATGAAAAATGCCAGAGTATATCATCGTCAAAAAAAATTAATAAATCTGAGCTCACCGAAAGACAGTGATAAAATTAAATTCCAATTCATTCTTTAAAAGTAGAATGATGATGTGAATTCCGTAATTTTCGGAAGAAAAGAAGGAAGGTTCCAGGAAAAATGTTTATGTCATCTTGAATGAAGTATGATTTTATGATAATAAATACCTTTTATGTAACATATTGATGACACTATTGGGTCCGACCAACTGATAAAATTTGAACTTAAGTTGATCAAATTTTAGTTATTAAAATATAACGTGATCTCATAAAAGCCCCAACACATGTTTCTGCAGGAGAACATTTTTATGGTTATTTTCAATCAGTTAATTTAGATTCTGATTAGAATAATTTAACTAAGTGTCTGATAAAATGGACCCTAAAGACATGAAGAACCTAAAAGACTTTTTCAAGTGAAAATAAAAAAATAATTAGGGAAAGAATCAAGTGATTCCTAATAACTGGGGGGGGGGGAAACTCGCCAAAGCAAACCATATTTGAATATGTTGTAGTCAATTTACTTCACACGTATAGCGCATACAATTATTTATCTGAATGAGAAAACCCGTATTCTAACTTTTTTTAGGCCGATTTTCCTCAAGGGAAGTCAGCTACCTGTAGAGTTTGCACTCAAAGCACGATTTTCGAAACTGATCTTCAAATGTCTATCGATCTAACCTAGGAGAGGACGAAAATGTGGTCCGTTCAAAATTTATATATATATATATATATATATATATATATATATATATATATATATATATATATAATTTGTCTTCTGCCGCCCTAACGGTCCTAATTTTGTGTTTCATCGTTACCAAACTTCATATATAAGCGTTTTATGTAAAACTAAAGATCAAGTTCGTTAATGTTTAACCATGGGAAGGGGAAATCGAAAATGCAAAATATCTTTGTTATAATGATTCGGGTCAAAAAATGTTATAGGATCAATCTTTTTAATCATGATCTGCAATTCCTGTTTTACACATTTTTTCGTAACTAAAATATTAAGCGAAATTATATTATCAATTATAAATAAATATTATTTGTATATTCTTATTTTTAGTATTTTGTAAACCCCCACCGCTACACATCGAAGTTTTATCGTACTTTGTGTAACTGAGTCATTGAACATCTCATGCCCAGCTTACCTTGTATTTTGCACCACCAATGTTGCATTTCAACAAGTGGGAAATCTTATTAGTTTACACAGCCCCTGTAGGATTTATTTATTTCATGTTATTCCCATGCAATCGAGATTCAGCTTACATAATTTCCTTGATCTATATTAATACTATTTCATAAAACAATTATTGATTATATTTAATTTATAAGAAATATACTTTCTTAATTTAAAAAAATGATGATAATCTAAATAAAATTAATTAAGACAAGCATAGTAATTATAAATACAGAAGTAATCTGATTGAAAGAATTTTTATTACCTTTTTTTTATTTAAATATATACTAAAAACAACTAAAATGAAACAATTAATCGTTCCCTCAACAATTTAAGAAAACATAATCATAGTTTGGATATTACATAATGTACTAGGTCATAAAATAAAAGCGCACACTTATAATAGGAACCACCAAAAGAACGATGTAAAACTTGGATACCACAGTTATAAATACGTAATAGAAATTTCTCAATCGTTAGTTTGCCATATCTCGTACTAAACGTTCACTTATAACTCATTATTTTCTTATTAACATAAACAGTAATTTTATAGAAACAACATACTGACTCAAGAGAAGAGATAAATTAATTTATGGTTAAATAAAACCTTAATTACCTTTTAAGTACCTCTAAGCAGTACGCTTGTACATTTTAATTAAATTAGGCGTCTTCGTGAGATTAAGGTTTTAGCGTTCATTTGTTATTTATATCCAACCGAATTATTAAGAAAGATACTACTTCAAGATCGATGAAAACTAGTTTTGAGAATGGAAAAGGTAGAATTTCATAAGATACTATTCCAAAACAGAAGTGGTACATTTTATTTGAACGTAAATATCCAGGGTTTGGTGTCTTTTTTTACGACTAGAGTTGCCAGTAAAGTTGAATTTTTTATAGCAAATTTACTTGAGTAGCTTCCATCCTAGTGGCTAGTACATTCGTTCTTAGAACTGACTTCACAACTTCTACGGGCTAACCTATATAAACTGGACAAACTCATCCTTTCATATCACCTGTATTGATTCTTACTGTAATAAATAGTGATGCGTCTAAAAATTAAGAAACCTATTCTCTATAGAAATTCCATTTATTGCAATCGTAAATGTCGAAGACATTGCACAACAAGAAAAAAATGCCTATCAGTATTTTATAATACCTTTTCAATAATAAATACTTCAAAATTACAATTGATGGTATAGTTTTTAAGAAAATATTATGTTCTAATCATTTCATGTAGTTTAATAAATTATATTTAATCCAAATGAATTTTATAGAATTCGATCAACACTCAGTTCCCCATACATATCTTCATGCAAAGTTAATTACTACCTCACCTGTCCTGCTTCTTATTCTTGGCTCATGTGATCGACAGTACATCTATTATTTCTTTTACTACTAACCCAACTTAGACTTTTGGCTATATTAATATCCTCTGAGACGAACAGGAATGGGGGTTATAAGGGAAGCCTGAAATTTAAAATAGCTATATTTCGTTTCCTATTGGTTTTTCGGCAAATATGCACATAACAAAAGTTTTCTTCTTCTCCAAACCGGCTTATAAACCTCAGCCCTTTCCCCACCTCATTTGTAATATATTTTACCTAAAAAATAACTTCGTTATTAATTTCCAATAGAAATGAAAACTTTAAGAGCATTTCGATTATTTAATTTTTATGATGTATTATTTAAACGAATGAATACTGAATTTACACACAGCGTGACAGGGGAAGTTTGGGGGGGGGATTCAAACTCTTTAATTCTGGTACAGATATATTATTTTATTTCCTCTAATATTCTCTGACGTTGTTGAAATAAGTATTTAATTATTTAAATAACAATCTATAACTATTAAACATTACATGGTAATGTGATCCATTGTGACAAATGAAATCTGTGTTTAACCTCAATATGATTTTTTAAAATAGTTTTCAGTGTGTAGGGTGGTCCATGATCTCTACCCCTCACCACGCTTTTTGAATATAAATTTTTTGTTTATGTCAACTAGCACTGAAGATGGAGTTGTTGCTCTGAAAGTTCACTCTGTCGAAATAAAAAGTATTGGAGAGGAAAACAGGTCTACTGTGTACATCCAGATTAATTCCAAGAAATTTCCTTTCTCTTTAGTAGCACAACTTCCCAACTCAAAAATAATGAAACTTTTACAAATAAAGTTAAAATATTCAATTAGCTCACCCAGGTGCACTTATCCCATAGATTCACCTACACTGTACTGTAAATATCTCACTCCTAAATATATGATTTTACTCATGGAGCCTTAATGGCCTCCAGAGGTATTTTCGATGAAGCACCTAGTGGAAAAGGAATAACACCATAAGAGCTAAATTACAAGGGACTCGCACTTCTCCGGATATACCCATTCCTCAGGTGGCTCCACGGCGTACAGGTTGGATTCCACTCTTGATGGTAAAGCGTTTGGAGGTGTTTGTACATATTTTAAAGGTACTGTCCATAGTGAACGTATCCGGATACGTGCTATCTTGCAAACCGTTTTCGAATGTCTAGTCCAATATTTATCTTTCACCAAGTGCATGGATTGATTCAACGGACTTTCACGACTTGATCCCGCAACTCCCTAGACCACATACACACCTTGGAAACCCAAGCGTATAACAATTCTTATTATTTTATAAATTAGCATCACTGAACATCCAATCTATACTAGAATGTCTCAGATTATTGCTCGAAATAATATCCCAAGAACAAAAGTATCTAAAAAACACTGCCCTGTACGAAGGTGGAATGAAGAATGTAAATGTGCAGTGAAGAAGTTTCACCAAATATCAACTGGATATCGTAGATCTGATTCGTTTAAATCTAATAGCCTAAAAAAAAGAATCATGGAATGAATTGTTACCCTTGAGATCATATCTATGTAACGTATGTTTTAACTGACTATTGCTGTACATGTTTGAATAGATATATGACAATTATAACCAGTATTCAATAAAGTGATGTTCTTCATAATTATTCTTAACTTAAAATAAACATGAAATATAAAAATAATACCTTCATATTTATTCTATCGGAAATGAAACTTCCCTTAACATTACATTTTCAAAACAATTAAACTACATTGACCATTTTTATTGTAGAAAATCTTTATTACAAAAACTTATCCTTTTTATAAACTTATTGTACAATATTCCAAGGGTAGTGTTCTGGAAATAGCACGGATGTTCCAATTGACCTACAGATTTTCTTCTCAGGGAAAATATAAAAATGTGCAAACTTTCCTTTACTTTACTATTCTTCTGTTCAACTTCCTCAGATGAATTTACATCGGATCCATTCCTAGTATCTATCTTCTCCTGGGGCTCAGGTTAGCCATGTGCGTTAAAGCGTTGACCTTAATCTCACATGGTAAACCTAGAGTGGCGAGTTCGATTCTTGCCTGGGCAAAGGAAATTATTTAGTGACGGTATTCATTAAATAACATCTTAAATCCCACCCTGGCTAGAAAAAGGTAGTATCCTGTAGATAACCCGTCCTTAAATTCGTCAATTAGCCTTAGTTGCAAAAAGTGGACGTTAATAATAATAATAATAATATCTTCTCCTTTATGCATACAGCAGTAAGAACTAGGACAATGTTCTAGGCTTATTTGTTCTTCATGTAGTCACTTTTATGAGTAATTGAAATATACCTACTTTTTTATACTCTTCTGTGGATGAATTCTTCTTCACTACTTTAATTGCTTAAACAACGCAGCATTCGCTTCTTAGCAAGCCTATAACAAATGTAAATGGTCTATTCAGAATATGTTTAGGTTTATATTACTTTTGACAGTTTATTTAGTGAGAGTGACTCTAAATAAATTCCCTTTAACTTAGACTCCAAGGGGCTCAGATCAGCGATGCGTATTAAGGTGCTGACCTTTATACTCTTGGGTAACTTTAAGTCTTCCCTTCGATATGTTAAGGAAAATTTATGAAGATCCGCACAAATTAAATAAAATATACGAAATCTTACCCAGGCAGCTAAGGGCTGATAATATGTGACTTGTCTTAAACTCATAATGTAAATGTTAATGCACTTTATTTTATTCTGACTAGCTTGAACCCACCCTCCTGCCAAATGACTCTTCAACATGCTTAACTCTGTTCTATTTATTTTATATTATTAATGCTCTTTATGCTACTTAGTTTCATTGGGACAGGTTATGTATAGGTTACCAAAATGAGCCCGGAACTCGAGGTTTACCAATCCGATTAGGACCCTCTAGTTTATTTCCTTTAGGACCTCTAGGTTATTCAGGCCATCGCCTTAAAATCACTTGACCAACCCGAGCTCCATCTCTGTTTTATAAAGACATGTATAGCTCAATAAATTAAGTTATTAGTTTAATTGTAAGTAGCAGCTTTACGCCCTGTGTAAGGTTGTTTTTGAACAAGGTGAAACTACCATGAGAGATGCTATTCATTGAATGATAATGTACTACGCAAAAACGGTACCCTTTAGTAACGGTTACTCAATAATTTCATTTTAAATATATTTATATAATACTAATTATGACATTAAAAGTTATTTTAGAAACATGTAGTCTATCTTATGTAATTAAAGCTCACTCGAAATTTGAATTCCTTGAGAAAAATCTCCATTAGCAAATGAGTTGACCCCCGGACCGAAAATAGCTCTTGGTGATAAGAGATTTGTATTGGGCGAACCAATTTCTTAAATCAGTTCAGACCTTATATTAGCCCACCATTTATATTCAGGTCTGAGTATGGCTATTTAGATAAAAGAGGGGTTTAAAAATGCTAACTGAGAGACTTGTAAAAAGGCGAGCAGAGGCTCTGCTTCCTGTATACCGATTACCCGCCACTCCTTCCAGCTTTTATAAGAAAGAATCGGAGAAAACATAAACATAGATTAAAGACTTCTGGATTCGGAATGGCTTCACGGAGGGTGGGAGAGAATACGTTTTTAATGAAGCACTCCTCAAACTGCACCCCGGGGCTCGCCACAAATTCATGGCTCTCCCTCAATACATTTATCCAAGGAGTGGAACCCAACTCCGCCTCCTCCTTCCAGTGCCATACTTTCCGAAAAATTAAATTGATATAGTAGCCTTAAGTCCGAGGAGAGGTAAGGAATTATAGGGATTTTACGGTCCCCGAGGAGGTTGAGTTTTTCAGCGAGGCAATGAAACGGTTTTATTCGTTTTGTTTATAGCCCGGCTTTACGGCGAGGGCCACCGCGAGCAGGAGCAATACCTTGGGAGAAATGTTGGAATTCGGCACCCCTTCCATCAGGGGGAGACTTCCACTAAAATTGAAATATGAATTTGCAACTAGTCTATACTACTAACTAGACTGTTGCTTTATACGGGATTTCTCCATACATGTATCTGTTGCTTCTCTTCTCCTTTAAACATGAACTCTACAAGAACTATATTGATTTCATTTTTAAATAAACGGTTTGTGCCATGTTATTTCCCCTTTTTCTGATGATATATAGCGCACCCTTTGGAATAGAAATAACCCTAAATAGTAAATATTTTTTGGAACAATTGAGCATTCAATGTTTGATCTATTCATTTTTAAAATATTTAATGCTGTCATTTAATAGCTATTTTATTCAGTACACTTTAATAAACAACTTACCACCAGAAAAGACACAAATAAATGAACAAGAGAACCGTAATATTGTCTGCATGTGCCTCCTAAATGGACTAAAAATGAAATAAATGTAATAATAAAACTTATCCTCATTATTATCATTTTTATTACTAAAAATTAATGTCCGCTTTAAGCTCATGGAGCTGATTGGGACGGGTTGTCTATAAGATTGAGCCTCTGAACAATTTCCCCTACTAAATTCCTGAACCTTGGGTGTGTATAAATAACAATCAATAATAACTCAAATCTTTCTAGCGAGGAAGAATTACCAATACAATCTGTGTTTTCTAAGACAATATTGTTGCGGAAAAATATTAAGTTTTAACAGGTTGCTTCAATGATATTAATAATAGGATACTTTAGTAACTATAGAAAATAAATTATAGAATATTCTATCAGTGACCATAGGCACTACCACATGAAAACATTCTTTATATTCTGGGAGTCTCAAGTCTTTTTTTTATTATTTCGTTCTAATGCTTAATCGAAATACGAAGAGTAGACGAGACGATAGGGTTCATCTTAGTATTATAAGAATTCATTTGCCTCATTTTTAATTGTCAACTGACAGTAATAAAGGTATGAGGTCAATGATAAGTTGGAACTCCATGGTTACGTAACTATGCCGACCACTGCAGTGGGACTGGTTAGCTCAATTATACTAATCTGTTATCCCACCAGGGCTGAACTAATCAATCGTGATTAGGTATCTACTCAGTTTATCCCCGACCCAATAATATTTTGATTCAAAGCAAACCTCCTCTAGGGAATCACTATCCTTATTTCTAAAAATAAGAGCATTTCTCAGCGTTGTGTTGATGCATTGTGAAGTAATATACATTTTAAATAAATTAAAGTGAAGTAGTTTTACTACTTGAAACTGAAAATATTAGTTAACCAGAGTCCAGTCCGAATCATTAATTTCATAAACAAAATTCTTTTCTTATGTCATATTAATACTTCATTCTTACTGGTATATTCCAGAATAGTAGTCAAGAAGGAACTTCAAAGGATCAAGAGGATCGAGGCAAAGATTAATTTCAAAATTATTTTATTTTATTTAAATGGCATTCACAACAATAAATGCAGGGATGAAATTAAAACTAAAAGATAATTAATTTCCTATGGAAAACTTTTTCCAGATGTTCATCATTTCCATAAATAACATGTTTCCATCAATTCAATTATTTAATACGTTATTTCACGAGACTGTCGTTTCATTTCTCAATTAATATTTGTTTTATACTTTATTGTCTTAAAAACAAGGTAAATTTGGTTGCAGTTAATAATGTATTATTTACTATTATATCTCAATATAAACTTATTTTAATAGTAATTATCTTAATTTAAATTCGGTTTAATGTTCAATACAATTTAATCATAATTTCCACAACTGGTTCGTCATTGTTACTTAAATCAGAGATAATGTTTATAATGACTTCTATGCTTCTTTTCTATCGGAACAAATATAGAATTAATGCTAAATCGATATGATTTTTAACATTTAAAATTATGTCATGACCTTTTTTACATGAAGTTAAATTCAGTTGAAAAACTGAAATTTGATATTTGAAGTGTTTCGATTTTTTATGACGAAAACGAAGTATATTTTACATGCTCAAAAGTAAAAGAAACTTTCTATTAAATACTTGTAATCTTTCTGTTATTTCTCGAAGCAATATCACCAGATATACGCCAGACAAATTGTCTTAATGACGAATATTAACCATTTAGAGGGTGGATGGTTCACTTTAAAGGTTACATAAACAAATGATCTATAATGAAAAACATTTAAAAAATGAATAAAAACTTTATACATAGTTACATAATTCATAAATTCTAACTAATGGGTATGGAAGGGGAAATGCTTGCCCATTTTAAAGATTATCCTCGCTAATAGCGGACCGAATAATTTATACAGACCATTAGGGGTTAAAGAGATTATATTAAGTTGCCTCAGGTACCAGTAAACTACTCTACTTTTATATTGCCCAAAATTTTGTACAGTATTTATTTTCAGATCCAACATCAATTTAGGTTTTTGACTACACCTATTATGCAGAATATTAAGGAATTGTTCCTTTTTGCTATTGTATTATAATACCAACCATTTTATGCAACTATGGCTAACCGAACCGATTATCTACAACTTTCCAGAAAACTGAACCCATGTCTTAAAACTGTACCAAGTTACCTTACCGTAAAATCAAATCGAAATCTAATCCTCAAATATTGTTCTTTACTCTTTATAATTATATCTACTTAAACTTGAAAACTTCATATAAAAAGTGAATATTGAAATAGGTAATTTTTACTTCCATAAACCTTTACCACCTCAAAAGAGTGATGAATTATTCTGTTTACTGTTGTTTAGTTGTTTTTTCTATGAACTATTAGAAACACAGATTAGGCTATTTCTATGTCTAGCTTCCTAATTTGATAAATTTATTTAAAACTAGTTTAGCTGCTATTAAAAAACAGTTTTTTTTTGTTTTGTTTTTTTAAATGGTTTTCTAATATCTTAAACATTATCTTGAACAATTGTAATATAAATGTTTTTATGGTAACATTTGAAAATTCAGGTAAAAGACAAAAAAAAAAGATAGATATCCCATGAAGGTTCTCAAGTATTTTGTATTTTTCAAGTTACAGAGTTCAGTATTTCATACTGATATTAATATTGGTTCATTAATATATTTTTGCATTATTTATTCATGGCTCACCTTGAACCACCTTTTGAATTTTGAACTTCCAGCTGACTTTATTATATAACTGTTGTTCTTATGTCATGAAGAAACAAATCAACACTTATGATGACCACATTTAAGCAAATTGTATCAATTAAATTAAATTTTAATACTTTACAAATAAGAAAAGATATTGAGGGTGAACCTTCTGAAGATGGAGGTTACGATTCCCTATCATTTAAAAAGTTGCCTAACTGTTTCAATGGAATATTTGGGATTATTAAAAAAAAAATCCCCCTCAAGGGAAATTAGTATTTGAGGTCGTGCTCATGGAGCGATATTTATCTCTTAGCGCTCAAGTCGTCGCAATTTTTGTTTATTGCTACCAAATTTGATATTTAAGAGTTTTATCAAGTTCGTTAACGGTTTAAATTGGCTCTTTGGGGTTTTAGAGGGGATTTAGAAAAGTCCAAATATTTCTGTTATTATGAATCAGATCAAAACATTGCATAGAACCAATCCTATTGCAAATTTAATTTATTATAAATTTTATCATTACGTGTTTTTCAGTATTTTGAATATTAACCAAGGCATTTGCATTTTTTTAGTTTTCTGCATTCAGTAAGCCCCCACTCCTACTTATACCACAATAGCAATAAACTGTTATATCATGAATATAACATTCAATATTCAAAGCTTAAATACCCAATATAGCTTTTATTGAACTTTTACTCTGTGTGGTACATGCATATAAGTTGTGTGATGACTTCATACATTAAAATTTACGTTCTCAACTTGAAAAGGATTGTTTTGTTTGTACCATACTGGAAAGTTAACAGACTCATACAATACTAAAGTTCGTATTTGTTAATGGCTGAAATGGGACAAGGAATAAAGGAGGTTCAGAGAGGGGGGGGGGTTAAAAATTAAAAATATCTGTGGTAGTATGAGTCGGATCGAAATATATTACGGTACCAATCTTGTTGAACTATTTATGCTTAACTGTTGTTGTTCCATACATTCTATTCGATATTTAAATATTAAGCGAGTTATACATACTTTCGTGTTTTCAGCCTATATTAAACCCCTACTTCTACTCATCAGGGTTTTATTTAGAAATAGAGAATATATGGGGAGAAGAGATATGTATTATGTCATAGCAGAAAGTGGGAAATATGCTTAGTTTACGCAGCACCTGCATGGCGGGCTTTTATTATTATTTGGAAGGGCAATACTGAATAAGGTAATACTAGTCCAGATTTATCAAATATCTTTTCCAACATCTGTGTATCATTTCACCTAAAAATGATTTTCTACTTGCAATGATTTTTCTCAAGAATCGCTGCAGATACCTATCAATCCAAAATAAAGTAACGGAACGAAACCTTATACAAGAATTATATAATTCATAAAAATATTTGACGATGTAAAGACTTAGGATAAACGGTCATTAGTTGACGTATATTAATTTCCAGCTCGCGTTTATTTAATTAATGTCTAATGCATTAAGGAAGGCCAACCTGCCTCTAAATCATTGGCAGTTGCATAAAACAATGGGCGAAAAAAACAGGACAAGTGTTCACAGCCATGCAATGGCATTTTAATTTGCTGTCAAGTAGTTGTTGAATTAATTTCCTCAATTAACACTCGTACTAATTGTTTTCTTGAGTGTGTTTATTATTATACATTCGGAGTGTATCTGAAGGCGGCTGGTAGGAGAAATTAGCACAGTTATGAAGCGGACGATTTAAAAGCCTCGGGCCCCTCCTCTAATGAATTCCACGCGGGAAGAAAGTTAGCAGGAAAACATTTACTGCCCCCACTCCCCAACCCTTCTGTATAATATTTTTCCATCTACTTCAACGGGTGGAATTATAATTCTATGGAGAAAATGGATGAGGAAACTCTTCTTAATTAAACCACTAAAATACTGTTTACACAAATGCGTCGTTCTGCCTATATTATGATTTAGTGAGTATTCCCATCCCGCCATTTATCATTATCCAGTTGAACAAACTCGTGGAATGAGTTACTGGGCGCCTTAGGCCATGACAAATAATATATCTATATCCACCATTTGGACACACTAAATTTAATAAAATAATTTTTAGCTGTATTACTCTGAAACAAGAAATACTCAGTACTTCTGTCGTATTTAATTTCGTCTAAAAACCCACTGTTTCCCCAGTTCAAGTTCAACACACGTACATTTCATGGCAGCAGATATGATTGATATTTAAACTAAATAATTCCAAAGTTACAGAAATTTGTAGCTTGCTAAGAAAAGAATGAAAAGGATAAATTAAAAACACATAATATCGTATATTAATATATCTCTACAAAATATATTAATCTTAAGATTATGAGAAATTGGGTTATTAGGGATCTAAGGCAAGAAAACACATTATCCCTGGTGCGTTTCCCCCTCGCAAGTGCCATTCTGAGGAATAAAACTAATCCTGGTATTACCATGTAGAATTCTCTGACATGGCATTTAGCGTATACTGAAGATGCAATAATTATGGCGAGAATAATCACGGCATTGTAGAATAATTTTCTGCTTACGGGCCACCACAAAAAAAGATTACAGGAGACAAATAAAAGCAAATATCATCAGGATGTTGAAATAATTTCTATGTAATTTTTCCATCAAACGTATTACACTTTTACAGTAGGAACTGCCTTCATAAATAGCCATAAGGTTGAAAAGTCTTCTATAAGTTTCAAGCCTTCATTGACCAAATTCCTGCACCAAGAATAAATAGTAAATGGTTTAATATATGTGTATAATAAATGTCTATGAGCATAAAGCCGACAAAGAGGAAGAATTTGAAGTCGCTTCTATGAGTGATTAAGCGACTCTATTTTGACATTCAACAACATGATGTAAACACAGTAACAGGATATATCAACCATAATCGTAAACTGCACTTGAAAATTCTTCCAAACATAAAAACCATCATATATCTCGATGATAGTTACTGCCTGCTTACTATTATCGACCAAAGAAATATCTAGTGCCACGTGGTGTTTCTTCTCCAATTTTCCAGTCTTGAAATTAGGCGAAAATCTACCAAGTGCTGAAACTATGATTCTATAACTCTATTCTCTAGGATCCTTGAAGCGAGGATTGAAAGGTTTAAGGAAAGGCTCTCGGTGCCTTAATAGGTCCATAATTGGTTTTGGACCTAAAGACAAATCAACCAGTTGAGAGTTGTATAAAAGTGAGGCAAGTGCTCAAACTACTTACTGTTTGTATAATTTTTTTTAAGAGTCGTTTTGTGCTTGTGCGTCAGCCTAATTTCCATTTTACGCAGGCTTGTGTTAATCTCTGTAGTCTGCTTATTAGTAAACATACTTCATTTTTAAAAACAATACAGCAAATGCACAACATTTTCAGTCCAATTTCCATAGAACACCTTCATTTTAAATATTTAAAAATAAAATAGGTTAAAAATTAACATTTGCAACATAAAAATCTACTATTTCAAAATTAACAATTTTGAAGTACGAATTGAAACGTTACAATATTCTTATAGATATAATATTTATTGAATAATTCTTACGAAAATAATGTTTAAAAAAAAAAAATCCTTCAAATATTGCTATTTTCCTAAACTCAGATACTTTGAATCTGAAATATGTCAAAAGAATCACGCTTTAAAAGTCCAGCATTTTCAGAAATATAGTTATATATATATATATATATATATATATATATATATATATATATATATATATATATATATATTACAATAACTGATTAAAATATCTTCACTGAGAGCTAATTCGTTTTTTAGTTTGAATTTTTTAAACGTTGTTAGAATTGATGGAAGCAATACAATGTTGAATAAAATATTACACTGTTTATAGTAAAAATATAATAATAAGTAATATTATAGTACTTTTAAACATATTTTCTAGCTCTTAGCTCTTGCTATTAGAATGAACAAATAATGTTTAAATGTCAATCCATAGCTACTGTATAACTTTAGTCAATGAGTTGAGGTCTGAACATGTAGGGACCTATCGCTGCAAATAACTTTAAGTTTGGTCAGGTTGACACCATCTGAAAAATTATTAATTTTTTTTTTTTTTGGAGCCACTAATAAAAAAAACGTTTTGGAATTGTATTTAATTGTCCTTAATTATATTTAGAACTATAGGTTACACGAACAGTGTAAGATCTGCACATTATAGTGCTTCCAACAATTTAAGCTATATTAAAAAAAATCACAATCAGTGATATAATTTTAATCAGTTATTGTAACATAGCGGAATGTTTTCGAAAATTTTGGCTTGATCCTTCCGAGATATTTCAGTTTGGAATTATCCGCTTTTATAAAAAAAAAACTATAATATTCGAGAAGTATTAAGAAAAGGATTCAACTCTAAGGTGATTAACGTTTTGCGCAATTATTAGTGCTATAAAGACTACATCTATAAAACATTTTAGTTACTTTTGGGTTTCATGTTCAAATTGTCAATATTTACCATTTAAAAAAAAAAACAACCCTAAATTGAAGATTGCATTTGCTGCATTTTAATGATTTTTTTTTGTTTTTTAAAATTTGAGATTGCCAAGGGAGACAAGACAAAGCAGCTCCATGTTCAAGGAATGTATGAGACAGCGTTGGGTAGCTGGTCACGATACATACCGATTGGTTGATGGTGTAAGGAAGTTGCTATAGAGTACCAAGTAGGAAGTGGTTTGCCATTGTCCAGAATAGACTGAGATGGAGAAGGTCGGTAAGGGTGGCTATAGATTTATAAACTCCCTAAAGACAACGAAAAAATAAGAATTATAGTTCAAATTACAATAATATAACAAAATATCATGTATTAGGGTTCTATGTAATTCAGCATTACTATTTAAATAATTTATATTTCCAAACCTGCAGTTCCTCTTGAGACTTAAAATACTTTTTTAAACAACATGTTATTTTCACTGCATGGTGTATTTATTAATATAATAATTAAAAAACATTCAGAGGACAATTTAGTGGTGATTTATTTTCTGTTTTAAGATCATAAATATCGTTCTTTCACTTTAAATGATGGTAAATAGTCTAGAACAAGAATCTAAATGTTTATTATCTATTATCTATAAGTGAAAATGTTGAACAAATCTGAATGAGAAAATAAAGAAATTAGGTTCCTATCATATTTTATTCGAAAACCTATTACAGATATAGAGCGCAGAGAAATGCATGCTTGGGACTCTGATCACGTAGGGAATCAATCTTGTATTTGGAATATGCTCAGGAGGGATATCTTTTTCCACATATTTTGTCTTAAAAACATACTTTGTTTTCCACTGCCGTAGGATAATTGTATGTCAAGTTAATTCGTCCCCTGAATTTGACAACCTACAGCCCTTATTCATATAAATGGCTTCCACAATACACTCGCTATAATGCGCCCACAGTCACTCATTAGAATGCAGTATTAGTAATTTAGGTTTCAACGTTCTTCGTTAAACAATGGAAGGTACTTTAGAAATAAGGCTTTTTATTTAACGAACTCAAAATCAAATGTTAGCGGGACTAAGCCTTTTATGAGCTTTTTATAATTAAATTGCAATTATCTATTAAAAACTCAGTACTTACATCCTTATTTGAATGTGGGATTACTCATCTAAAAGTATAGTAGCTCTTGAAATAGCAAATTGAATTTTTAGTACTAGTAATTAGTATTGCATTACCCAATATGTTTCAGTATACATTTGGAGTGTATTTTGAAAACTGGTTATTTATACATTGAAGCCTTTTAATATTGATATTTAAAAGTTAAAATTCATAACCTGCAAATCTGACTTCATTACAATTAAAAATAACAACTACAGCTAATTGGGACGTGTTATCTACAGGTTACCACCCTATTCTAGCCAGGGTGGGACTAAGGATTTTATTAAATGAATTCCTTCTTAGACCACAATCAAACCCGGCTAGATCTGAGAACGGCTTAACTCACTTTAACCGAATGAAAAACGTTCAAAAATGAAAAAAAAATCAAGTTGTAGTAAAGAAACAAAACAAAGGAAAAAAAAAAATTGAAAGTTGAAATACCATTATAGACAAAGTGATCGGCATCACAAAAGACAATGGTAGTAGTTCCGCAGTTCGTAGAAGAAATTTATTTATTCATTTACTCATTAGCAAATTAGATAGTAAAACGTTTTATGTAAAACTACAGATCAAGTTCTTTAATGGCTGATATCGGAACAGGAGGATGGGAGGAAGGCTAAGAGGGAAATTTCGAAAATTCAAATTATCTCCATTAATATAAGTCAGATCGTAGAAGTGTATACAAATCTTGTTGTAAATTTAATTTCCTGCAAATGTTCTTATATACGTTTTTTCCTTAATATTGAATTTTCACCGAGTTATTTGCATTTTTTTTAGTTTTCAGCCTTCGAGATACCCTAACTCCAGCGGCTCAATCACTTATTTCATGAGACACAATTGAAGCTTGCATTCCCAAATATGGCTTTCATTGAACATTTGCTTTGTGAAATATGTTTTGTGTGACGTTATCATTTAAGATGTTACTTATTTACGAGTATGATTTTTATTTCAATCGATATTTAACCGTTTCATTGAAGGCTCACCCTCACTTCTGCTCATACGATTTTCACTTTAAGTCCCACAGTCACTGAACTCCTCATGTTCAGCTAACATTTTAATTCCTATTTACGTAGATTTTTCTACCAGAGAATAAACGTGAGAAATATGTATAGCTTTCGCAATACCAGCGTGACGGACTATGTGCATATCTTCTTCATTTTAAACGAACTTCATAAGTATATCATTTTTGATACGATTATAAATGAATATTTTAGTGCTCTCTAATGATCCCAAACACCGCCACTTAATTACAGATGGCTATTTTATAATTATATTGCAGATTCCCCTATAAACGAGACATTTATTCATGTACCTATATTTCTTTATTTTCTACTCTATCACAGCTAATTCTATTCATTAACAACTTGGAGGTATGCTTCAAACGTAAACCACATTATGCTCAAATATATGTGGCATAATTTGAGCTATGTTTTGAGTCCGATATGAGGATGTAGATGAATTAGGTAAAGTGAAAAATAGTAGGAGTGAAGGTTTTAGCAATTGAGAGTGACGGTAAGATTTAGCCACAGGAGTATGGTAGGAAAATAAATTCGGCGTGTTCCTGAGCTAGCCCCAGAAGGTTCAACTATTGATGAGGGGGTTCCTGTTTATGGTCGGAGCCCAATTGCCAAGCTCCTGATCAAAGTTTCACAGGCTCCCTCCTCCACCTGCATACATTGACCTGCGACCTCAGTGCTACGCTCTGTGTCTCCGTGTCTTCTTCGACATATTTACCAGGTCATCACTGCCCTAACAGAGCACACTAATCAGTTGAGTGCTGTATAAAAAGGAGGCAAGTTCTCAAACTACTTACTACTAGGGTTAGAGATAGATAAGATTAGATTTTGAGCACTTCTAAACATGACAAGAAAATATTATAAAAATAGAGAAGAATATAACTCCGTAGTCTTTCGTGCTAAGCGAAGCGTTCATCAAACAACCTCCAGCTATCCGCTACAATGGACTTTCAAGTGGAAGTGAGGGACATGCAGAATAATACCGATTTAAAAAATGTATTTTTATCAGTAAACATCGAAAATTGTTATAAATCGTATCTGAGCCCTGACAAATTTCCGCTTTTGACGATAAATGCATAACAAATAATGTCATGTTCTGTTCGGAAGTACGTCTGTTTACGAACAATTATTTTCCACCATGAAATTAATCAAAAATGACCACCTATCAAGACTGGGTGATGCCTGATTAGAAAGCTGCGTACGTTTATCTACATCATCAATTCCGGCAGATATTGATCAGCTTGTATCGAAAAACAGAGCCAAATGTCTGATTGAAAATTTCAAGTAAATTCGTTTTTCTGTTCTTTTATTGTTTGTTTTAATTTTGTATTAAAATTTGTATATGAAATCTTTACTTTTTTTAATTTATATTTTTCCATTCTAATGTTTATTATAAATAAAGTTTTGTAAATTATTAATAAGTATTACTTTATGTGCGGTCCGCCAAAAAAAAATTAAAATTTAAGTTGGCCCGTTGGTTAAAAAAGTTGCTCACCCCTGGTCTAGTCGACATTAGTTCTTCACTAGTAATAACTCATTTTTGGTTGTACTCTCACCTCTTCTTTTATACACTTCGCCTTCATTCCTCCTAATAGTGGGTTCGAGAACTTGAGCATGATAGGTCAATCCTCACCTTATTTGGGGATTTATGAAGTTCCTTAGCTTCTTATCACAATCTCTATTTCGGACTTCACCAAGAGCCTCGCCTTCTGGAACTTTGTTTTTCTATTGCAACCCACGCCACCCATAGCTGTCCTGCTTAACTAGAAGCTTCAGTACTTTCTTAACTAAGGTATCACATGTTCCTTACACGTTAAGAAAAATATCTCTCTTTTTAACCCCCCCCCTTTGCACCATGCATAAACAGATTGATTTTAAAATTTCTGTAGTGCACTACCTCTACAGTTCACAACAGCCAATGTTGTGACCTTTCATCCTCTTTCAGTCGGTTAATATTTTAGATAGCTTTCCCTTGTGCATATATTGCAAATCAGCTGACAGCCAATATGAAGCTGGAGGTATCTCCACCTCCCTTCCTGATAGGTGTAAGTATAGCTTGGATTGTAAATAGTAAAATTTTCTGATTCAGAGGAAATATGTTGAAATAACCTGTTAATGAATCTATCTAGGCAAGTACATGTTTTCGAATTATGGCAACGTATATATATATATACTTAACTATGCTCAAACCATTGTAATTTATCAAATGTAAGTGAATATGATGGTTACACTTTTGCTTTGCATTACTGTCAAATAACCTAAATTCAGCCATCTGGCAAGATGTGAACTTAAGCTTAGGTACCTGTACATTATTGTACACAGTTTTTATAAATAACATATACATTAATAAGCTGTATAAAATTATCCCCACCTGACCTACACTCAATTTCAGGTTACCTGCATACAATTTCTGGGTATCAGAAAAAGGAGTTACTATTTAGAAGCACCTATCAGGAAGCGAAATGGAGGTCCCTTCGTCTCGTTATGGGATTTGATCATCAAGCAAATGGCTACAATTTTAAAAATAATATGTAATATATTTACATTTATTGTTGTATGTGTATGTAAACCTTAGAAAACTACGAGGCTTTCAAAAAACTAGACAATTATTGGAGGTGAAACTTGGCTCCGTATCTTGGAAATAACTCTTCAAAATATATAAGTAAAAATAAATAAAACCCATCCAATAGACACTTTTTTTTTGTTTCAAGAAAGGGCCTCATACACCCTTGTTTGGTGGCATGCATTCTAATGCAAAATTGATTGTTTCTACGACTCACTGACCTTGCTGCTCCTAAATGGGTGAGTGTTGTGGCGATGTTTCAATACTTCCCACTAGTGACAGTGGACACCCTTGGACCTATAAACACACCTCCCCGTCTTTGAAATAGTCTCTTCTTTGGAGAAGCCGTCCTTGACGGCTCCTGGATAGCGATTACTGTATAGACCTTACTATTTTATTTTAGTGGACTGAGTGGGGTGAAATAAATAGTGCTGTACGCTTTTCAACTTGTATATTCAGAACAAGCACAAAATAACCTCTTCATCATGAGGATGTAATATGTTACACAAAACAAGTCTATTTAGAGTACTTACACTTCACACATTTTCACCGGACACAACACAGTCTCAGTTTACTCAATATAATAAAGTTCCAGTTAACGCGAGACACTAGATATTTTCGCACTCAATCCGGTTAACTATTTTCACTGACTGAACATATTTCATAAAACCATCTGGTATTTTTTTATACCGCCAGGTTATCATATTTGATAGCGAACGACTCACGAGTACGTGATTCGCCGCTACATCACCTCCTCCCAATGACTCAGTCGCGGAAGCGAACAGGAGGACGAATCATTCGGCCCAGACGGGTTCGTTGCTCCTCTGTAGCGTGCTCTTCCGCGGCAGAGTCATTAGAAATTGGCGCGGTAGGTGGTGTAGTGCCTGGTGGACTGGTGCTGGAGTCCTTGTCGTCTTGCAGCAGGTACGCCGGTTTCAGTCTGTCGATTGTCACTGTCCGAGGTCCTCCAGGCAGCTGGTTGCTGAAGGTCTTGTCGGTTCGGCTGAGCACTTCATGTGGCCCGGTGTAAGGTGGAGTCAAAGGGCGATGGACAGTGTCATCTCTGAGGAAGACATGTGTGCAGGTCTGCAGATCGCGATGCACGAAGGTCTTCGCAGATGATGGTCTGTAGGCTGCTGGGCGTAGCTGCTCCATATACTCCCTAAGTTGGCGGATAAAATCCTCGTTGCTCTCGGGTTGCCTGGACTTTTCCAGAAGTTCGCAAGGCAGACGAAATGGTTGACCACAAGTCATCTCAGCTGCGCTAGCGACGTTATCGTCGCGGATAGCGGCTCGAAGTCCAAGCAGCACCAATGGTAGCCTGAGAGTCCAGTTATTTACGTCCAGCTGGGCGGTCAAGGAGGTCTTCAAGGTGCGGTGCCAGCGTTCCACACACCCGTTGGCTTGGGGGTGGTATGATGTGGTTCTAATTCGTTGGAAACCAAAAGTTTTAGAGAGTTGGAAGAAGAGGTCAGATTCGAATTGTCTTCCTTGGTCGGTTGTTATTCTGACCGGAACTCCAAAGCGCGGAATCCATGTAGAAATCAGGGCTGCAGCACAGGTAGACGCGGAAATATCCTCAATCGGCTGTGCTTCCGGCCATCTGGTAAATCTGTCGACCATGGTTAAACAATACCTCATGCCTCCCGAAGAGGGAAGGGGTCCAATGATGTCTATGTGGACTTGTTCAAAATGACATGCCAATGGGAACTTCCCGGGAGGTGAGACTGTATGCCTTTGCACTTTAGAACGTTGACAGGCAAGGCAGGAGCGTGACCACTCTCCGACGTCGACGTTCTGGTTGGGCCAAAAAAATCTTTGCTTGATAAGTCTTCGCGAACCACGGATGCCGGGATGACTTAGTCCGTGAATTCGTTCGAAAAAGGAACGCCGAATGCTCTCGGGAACGTACGGGCGCGCCTTCGACGAAGACATCTCGCACAGGACTGGCTTGGAGATATTAGGGAGATTAATCCAGTTGAGCTGTAGACTGGGATTCTTGAGTAGCTCAGGTATGGATGTGTCATTGACCTGAGCTTCCGCAATTGCGTCCATTTCGTCCGGACCTTGTATTTCTTCCACCCTGGAAAGTGCATCAGCTACCTCATTTTCGTTACCATCAACGTGGCGGATCTCTGTGGTGAACTGACTAATGTAGTTCAGTAGTCTAATTCGCATTGGGGTGGAGGTTTCTGGTTTCTGTCGAAATGCATAAAGCAGAGGTTTATGGTCAGTCCATATTGTGAAATGTCGACCCTCGATGTACGGGCGGAAATGTTTTATGGCTCGATGAATTGCAAGTAACTCCCTGTCGTAAGTGCAGTAGTTGCGTTGCGCTGAGGTAAAACTACGCGAGAAGAAACCCAGAGGTTTCCATGTATCTGCGTCTCGCTGTTGTAGAGCTGCTCCCATAGCAACGCTGGAAGCATCACAGGCCAGTACTAATTCTGCGTTGGGCTTAGGATGAGCAAGTACAGCCGCGTTGCTAATAGCATCTCTATAACCCTCAAAGGCCTTGATACTCTCCTCATTCCAAGTGATAGGAGTTTTGTCCTTCTTCTTCGATCCACACATGTATTTCGTTCAGCGGGCCTTGAAGTTCTGCTGCGTGGGGAATGCATCAAAGGTAAAAATAGACCATACCTAAGAATCGTTGGAGTTCACTGACGTTCGATGGGCGTGGAAAATTCGTGATGGCTTCGACCTTATCAGGTAAGACGGTGACACCATGCTGATTCACCCGATGCCCTAGGAATTCAATCTCTTCCACGGCGAATACACACTTAGCTAGATTAATGGTGAGTCCATGGTCCTGTAGACGTTTAAAAACTTCCTCGAGGTGTGCCTTGTGTTGTTCCTCATCTTCGGAGCCGATGCAGACATCGTCCACGAAAGGGAAGACAAAGTCGAGTCCCCTTAAGACATTGTCTAGGAAGCGCTGGAATGTTTGTGCCGCGTTACGTAATCCGAAGCATATTCTAAGAAATTCTATCAGGCCAAAAGGAGTGATGACGGCTGTCTTTTCAATGTCTTCGTCGGCTATGGGGATCTGATAGTAAGCCTTGTTTAGGTGCAACTTACTAAAAATCCGCTTTCCGTGGAGGTTTATATTAAAGTCGGCGATATTCAGAACGGTATAACGGTCAGGGATTGTCTTCTCGTTTAAGCGACGGTAATCACCACAGGGCCTAAGCCCTCCGTCTTTTTTTGGCACGATGTGCAATGGACTCGCCCACGGACTGTTAGACGGGCGGCGGATACCTTCCGCCATCATCTGCTCAAATTCCCGTTTCGCGGCCGCGTATCGGTCAGGAGGTAGTCTACGCGCTTTCGCGGTAACCGGTGCGCCGCGCGTTTCAATATAATGAACGACGGAGTGAGTCGGCTTCTTCATATAATTTGTCGGAAGAGTGATGGAGCTGTATTTATTTAGCAGCTCGGTGTATTCATTTACCGCTGGGAACGGAATAAATGGCAGACACTGCGACATTTGCTGGTCTTCCTTTTGACGACAAACCTGTAATTTTATCGATCAGCTGATTGCTCGCTAGATCAACCATTATTTGGTAGTGATAAAGAAAGTCTGCCCCAATTATAGGGTGTCCTACATCTGCAAGGATAAAACGCCAGGTCAACTTCCGCCTCAGGCCCAAATCCAAAGTGACGAGCTGGTCCCCATAAGTTGGAATTGCGGTCCCATTGGCTGCATATAAGGCGAAGTCGCTGGGTTCAGTCTTATTTCCCTTCTTCGTTGGTAACACTGAGAGTGCAGCTCCGGTGTCTACGAGGTATCGGATTAAGGACTGGCGATCGACTACAAATAATCGGCGGTGAGAATTCGTAGCAACGGGTTCCGCCACTGCCGTCGCTACTTCTAGTTTTCCTGCTCCTGTTTGTTAGAGTTAGAGGGCTTCCAATCGCAAGGCTGTCGACACTTTGTTGCCTTTTCCCTGAATCTTTCATGGTAAAAGCACAAGTGGCGCCCTTTGCTTCTACTCCTGGTACGAGGTTCGGTGGTCATTGCTCTTGTCGTAGCATGCGGTCTTTCTCGCATCTCCAATGTGGCAATTCTTTCAGACAGCTTTTCGATGGCATCTAACAACTTCTCGTTGGTATAAGAACCTTTGGAATCAGTAGCGCGGGAATTCTTAACAGCTGCTACCTCACAGACTCTCGGTTCATAAATTTCGGAAATGCGATCTGCGATAATGCTAAGTTTAGTTAGGTCTTGTTGCTCCGAGGCCACTAGTGCGGCCTGTATCTGGTCGGGCAGCCCTCTCAGCCAGATAGGCTTAAGGAGGTTGTCAGAAACCATGGTGCCTCCTAAATGTTGGAGATCACGTAAAAAATGTGATGGTTTACGGTCTCCCAGGCGCTGGTCCTCTAATAACTTCCTGATATGGACGTTATCAGATTCACCAAAACTACCAATTAATCTGTCCCTTAGAGTATCATATGCGTTTTCAGCTGGAGGGGACCTAACCAATTCTACTACTAGTCTATTACATCTCGGAGAGCTTCCCTATCCAGTTGCGAGACAACGAATCTGAATCGCTTAATTGAATTGCGGATATCATAAAGAGTGAAAACAGCTTCGCACTGCAGGAAAAAAATTTCCGGGTCGTATTTACAAAAAGCCGGTAGCTGGGATTTGATTGTTGCAGCTGAAGTAGCTTCAACCTGCTGTGGCATCTGTACTGGGTCTAACCTGTGTGAAGTTTCCCCGTCCACTGTAAAAATGTCAAAGAAATCTGAATCGGACATGATGAAAATAATGTATTACTCACGCAGCGTGGCTTCACGTCGAAGCGTAGAGATCTCGTCGGAGCGTAGAGATCGCGTCGGGGTCACCAATTTAGTGGACAGACTGGGGTGAAATAAATAGTGCTGTACGCTTTTCAACTTGTATATTCAGAACAAGCACAAAATAACCTCTTCATCATGAGGATGTAATATGTTACACAAAACAAGTCTATTTAGAGTACTTACACTTCACACATTTTCGCCGGACACAACACAGTCTCAGTTTACTCAATATAATAAAGTTCCAGTTAACGCGAGACACTAGATATTTTCGCACTCAATCCGGTTAACTATTTTCACTGACTGAACATATTTCATAAAACCATCTGGTATTTTTTTATACCGCCGGGTTATCATATTTGATAGCGAACGACTCACGAGTACGTGATTCGCCGCTACATCATTATTATTATTTATTAACGTCCACGTTTTTGCAACTAATGCTAATTGTGACGGGTTATCTACAGGTTACCACCCTTTTCTAGCCAGGGTGGGATTTTAGGATGTTATTTAATGAATTCCGTCACTAAATAATTTCCTTTGCCCAGGCAAGAATCGAACTCGCCACTCTAGGTTTACCATGTGAGATAAAGGTCAACGCTTTAACTCACATGGCTAACCTGAGCCCCGCTCAAATCTTTCCTCATTTCATTGCATTCTATGTTTATTTGCACTACATTTTATACGCCTTCCAGATCAGTCTATAATCTTTTATTCCATTTTGACGTGGTGCTTAATGTGTAAGGGGGTTTTCCTCTTCTGGGTTCGTAATACAAGTCTGGGTCCTTTTATCATAAGCGGGCTGGGCAGTTTTTATAACGATATCACCAGAATTTGCGCACTTGGAGCCTATGTTTTCATACAGGTCACGTTCCTTTGACGTAAAGCAGCAGGTTGCCGCAATTCCTGTTGTTGATTTCGTATCATTGAATATTACAAAACCTGGGCTGCCGACTGTATTCTTACCACATGATGCTTAGCACTGAAAAGTATACCCGACATCAACGAATTACAGAAGTGCTCTCATCAGACCGCTAACTTTTCAGCTGAGGAATGGAGAAGAGAGGAGCAAGTCCCTCGTACCTGATTAGCAAAGGACCATCTTATAGTAATGCCTACGAATACAGTCAAAGTGCAGTGTATGTTCGTGGTTAATACATATAGTCAATGTTTACGGTTAATGTGAACTGAAAATACAATTTTCTAAAGTTATTTTGTTATTGTTAATGTTATTTTATCTCTTTAGGACATAATGGTTTTATAATCTGTGTTATCTCCATATATACTATTAAAATATATAAGTAGCACAAAACTTTCATACAATTAAGATCTTGACCTAGCAGAAGATTGTCCATAACTAAATTTAACAAAGTAAGTATTCTAAAGTTTTTGTTTTAATTGGCGTAATAATAAGTGAGGGGACTTAAAAAATAAGTAATAAACTAATTTACAGATAAGAGTTCAATAAATGTCAAACTCTGTAGAGCGAACTGAGTTGGTTAGATGATCACTGCAGACTGCACTCCTACTAACAGAGCACAGAAGGTGAGGATATCACCTTCACTGAGAGAATTGCTAATGGAAGTTCTCCTTTTAATGAAAACATATACCTGAAAATGACCTTCATCATCTAGCTTTATTAAATTAATTTGCAACATATAGCCTGGAAGTATATAAGTTCTATATAAAAGTTATGAGCTGAGCAGAAGTAGCTATTATAATCCAGACTTCTTCTTAATCAGCCTCATTCTGTTTTAAATTATTTGTAGTTGTAATTGATTTGAGTGATATATAAAGGTTATGAGATGACATAAGAAGGAAGAGGTATTATAATCCAACCTTCACCTTTATTATTCTCCTTCTGTTTTCCCTTATTCCTAGTTATTAATTTCAGCCGGTCCTAAGGGGTCGTGACTGGAATATTCCTCCCAAGGCTACACCGGCAGAAAAATGACCCCCCTTCTTCAACCCCTTTCTCCAGGACTTCCTTCTCTTTGCCGATTCATATCAGCTAAACAAAATTATAATTCTCGCAATGAGACTTTAACCGTAAAGGAGCCTAATAGGTTGATGTTATCTTAAGAAACCTACTTAAAAATAATTTAGCCTTTATCACCCTTATAATGGCCATTCTACGCCAAAAATAAAGTACGGATGTTTGAATTATTATTCCACGTCCCCCAGTTTGCTGAGAAGACCTAAACTATTTCTTCTAGGGAAGCTTTGAGGTAAAGGAACGAATTAATCTGGATGTACACAGTAGGCCTGTTTTCTCTACAATAAGTTTATTTTGGTAGAGTGCACTTTCAGGCAGGACACTAGTGAGAGCATTACTTAGCTGATTATGGATCAGCAACCTACATCTCTGGTATGCTATCTGCTTTGAAAATGCTCGTCAGTTCCCATAATGCAGACATATTGGTGGTCTATAATGCTGGATATCGGAGAGCCTATAAGTTAAAAGTGGAGAAGCTCCTCTGTCTGTATGGCAGGATAATGTAACCACTTTTAATTATTGGTCAATTATAAAAAATCGTATTCGGATTTTTTTTCGGTATGAATACATATTATCATCTAACGGAACGGAGATACGACTGATTTTCAGTTCCCCTACAATTTAAACTTAGCACAGCCCCATTCCAGACCTGCATATACTATATGATTTCACTAAAAATCTAAAATACTGTATTTCATTCAAAAATTTAAAATTATGGGTTCTTTACTTCAAATTATTAAAATATTTGAAGTGGTAAATGTAATAGGAATTTTGCTGAGTACCCAAGTACGTTGCGACGTTAATATTTGAATTTAGTGTGAAGGTAGAATGATGATAGTTTAATTATTTCCTGAACTTCAGGGTATTCGACCTTTTTTTCTTCAAATATCATCCTTTTATCCAACCAAGGTTTCATATTATATCCATGACAATTTTTAATATATATGATCTATCTGCTAACCTTTTATAAAGCATCCTTTAATAAATTTGCATGCAAATAAATTAAAAAAATATTTGTTATAAATAAATAACATACATATTCTAATTGTATAGAGGAGAATAAAGATAGTCAACGTAATTAATTTGTTGTATATAATTATTTTAATTCATAGATTTTATAAAATGTATACTGGAAATTTGAGCAAATTTTACAACGAATGTATCACATAGGTATGAATATTATTAATTGGCATAATATTCGTAAATGTTTTTTAAAAAACAAAAATTATTGAGGTATCCTATTATGTTATGTTAAAATTTAAGGAAATAAATGCATTTAATTTCAAGGTACAGTCTGGGTCTATTTTAACTAGTTTTGTCGTGACGTCTTTACGTATCTCGTCTGCTCCAAAATGATTTGCTGAAAATGATGTTGGAACGTCATATTTAGAATTGTTAAATATTACTCTTGAGCCTCTAAAACCTAGTTGGGAGCTCAGGTTAGCCATGTGAGCTTAGGCGTTGGTTTTAATTTCACATGGTAAAACTAAAGTCGGGGGGATTCTCATCTGGAAAATAAGCATTTATTTAGAGACGAATTCATTAAATAAAATCCTTACTCTCAGTCTGGCTAGGAAAAGGGTGGGAACCTGTTGTTATCCCATCCCAATTAGCTTCAGTACTGTGGACGTTAATAAAAAAAGAAAAAAATAACTTCTAGTTGTGCGTCTTCACATTCGATCAATATCAAAAAGTAAGAGAGAGGGTTTAGAGGAGTGGGGAAATAAGACATTGCAAATTGCTCTATTCATACGAGGGATACAAGCTTCTTGCATAGCACCTTTATAGCAGATTTCCCTTAAGGAAATAGCTATTGAGGTCGTACTCATGACGCGATTTTCGAAAAATTTCTTTAAATGTCCATCGATCCAACCCGGGAGATGACGAAAATGAGGTCCGTTCAAAATTATATATATATATCTATATATCTATATATATATTTGTTTGTTACCGCTCTAGTGGTCGCAATTTTTGCTTGATCGTTATGAAACTCGATATTTAATCGTTTTATGTAAAAAGAAAGATCAAGTTCGTTAACGGCTAAAATCGGACCAGCGGGAGGGTGGGTTTAGAGGGGGAATTTCGAAAATTCGAAATATCTCCGTTAATGTACGTCGGATCGAAAAATTGTATAGAATCAATCTCATTGAAAATTAAATGTACTATAAATATTGTTATATACATTTATTCTATATCTTGAATATTAACCGAGATATTTGCATTTTTATTAAGTGTAACGGACGAGCTATGGTCGTTTGTATTCGGTCCCGCCGAAAGCTAGTTCGGCCGTTTCCGTAACTGCACTCGTATGGAGATTTCTCTATTGTATAAATTTACGTGGGCAATCTGCTTAGTTTACGCAGCCAATGCGTGACGGACTTTTTTTTTTTTTGTTTATCATAAAAAGATGTACAAATTATGTTCTATGGCATTTTTCGATCTCCTATTCCCAGAAAGGAGATATAGCATTGGGCTTTCAAACGTAGTAATTTTAAATGAAGTGCAACTATAAATTTTGTTTAATTAATTAATAGAAGTTCAAGGACGCCATGTGGGGCCTAAATCAGATATCTTCATTATTTGATTTATGCAACAAAATAACCTGATTGAGATAGATAGCCTTCCCCTGATTATGATTTTCCATTTTTATTTTAATTTAGTGTTCAGTGTGAACCTTGCTTTGCTTCGAGCCTTTTTGAAATCTCACTAAGGGAAATGTACTTGGGTGAATACAAAGATATGGGCAAGATAGATTGTATGATAGAGAAAGAGAGTATGTGAGGAGAGAGAGAGAGAGGCTGGCTGATCCCCTGATCCAGGCCTAATGCCTGAATCTATGGCTAGGGTTAGGACCCCACTCCAGGGACCGATCCTCCCTTCACCTTTGATTACCTGGCCCCTGTCCTTCCTTAGCTCTATCCACCCACTCTTATGTCCATGTTTACTATCTACGTCTTATCTACAACACCAATACTTAACACTCCATTTTTTCTCACCTACAGATAAAATATAGTTACTGGAGAGTATATAAATTTGTATTGTGTGCCGATAATCTTGGTGTGAGTTACACTAAGACCGTTTACAATTCAACTACAGAAGTCACTCACACAGGTGAGTAGTTAGTCAATTTCCTTGCGAGACTTGTCAATGAGGTAATTCATTTAGTCTCTGACATGATACTCATTATTTTCTGTGTTTTCATTCAGGTAGCTTACTGAAACTTAAATCAATATTTATGTTATCAAGCAGTGGGTGTATATAATGTTATTGTCAAACCTGTCGGCAGTTGCTTTCATTACTGGATAATCGCCGAGGACACGTGGCAAGTACTTTCGGAATTGGAGATCCATGTAATATCAAAAGAATATGGAGAGAGACAATTATATATGTGTGTTTGTTTTGTGTATGTGTATGTGTGTGTGCGTGTGAGAGAGAGAGAGAGAGAGTGAGAGAGGGGGGAGAGTGTTAGGTAGACCCGACATTTTCTAATTCAAACAGATCTTGTTTTGGCAAGCATTTAATACGATCCTAAATTGGAATGAAAATTAGAAAGAAATGCTCTAATCCTTAAAAATAAAATTAAAGGAGTGAAAAGGAAGAAACATCAAACAACGGAAAAGCGCAATCAAGGTTCCTTACAAGATCAATTTTTGTTTCAATTACCTAAGGCAAAAATACGGGCCGGATCGAGGAGGTAACTGGAACACTTTCCCCTCAATACAAATGTAAATATCAAAGAAAATGAATTGCTGCCAGCCGCCTCCATATCACTGCTAGTCTCCGCAATGAGCCCATGGGCATAAAACCTTCCAACGTAACTTGAAGGATGCTATGCAGACTTCGACTCTCTTTTTTAAAACTATTTATGATTTTTAATAGGATGGATTCCAATGATTATTTAATTAATGCAGGGTCAATGTGCATAACATGTGTTTTTTACAATTTTCTGGCTTAATTACTCATTGTGTTACGGCGTGCGGTTAGCTTTTGCAGTAATAATAATAAAGCATTAGACTGAAATAAAAGTATTAAAGAGATAATTTCCTCATAAGAAAGCATTAGACTGAAATATTTACTATTTTATGGAAAGATGAGGGTGAATAATTCAAGTCACTATTTGAGTTCTCCAAAGAATCAAGTATATATTGAATAAGTAACATATAATAAACTTTATAGTAAGGAAGCTAATTTTATACAACACAAACCTTAAACGAATGCTAATTTAGCGACTAACCTTATATCTAATTGACACAAACATTAACATTTATTGATATAGATATTGAGAGAACAAAGGAAATTTAGCTTTATAAAACACGATTGTACAACCAAGGTAGACCACAATGGTTAGCCCTTTGTTTGTTTGTAAACTTTAGCGGCAAGCCAATAATATATGTATATTTATACAAAATTATGATCGAACGGTTCTATATTTATGAGTACTCATTTAACTGTTTTTGTAGTTAATGCTAGCATTATAATAAAGAAATAGATACCTGCGGGAAACATATACTTTTTATGAAGTGGATTTTTCTTCCTGAGTTATTTTGTGTTCCCAATGAGATTCTGTCTTCTAGCTGGTGTATACTGGTTGCGGGGACCTTTATTTCGATGCGGCGATCCTTTTCAGACACTAGAGTTGCGGGAGATGAATACTATTCTCTCTTTTGCGGAGCCAACTACCTGTCCTTTCTCACTCGGGCGAGGGAAACCAACTAACTAATGTAATGGCCGCTCAGATCAAGCGGGCTCTTTTTCCTGTAGGCTAGCGCGGCAGTTTCCTCTCCTGGCCACCGCCTACGTGATCTCCATTTGTGCGGCAGGTTAGTGTTCCAAGTAAGCGCGTGATTTTCAATTCAAAAACGACTGAACGCATTGACTTATTTTCCGTTTTTATAGAAAAGGAATGTTGGTGTTAATACGGCGTTATTTAGTTTTAGAAATAGTATTTTACCAGTTTTAGTCCTGGTTTTAACGATTCTACAATTTGTATTTAATTTTATTGGAAACACTGATTGTTTATAGTAATCGAGTGTCAATAGGGCACTGACAAGTCATTACTGTAAATGTGACCCCTGTCGCCAATGAGCGAAAAGGTTCTTCAAATGTTCATCGGTCCTACCCTAAAGATGACAAAAGTGATGTCAGTTTAAACACTATATATATATATATATATATATATATATATATATATATATTATATACATAATTTAATTTAATAAAATCGGGAGTCAACAATTTTATTGCGCACTAAAAACAGAACCGAATTTAACTAGGTATGTGAAATAGCATTAACTCTTCCATGCTCATAAGCTATATTAAAATTTTTAAATATGGACAGGAGTGAGGGTTGTAGGGGAGGCATTAAATGAAAAATCACTGCATTTTGTTTCCTATTTGTTTTAGGGCATACATGTTCATATGAGGAGGTGTTTATTCCGTTATTTAGAGTAACGATCAAATATGAGTAATGATCAAATAAAATGTTTTAAGTATAACACGGAATCCTCAATCGATGACGTCACACAACATTTTCGCATGTATCTCATCTAAGAAAGAGAATGTTGAAAAAAAATTATAGTAATTTAGCTCCGAATAAGAGGACCGACATGCTAGGTTCTGGTTAACATGAAATGAATAGAAGTGGGGGTTTATTAATTTTTAAAAACCAAGAAATAGAAATAACTCTCTAGTTATAAATAAACAAATTTATAGAAAATTAAATTAGCAACAAGTTTGATTCTATAACATATTTGATTGATTGATTAGACTCATACTGACAAGATATTTTGAAATTTTAAGTTCTCCTTTAAACCACTCCCCCGATTTCAGAAATAAAAGAATTTGATCTTTAGTTATATATAAAACTTAAATATCGTGTTAAATCTGGACATACAAAATGTCGAGCTAGAGGAAAGAGAAGTATGTATGTATATATATATATATATATATATATATATATATATATATATGTGTGTGGGTGTGTGTGTGTGTGTCTGTGTGTGTCTGTGTGTGTGTGTGTGTGTGTGTGTGTGTGTGTGTGTGTATAATAACCTTCGGAAACAACGTTGTAAGCACTTTCGTGCAGGAGAGTTTTTTTAGAGAGTTGTCAGCTAAAGAGTTTGAACTGGTACGCGTAAATCTCCTAAAATCTTCTGCCCCAAAGTGTTTATAACTTCGTTTCCAAGGTTTTTTAGGGTTCTAAAATGATTTAATAATCCAAGATGGTGGATATAACAAAAAGAAGTTGGTATTTATTTATATACTCGGGAAACCTAGTGATGCTAGAAGCGGGTAGTAACCTGTAGATAATCCGTCGCAATAAGCCTTGTAGCTTACAGTGGGCGTTATAATATCGCTTATGTTTAATTACTGATTTATAGATTTGTATTAAATATTCAAACTAATTTACTTATTACACGTGACTATATTAAAACTATGAGCTGCTAAGTCTACATATTGTTGTTTTCAGAAGTGTAATAAGGTCTTAACTAATCCAACAAAATGCCTGCTTAAGTGACCATTACTATTTAATTAACTATATGGCAATGCACATTTCATAAATGGTTCTCATTATTTTACTTTATTCTTTCTAGACTTTTTGTTAGGTTTATATTTCTAAAAATTAATTAAACTAAAGAAATCGTTGTTTCAGTAAACGATGTGGAGTTCGCTATCCAAGTGGTTTAAAATGAGTTTACTTGAGTTTCTATTTGAATCGTCTCAAGTGGGCAGAGTGGATGAAAAGCAAAAGAGTGGTATTACAGGAATAGTGGAAAGTGCAGTAGATTGGAGATCGGAAAGAGCTTTGTTGGTTGGGATATAGTTTGGCGGTAGATATGGGCAAGGAGGAGCTGGCTATAGAAAGACGGCTATATTAAAGCTCCGAGAGACCGTATGGCTCCTGTGATTAGTGGCACTACAGCACCGCTCTCATTAGCCCCTTTGTCCGAGCGAGCACAGACAATCCCGAGGAACCCCCTCCCCCACAACCGAAAAAGATTTTAGCCGCCGCATTCACCAGCCGCTTTCCACAAATGAAAATCTCCCCCCTTTGTTTCCCCCTCCTTTTCCACCCCCAACCAAACCGGAGCTCTGGCTTAAAAGATCCCCCATTGTTCGCGAGCCCTCTTCAAATTGTTTAAAACATACTCATAGCCCCTCCGGAACCATTAGCCCATTCGCTTGTCTGACTCCAGTCACTGAATATTTCTATCCTCTTTAGCAGTTACTTAAATGTCCACTCGGCCGTATCATTATGAACGAGTACAAAAAAATGCTTTAATACATCTTTAGGCATTTTCGCTGCATTATAAATTCATTAAATTACTTCCAGGAAAAACTTCTTTAAAATATATTATCCATAATATATTCTTTATACCTTCTTTATATTCTATGTAGCATAATCTATTCTGTTTATTATTCTTCATGGGGAATGCAGGGGCAGGTATAACACAAGTAGCACATGGTGCCACAAGAGAATCGAATTTTCTTCATGGTTGTAGGCGCTCTTCCCACGCATAGGAGAAGGATGGAGGAGAATTTAATATTATTGTTCTGAATTTAATGGTCTAATCATTGAATCAATATCGATCAACCGCTATCTACCACTAAGATAGAGCCGCATCATCTATCACTATGATCTTTTTTATTTTTCTATCTCAGCAACGACCACCCATCGAATATTCAGTCATAACTCCGTTCTCGACAGAGTTAGCCCCTCTCAAACTATGTAGTATTTTCATGGAATGCCGAGGAGAAAACAGGCTTCTTTATTAAAACCTGACACCGATTCAGTATTACTGTTTATTTTTTCAACAAAGCTCCTTATTGTCTACTTGCTCCTTATTGTCTAGGTGTTCCTCATTATCTAGGTTATTGACTACGTCCTCATTGACTTGTTGACTACGTCCAGGGTGTCCAATTCAGAGTAAGTTCACTGCTTACCTTTATCTATTAATATCTGACCACATATTCCTGTAACGTCCAGTGAGCTGACCAGTGCTCCTCCAAAAATAACTATTTTCTTATATTCTATTCACGCTCCTCTTATTGATTTACATTCAATTAATTTATTTATTAGATTAATACGTCTCCATTAAAAATAAAATGACATTAGAATTTATAATACAATTAGTTTTTAATTATTATGTCATAGTTAGTTCTTAAGCCTCTAGGAGTAGTTTATTAAACTGAATAATAGTACTTTTATATATATCATGTGCCACACGATTTGCGAGAGAGAAAACCTGTTCGATTGTTAGTCAGTGGGATGAACCTTTTAGCCGGTATACGAATAAACCGATAAGAAATTTGAAATTTCATTTGAGCATACCTTTCTGTCCTTGCATTTGTATGGAGATGTGCTTTCAGGAGTTGGCTAACGAGAGTTTCATCAAAATCGTCAGAAACTTTTTAAGTTACAATTGTGCACTTTCTATTGCTCACTGAGTGTTCAATTGAATGCACAAGCAAGTCCGTGAGGAAGCCATCCAAAAAAAACAAAAAACAAAATAGCTCCACCCGCTCAAGAGGTACACTTAAAACGAACAGACTCACCAATGGCTAAAAATGTTTTTTTCTGGCTCGGAAGGGGGGGGGGAGCTTTGAAATGCCAAGATCAGTCGGAAACCCGACATAAAAAATGTGACCCAATTATATAACATTCCTTATGTAGGTAGACTACCTCTGGTAGTAGTAGCACGAAAGTGAACAGTAATCTTTAAAATTTAAGGTTAAGTGTCTATCCAATAAAGATAATGAGGAAAGATACGAAAATAAATTATCAATGTATATTTAGGGTTGGGTATAATTCACGGGATTATAGTGGGGTGAGGATGGGTTCTCCTTGGGGATGGAGTGTTGCTCTGACAATCACCCCACCCCACCACTTATCTCTACAATTGATAACTCATAAGATTCATTAATAGTACTCATAATAATCGCAAATACCAACTGCATTTTTAGTTAACTACAGAATTTGTTATCTATATGAAGACGTTAACTAAAGTAGTAGTTAAAACATTTTAACTACTAACTACATTTTTAAAAAGTGAGTTGCATATTTTGTAACCACTAACTACAACAGTGTTAGCAGTTGATTCATGTGCAACTACATTTGCACTATTTGTACAACTTAAAATCTACATTTAAAAAAATGATGATTAACATAAATCTGTGTTTACACTTCTTAAATTAAAAATTTATGACGAGTATAAAAAAAAAAAGTTCGTCACGCAGGAGCTGCGTAAACTAAGCAGATTTACCAAATACTGGTATAACACACTTTTGATCCCATCTTACCACCATATTCTCTATTAATATGTAAAAAAAAAATACGAGTAGAAGGGGGGAGGGGTTCCTGAAGGCAGAAAACTAGAAAGTACGAATAACTCGCTTAATACATGAGTTACAAAAAATGCATGTAACAACAATTGTAGAACAATAATAGTTTAAAAAGATTGGTTCTATCATACCCTCCGTAAATCCTCATCACAATGAACTTCATTTTTTAGAAGAAATTCTACTTTTACAGAAAACTAAATGAATACAGCGAAATTAATAAACTACTGTTGGAATTAACTCAATCTGCTTTCGAATAATAATTCTTTTGCAGTCAGCCGGCATAGTCGTAAACTACTAAAAAAAGGTTTTTCTCCTACCTCCGATTATATGCCTTCATTACTATCGTACCACAAGGTATGAGGGGAAAAATAAGATATTGTTGTGAAAATTAAATGCATGAAGCATTAGCAGAGAGAGTCGCGTATTTGGGAAGTGCGAGGTAGATCAAAGAAGCCGACAGAGGATCGAGTTCGTTCGAGTCCTGTTCTGGAAGGGTCTGGGCCGTCCCTTTGGTGTTTTGCCGCCAATCTATTTAAGACACTGACCGACCCTAGTCAGTTTTAGTTTGATCTCAAGTGCTCATATATGCGTTCAGAGCTACAGTGCGACTTAGTACAGTACGGTAAAGTGTTTTTATGTGAACAACAGTGTCGTGCCGTGACTGTAACAGTTTAGTGCAGTGTTAAAGGACAGTGCAGTGCCGTCTTTCTATGAATTTCAGTGACCGTGAGTGAATTATTGGACTGTGTAATCTGAAGAACAGTGGCGCTATCAGTGCATACTGTGAGTAGCAATTAAGAATAACTATCCAAGTGTATTGAGCATTGTTAAATAAATTGTGCAGTGATAAAAACTGTGAAACTTGTGTGTGTTTAATTTTGCAATCCAAAAGAACTCTTATTAACAACGTTTATTACTGGTATTGTAATAAAACATAACAATATATTTCTTTAATAGATTCTACCCTAAGTTGTAAAGGCGATTTCTCCGTTATTTATCACGACACTTAAGTTTTCAGATTTAACCCTGATTTTTAGAAGAACTGAACGTTAAAATACGATGCACATGACATATTTTATTACAAAGGGTATATCCTTTTGATAGCGATTGAGTCTGGGCCACACACACATATATATTTGTTTACACATATTTTGCAATTTGTATTTGTAGTTAATTGTTTTTTTATTTATTTACGTCCAGCATAAATGCTACTATGGCTAATTGGGACGGGTTATCTACATGTTACCACCTGTTTCTAGCCAGGGTGCAACTAAGGAACCTATTTAGTGAATCCTTCTCCAAATAAATTCCTATTGCCCAGGGCGGGGATCGAACTCTCCACTCTAGGTTTACCACTTGAGTTTAAGACCAACGCCTAAACTCATACGGCCAACCTGAGCCCCGAGTTTATTTTTAAAACCTGTTTAATGGCATATATCTCCGGTACATAGGAATGAAGAAATTTTTTATTTAATTGGTGGATCTCTATCTCCCTCTTTCTCTCCCTCTCTATCTTTCTCTCTCGCTCTCTACCCTTCTCCCTCTTTCTCTCTCATTATGACAATAAAACTGAATCATTCATTGTGAAGAGTGTGCGTGCAAGGTGGATATAAGTCAGACGAAGAGGACGTGAACTGCTCCGCAATGGTGGACTCCACATCAAATATGGAAGATATAACCTCTTCCAGCCTTCCCTTGCCCCCAAACCTCTTATCAATATCTCAATAGTGAAATACTGAGTACGATATCGAATTCTACGATAAACCTAATTTTACTTCATTAGGAATTCATCATTAAATCCAATAAATGGCTAGGCCTATTTATTTTAATTGCTATTTTAAAAAATCTTTAAAACATTAACATTTAAAAACCTTTCACTTTCATTACAGTTTAGTACTTGAAATTTTTATAGTTGGGTGGGATTTTACTTCATGTGTGAACTGAGCGTCAACATCTTCACTTCAATGGGTGGCTTTGGATCGGTTTGCAGTTGGTTATGTGAATATTTGTTCTTTTTTCATTAAATAGAGTCTAACACCATTTTCTGAATTAGTTTACGTTTTTTATTCTTTTTCTAACTTTAAGTAAATCCGATGTCTTTTTTAGTAAACTAACAATATATAAAAGGGTGCCCACTTTCGCATTAATGTGTATCAAAGGGGTGGTATAATTCAAAATATTTGCTGAACTGTTAAAAATTATGCGGAAATAAGTAGACCAATCTTATAGGACCAAATCAATAAACAAAGCATAAATAAGAATCATAGATTTGTATCTGATGTAGTTGATAACCAATTCCAAGAAATAAAAAGGTAATGCGCAAATAGTAAACTAGTGATTTTGAGAAACATGACTGATAATAATTCCTGGTTTTTGGGGAAAATCAAGGTCTGAAGCATCTTAAAGAAAGTCCACTCATTTTTACCAGTTTTCCATGAAGGAATTTCTTTTATTGAGGCACATGGCATAATTCCTCAAAACTTTCACAAAAACATAATGTCTCCCAATCGTCCCCTATAGATGAATTGGTGGTATGTGAGTGTATTTGGGCCTATGTGCGTGTGTGTGTGTGTGTGTGTGTGTGTGTGTGTGTGTGTGTGTGTGTGTGTTTACCAAAACTCAGTTCAACTAAAGAATAATAATAATAGAAGTCGAGAACTTGAGTAAAATTAATTAGGTTATCAAGAACTCAATTTGATGGCTAATAATAGGATATCTTTTAATTTGCATTGCTGAAATCGCTAACCGTTTAAATATATATAGGTGTCCGGATACCTGACCACCTCCGGCCTAAATATAGGAGTTAAAGGTGAAGCACTATAAGTTCTGAAAAAAACTTTATTAATTTTCATTGTTATTTCTCCTCTTGGTGAGGGTGGGATCCACGGGAACATTAACACAATTTTGTGGATGCGCTCTATAAATATATATATATATATATATATATATATATATATATATATATATATATATATATATATATTTTGTGAGGATCCACAACATTAAATAAAGTTTTTATCAGAAGTTACAGTAATTCACTGACTCCTATAATTAGGCACAATTTGGTCCCATTCTATCCATTACCCGGACACCTACTGCGCATCATGAGGCAATTGAGTTACTACATGAGTAAAGAAGTAGCCATCTTTGGTCTGTAGTACCACCACAACAACGTTCTTGGAATTCGTCGATAAGACCATTTGACAACCTACCATAGCCGAATAGCAGGGATTAGGCTTTCACGAAGAGATATTTTTTTAAAAACTCTCAAGAAAAATGGCTTACTATATATCAAAATACGGAGGACATAATGACAAAACACCGGTTATCAATGTTGCTTGAACCAAAAGTTAACTAAATCTCAGTGACAAGAATATCAGATTAGACTCTGCTCAGAGGCCATATGAAGGCGCATTTTTTAAACAATACCCAATTTACGATGGAGTTAGCGGTAAGGGAGCTGAATGGTCTGGATTTGAGTAAAAAAAGGGAGATGATACGATAACTTTGAATAGCCCATTTCCTGAAGGCCCACCATTTTAGTCAATAGAGAATCCTTTGTGCAACATTAATATTGTACCTAAAGTAAAATTTACCACTTTAAGACATAATATCGACAGGCTTCTAGTTATTTCCATGACTGATGGAAGTCGTTTGCCGTTTGGTAGGGTTAGAACACATCAAGCACATTATTCGAGTAAATATGTTTAAAAAATTCATAAATAGAGTTTATAACAAAAGAAAAGTAAGAAAGATTTCTTCTCAGAATTTTCCAATTTTATAATGGAGCCTAAAAATCAAGGGGAACCCCTTGTGTTTTCTTTCTTTTATTGAGAAACTGTCACAAAATAGTACATTTTTGTGATCTAAAATTTCTATAAACGTAGGTATTTGGGCAGCAAAAGAGGCTATGCAGTATGTTGTGCACTTACATTACCCATGCAGTAAATTGAGTTAAGAGTCCCTATGAACACTTGAAATTTGAAATACATTTAAACGTGTTGGCTTGAAGATGGAGATCAAATTGTGAAAAAAATGTGTTTTTTTTTCTATGACTGCTAAATCGAAATCTGGTTTTTATGGGTTCGACATTATAGACTTAAAGTATATAATCTCCTCAGCCCACTACTAGTCCGTCGTTCACCAACTCTTCTCATCTTCACATGTCTTTTAATGTAAGTTTTAATAATCTCCCATTGTCTGATATTAGTTTTTATTTTGCTTTTATTCTGTATAATACATTTTTTTAATTATTGACGGTATTTTATATATATATGAAAATAATTTTGTGTTTCGTCGAAATTATGTTTATATTATTTTTTTTTATTGAACATTGTTTCTTCTTAAACGTTTTAATGTTTTAAAAGTATTATGCAATTTTTTTATTATATATTGTATTAATTATGTTATATCAAAAGAAAAATTATAAGAAATATAGCAGCAGGAAACTAGTTATGTTTGGAGCTAAATATTCAATATCACTTGAGCCTATATCGGTAGAATTACCTGATTCGTTTAGTCAGCTGTTTTCTATACTGCCAACTATTTTAGGTTAGTCTAGTCGATGCTCTCAGAGCGAAATGTAGTATAGATGGATGTATGCTTGGTAGTGAACTTCTGAACAGGGTCCATGTGAAATTAGATATATATAGATAAATAATAAATTTGTTGAAGATGAGATGTGAGTGTTTTTTTTTTCAAATATCTTTCTCCCATTGAATAGACATAAGTGTAATTTTGTTTTTATCATTACTAAACTCGATATTACTTAGTTGCATTTTGTACTAGAAGGTCCTTGTGTAATGGGAGAAGTCAGACCAAGAAGAGTGCTTAGGGAAGAGTTAACATCTAAAATCATAAGTATTGTATTTATTTCATGAGGTAACGAAAAAGTCGGTAATCTCTCTTATGGGAAATTTCCGACAATACTTATTTTATAAATTATCCTCCCTAGAGGATAGTATCGGATAAAGGTGTAATTTAGTTCCTAGAAGTTTGTAAACAGTTACTCGATTACAAAATTAGATTATTTTTATTTTATTAAGAATATTACAGGCTGCATTAAATGCATTTAGTAATGTGATATGTATAATTCAATCGTCCTCCATCACTCTCGACAGGGGCTACAACCCCTTCACCACAATGAGATGAGCAGCCTCTCCCTGCCTGGCAAGGAAGTCAAGAGCTAAGGAGGAATGGCACTTGATAAGAAAATAGCCACTGCTATCACTTCACTTCACACTTATGGGAGATTTCAGGGTCATTGTCTCTTGAGGCGCCGTGGAGGGGAATATGGATGAGTAGTACTGGAGAGGGCTAGGACTTCTGGATTAGGATGATTGGACAGCCTACTGTGGAATTTTTTGAATCTTAGGGGAATTAGGTCCTTTACAAATGGTATATTAAGATTTTTATGAAGGGTGTCGTTGGTGATATAATATGGAGCATCTACTGTGGTGCACAGGACTTTGGATTGGAAAGTCTGTATGCGTCTGATGTTCGAAGGTTTTGCTGTACCCCACACTTCTATTGCGTATGTCCATATTGGCTTAAGTAGTAACTTGTGTATTGTTAGTTTTATTACCATATTAAGCAATTATATCTCTAGATAATCTCACTTGTGTCTTAAATTTGATGTCTTGTTTACAAATTGTTCCTGGTAAGTGGAAAATACTGTCCCTTCTATATGAGTCCTTGTTATACCTGTTTTCTTTGCTTATCCAGATTAGTTCTAGTCTTACTTATTTTCTACAAGGCTGCCATCTTACTTTCTACAAGTTTCCTTGGCCTTCACTACCATCTTAGGCAACTGGATTCATTATCTAGGATACTTCAGTTGCGTAACCCTAGCCTCCGCAAATCAACCATTTATACTGTGGTTGCGTCTCATCTTGCCCAGCCTGTTGTACCAACCATAAAGTACCAAATATAAAGGTAATAATAATTCCTAATAAATATCAACTTGAATTTAGGCAGATAGAATAGTATGATGAAGATGACAGGCTTGAAGAGGAGATGGGAGAGGAGCTAAATCTCTGGGGCAAACATAGCCACAGAAGGTTTTATGTCTTGACACAGGACGATGTAAACCAGCTGTTAGCTTTAATAGCAGGCCAATTCATTAGCAGGCTATCGATTTCCTCTCCACCTCCCCCAAAGACCACTCTGTTCACCCAACCTTGTCCGCAAATTCCTTCAACCACTCCTTCCCTTTAAGCCCTTTACACTCCCCCCACTAACCACATCAATAGAAAACATATGTTAAAGATTAGAACTAAAGTAGCTTTTTCCCCAGTTTATTTTTTTTAATATGAACTGTATCTGAGAACATACAATTTTCCTTACACACTTACATGATACAAACATTTTGACAGTATATTATATATCCCAATTACTTATATATGAATGGATTGAAAGAATGGATATATAATGAAGTGTGTATGTATATATATATATATATATATATATATATATATATATATGTAATATCAACGAAGGCGAAATTAGGACATATATAGGAGCTCTACTAATCTGGTCCCCTTGGATGTCAACGTACGGGTATTTCATTAAAAATATATAAAATGATGAAAATTGGAGGTCTCTCTCTATCCAAAGCCAGTTTATGGCTATTCTCTTAGGACTAACGAACATCACAACTACTAAAAGAGACATAGTCATTTGTACAGACTCATTAAGTTCAATAAAGTCACTTGAAGACATATACTGCACCAATCCCCTTATTATTGAAATTTTTAACAATATTCATTGACTAAAAAACAGATTACTATTTATTGATTACCCGACCATGTAAGCATATCTCAAAGTAATATAGTAGACAAAGCAGCCAAACAATCTACTGAACTTGAACAAATAGATTTTTTGGACATACCTCACCAAGACGCTTTCTCTCAAATAAGAAAACTCGTAATTAATGACTGGAATAATTTATGGAATAACACTGACAGTAAACTTAGAGAAATTAAATCAAACACGCTCAACTGGACTTCAAGTAAAAGACACTATAGAAGAGAAGAAATTGTACTTACACGCCTACGACAAGTAAAAATGTACCCATGGCCCATAAACGTATGCGAACTACTAGCCGACAGTAGCCAATTTATAGATGATGTTTTTAAGTATTTAAGAAATAATGGATTATTTGATGAAATATAAAAGCTATTATTTACCATTATGAAAGTTATATATAGGAAGCATTGTACGTGGAATATAAGTTTTGCCTCCTTCCAGTTTAACTATTTATAGTTTTTCTTATAGTTTTTTTTTATTTTGTTTTTCCCTCATGTTGTAAATATACGAACAATTTATATTTAGTTTTGACCATTCTATTTATTTTGTACATTAGTAAAATTTATCAGTGTAGAAATGTTAATATTTATTTAATTTTGTAAAATTATATTCTAACACGTTAAAAGATGAATCGCCATTGTAGCGGCATCTCAAATAAATAATAGTAATAATTATATCCAAAACCATTCGTGGAGTTCCGTTAAATTACATAACTCCAGCTTGTTCATTTACATCTGGGTAAAGCACTCACAATAAATTCTTGTGTAACAGCTTATTCATCATTGAATATTAGAATATGCTATATGTAGAATTGTAATAAGTGTAAATATAAATGTAATAAGGTAGAAATAATTATTAGCTGGCCTTAAATTGATATGCAAATTTAATACTAGAATGTTCTGGGCTAAAGGCCTTTATTTGATTAGACTGAATACAAAAAAATACAATTAAATTATTCTTATCAGTAGGTTCTTATTTAGTTCTTACTTGATTACTGCGTTACATGGACCTCTTTATCGGCAAAGTCGGTTGTTTCACTGTTTTTGATTACATCACGATAGATAAAGGCCTTTAGGATTGATGGCATTACTAGGCTAGGGCTAGGCCATCTGGAAGAGTGACCCCTTGATCTCCTTGTGCGATCTCCACCAATGTTCAACATTAAGACGAAATATCCGGGGCTGCGGAAGCTAAGCAAATTTCCCATGATGACACACGACTCACCTCATCTCACAACAGATTCTGTGAAAATGAAAATCCGAAGAGTAAAAGTGGGGGTTTACTGAAGGCTCACAACAACACAGCACGAATTGTGCGTACTTAATACTTGAGTTACGAAATAGTACAGCATCAATATTTAATAACATTGGTTCTATAACATATTTCAATCCGACCCGTAATAATGGAGAAATTTAGAATTTTCGAGACTCCCCACTAACGCCCCCCCTCATCGATTACGATTTCAGCCTTTAACGAACTGGATATTTACTTTTACTTACTACGTTAAATCGTCGAGTTTGATAACGAGCAAACAAAAATAGAGAGTTAAGAAATATATATATATATATATATATATACTAGCGGACCCGGCAGACGTTGTCCTGCATGATATATCAAGCGATTAGGATATTAAATTTAATAATATTATGTTTAAAAAAAATCTTCTTGTAATAACGCAAAAAACTACATTTGTTACGTGCAAATTTGAATAAAATCAAATAAAAAATAAAATATAGCGAAAACATGGCACGCAAGAAGAAAAGGAAAAATGAGAGAAGGAAAGGAAGACGTTTTAGTTCTGTGTTTATCTGGTAGAATGCGCACTACAGGTCATTAAAAACAAACAGTTGTAGACCAAAAATTTATATAAATCAAAACCCTCAACAACACTAATGGAAATACATAAATATAAATAAAGAATAAAAAATAATTGCAACATTCAAATCAAATTATAATAAATTTGGACAATAAATAACATTGTCTGAAAGTGAAAACCTCTCGCTGCTGAAAACATCATTATTTAGATGACACACTCAAAGTCTAAGGACATACATTAGACAAACATATTAACATTTCATTACATTTCCAATAACCTCGCCCTTCGCCCTTCGACCGGAGACCTGCTCCATCTGCCGGGCCGATCTGCGGCGCTAAACCATCCGGGGCGTCACCCGAACGCGTATTTAGAAATTCAATCAAATCGGTCCATCCGTCTAGGAGGAGTTCAGTGACATACACACGTACGCTAGAATTATATATATAAAGATAGAGGTGTATTAGCCTGTTAACGCTCTAGCGGTCGCAATTTTAGCTTGATCGTTACCAAACTCCGTATTTAAACGTTTCACGTTAAAAGACGGATCTTGTTCTTCAACGGCTGGAATCGGATGATTATGAGGGGGGATTTAGAGGGGAGGATTTTCGAAAATTCGAAATATCTCCGTAAGTTTGAGTCGGATCGAAATTTTGTATAGAACCAATCTTTTTGCAAATTAAAAGATCTATAAACGTTGTCATGTAGCTATTTTCACTGTCTTTAATATTAACCGAGATATCGGCGTTTTTTAGTTTTCGGCCTTCAGTAAACCCCCACTCCCGTTCGAACTTAACAAATTTAGTACAGCTTATAACCATGGAAGAACTAACGCTAATTCACATACCGAGTTTTGTTCAGTTCGGTTCAATCGTTGGGGCCCAATAAAATTGTTGGCCCCACTTTACTTTCTTAGTGTATATCTCGCTTATACTTTATTATACGACAAAAGTGAACATGACAAAAGTTACTCCAAATAACAATACAAACAACTCTTATCCTGTGCATATTTGCCGATAAACCAATAGGAAACGAAATACGGCTATTTTTAATTTCAGGCCTCCCTCACGACCCCCACTCCTGCTCCATCTGCCGGGCCGATCTGCGGCGCTAAACCATCCGGGGCGTCACCCGAACGCGTATTTAGAAATTCAATCAAATCGGTCCATCCGTCTAGGAGGAGTTCAGTGACATACACACGTACGCTAGAATTATATATATAAAGATATATATATATATATATATACTTTGAACGGACCTCACTTTCGTCATGTGGGATCGATGGACATTGAGGTAATGTGATTTGTTCGTCTTTTGTTCTATATTAACAATCAGGTTCTGATAAGACTCCTCTCCTTATCATCCTCAATTTTCCTCTTCTTATGTCACAAAGATGCGTTTAAATGGGTCAGAGTAAGCGGTCTGCTTGTTAGCAGGTTATCTTGACTCTAGATGACTTTGGACAGAGTGGCCAACATTTAAAAAAGAAAACAAGTGAAATAGTTGCTAAATTATATGTAACATTGAAGATCAGGCACAATCTGAAAATTAATTTATTCAAAAAGTTCAGGATGAAATTTCATAACCAAATGAAAGCATTATTGAAATAAGAACAACCAACTAAGCTCTTTCATAGTAGTAATCATAATGGCTATTTTGATTATTTTTCTAACTAGAGAAAATATATATGAAACATTATTCTGCCTATTACTTCAAATAAATAAAGAGAATTTCAGCTACACTTGGTATAATTAAACGACATGCTTTAATATCATTAGAAATAACGTCAGCGTTATAACATGCTTAAAGGAGTAAAAAAAATATAACAATTTGTAAAGCAGACTATTATAACAACTCAACGATCCTTAAGGATATTACTTTCATCTCTTGCTTCACCATAACATTTTACGCTTAATGTTCCATACATAATTTTGTTCCCTTTATCACTTTGATCCTTGTATTTGTTCAATTTAAATAAATGCTAAATGAATTAAAATTAATTAATTGACCTAATTAAATAAGAAAAGGTGAAAGTTTAAACAAAACACAACTGTTATCAAACGCGACATAAAATTATATAAATTATGGACGTTTTATCACATAAATTATTCATGTTGACGATGAATTCACTTATTACTGTAAATTCGTTTTAACAGTCTCCTAAATATTGCGTTGCCCAACTCGAGGTACAAGGACTAGAAATCATTGATTCAGCCCAGCTTCTGTCTAAAAGCAATATTTTACGCCCCCCCCCCCCACCTCTTCCATTTAACGTTGATAAAAGTAATGCATGAGTTTTTAGTGAATCCCAAGTGGAAGGAGAGTCTGGAGGGATGAAAAAGTAAAAGAAGAGAGGGAAAATAAAGACATTTCTCCAGCAAAAGCTGTAAGGAATTTCAAAGCGGCATAGACCTCAGCTAGTGGTAGGACAGCAGGATATTCCTGCGTGAAAAAAATATAAAAGCGAGATGGAGTAACCGCAAGGTCCTGTACATTTCAGCACCTCCAGGTCAGTCAGCTGTCTTATAATTTACTCTTACTTTTCTGAGACCATGGAACTTACCAGAGCAGGAGTTCTTATTCAATACTTTTACAACAATTATTTAATTATTAAATTTCCCACCCCTCTAAACATTCCTTCTATCTGGGATACTCTAAAAACAAAAGAATAATTTTTATAAATATTAATGAGGAGGTGAAAGTGGAGTAATGCTTTTACAAACAAATGTATAGCATATTTAATCATAACATTAATACAAATAATAATAAAACAAAATATTTAATTAGACTTTAATACTAAATCGGCCACTCCAACCATCAGTGCTTCAGCTAATCTTGAAATTGAATTGAAAGAGCTCAGAAATAAATCACGTTTTGATTGGAGATTAAGGAAGATATTCTGTTATTTATGATATTCAATTCTTATAAAAAGTAATGAAATAATCTTGAATTATGAATAGAAATTACAAAAATGATATATTTATTTCCTGGGTATCCATTTTTCTAATTTTCCTTCTTTGAAAGGAAAACTCAAACTTCCTAACTGCTTAATCAATAATCGATTTATTGCTTTCTAATTAGTCATATTTATAGTTTTAAGCACGAAGCATAGAATGTGTATGGGGCGAATAGTCCGGAATTATTGGCGGTCTTGGGATCAAATAAATCTAGTTTCCCGTCGAAATAAGACCCCAGAATTGAGTTGCTAAACGGTTTGATATAGCACGTAAATTACTAAAGAATATGACGGATACATATGCTTAGCAGATATAGCAGAGGTTGCCTTAATATAAATAAACTCTAGCAATAGCGTAAGTTTCTGCATAAATGGTGGCGACGACAAGGCTTCTTGCAGGGCTTTGGAAACTTCCTGAAATGCGACATTAATTATAGTGCTCTTGAGAGCTGGTCCTATATGCACGATCTGTTCATTGATAAACATATACTATATCAAAATATTCCCTTCAATTGTGGATTGTGCAATTATTTTCTAGGATGTCCTTAATTATTTTTGTCCTAATTAAAAAAAATATTAATATAATTCATAAATAGTAATTAATTGTTTTAAAAGAAAAATTTATTTCAATACGCATGAACATTAGCTTTCACATTTTTTTTATTTATTTATTGTGTAGCGGTCGCTGCGAGGCGATATTGCTCATCAAAAAACAATGAAAATAAACAAAATAAAAAATGAAAGCAGTAACAGAAAAAAAAACTATACAATACAATTAGAACAGAAAAAACTAAGAACGCAACCAAAGTGTATTTTGTAAAAAAGAAAAATACCTAATTTTCTACACATAAACAATCCCATTGATAGGCCAATTTGTATAAGTCATCTGCAGTTAATGTACGAATAGTGCTTCCAAAGACTAGTTTCGGCAACCCAAAACTGAAGTCCAATAAAAGAATTTTGCATAACGAGGTCCAGACATAAGTAATTCTTCCAAGGGTACCTTGTAAGAAACTAGGCTTAATCGAGGGCATGTAGAAGTCCTCCCTTAGTCTGCTATTCACTCTGCTTAGCAGAAAGTTAAGTTTTCCAAGCATCCTGGAGCCGTCAAGATCTCCTTGAACTAACTTAACCAGGCGCGACACTGACGGTTTCAAGCATCTCTCTTCAAGTTTATACGGTACGTTAAATTAACTCATTTATTTATTGTAAGAAAAATCCCAGCCTGAATAAAACCTCCATTTTTTAAAAAATAAATATTTTAAAAATCTTTTTTTTTTTTAATTTTTCAAGTAATTTCCAGTAATAGATCTAGGGTACCATATAAAGCAACAGTACTCAATATGCGTCCCAATCAGAGAATTAAACAGAAGTATTAGAATATTCAGATCAACGAAATCACAACAAGCTCTTTTAACAAATCCCTGTAACTTATTTCATTTTATACTGGTCAACAAAGAAAATGATTGGGCACAAAATTAGCTGATATTAATGTACTTTTGTCTGCAGAGCACGAATATGACAATAAAAAATGTGTCTAAGCTCTAGTTTATGAGATTCAGACATTATTATGTTTTGTTGGCGAGAAATTTATTGCTAGCAGGTTAGCTGCCGTGTGTAGGATGTTGCAATACAGTGCCCCATATCTTCAGTTGTGATTCGTATCTACCTGAAGGGACAATTAGCTAGCAGCCCCGGTGTATACATATATTTTAGTTTTTTCAGCCTTGTTTTAGTGAAAACAGAATGCCACGTAAATGTTTGAATTCAGTGGACAATTTTTGTTACGTAGATGGTGCAATGACATTTAGTGCCCAGAAAGAGATTCTCAGCTCACTGGTGAAAACTGCTTATCACCATTATTTTGGTGTACATGTAGGGGATGAAGATAAGGCGGGGCAGCTCATGTTTGTTTCAATTCCCTGTCAGTAATTCTGGGAAACTGGTTGAAAGGGAAGAAACAAGATATGCACTTTGCTGTACCAATGGTTTGGCGAGAGCCAACTGATCATTGATTTAACTACTATTCCGTATGACACCCCCTGCCACAAGTCGCAAAAAGAGTACCAAAATCTTCCATCGGCCATTCAACCTGTTCCGCATTCCAACATTTTAACAGTTCCTGTGCCTCCAAAAAATAGACATATTGCGGAAAATAATTCTGTGAGTCAACATGAAGGCTCTGAATAAGAAAATCCTATCAAAGCTGGTTCTGTCCATTACACAATGTTTGTTGTTGATGACTCACAGACTCAATTCAGGGCGAATTGAGCTCTCTAATTCGAGATGTTGGCTTGCCAAAAGAAAGGCTGAGCTATTGGCATCCTGACCTCAGCAATGGCATCTCCTTCAAACAGGTGTTAATATCGTTAGTACAGGAACCTTTTTGCGAAATAAGAAACATCCTAGTTGCTTCCACTTATATTAACAAACTGTTGGAATATATGAGTTTGCCTCATGAGCCAGCTAAATGGAGGCTTTTTATAGACTTTCCAAAATTGAGTTTAAAATTAAGATGTCACCAAGACATTACTTCCATGGACGAGAGATATCAGTGCCTTTAGAATGAATCAATGTTGGCAGGCTACTACTACTGGGTTGTCTGCAGAGATATTCCCTACCAAGCGGCAGGCCAAAAGAGCATTCTCCCAAAAAGTCACCACTTGATCTAATGGAAGGAACTCTTCTTTTAATTTTATAAAATTCATAACTAGTTAATAATGCAGGCAATATTGAACGTAATAGTGTAGAATAATTATAGTGATGACTGTTTTTTTGGTCATCATTTTATTTTGAAAAATTAGAAACAACCCGGTCTATATTAATGTCTATGTATCAAGTATCTTGAAAACGGTAGCTAATAAAAAACTTTCATTACCATATTCGATTTTCTTGACCTAAAGGTAGTCAGTAATGGCTCAATTGGGTAAGGAAACGTTCCAAAACTTATTTATTGCCATTCAGTGCAATGAGCGTCAATATACGTTCAAACAGCAATGTTTCCTTCACGTATATAAAAGGTGAATGGCCTTAAAGTTTCTGTGCACGGTTCAGGACATCTGTGTTATGTGATGAAAATGAATACATTCATTATATTTCCTCAAGAAACCATTTTTAGTTGAACCTGTCGACGAAAAGTAACATTTCGGCTTGAAAGTTAAGTTTAAATGAGAATAAACCAGTTAGAATTCGAAATTCGTTTATTCTGCAACGTTTGGTACACAAGGAACTTTTTTATTACATGTTAGAACGGTTTAATACAGTACCGTATCCACCATTTAGAGCAAACACTTTAAATGGCTCATATATAAAAAATATGAATATTTGATGTAGTAAATATTACAAACAGGGAATAGTAAGAGGAAAGTTAATTATTAATATTCCTAGAAATTCTTCTGCCTGTTACAAAAAAGATATTGTTTTTCCAAAAACAACAAAAGCAAAAATATACTGTTCCTGTTAAAAACAGTCACTTCATACGCACGAAACTACCTTTGTACTATTTTCATTTAATGCTAACAATGAGTTATGAGGTAGTGAAAATAGTTGAATATTATTGACCTTTATTAAATATTTTGATGAATAGTCGCCATAAGTGTAAAGTACCGGCATTTGGGCCGTTTGGGAGTATAAAGTAATTTGTAACATGGATTTAGAATAAATGTTGCTAATAGAGATGGCGGTGGAGATTATTCGGGGTGTGAGAGAGTGGTTGAAATTAGGTATTGCAGGTATTCGGTGAGCTATTACGGTGAACACCATTCCAGTGGACCAGGGCTCCACGAACACCCCATCGCCAAACATAACTACTCTTCCCAGGAATTCATCAATTAACTCCTCATATAACAAATGTCCCACAAACTAAATGTTTCGTAGTTAATGCATTTACAAATGTATTTAATTGTTTCAATGAAATACTTTTAATTAAAGTGTATGATTCCCAAATCACTATTTTACGTATACAGAAGATATTTTAATCCTGTATCACACGTTTGCCTCAACATCGTAAGTCTGGACGTGAAATTGATAGCATTGAATCACTGTAAAATTGATCTAAACACACAAGTGCCGTTTGGAGGAACTTGTACTACTGTTTAAGCATCCGCAGCAGGAAAACCTACTACTAACGACAGGACTCAACAAGAGATTAACCTATCAATGATACATCTCCGCAGGAGGAAAATACACCATTGACATGCTTTTGCAGAAGGAAAATCTACGAATAACATACCTCGGTAAGAGTAAAACCTATTACTGGTATTCCTCTGGTACAGGAAAACCTACTACTGACGACTGGACTCGATAAGATATTAACCTATCAATGACACATCTCCGTAGGAGGAAAATGTACCACTGGCATGCCTTCGCAGGAGGAAACCCTACAAATAACATACTTCGGCAAGTGGAAAACCTGTTACTGGTATTCCTCTGGAGCATGAAAACCTACTACTGACGACTGGACTCCATAAGATATTAACCTATCAATGACACATCTCCGCAGGAGGAAAATGTACCACTGGCATGCCTTCGCAGGAGGAAACCCTACAAATAACATACTTCGGCAAGTGGAAAACCTGTTACTGGTATTCCTCTGGAGCATGAAAACCTACTACTGACGACTGGACTCGATAAGATATTAACCTATCAATGACACATCTCCGTAGGAGGAAAATGTACCACTGGAATGCCTTCGCAGGAGGAAACCCTACAAATAACATACTTCGGCAAGTGGAAAACCTGTTACTGGTATTCCTCTGGAGCATGAAAACCTACTACTGACGACTGGACTCCATAAGATATTAACCTATCAATGACACATCTCCGCAGGAGGAAAATGTACCACTGTCTTGCCTTCTCAGGAGGAAACCCTACAAATAACATACTTCGGCAAGTGGAAAACCTGTTACTGGTATTCCTCTGGAGCATGAAAACCTACTACTGACGACTGGACTCCACAAGAGATTTATTATAAAATTTATTTTATAACAATGAGAAAATATAAAATCTATTTAAAAAATTTAGATAAATGTTTTCCTCTCAAAAATTAAATGTATCCCAAGTGCTTCAATATAAAATACCATCTCCTCGTCAAAAAAAACGCAACACCCTAAAATTTATTGATTGCACAAGTTTTTAATTGAAATAAAAAATATTATGTTGATGTTTCTAATCCGACAAATACATTGGAGGAGAAAAACAACAATTTCATTTGAATTCCAGCACTTCTTCTTATATTTAATCCTATTGTTTATAAACAGCACTAATTCCATAGTCATTCTTATCGACTTAGGGATACAAAAAAAAAATTACTAAGGCTCAGTATTCGTGTTAATTTTATCAAGTACGCATTATTTTAGAATTCATAAGTAATTATGGCAGTGTTAGATAGAGATGACACAATTAGGGCAGTGACGATGCACCAAGAAGGCCGTAGCACACGTTACATTGCTAATCGACATGACGTCCACTTTTCAACTATCGCACGGGTCTTGAAACGATTCAGAGAGACAGGAGGATACGCAAGAAGACCTGGATCGGGCCGACCACGGGTCACATCAGCGGAAGACGACCCTTTTATCCGGCTCCAGACTCTCAGAAATAGGCTAATAACAGCAAACGACTTAAGAAACTTGGTCGCTGGTGTCCGAAACTTACATGTTTCGGTATCAACAGTTACGAGACGAGTGAGGAATAGTGGACTGAGGGCACGAAGTCCCATGGTTGGACCACTTCTCTCCAGAGAGCACCGAAGAGCCCACCTTAGGTTTGCCCAGGAGCACCGAGATTGGATTGTCGATGACTGGACACGAGTCCTGTTCACCGATGAGCCCAGAGTGTCGCAAAACTCTCCTGACGGACACAGAAGAGTGTGGAGGAGGCCAGGTGAGCGATACAGCCAATGTTGTATAGTCGGAAGAGAGCCTTATGGTGGAGGCTCCGTGATGTTCTGGGGTGGCATCTCATGGGAAGCTCGCACGGAGTTAGTTTCGATTCGTGAGGGCCCTTTGACTGTACAAAGATAAGTGGCAGACAATTTTGGAGGACCATGTCATGCCATAGATGCCATTTATTGGTGAAAATGCATTTCTTATGCATGATAATGCAAGGCCACATGTTACCCGTATTGTTAGGGACTACCTAAACGAAATCAATATCGACACATTGCCGTGGCCAGAGAGGAGCCCCGACCTAAATTGCATAGAACTTTTATGGGACAGACTAAAAAGAAGTGTTGGAGCCAGGGAACCAGCACCACTCAACCTCAGGGAGCTTGAGGCTGCCGTTTTGGAAGAGTGGGAAAGATTACCTCAGGAGGCCGTCCAGGACTTGATCAGGAGCACACACGTATGGAGGCTGTTATTCGAGCAAGAGGTGACAACACTGGTTATTAGTGTAAGAATAGTTAATTTAATTTTTAAAAAAGTTAAAATTTTGTTTTTTTCATTTTTAGGATAATTTTTTTTTTGTAATTAAAGGAATTAATTTTTTTTTCTGAAATACACTTTTTATTACTCCTATGTACTTGTATTATAAGACAAAATAAGGTATGATTCTCTGCTTCAGTAAAAACCCAGTGAAATTAATAAATTTTAGGGTGTTGCGTTTTTTTTGACGAGGAGTGTATATATATATATATATATATATATATATATATATATATATATATATATATATATATACTAGCTCAGATACCCGGCTTCGCCCGAGAATTGATTTGAGGCTGAATGGCGATGGTATTTTTTTGGCAAGGCTTTACTTTGCACAATATTTTGACATTTACCCGTCCCAGTGTTTAGGGTTAATACCCGTTGTTGGCATTTGTTAATAATAAAATTAATTTTTTATGCAAGTCTTCACTGTCCTCCAAATTGTCATATTTCCCGTCTCCTGTGCATTATGCATAGATTTCAGCTATTAAGGACAAAATATTAACATTGATTTGAATTAATTTTTCCAGCTGAGGTACCTGATAGTTCAAATAGGAATGAATTGTTGAGCATATCAATATTTCTACGCAAATTACTTGCTCCACACATTGTTCCTGGAGAAATGTATAAGAAAAAAAAATTAATCTAAATAACAAAGTAAACAACTTTTGTTATGTACATGTTTGTCGAAAAACAAATAGACAATGAAATATTGCGAATTTATATTTCAGGCCTCCCTTATAACTCCCACTCCCGTTCTAACCTAAACATTTTAATATAGCTTATAATCATGGAAGAATTAATGCTAATTGACATACCGAGTTTTGTTAAGTTCGGTTCAATCGTTAGCGCCCAATAAAATAGTTGACTCCCGCTTTAGTTTATAGTGTATATCTTGTTTATACATTGTTAAAAGACAAAAATGACACAAAAGTTACTTTAAATAACAAAATAAACAACTTTTGTTATGTTCATATTTGCCGAAAAACGAATAGAAAACGAAATACCGCTATTTTAAATTCAGGCCTCCCTTACAACTCCCACTCCTGCCCGTCCCTAGAAATGTTGGTACGGCTTATTATAATAAAAGCGTTAGTGCTAATACACATACCGAGTTTTATTTATTTCGGTTGGGTCTTTTGTCCCAAATAAAATTGTTCACTTCCGCTATAGGTTTTAGTGTATATCTCGTTTATAATTCAGTATACGAAAAAAGTGTATATAACAAATGTTACTCTAAATAACAAAATAAACAACTTTTGTTATGTACATATTTGCCGAAAAACCAATAGGAAACGAAATATAGCTATTTTTAATTTCAGGCTTCCCTTATAACCTCCACTCCTGCTCGTCTCAGAGGATATTAATATAGCCTAAAGTCTAAGTTGGGTTAGTAGTAATATACATACCAAGTTGTTTCATAAAATTCGGTTCAGCCATTTATGCTTGAAAAGGTAACAAACAAACAAACAAATAAACAAACAAACAAGCACACACGTAAGAAACAAAATGCAGTTATGGTGTCTATGACATGTGAAACGAAAAGTTATCGTGAAAATTCGCGAAAAAAATCAATCTACAGACAGAGGTTACAATTTTGTATATATATATATATATATATATATATATATATATATAAAAGAATGATTGAATAAATAATAAAATCTATTTTTTTCAATATTTACATAATACATTCAGCCTTAACATATTTAGGGCATGATTTGAGATACTGTCAGCCCAAGACCAGTTACTTTTTGAGTTAATTTAAAGTTAATAATTTATTTTATTACTTTTACAGTTAGATTTTATGAATTATTTTAATAAATAACAACAAATGTATCAAAAATCTTATAACAAATAACTAATAAGTACCTCATCTCTTAAACTTTAATATTTAAAGTTAATTCAATATTTAAACATCTCCAAACAGGTCATATACAGATATACTGCTATGTCTTCACAGCTAATGCTATTTATTCACATATTATATTCATGGACTAGATGATTCCGGTAGTAGCCAGCATTCATTATACAAGGTCCGGCAAAAAAACCTCCCCGGTTTGAGCAAGCCACCGCGTGAGTTGTAGTGGGGGTAGAGATGTGGAGGGGGTATTGTTCCGTAGCGGCGTACGTGCCATGTTAAGTGTTCAGATTATGAAACTTGCAGGGCTGCATGTGATGACATTTTGCAAAACATTCCCCAGATGCTGTCTTCATTTCTTCTGATGAAGCCTACTTCCACTTGTGTGGAACTGTTAACAAACAGAATTTCCGCTACTGGGCTACCCTGTTCCCTCCTAGGGAACTCCACAAACATCCACTACACAGCCCAAAAGTCACAGTTTGGTGCGCCGTTGCGGAATTTGGTGTGTGGGGACCGTACTTTATTGAAGAAGATGGACAAACAGTAACGGTCAATGCCGATCGCTATTGTCACATAATAGAGACATTTCACCGACCCAAGATCAACCAGTTTGTTTTAGACCATGAGGAAGAAGAAGTTTGGTTCCAACAGGACGGAGCCACAGCTCACACTGCTCGGCGGTCCATGGAAATGTTAAGAGAGTTGTTCCCTGGACGTCTTGTTTCTTTAAGAGGAGACATTTCCTGGCCCCCAAGGTCACCCGACTTATCCCCCCGACCTTGTGATTTCTTTCTGTGGGGCTACCTAAAGGCTAAAGTGTACAAACATCGTCCCAGAACTCTGCAAGAACTAAAAGATGTCATTAGGCAGGAAGTGGCAGCCATTCCAAGGAAAGGTTCACGAAGAACTATGGACAACTTCAGTGAACGACTTCGATGTCTTAACAATGGGGGCCATCATTTATCGGACATAATTTTCAAAACCAAGTAAAGTATACTAAGTGATGTAAAATGGCATTATATAGACTATTCACAAATATAAGTAATTGTTCTGTATGTTTCTTATTCTTTTTGCAAATGCCTATTGAAATCAGGGAGGTTTTTTTGCCGGACCCTGATATTATGCCACGAGGTTCATCGGATCCTCACCATTCAGCGCCTTTACCACTTCTTCCTGACTAAGGGTTCTTCTTTGAAATGAATTATCCTGAACTCCTTCAGGGCCGAACAGCTACCCAGGAAATGGATAATGTCCACCCTGACTGACATGGTACGCAGTGAGAATTCGTGTTGGCTTTCTTCTCTCCGTAGCTTGAAGTTAAGTCTAACCTTCTCACATCTTGCCATACCTTTAATTTTCTTCTCCCTCATAGACAGCTTGTCACTGAGTAAATACGAGCCAGGATTAAGATTTTTTTCGAATATATATATATATATATATATATGGTATACCTACTGAAAATTGAATCTTCCACATTCCCCCTCTCCACACTAGCCCGTAATCTCCAACATCAATAAACTGTAGTAATAGTTATACAAATACTTCTCACTCAATCCGAACCTGATCATTCAGTCCTTCTCACTCATCAATGAATCCTAAAATGGTAAACCACACCAATAAATTCTGTAATGAAAATTCCCTTACGGTATGAAAGGAGTTGCCAGTGTGTTTGTGTAAGCATGTACATCCACAACTTAGTGAGGTGACCATTTATCATATTAAATCAAATCACCTATCATCTACGTCAAATAACCGATTGCGAAATTGTATATGGAAACCAAGGTAGAATGTTTGAGAGGAATGAAAGGATTTCGTAGGCAATCGAAAAGCTGAGATCAATTAACTCAAGTGTAGAGAGAGGGAAAGAGCTCAATCTACAAAGTAAAGGGAAACATTAGAACCCTCCTCACTCCCCTTAGCCCCACCAACATATCTCCACGTTTAAATTCTCACCTGTTACACCAAATACCTCGGCCACGATACAAATACAAATACCTTGAAATCAGGTGAAACTGAAAACTCATTCGACTGTAATCCAATACAAATCCGCAAGAAGAATAAGGATATTGATAGTTGCAGTGTTCCCTAGCACTATCAATAACCATTATAGTTTATAATGATGTATACCACATTCATCAGCTGACTATTACTTCCCGTCTCTATAAAGCCCATAAGTGGCGAGCCTTGTCTCTCGTTCGTCAGGAATTTTGAAATTCTCGTCAATACATATCGTATTAAGCACATGCCTGAAAGGAGCAATAATCATATAATTTCAATACAGCAGTATAAAAGAAATTTTCAATGCCTTTAAGGCAAAGTTTCTCTTTTACTATTTCCCAAATTCAATTGTAGATTGTTACCAATTTCCCAAAATATATTCATTCAATAAAATTTTATTATTCATATTTTTTTCTTTAAGGGAAATCAGCTGTTGTGGTCGAACGTATGGCCTAACTAAAGGAAATTTATGGATGGACAATGTTCGTATTCCTAGAGGTGTTGATTCTTAGAATTCTTTCATTAGGTCAATAGAAACTTATATCCACTGACATCTATTGTTAGTCCATTCCTGCCTGGACAAAGGAATTTATTTAGTGACGGAATTCATTAAACAAAATCCTCAGCCCCAGCCTTGCTAGAAAAGGGTGGTAACCTGTATATAACCCGTCCCAATTAGCTTTAGCTGCAAAAAACTGGACGTTAATAAATAATATAAATATTGTTAGTCCACTCAAAATTCTTGATCAAATGTTTTCTTCTAACAAAGGCAGTTTTAAGTGGTCATTTATAAAATCATACACATATACATTCACAGGACTACAAGAAAATTATGCATACTAAACAGGAAAAACTTCAGACATTTTACATGTTCATTCGTCAAATTTAAGAGGATGATTTCAAAAAAACTCTTATGAAAGTTTCTTTTATTTATCGCTTACTAATGATATTATAGTAATCAAACATATGTATATTTATTCTTCAAAATAATACTAAATAAATTTTAGTAGATAGTTTTAGTAAAAGAATTTGCTTTTTCGTTTGGACCATTTTTTAAGATACATGAATTGAACTCATTATAGTGATTCTTGATATTAGCAAAGCATTTGAGTTTTTACCAGTATTACTATTACTGTAGTAAAAATCGAACTATATAATATAAAAAATCCAGCATAAAGAGTCCGGCATTCAGTCCTATCTTCGATCGATTTGGTTAATCTTGCCCCACATTCAAACCATATCCCTCTTTTGGAGATCTGTAAATATCGAAGAAGCAACAAGCTATAGAAAAAGTTAATTCCATTTTTCTTTTGTGCACTAAGTTTTTCTTGGTTCGATGCCCAACTTAAATGGTTAAAATTATTCAGTTGATAAAGAAGAAATACCAGAAAAAACATATTTATTGAACTGTAATAAATGAAATACTGATGATTTTTTAATAATAGGAAGTTCAATTATCTTATTATACGGTTATTATAATTATTAAAAAGATTGAAAATAACAACGAACATATTTATTAGAATATATTATATTAAATGGATATATTACCGGATTGTGGCAAAATATCTTCCAGAAAAATTACTTCATAATACAGTCATTTCAAAGCAGCCTAGCCTAAAAGGTTTAAAATAATATTCTGCTAGCTGAATTCAAAATGCAACAAAATTTCTATCGAATAAAGCTCGATGAGAGTCGATTGAGGGAGGTACATTAATCTTGAATCTGCGAAGCAAATACAGTATCCATTTTTATTTGTTTTTTAAATAATGTTATTTCTCAACAGCTATTGAGGTTGTACTCATGGCGCCATTTTCAAGAAATGTCCTGAAATGTCCATGGATCCTAGGACACGACGAAAATAAAGTCCTATATATATATATATATATATATATATATATATATATATATAAATATATATATATATATATGTGTGTGTGTGTGTGTGTGTGTGTGTGTGTGTGTGTATGTGTGTGTGTGTGTCTGCCTGTTACCACCCTACCTGTCGTAATTTTTGTCTAACCATATACGATATATAAGCAATTTTTCCGAAACTAATGAGTTCAAGTTTGTTAATGGGGGACATCGGAAAAAGGGGTTCATAGGGTGGAATTTTGTAAAATTTTAAATATTTTCGTTATTATATAGCGAAAACTTGTATAGAACCAATCTTATTGCACATTTAGTGTTCTATAAATGTTGTTATATATTTTCTCTATCTAGAATATTAACCGAGATATTTTCACTTTTTACTTTTCAGTCTTAGGTAAACCTCCCCACTCCTACTCATGTCATATTAACAATAAGCTATTGACATGGATGCTTATAGACCAAATAATGTTTTCATTGAGCTTTTTTATGTGGAACAAACAAATACGTAATGTTATGGCGTTTAAGGTCATTTAACTCGAAAATGTCCATTTCATACAATATTAAGGGAGTTATTCGCACTTCCTTTGATTTTAGCCTTTAGCCCTACTTCTATTCTTCGGAATTTTTCTTAGAAATAGAGACTATATAGTGTGATGAGATCACTACTACTTTTATCATTCCGGAACGTGGAAAATCTGCTTAGTTTACGCAACCCCTGCATGACGGACGTTTTTTGAGGTTCCATTATTTGTTTCAAATCAGTATGGATATATATGAAATGACTTTTAACGAACTTATGTTTTTACTAAATGGTCATGCATAGGACAATTTGGGTCATTTCTGACATTGGATAACCGTCCCTAGTCACCTTAACCGATAGAGTCTGACAACAGATTCACCCCATTAAATGATGTAAAGAAGTAAATAACAAATCTTGAGAATTTAGTTGTCATGGTGAAAGAGATATTTCCAACAAATGGGAATAGTATTAAGATTGCTGCCAAAGAAAGTAAAAACAATATAAATTTGTATGGTAAGCTATAGAATCCATTGAAAACTTTCAAATTTTTGCTATTTGTGAACGTTTCCCCTCTCGGTCCGGTAGGAAGGCGGATAGAAGATCCCTTTGGGACTAGCTCCTAAATAGAGGGTCGTTAAGCTAAGAGCAGTCTCCAACCCACCTGCGCACCTACCCTTTAAATTATATCATATATATACATATATATATAATTATCTGTATAGACCCCTCCCAGGACACCTTCTCTCTTCAGCCTTTTGTTTATTAGTCCTTTACCTTTATTTAATATTCGCATAACGCCATACCGCATATGAGGCAACACCCTTCTATAGCCAAAGGGAACACAGGTACCCACATTAACGTACTTATACCCGTATAAGCGTGAAACTAGGAATGATGAATATAGTTAGCGGTTTTGACACACTCGTTTTTTAACCACTCTCCCTGGTGGCAGGCAGAACACAACCTATGAAATGTTTAAAATTGTAATTAACACATTTTCTTTTTTCGGTTGGCATTATATACCTTTAAGATCTTTTGCCGCCCCCAGCTATACTCGTAGTATTCGTGATCAGAGTTTTACGTAGTGAGTAATCAACTCGACGAAAAACCGCCGTTTACAAGGAGGACCTGGAATGAGTTTTCTCCAGTAGGTTGTCGAGCCCCATTGTACTCATAGGGTCTGTGGGCCTTCAGCTTGCTGACGGGTAGTGGGAGGTGTACCCACGCAGCCACCGGCGCCCCCAATAGTTATGTTTATTTAATTAACATATTATTTAATAAATAAGCCAAATAATGCATATCTAAAAAAAGGCAAAGATTTGATAATGATAAAAAATGTTTGTAGAATAAAATTATTCTAAAAAGTATATATATTTTTTCGGAGTCTCGCCGGAGATGTCGGCTCAATAGGAACCAACTCTAGAGCACTAATGATGGGACGGTTCGCCCCGAAAGTACTTTGCCTGTAATAAAGAAATATTAAGAGTGGAGGTGTTTGACCTTTTTGATCCTTCCGTTGACGATGGACCTCCACCAGCCAGCCCAAATCCAGAGATATATATTTTTGTTTTTCCTATGAGCCACATAGAATCAGCGTATGCTAAGTACGCTTTCCTCCAGCTAGAATGGCAAACAGATGACAGATCCGTTCATTCTATTCACTATTTCTTAATTTATAATAACATTCCGCTAACAAGTCTTGAAAATAAGCCCAACATGGGGAGGTCAATGCGGAGGTCTATTGAAAATGAAAATACCTTGGCTAATATGTTAGTAATAGGAGTATAACTGCAACTAAAGGGAATAACTCAATTAGTGAGACTGGTTGTATAATATTTCGCGTTGTGGCACATAATAAAAAGCATTTTTGCGATTTCACTTTCATCTCTAATTCCATATGTATATATGTCAGTGGTATACCATCATGTTAGTCCTTGAGGTCAATCAGATAAAACTCAATAATGGATTATTTTCTGTGATGGTATCTGTGAACAAATTGTAAGATAGGGTCGTAGCTCTACGGCAGTCAACCATGGTTAAAAAATGAAAGATAATCATAAAAATTATTATTATATAAATTGATGGTTGAGTCAATAAAATGTTAAGAGAAGACGTCAAGGAAGCTGTCGATATCAAAGATTGGTGCTATTGGCGATAGATAAGCAATATTATTGTGAGGGACACAAGGTGAGGGTATGTATGGTGTTGTATATAGGGAGTCGTCGTTAATCCTGCTCCTGTAGCTGCTGTCGAGTGGGCCAGGGTAATGGATTTCCACACTAACCAACATACGCCATTCAACTCGAGTGTGGCCCTTCCGTCCTTCCCCAGCCCATTCACAACAACCATTCAAGTCAATGCCCTTTTCTCCTTTAATAACTTAGGCTCACTCTATACACTTACTTAGAGGCGTAAAACGAACGTCAGATTTCAGAGTGGGACAGATGAGAAGAAAATACCCACTACGGGAGTAATCAATTTTTTTTTAACATCACCATTAAGTGTTTTCAATGTGTATGTTTCCTCGTCTCCTCATTAAAAAGTCCGTCACGCAGGGGCTCCATAAACTAAACAGATTTCCTGCCGCCGCAAATATTAAGTGATTTAATACAAACGGTAATGAGAAACCTTTCAGTTACAAGGTAATTACTCTACAACGCAGGTATTTTTCATAGAGGTACAATTGACGTCACCTACCAGTACACATTGAAGGCCATCGATGTGGCAGTGAGGTCTGTTGTTCGGAGATGGCTGAGGCTACCTCACGATACTCCGTGCTCTTTTTTCTATGCTCTGGCGAGATTCGGTGGTCTCGGGATCCCTCGGTTTGAGGCATTGATACCGTACTTTAGAGCAAAGCGCTTCTCCGGGGTGGATGATGCTCTCGAGAACTGTGGGCGCGGCGATGATGTCCGAGACTCTTTGGGCTATGACTTTCCATGGCATGGGGAATGTCCTCCATATCCAAGGGGCCGGGAGATTGAAAACCTCTATTCCACAGTTGATGGGTGTGACGTGAGAGGTGTGGAGGAGGTGGGGGCCTCGTTTGCTTGGTTGGTAAGGAGGTCCCACGATATGTCGTGGCGTGTCTACGACCAGTACCTGAGGTTGTACGTGGGAGCACTCCCTGTCCGAGTCCGGTTGTCACGCGGGATTGGCAGGAGGACAGATGGTTCAATCAAATGCAGACTGGGTTGTGGAAGAGATAAGACACAAGTGCATGCTGTCAACCACTGCCCGGCAATGCGACCTGTCGTAACGTTTGCGACGAGGACCTGGTTTGCTGCCTAACCCTCCATAATCAAGTTATAAGTTTATTTTGACATTATGTTTGTTTTTGTTCTTTGTACGGACTGACAGAGCTGTTTTATTTATTTATTTTCTGTTACGGAGTTGTGTTTTATATTTTGGTTATTGCTATTATTTTTTTATGTATTTTGTATTATTATTGTTTTTATTTTATATTTTATTATTATTATTATATTTTTAGTGTTAAGTATAGATTAGGACCAGTCCTAGATGTGTTAGGCGATCTTAGGCGAGTCACCCCAGCAGGGGGTAGGCACACAAATTTTGACCTGGGTGGTCAATCTCAAAGGGTGTAGCGAACCCAAATGTATAGACACTGTTTTATTTATTTATTTTATGGTTGTAATATATTTGTTAATGGAGTATTTGATGTATTGTAATAAATTATCGCAAATAAAATTTTTATATAGGATCGATGGACATTTGAAGAAATTTTTCCAAAATCGCGCCATGAGTACAGCCTCGATACCTGATTTTCCTTAAGAGAAATCTGCTAAAACTGTCCGCAGTTGCATATTTTTTCGATCATTTGAAAGTAAAAGTAGAAGTCCACAAAACGCTCAAAAGGGTTATATTAGATCTAGCGAGCTTTTCTATGTCACAAAAAGCTTATTAAGCTCTTATTGCCAAAAGTCCATAGCTCAAAGAACAAATGAAATAAGCAAGAGTCAGGCCCTCTAAAAAATGATCTGCTATAGAGCAGGAGACATATGTAATAAGTTTCCCCGATCTTTCATCAAATTCTGGAGTCTTGGAACAAAAAGTGTTAGTTCTGAGAAAGAGAATTAACATAATCGTAGGCTTTAATGATGACAGTAATAGAGGTGATAGTGAAGGTATTAAAGAGCATAGCTTGTGAGGTTGGAGAGAGGCTGTACCCTAGCAGTGGGCCTGTCTTCTGGGGCTGTCTCCTCCTAATCCTAATTCCATCTCCCCCCCCCTCCACCTCTCAGCTCTCCACCCCTCCCCCATGCACAACACTCTATCCCCCGATACACAGTCAATAACAACACAAAAAACTCAGACATTCAAGTAGTGGAGGTTAAGTAGTAAAAATTGTGGGGTTTTGCTGATGTACCAAAAAAATACAAATAATTCGGTTAATATTCCAGCTGCAGAAATCATATATAAAATAATATTGCAGTAGAAAATTAAATTATGTACATGATTCTCCGACTGGCACTGCTAGTGGAAGATCCTATAGAAAGATGTAGACGTTAGTTTAGTTGCCTTTTCGTACTAGAATTTTTCCTGATAAGGTGCCACATAGCCGCGAAACTAGTAGAGAAATAAAAATGATTTTTAAATTAATCATTTGAAGTATTCATTATTTTGTTGTTGACCTTCCACCATAGGTTAAAGCAAAGTTAAATAGGCCATATTTTCAAGATGAACATGATTTATTATATAACATCTACCTCACAATAATAGAGATATGTACAATTTTTTTATTCTACTCCCCCTCTACTGGTTCCATCTCGTCCATTGCCACATGTAATCTTTACTTTTACAAGAAACGGCTAAATATCGAATATGGTATTGATCAAATAAAAATTATGAAATTTGTTAGTTTAAACTATTAAATCACATTTTCCTAATAATTGTATTTTGAAGCTTTGTTATAGCTTATTTTGTATGTTTAATTTCTTCAAACCAAACCGTTTTTAAAGGCTTGTGTTATTGCTCCGCTATCTATGATCCACTCATCACCATTAACTAAATCAGTTGATAACGATGTTTGACGTTCATACAAAATGTTTAAGTTATCTTGTTTTTTATTGCTCCAATTCGTATTAATATTTCCAAACTTATTTTTATTATGAGTCACTCTAGTCTTTGTTATATTTGGGTATTCAAATGTATTTTGTCCTATTTTACTGCAAGAAAAACATCAAATTTCTTTCTTATTTGAATAAATGGCATGTGCTTCAGGTTCAGTCTTTTTGCATTACTATTACTCTTACATAGTCACTTTAGTTTAGTTTAATACATGTACTTAAAATTTCTATTGAGAAGCTTTTTTAAATATTTAACTAAAAATGCAAGTTTTAAAAATAAATTGAGAAATATGATAATAAATATTCATAAACGTTAAAATAATGAAAATGCAGGACAGCTGTCTTCGTTTTAACATGCAAACAAAAGAAACATTCTCATGTCATATGATTCTTTTTCTAAATTAAAAAAAAAATATAAAAAAACCCTGCTTTACAAGAGCAAAGTGGCTACGCCAGTGATACCATTGAAAAGGAATTTGAAAAAAACAGTACAAAAAATTAATTTTAAAAGGAATTGAGAAATTAATAAGATAGATTAATTATAAACGAAGCAAATGAAATTAAGAAGCTAGTAATAGTAATCTGATTATGACAATACGAAAATAAACATCAGTGGGCACATCTTCGGCCAACAGAAGGCAGGATATAATAAGAAGCCGGCAAAAGAAAGTACTCTTTATTTGACTTTTCAAATGGAATCAGAAAAACTTGTAGAAATATAGAAAATATTGCCTGGACACATAATGATGAAGTTAAAAACATGGTTATAGTCACGTAAAGGACGCGTTATGAGAATTGAAATGCAATGCGTATCGGATCAAATGAGCTGTTCAAATTGTAACAAGTCTTACATAGAGGAGCCCACGCAACCTTTAAAGAAGAGACTGACACAACATTCAAAAGATTTAGACGAAATGGATAATAAAACATTCTCACTGACATAAACATCCTCTTACTAAACACAATAGAAACGCCAAGAAAAGGGAAATATGCTCATATTTAAAAATAGGAAAAAAAAACTGTAAACAAACAAATCTAATGTGTGCACCTATTATTTGTTTTTGCAACATTTTTTGCTGTACTTCATTTAAAGTGATTTCAAAGAGCATAATTACGTAAATATGTGAATATGATAAACTAATAAGAGTGTAACTCATATGTCACCCAATCGTTCAAGTCACGAAATACGATTACTATAAGAATAAAGAATAAAGTGATTTCAAATGTTACTATTAAACGATATCTCCATTCTAATGCATCGGATCAAAAAATGACATAAAAGATTTTTAGATCTTTTTATGATAAACCAAAATTGTTCTCCTTATTCTCTAATAGGTAAGAAGAATTTTCGATTCTTTATTTCCGTCCCCCTTTAAACCAATCAATTTAAACTCAATCACCCTCAGTCGATATTGATCAAAAGAAGAAGTGCACAACTAGACAGAACAACAGCCTTAAATATGAAATTTCTAAGACAAGTTGTTTTCGAGTTAAGTGAGACAACAAGCATACAGACGTCATGCCGAACTAGCCCAAATGGGCTTAGTAAAGTAATAATTCTAATAATTATTAGATTATTAGATCAGAGTCCCAAAAATATTATCAGATTTAATTGGGTATCTCAAACTAAAAACCTACTAAACTCTTTAAATTTCATTGACATCTGGCTTACTCAAAACAAAAACTTAATTAAATTACACATTAGCTCAATAGTAGAAGCTTACCAAAGTAAATTAGTTCCTATAGACCCTTAAAACTCCAAAATTTCAAATTATAGTCCATTACAAAAAGCAATTTTCACAAATATGTATATTACAGTGCAATTGATTAGTGAATATTTACGTGTTCGTGGCCCCGATCAAGTCGGTCCACACAGGAGCGATCCTTCATTAATGTTCATTGGGGGGAAAAATAAAAGTTTTAATTTGGGATTTTGATTGTATTGTTAGTACCACATAAACCCTTTTCAATTGAGCAGATTGATTTTTAGCCATATTATTGCAATGGTTTTTCCATAATGCCTGGTTATAATTGCTATGTTAAAAAAAGCCTTGCCTTATTAAATTCCTTTTCATTTAATAAATAATTGTTGCTTCCAGTACACTTTAAGGGTATTATAACAAATCAAAAACTGGCACAAAAGGTTTTTAAAATTCATCTAATTTTTTTTTACATCGAGCTGAAAATAATTTTATTTAATTGAATTCGCAAATCGCTTGTATTTGCTTGAAAAAATACCACTTGGCATGCTTTTAGGAGTATATTGTCTTATTTACAACGTCGTCAGATCTTGCCTAAACTTGCCTATTCGTTAAATATTTTACTTTTAGTGTTAACACCCCCCGCACTTTTAGGTGCGGAAGACCTCCCGCGGACCTTTCCCAACTACGTACGGTGTAAAACGCCTCCTCCTCTACGCAATTGGCGCAGCCAATCACGTTCGAAAAAATAGTTAAATACGTGTTTTTCTTGTCTAAATATTTTAACGTTCCTTTTTCGTTTTGTATTATCTACTCTTCATTGCTGGATAAGGAGCTTTCAATGCCTTCTCCACATTGCATATCGATTAGATTTCAAATCGTGGAGTGTTCGGTCCCAAGTTCATAAAGAACTTCTCCAACAAAGAAAAACGAAAATCATTAGTGATTTTAGGGAAAAAATGGGATTAATCGTTGACCAATTGAACCAAGGATTGGGTACATCTAATGACGGAAACACGGTGCGTAAGTTTTTTGGGTTTCCTCACATTTCGGGGTCAATCACAGGACTAAATGTAAATTTAAATAAACGGTTTTCTATTATTTTGCAAGCAATATCGTCCAACGCTTTGATCATTACTGAAAAGTTTACAAGAGAAACAGCTGAGATATTTGTGGATTTGTATGGATGGTATTACATGCCAGTAACAGTTCACAAACTGTTAATACATGGCCCGGAAATAGTCAAACACGCTATTGTACCAATTGGTATGCTCTCAGAAGATGCTCAGGAGGCTAACCATAAATACTTCCGCGCATACAGAGAATCTTTTTCAAGAAAATTTTCAAGGACGGCTACCAACAGAGATATCCTGAATAATTTGTTAATTAATTCAGACCCTTTAATATCACATTTAAGGCCAACACTTAACAACGATAGCGATCGCTTAGAAACAATATCTTCGGAAGTAAAAGAACTTCTAATTGAAAAATAAAAAACATTTGAAATTTTAGAAATGTTAGATATTCTTCCAGCTTACAAATTCTCATTATTAAATTAAATACATAGATTTTTTTTTTTTTAAATTTTTATTCTAGATATATTTTTGTTTACAGTTTTAGTATTGCTTTTGTGAACTTCAATTTATAAAAAAATTAAAATTTATAACACATATTTCGATATTATGTGTCTACAAATCACAATTCTCTACTTAGTAAGCGATACATAATCTGTATGTACACATTTAAAATTCATTCTACCGTTGTATCGCATCTGGCAAAGTTGCTTATAAAATTGCTGATGAGGTAGTTCAATAGAGTATTCGATGTGCTTTAAAATGACACCAGAATCAATATTCTAGGAGCAGTAGAAACGGAGATATTAATGAATGTCCGGCTTACCCTATCACTCGCTCCAGTGTGCGGTCTAGAGGAAGGATGTCTCACATGGACTTAAGCTGACTATCAAAGATTGGGGTTTTTAGTATGGCTGTTGATTTAGTCTAAGATTATGTTCTAAGAAAACGCGCACCATAAAGAACGCATTTTTAATAAATTGCAGTGAAAGGTGTTTTTAAGGTGAAACCATACAGGGTGAATGTGATGTATTTTGAAGTATAGTTGGTTTACATAGTATCATAAATTATATTGCATTAACATATTTTTGTTCTGATACATTTGAACGGAGATATCGTACGCCAATTGCAGATGAAATAATTTTAAAAGAAGTACATCAAAACATTTCGTATATTTAATTTAGTAAGAGTACAAGAAGGCCACAAGGTGTGCAAATCAGATATTTTTTCGGTGGTTTGTGCTAACTACTAGCATGCAAATGTCAAATTAATTTTAGTGGTTAGAAAAGGTGCAAGGGAATTTATTATTTTATTTTTAGAGTCATCGGGAATAATTAGCTGATATAAGCTGTTAGTAGTAGAGGAAGGGAAAGGGGGAGTGCCTAGGGAGACTTGGACACTAGACGCACAAAGGTAAAGGCTAGCAATGGAAACAGGATTGAGATGGAGAATGGTAATCTTGGAGCGGATCTCCTGCTCCTGACAGATACCAGCCCTCTCTACCGGCATAATTACATTGCTCTCTACGAACCTCCGTCATTGAACAACACCCAACAACCTTTTACTATATCATAAACATACTCCCAAATTCACAGTTTTAGTACACATGTTGCTCCAAATCTTGTCCACAGAAGAATCATGAATGTCTATAATATTCACTTCGTAAATAGGAGAACACTTTATAAAAAATAGTAACTCTGGGTGTAAAATGGAGTTCAGCCGACTCTTGCATGCAACTCAACATTTCGTAAAGCCAGTGGATAGAAACTATCCGGTGCACTGTTGGTGGGCACCATTTTTATTTCAACCGACAAAGTCAGCAATCAGCATTGGCTAACATCAAGAGCTGAGAGAGTAGTCCACTCGTCTCTGTGTACAAGGAATAGATTAGTAATAGGACTTATAGAGTGTAGCACCTGTCAATACAATTACCTAATAAAGCAATGGGCCGAGAGAGTGCAGCCCTGCGAATCCGATGTACGGTCTAGAGGACGGGAATGGAAACGTCCGTGCCAAGCCGCGAAGATGTGTGAGTGCCCTCCTAATTTTATTTTTCTACATGTGCAAAGTGTGTAAAATATATCAATATAAGTGAGTATATATCTGTTGTGAGTAAACAGAACAATTTATGTTATAACATATAGACAGCTAAAGTGATATGTATCCGGAGACTGTTGGACAAATATAGAGATGGTCGGACAATCCGAGTAATTTTCGTGCATAATGGCCCTGACGAGTCCATGTGACCCACCGGGTAAATTAATTAAAAGTCCGTCACGCAGGGGCTGCGTAAACTAAGCAGATTTCCCACGTGAAGTTTTACAATAGCGAAATTACACGAGAGTCGAGCAGTTAAGGAAACGACCGAACTAGCTTTTTTCTGGAAAGTCACTCGTACGTTAGCCGCCCAGATTTAATAAAAATGCAAATATCTCGGTGGTTAATATTCAAGATAGAGAATAAATGTATATAACAATATTTATAGTAAATTGAATTTGCAATAAGATTGATTCTGTACAATTTTTCGATTCGACGTATAGTAACGGAGATATTTCGAATTGTCGAAAATCCTCCCTCTAAACCCCCCCTCCCACTGGTCCGATTTCAGCCGTTAACGAACTTGATCTTTATTTTTATATAAAACGACTAAATATCGAGTTTGGTAACGATCAAACAAAAATTGCGACCGCTAGAGCAGTAACAGACAAATATATATATATATATATATATATATATATATATATATATATATATATACTAGCTCAGATACCCGGCTTCGCTCGGGAATTCATTTGAGGCTGAATGGTGATGGTATTCTTTTTGGCAAGGCTTTACTGTGCACAATATTTTGACATTTACCCGTCCCAGTGTTTAGGGTTAATACCCGTCGTTGCTGTGGATTTGTTAATAATTTAGATATTATTTTTTTATGTAAGACTTCACTGTCCTCCATATTGTCATATTTCCCGTTTCCTGTGCATTATGCATAGATTTGAATTATTAAGCACAAAATAGTAACATACATTTGAATTAATTTTCCCCAGTGAGGTACCTGGTAGTTCCAAAGAATTGTTGAGCGAATTTCTCTAAATAACAAAATAAACAACTTTTGTTATGTGCATATTTGCCGAAACCCCAATACGAAATATCAACATTTCTAATTTCAGGCCTCCACTCCTTTTATAACCCCCACTCCTGCCCATCCCTAGAAATGTTAGTATGGCTTATTATAAGGAAGGCGTTATTACTAATACATATACCGAGTGTTTTATTTAGTTCGGTTGAGTCTTTTGTGCCAAATAAAATTGTTGACTCCCGCTATCATTTTTAGCGTATAACGTCCTTATACTTCGGTATACGACGATAGTGTGTATGATAAAAGTTTCTCTAAATAACAAAATAAACAACTTTTGTTATGTGCGTATTTGCCGAAAATGCAATAGGAAACGAAATATCACTATTATTAATTCCAGGCCTTCCTTATAACCCCCACTCCTGCCCGTTCCTAGAAATGTTAGTATGGCTTATTATAAGGAAGGCGTTAGTGCTAATTCACATACCGAGTTTGGTTTAGTTCGGTTGAGTCTTTTGTGCCAAATAAAATTGTGGACTCCCTCTATAGTTCTTAGCGTATAACTCATTTATACTTCCGTATACAGCAAAAATGTATATAACAAAAGTTACTCTAAATTACAAAATGAACAACTTTTGTTATGTGCATATTTGCTGAAAAAGCAATAGGAAACGAAATATCGCTATTTTTAATTTCAGGCCTCCCTTATAACCCCCACTCCTGTTTATCTTAGAGATTATTAGTATAGCCTAAAGTCTAAGTTGGGCTAGTAGTAATATACATACCAAGTTTCATAAAATTCGGTTCAGCCGTTTATGCGTGAAAAGGTAACAAACAAACATACACGAAAGAAACAAAATGCAGTTATGGTGTCTATGACATGTGAAACGAAAAGTTATCGTGAAATTTCGCGAAAAAAATCAATGTACAGACAGAGGTTACAATTTTTTATATATATATATATATATATATATATATATATATATATATATATATATATACTAGCTGAGATACCCGGCTTCGCTCGGGAATTCATTTGGGGCTGAATGTTGGTGGTATATTTTTGGCAAAGCTTTACTTTGCACAATATTATGACATTTACCCGTCCCAGTGTTTAGGGTTAACACCCGTCGTTTATGTGGATTTGTTAATAATACAATTATTTTTTTATGCAAGACTTCACTGTTCTGCATATTGTCATATTTCCCGTTTCCTGTGCATTATGCATAGATTTGAATTATTAATGAGAAAATATTGACATACATTTGAATAATTTTTTTCATTTGAGGTACCTGGTAGTTAATATTGAAAAGAAGTGTTGAGAAAATTTCTCTAAATAACAAATTAAACAACTTTTGTTATTTGCATATTTGCCGAAACCCCAATAGGAAATCACTATTTTAATTTCAGGCCTCCCTTACAACTCCCACTCCTGCCCGTCCCTAGAAATAGTATGGCTTATTATAAGGAAGGCGTTAGTGCTAATTCAAATACCGATTTTGGTTTAGTTCGGTTGAGTCTTTTGTGCCTAATAAAATTGTGGACTCCCGCTATAGGTTTTAGCGTATAACTCATTTATAATACCGTATACGGCAAAAGTGCATATAACAAAAGTTACTCTAAATAACAAAACGAATAACTTTTGTTATGTGCACATTTGTTAAAAAAGCAATAGGAAACGAAATATCGCTATTTTTAATTTCAGGCCTCCCATATAACCCCCACTCCTGCCCGTCCCTAGAAATGTTAGTATGGCTTATTATAAGGAAGGCGTTAGTACTAATTCAAATACCGAGTTTGGTTTAGTTCGGTTGAGTCTTTTGTGCAATATAAAATTGTGGACTCCGCTATAGTTTTTAGAGTATAACTCATTTATAATACCGTATACGGCAAAAGTGCATATAACAAAAGTTACTCTAAATATCAACATGATGAACTTTTGTTTTGTGCAATTTTGCTAAAAAAGCAATAGGAAACGAAATATCGCTATTTTTAATTTCAGGCCTCCCTTATAACCCCCACTCCTGCCCGTCCCTAGAAATGTTAGTATGGCTTATTATAAGGAAGGCGTTAGTACTAATTCAAATACCGAGTTTGGTTTAGTTCGGTTGAGTCTTTTGTGCCAAATAAAATTGTGGACTCCCGCTATAGTTTTTAGAGTATAACTCATTTATACTTCCGTATACGGCAAAAGTGGATATAACAAAAGTTACTCTAAATTACACAATAAACAACTTTTGTTATGTTCATATATGCCGAAAAACCCATAAGAAACGAAATATCTCTATTTTTAATTTCTGGCTTCCCTTATAACCCCCACTCCTGCCCGTCCCTAGAAATGTTGGCATGGCTTGTTATAATGAAAACGTTAGTGCTAATACGCATACCGAGTTTTATTTAGTTTGGTTGATTCTTTTGTGCCATATAAAAAAGTTCACTTCCTCTATAGGTTTTAGCGTATATCTCGTTTATAACTCGGTATACGACGAAAGTGGATATAGCAAAAGTTACTCTAAATTACACAATAAACAACTTTTGTTATGTGCATATTTGTCGAAAAACCAATAGGAATCGAAATATCGCTATTTTTAATTTCTGGCTTCCCTTATTACCCCCACTCCTGTTCGTTTCAGAGAATATTAATATAGCCTAAAGTCTAAGTTGGGTTAGTAGTAATATACATACCAAGTTTCATAAAATTCGGTTCAGCCGTTTATGCGTGAAAAGGTAACAAACAAACAAACAAACAAATAAACAAACAAACAAACAGACACCAAAGAAACAAAATGCAGTTATGGTGTCAATGACATGTGAAACGAAAAGTTATCGTGAAATTTCGTGAAAAAAATCAATGTACAGACAGAGGTTACAATTTTATATATATATATATATATAGATATATATATATATATATATATATATATACTTGGTATATATATATATATATATACTTGGTATGTACAATATATTACTACTAATCCAACTTAGACTTTAGGCTATATTAATATCCTCTGAGACGAACAGGAGTGGGGGTTATAAGGGAAGCATGGGGATATATATATATATATATATATATATATATATATATATATATATATATATATATAAATTTACAGTTTTGAACGGACCTCATTTTCGTCATCTACTAGGTAGGATCGATGGACATTTGAAGAAAAATTTCGAAAATTCCGTCATGAGTGCAACCTCAATAGCTGATTTCCCATAAGGGAAATCTGCTAAAAATTAACAATAATTATGATTAACATAATAATTAACTGTAAAAACGTTATAATGTGTATAGTAGGCGCCTTTCAACACTAATAGTCCTTTCAGAAAATCCCCTCACTCCTGGGGAAGGTAGCATTAACAAAACAGCGCAACAATAATAAATATGCAACTCTCCTGTTTTAGACACTGGATCTCCAATCTCAGAATATGCTCTACTACCAACATCAAACAACCCCACTACTTCTAAGCCTCACCTTGGCCTAGAAATTATCCCAATTAGCCTTAAATGTAGACGTTAATAAACAACATTTATATATTTATTTTATTATTATTCACAATCTTCCCTTTACCTCAATAAAGAAACAACATAAATGCAAAATAATGCTATCTAAAATTAATATTTTTGTTACATAGAGAAGGTTTGAGTGTATAATACAGATAAAACTAGGAAACATCTTTAGAATGGAAATTTATTTTGGAATTCGAAGACTTGTTAAAAGGTTGTAGAAAAAGTATTATTATTTATTACTTACGAAGTAAATAAAGCAATGTAAGACGTAAGTATTATAAAATTTGGATTTTCAGCTGTCAACTTTATTGTCCATTTTGGCTCATCATGCATCCATCTTTGGCGTGACGTCTGTGCCTATGTGCGTTATGTATGTACATATCCCGAATTAATCAAAACTAAGAGCATCAGAATGTTGAAATTTTCATGTTTAGTACTGCACATCTAGTTGTGAACCTCCTGAAAATAAAAATTTACTTCTTCGTACCAATTAGAGAGAAAATGTATAGGGCCTTTACTTTTTACTATATAATCTATTAATTATGCTCTGAGAAATTGTTTGAACGTATTCATCAGAATGGAGATATCTTATGCTTCTTTCGAATGATAGAAATTTAAATGTAGGTGCAGTAAGTAGAACAGTTTTTTTTTCATCCTAGAGTGGCGAGTTCGATTCCTGGGCAGATGAATTTATTTAGTGACGGAATTCATTAAATAAAATCCTTAGCTCCACCCTGGCTAGAAAAGTTGGTAACCTGTAGATAACCCGTCCCCATTAGCCTTAGTTGCAAAAAGTGGACGTTAATAAATAATTAAATTAAAATTCAAAATATGTTATAACTTGTTATTATAACTGATATCAAACTATATCTTTTTGAACAATTGTCCTACATTATTGAGCCTGTCTTTGTAATATATAAAACACAAAAAGACGAATCCCTGGATCTTCGCCTCCTTTAATAATCAGACCTAATGACTCAATCTTGTTGTGGAACCAATTCCTTAACTATTGCAGGCAGTTAATAACGTAATTATTATTAGAAATTTCATAAAACTACTTCATATTCATATTGAATAACACCTTTCTACCGCTTGTAGACAATTAATGAATATTTTCAAGTCAATGTCATGGTTAGTAATTTAACTGATCAATGAAACGTGCATAAATGTATTTTTAAACGATATTCTTAAAACCTATAAAATAAAAATTCAGTAACAAATGAAATTTAATCTGCTTCTGGTTTTCTCAGGTTAATTGGCTCAGCCTTTTCAGGTTGCTCTGACAATATCTTGAAGGTTTCATTAGTCCTACCGGTTAATACCATTACAATACATAGCACTGCATAAAAATGGAATGATATTATACCCTGTTTTTATTACTTCTCCCTTATGAAGGCAAACTTCCTCAGTACTACTCAGCCCATATAAAATGTTTGTTTAATGTTAGTTTTCATAATTTACGTTTAACACAAATGCTTTTATGAATTCCTGAGAAAATATAAACCAAATAACTTGAGCTTAGCTAAAGTAAATAACCGTTTTACTCCAACAGGTCGCTTGCTTATTAAATTAAATTTAGGAGGCAGAGGTGTGTTAATCATGTGAGCCTTGTGTTTGTTAGGTTTAATACTTAAAACCAACTGGCAACTATTTATTAGGAATATATCGAGACGCCTTGCTGGAATTAGCCCGGGACGCAAAGGAGAGGGAAGGGGTGAAATTAGTGCTTCTCCCATTGTACTGTATTAAATCCCATACTCTGAAGTTTATATTCGAAATTTGATTAAGAAGGAGCCTGGTTTAATTATTTGCAATAACAAACGGATCTTAGAATTGCCTTCCTTCTCCAGCTTTAATAAGCATAATATTGTAAAATTGTGTGACACTAACCAATATCTTCAATTTTGAAACCAATATTCAGACCAATAACCAATATGACTCCAACGTCTATAAATCAATTCAAACCTATAGGCTGTTTAAATTTTTGTCGTTACTATTTTTTTTATTTTATTTAGCGAGTTCGTCACTAAGTCAATTGCTACTGTTCACACGGGAATCGAATCAATGGCATTATAAAAATTTAAAGTTAAACATTGATCCTCTAAGGGAGGTTAATAAATAAATAAAAATATTATTTTGATTAAGATCCACTTTTTGCTACTATCCTTAATCGGGACGGGTTATCTACAGGTTACAACCCTTTTCTAGCCAAGGGCCTAAGGATTTTATTTCATGAGTTCCTCACTAAATAAATTCCTATTGCCCAGATGGGAATCGAATTCACCACTCTAGGTTTACCATGTGAGATTAAGGCTAACGCATAAACTCACATGGCTAATGCATATTAATACCAAAATATCATAACCCTTATAAAATAAGATTCATAGAGTAACTGATACATTTAATATATTACAAATAAATATCCACTGTAAGAAAGCAACTTATTTAAAGGAATATATACCACGAAAACATATTGATATATTGAACTTACTACGTACTGTCGTAAAACAATCAGGTAAAAATACTCACTGAACCTCCAACAGAAAATGGTTTTCCTTTAACCTCACGAGAAATCACAATCAATCCAGAAAAGCTCCAGCTACTCACGGCTTATCTGCAGAAATAATAACAATACTCACTTAATACTGTCTAAATTTATTTCAGGAATTCACATAATGTGCTTTCATGTGAAACGACATAACATCTAAAGGACTAATAAGCTTAATCTTACTGTTGAAAAAATATTAGATAAGGTCATAAGCCAAAGGATTCCACACAATTTACACATAAAAAAACTATTACAAGACAACCAGTTCACAAGTACTTCATAAAACACTAGCATTTATAAAGTTTATAGTGGCCACCTATCCTTAACTCTCTTCATAAAAAAAAAAAAATGTCCAAAGAATCTACATAAAATAATTAACTCATATGTATTTATGTAATCACTTTTTGCTGCATTTTATTACTGGGAATTTAAATATCTCAAAAAACCAAACAATTGGAACACCACAAGAATTATTATGGAATTTAATAATAGACCAACTTTTACAAGCAGGTGTAATTGAACTGGTACAAATATATATGCCTTTGCCGATGACAGAATAATTTTAATTAAATTAAAAATATATGAACAGACTCAGACCCTGATAAATATAGTACTAACAAACATAGAGCAATGGGTGGATAGAAAAAATCTACACTGAATACATTAAAATCCTCACATGTATTGTTTACGAGGAAACGGGTCAATCCAACATACAATAAAATACACAGGGACAAGAAATCACTCACCAAAATACATTCAAATACTTAGGAATAATATAAGACTCAAAAGTGTACTGGAACACAGATATTCAACATTTAGAAACAATATTAACGAAACACATATATGTATTAACTATTGGTACTAAAATAACTTCGGGAATACAGACAAAAATTTTAAGATCCATGTATACAACAGCCATTGAACCTGCAATAACATATGACATAGCAATATGGTACAGTGGTCTACAATGACAATATAATAACAACCTGGGTAGAAAAGGGTGGTAACCTGTAGATAATATGTCCCAATTAGTTATAGTAGCAAAAAGTGGACTTCAATAAAAAATTAAAAATAATAATAATATAATTTAAGAGAACTGGAGAGTGTTCAAAGATTGGTGGCCATCAAAATAATAAAAGGATGCATGATAAGCCGCCTGCGTATTGGGTAAAATAACTCTCATTTCCCTCCTGTCTACACAAAGCCACATGCAGCATAAATTATACAAAATAAACTCAGACTCCGTTTACACTTAATTACATCGAAGAACATATGCATTATTCTCAATGGAGTCAACCCGGCTTATATCCACAAATAAAATTCAATCCAACAAATTCACCTGACTCATAAATATACACCGACGGAAGCAAAGTCCGAGACCGTGCGTCTGGATTAGTTGTGTTCTATAAAAACTTATTGACGGACTTACTGAAATATCGACTCGGAACAAAATGAACAAAAATCAGGCTGAAAATCATGTAATTTTAAAAGTACTGAAATACATAAATATCACAATATGACACCAGTATGCATTAACACGGACTGTAAAATAACGATTTAAAAGCTGATTAACGAACATTCATAAACTTTTAATTAAACAATGTAGACAACTACTCAACAACCTACTTGCAGAGCAAATAAAATTATACCTCTCTTGGAGTAAGGCACGCGCCGGACACTTCAAAAATGGGCTAACAGACAGCTGCAAAAACGAACACATACATTACAAAAACATTTTTAAAAAATCCTTGTGAATAATTACGAACTCAAAAAATTAAATACCTAATATATCCCACGTCAAAACGGTGGTTTACAACAAAGACAAAGGTTTACGTTTCAAAAAGTTTATTCCAAATATTGAGTACGCTTTAAACAGTATAAACACTGCTGATGGTGATTACTGCACTACACAGCATCCTGACAGCTGCACTAATACCAATATCAAATGTATGTTATAATACTTTATATAGAAATACAGCCAACCATTCACAAAGGAAAAAGGAAAGAATAAGTAAAAAAACATATATGTATTTGTTATTACTGGTGAAAGGTTTACACTTAAGAAACTTTATTCCAAAAATTGAAGACTCTTAAAAGCTGTACACACAACAACTGACTACTACACTGCACTAATTCTCACTGGGTACGCAACTACAATATCGTACTTGGACAGATTTAAAATTATGAGCAGAAGCACTCGCCCCACTGATATACGGAGTATTGTCGAACATTTACACTACAATTACTCACTATCAACACCACTTCGTCTAAATTTACATCAAAAAATTATAAATAATGTTGGAAAATGGACAACAGACCAAAACACCTTACTCAAAATATACACCTCATTACTCCAAAATGACTCAAAACGCATACTACATTAAATAGATCCAATAAATAGAGTAATGAATTAATGAAATAGATAATATTTTGCTTTTAGAATCTATTAATACTATAAACTTATCACTAAAATAGTTAATGACTGGGTAAGTCCTAGGGATTTTGTTTCCTTTCTAATATTTGTTTATTTTTTTTCTTAAGCTATTTTTTTTTAATTTAATTCTATAGTATAATTTTATATTTGTTATGAGTTTTATAGGCAAAACGCTACTACTAAGTGGATGCTATATTCTTTGTATGGCACATACCGGAAATACAGCCCCTCTGTGCATTGGCAGTGCACATAGGAAAAAGGGAAAATAAAATAGAAGAAAAAAACATATATTTGTTATGTCGGTTTTATTGGTTAACTTTAAAGTGCGAATTGTGCCTAAAATATTTTTTAGGTTTTAACACATTAGCCTAGATTTATGAATTTCGAAATTTTTACTTCCAATTTCGTGTACCATTTTAATATTAACCGTCATTGATAGACAGTACAACTAACTCATTAATTACTCTCGACTTCCAATCAACACATATTACATCTAGAGTATTTTTTTTTCCCCTATAACGGAATCGTCTTGACGAGAAACTAGATTTATTGGACTCCATGAACGATAATGGGGATAATCAATTTACATAAACACACACACACACACACATCTATATATATATATATATATATATATATATATATATATATATATATATACAGGAAAGGATATTATTTTCATCATCCCTCAGATTGAATCGAAAATTGCATTATGAGTACAACGTCAATAGCTGTTGTGAAATCAAATTCTCCAGAATCTTTCTTATGTTAGAACACTGGAAATTTTGGGGCACAGTCTAATAAGTAAAGTTCTCAAAAAATTGAACACGCAAGTCCATATAAAAATTTCAGTATTCTCATTTAACATGAGTGCTCCAAGGTGAATCTCCCTCAATTTGTCCACTTATGTTGTTTATATTAGACACTATTTATTACTTTAATGTAACAAATTCAATATAGTTCATGTTGATTACTATGATCATCGTAAGCTTACTGTTTTCTGATGAGTTCGTAATGTTAAGGGAATTATAAACCGATGCGCAGCCTAAGTTATCTGACAGGAGGATATAGTACGTAAAATAAATTTAAGATCAACCTTAGCAAGTCTAATACGGTTGTCTTGCAATGGAATCTCAGACATTGATCCCTAAATAAATTACCCTTCAAGTATTGAAGTAATGCCACCTCCTTGTTGATCGTCGGAACTCAAGTTTTGGAAACCTAGTATTTTCTCTGATGATTAAACGAAACATGAATTCAATTTATCGAACCTCCTTCAGGAATAGTTTTCAAGTCAGTAATTTCAAAGTATTTTCCAAATTCAGAATAATACCTTGGTTTTAGCCATCTAATAATAATTGCGATACAAACGAAATTATGTTTTGAGAAGTTTTCCCCATCCCCTCTAATGGTATTAAAATGAAAACAGTCTAAGCTATCCACCTATCTTTGGCAATTCTGGCTACATATGGGGTGGGCGCGGAGGGGATACACTATCGTAGAGTGACATTAACCTAAAGTGCTCCCCCCCCCCATAAAGTACATAGCAGTAATGATCGAATTGATGTCATATCCGCATTAAGACCACTAGCGGTGTTACAAAATGAACGATGTCGTTTTTGAAGAGTGAGCACCATCCTATGCCAGGGGTATTTTTACTTTATTGGTGAGAATTCATTTCTGTTTTTAGCAGAATTTATTTTTAGTTCATGCTTAGCAGCGTTAGTTTGTATATTGAAAAACAAATTAGTCCGCTTATTTATTTGTCCAATGGAAAAGGTGTTAGAGAGTTAGTCGATTTAAATAGGTTATATCATGGGGTAGTAGAAGCGGAGCATAAGAGAGTTGGCTGGGGCTAATGTGGTAGCCATATTAATGTTTAACGGTGTCTAGTGTATTGTTTAGCGAGGTAGATAATCTGGGGAGTTGGTAGAGCCGGCGGGGTGGGAATAGGGGGTGGGGGAAGGCAGGTAATGGCTACCAGCCATGTCTCAGGTGTTTCCAACCTAAGTGGGTTTACAGGCTACGTTATTTATTGTCAAAGTGGTCCCGCGCTCCCAACCTCCCCACCCCTTCTTCTCCTATTAGAACCCACCGGAGGGATGTTCGGAGGCCAATCGGAAAAAAAACTTTTAGTAAAAATGCCGGGGAGTGGAGTAGCATCTCTGGAGCTTTTACTATAATTGGCCCAGGAAAGGGAGATCCTGCCTGCTAGGTCCTAACCTCTCCCTGCCCACCTATCAAGGACTTCTCTTGACCTTGACTCTTTACCAACTACATTGGGGTAACAACATTCTACTCAAATGAATATTGAAATAGTTGCATCTCTGAATAGGATTCATTTTTCGACTATTTTACTACTACAATAGTACAAAAAGAAGATTAAACTTGACAACTGTGGATTTCAGCAATTAAATAACTAACTATGGTATTTTTGAACATATAAAAGCAGTTCACTTACATTTTCCAATCACAATCATTTTAAATCTATTAGCCGGATGTTTTGTTTTTGTCACATTAGCTTCAAATTGATATTTTTATTAGTCCAGACAATCCAAGTGGAAATTGGCAATTCATTGAGTTTCTAACCAAAAATGATTTGATGATCCAAATTGTTCACTTCTAACCTTAAATATGTGGAGAGAACTGAATTGAAAAATACAACTTTGCAGTAAGACTTGAATATTATACACAATACAACACGAGATGTTATATCTCCTTAGTGCGCTAACATGTAAGTTTTATCAATGTTTTTACCTATGTAAAATGTATTTTTCCACATAGCATTGTGTTCCTTTTCCTCCAGAGTGGAAGATGATCTTCCATGGTTTAAAGGTCATGGAGAGATTTTCATTACTAAATTATTCATTATTTACTTTTTATTTTATGCACCTAACGTAGTATTTTATTGCAATTTGTCGTCCCTTCGACCTTCGCAATAATGTGCTCCGCCCTGAAAAAACTAACCCAAGAACTAGCCCGTTCCATTCCCTGCTTGAATGTTTAACAGGAGATAATAGAAAGAGAGCCCGACTCGTGACAAAAAAATCATATTTCTGATAATTACTCATCCCTACCTAGTTACTAGGATACCAATAACAATTTCTCCCATTTCAAATTAGAGCTCTGTCTAATTAGACATTTTCAATGTTTATTAAAATATAAATAAAATATTACTGGCTTTACTTGCAGCATTTTCCAACCATAAAATGCAATTGTGGCGATTTTTTAATGAGAGATTTGTAAGCACCTAAAGGTACTGCATGAAACACGAAAAAAGTAAAGAACAAATTTAAAATAAATAATTATCTGTCATAAAATATTTAAAAAATCCAATTTTTGTTTCAATATATGCAGATAACGAATACTCTGAAATTAGTTATCTAAAAACCTCTTTTGTCCTACTCTTCTTGGCATGTTTGAACATTTGCAGGGGGCATTGTAAATAAAACAAGTTTCTGAAATATAAATGAGACATTACGAATGTTATCAAGGTGGTTTAAGTGAAACGAAAATGCCAAGGATATGTACATTTTGGGTAATGTAGAAAAAATGTTTCAATCAGGAGCTGAATAAACTATGAAGATTTACCATGAGGTATTTTACAACAGACATTCTTCGCAAAGCCCTATGAGCCAAAGATTTTTCTTTTTTTTTTTTTTTTGTTTTTTTATTTTTTTTTTTTTTTATACTTTATTAATTTATTTATGTTTAAACCATTAATTGCATGTCCTTAAGTATAATAATGGAAAAGGCAGAAAGCTCTCTATCATATTTTCAATTCCTTGTGAACACAGGTTTACTTTTCAAATCAGATGCACAGCGTTGTGGATTTACTGAGAGTTATTTACAAGTTCAAACAACGCCGTTTATATGTAATTTATATAAAATTGTAATTAAATACTTTAAATAGTTAAGTGCTTATTTTAATATTGGCACTTCTAATACATTCTAAAGAAAAATATGAAAAAAATGTGGCTGTAATTATTCTATATATTTAATTAGTGTGTCTTCCTACACCTACTTTTGAGCAGATGTATTCAAACGCTTGTTCTGGTTTTGGAAAGCCTTTCTGTCTCACGTGCATTAAGCGTAAGAAATCGTTCAATTTCTTAGGAAGCTTTCTTTTGTAGTGCTTCTTACAAAATTCTCTCAGCTTCCTAAGCTTCTTCTGTTCTTCTAATTTTCTTCTCCTGAGTCTTCTACGCAGAGCTCTTTCTCCGAGAGCTGATTCTATCAACTCAGTAGCGGCGTTAGGTTTCTGACCCCATCTCCTGAGAATTTCTTTGTTGTACAAATGTTCCCGTCGAATGAACTCAAATCGCTCCCAAAGAGAACTCTTCAGAATCATAGGATCGTAATCCTGCATTTCGACTATACTCCTTGCTAAGTCAAATATTGTCATATTGATGAGAGAATACTCCCGCCAAGCCCGCTCATTTGCAGCTTGGACGTCGGTCAAGAACCTTAGAAATAAATACAAATCATTAATATTTTATTTGTTAGTGAAAGAAAAATATATGTAAACTATTATTATTATTATTATTCCAAAAGAATCATAATGCTTCCTATCCTATAACTCAAGGTTGCTATAATAAGTCTGGTAATTCAGAACTGGAAGGAAGAGGAATTATCTATCCCGAAAACTAAAAAATCTACTGTGGGAACCACATGCCTTCTATGTTTCTCCCATTAAATTAAATATATAACATCGTTTGCTGCATTTCATTTAAATTTCAAATTATAAAACAACAATTCCAGAATATTGCTTACCAATAACATTGATCATATTGCAGTTTCCCTTAAGGTAATATTTGTATGAAGAAAAACAACTATTCTAGTTTGTTACGAGTTTTCTGTGGAGGAAAAAGGACCACTGTACATTCAATTATCAAAACTGGCTAACTAAGCAGATAGCCCGCGTATCATACCATAATTATATTCTCTATTTCTTCCTATGTAAATAAGCCTTAAAATTTAAGCTACGAATAAGATATTTAGTTGAGGTTTTAATGGCTTAAAGTCAAAATTAAGATTGTAAAAGTGGAGGGAAACTAAGAAAGAACTATTTGTTATGTAATATTTTTGAAACGCGACATTTAATAACTGATGTATTTTTATACGGATTACATGTGGCACTACACTCCATTTTTCTCTCCGGTTCCAGTAAACTTCTCTCCGTTGACTTTTTCAAATAACGTTCTAGATAATATTTGTTCTATAAATACTTGGCTAAATCCATTCACCTACCTAGATGATATTTAATTCTCTTGAATATTTAATTTCAATGAAATGAATTGATAGCAACCTAGTCATAGGAAAATATAGGGAGTTCCCTTTGTTTTGAAATGGTGGAAGTCTCATTTTACGTGAGACTTATGAGTAACAAGGTGTAAAGGGTGATAAAATACTGTACACTACCAGAAGTAGGACCTATGTCTGTGAATTAGTAGCATGGTAGATCCTAGATGCGGATGGCGTTAATGCTATAAGGTAGCGGCATAGGCCTAGATCCTAAACGGACTATTGCGCACTGAAGAAATAACTATTCTGTTTGTAATAACATGTTAACAAGAGTTATACTATCTAAAAGAAAGAACATAGTAAGGTTATTGGTGAATGAGCTATTTTGAAGGGGATAGGACACATATATAGTATTGGTTTGCAATAGAAAGGTACTGTTTGAAATAAGAAAAGAGTAAATTGCACATTTTAATTAATAATTATCTGACCCAAAAGATAAAATTCAATTACTCAATATATGTGGATAACCTACCTATACTCTGAAATTCGTTATCTACTAATCTAGATTACTTTTTATCCTACTCTGCTTAACATGTTTGAACGTTTTCAGGAGATATTGTAAATAACAAATAATAAACAAGTTACCGAAATCTTTAACATAAATTAAGGAAACATTCTTCAATGTTGACAGTCAACAATTATTCGATTATGTCTATTGACAAAAGTGTTATCTGGTTGTGTTATGAGACAATCAAATAACACTAGTGTTGTTTGATAGTGTTAGCACAATCAAATGAAGACAGATCATAATTTGGATACTATACCTTTGCGTGACACCTCAACCTCGACTGTTGTTTTTACATGAACTCATGTCAAAAATGTATAAATTAAAAAAATAATTTTGAGATGTCTAAAATCTTTGTTTTGTCTACTTTTGGCAATAAGTATTTCCCCAAACCCCTACTTGGGATTCATAGGCCAAGATGAAAAATACAAAAATTAAAAAATAAAGCCATCACGTACTCTTCTTCTCGTACTATCCTGTCGTCGATATCTTGAAGAACCCGATCTAAATGTCGAGCATTCACTAGAAGCAATGACACTGTCGCATGAGCCTCTTCCTGAGCTTGAAACATGTCATCTAGAAGGTGGGAACAATTTTTGGATTCCTGAAACAATAAGAAATGTGTAATTCATATGAAGGATTCAGATGGAAGATACGCAAGAATGCTTAATATGTCACTACTCCAAAATTCAATAAACTGACCTGGCCGAGATCACAACAGAGAATATCCATCTAGAGTTGCAGAATATGTATTAAAATAAAACTCTTAATATAAATAAAAGTGATTGTATAAATTCTAATTAAATTTGATGGTCAATTTTTTTTCCTTCGCTTGAAGAATAATGACATCAAAATTGCATATGGTTTCAATGGAATTTTTCAAATATGTATGAACTATCACAATAAATAACGAATATTGATTTAAAATAGGATTTCCGCAATTAACGTTGAGTTTCTTACTTATTTCTTCATGCTAGACTCCTTAAAGCCTGGTTTACTACTGGCATTGAATACCATTCCGAGCTAGGATTCCCCTATCTTCGGAGAGTCCACTATCAGGTTATTCAGCCACACTGACCTGGCCTGTATGGCTTTCTCATCTCATCTGATTTTCCGTACATCATTAACCTGCCAATCTGTTGAAGCTCATTCTCTCGAAGAACGCAATCTAAATGCCTTAATCTTATATATATAGTGTTGCGAAAATTAAATGCGTGAAGGATTGGCAGAGAGGGAGCCGCGTGTGAGGTGGAGTGGAGCCGGCAGCATCTAATTAGGGCCGCGAATGTTCCAGGAACTTGTCTAGCCCCTCCTGGCCATTCTGTGTGATGTTTGCCTACAGGCATATTTATAAGGGAACCTGACAGTACCCAAGTGAGTTGATGCTCAGCGGCCTTCCAGGGATGTTCAGCGCTACAGTACGACTTAGTGCAGTGCGGTTGTGGTGGTAAACATATGTTCGTTGTTAAGGTTATGTTAAACAGATGTTCGCTTATCTTTTATTCTTCAGTTAATAAATGTTGCTCGTTGAGACAGCACGTGTTGTTCCTTATTCTACATGGTGTCAAGTGTAAACTGATAAGGGTGATGGCGGTTTCACCAGAGATGTTGAAGGACATTTTGTCCTCTGTGCTGTCTACACATGAGGCTGGTATGCGAGGCGGCAATTCTTACCAGGTAAAACCTCCAGATATATTTGATGTACAGGATCCGCAGTCATGGAGTGCCTGGATCAAGCGGTTTGCCATGTTCCGTTCGGCGTCTGGTCTATCTGCTAAATCGCAAGATCAACAGATTAGTATGTTGCTTTACTGTATGGGGCCAGACGCTGAGGAACTGCTGACCTCTATGGGGATGAATATCGAAGCTAGGACTTCATATGATGCTGTTGTGAAGCAGTTTAATGAATATTTTAAAACTAAGAAAAATATATTTTATCATAGGGCAATTTTCCTAAAAGAAAACAATTTGTTGATGAAAGGGTAGATGAGTTTATTATAATGACCTCCATAAAATGTCGGAGAGATGCGAGTGGGCTTGCAGTGATTGTGAGAGTCGAAAATATCATGAGGATATGATACTGCTTAAGCTAGTTACTGGTATTCGGGATCAGCAGCTGTCGAAACATCTTCAGATTCTCAGGAAGGTCTGACCCTTACTAAAGCCAAAGAGATGGTTAGGCAGTCAGAAGCAATAAATTCTCAAAAAGAATTGTTTAACAGAGATTCTGGGGAGGTTATGGAAGCTAGGAGAGAAAATCGAGCGTCTAAAGACGGTGGTAATCTAACCAAATTTTCCAAGGTTACTTCCAGATGTGGTCGATGTGGGTCTTTAAAGAATCATTCTTTTGAAAATTGTCCTGCACGTGGCAAAATATGTTTTCGATGTGGCCTTAAGAACCACTTTAAACTTTTCTGTGGCTCAAAACGTGATGTAAGAGAAATAGAATCAGCTGTTCAAATTAACCAAGATCAATTGCCTTAGCTCTATTACGGTAGGAGAAAGCGTTGCTAGAGGCATTCGAGTTGACCCTTTTATTACCATCCAGCTGTTGGTTAACGGTCGCCATTTTGTACGCTTTAAAATAGATACAGGTGCAGATGTCAGTTGTATAGGTTACAAGGATGCAGAACGCCTTGGATTAGAAATGAGGCCCACAAAAATTCGTTTGAATGGTCCTGATAATACTAAGCTGAAAGTAGTAGGGGTTTCGAAGGTTAAGCTTGATTGAAACAGGGGGAATGTCGCATTCAGAGGACTTGTTTGTTTTAAACTGCCAGAATAAGCCGCTTATAGGAAGAGGTGGTACAACCGCATTCTCCTTTTGACAAATAAACGAAGTTTCATTAGTTATAAAAGCAAAATTCCCAAATTTGTTTAATGGATTAGGTAGCTTTGATGAACCTTAAATTAGAGAAAAATGCTAAGCCAGTTGCAATTGGAACCCCTCACAGAATTCCTGTAAGCTTAAGGACCAAAGTCAAAGACGAAATGGAACCTATGGTAAAGAACGGAGTTATTTCACCAATTACGGAAGCAACTGAATTGGTGCTCTCCTATGGTGGTAGTGCCAAAGAAATCAGGCGATGTTCGGCTTTGTGTGGATTTTCACTGCTCTTAATCAATTCGTGGAAAGAGAGCGTTTAGTTTTACCCTCTGTTGAGGAAACATTGGCTCAGATTTCTGGCGCCAGGTACTTTTCGAAACTGGACACAAATAGTGGCTTCTGGCAGGTGCGATTAGATGAACGAACGGCCAAACTTACAACCTTTGTTACGCCTTTTGGAAGATATTATTTTAAGCGCTTACCCTTTGGCATTTCTTCAGCCCTCTGAACATTTCCAACGAAAAATGCTTCAGGTATTAATGGGAATGGAGGGAGTTGTCAACTTGATAGACGATATTTGTGTTTTTGGGAGAACTAAAGAGGAACATGATGTTAGGCTTGATATGGTACTTGAAAGGCTTATGGAATTTAGGTGTAACACTGAACCCTACCAAGTGCGAATTCTCAAAGTCCAGAATAGTATTTCTGGGGCACATAATTCGATAATGGGAAGGTATTGCCAGACCCAGAAAAAACCAAGGCAATAAAAGAGTTTCCCAGGCCTAAAAAACCAAAGTGAGCTGAGACGATTTTTAGGAATGGTAAATTATATGATGAAATTTTTGCCAAATCTTTCTAAACAGCTTAAGCCTCTTAATGATCTTTTATCTTCAAAAAATGAGTGGCATTGGTCTCAAAATCATGAAGAAGTTTTTGTTTCAATAACAGAAGCATTGCTTAAGGCTCCGGTTTTTACACCTTTATGACCCTAATTTGGATACACGGGTCTGTGCTGATTCTTCCAGTTTTGGTTTAGGGGCTGTCATCGAACAAAAAGTAGCATGAACGTTGGAAACCTATCCAGTTTGCTTCTCGTATGTTAAACAATGCGGAAACCAGATACTCACAAGGTTGAAAAAGAAGCTCTTGCCTTAACGTGGGCTTGTGAGCGTTTTTCATCCTACATAATAGGAAAAAAAGAAATCATCTTAGTCACTGATCATAAGCCTCTCTTGCAAATATTAGGACCAGAAACCTTTGTCTGATCTCACAACCTAGGCTGCAAAGATTTCGAATGAGGTTGATGCAATTTGACTATAAAATGCATTTTGAATCGGGAGAAAAAAACGTTTTTGGTTCCTGACACGCTCTCAAGAGCCCCAGTCAAACGCCGGGACCCAGAAGCTTACAGATGATTTGACTGATGAGTGAGATATGATTGTAGGTGCAATACTGTCAGACTTACCTTTCTCAGATTCTAAATTAGAAGCTATTAGGAAAGCAATAGCAGAGGACATTTTGAGTTGCATCATTAAACGTGCTATTTTGAGTGTAACTGGTCAAGTTTGGGCCAAACAGAATTTCTACACCGAACGAGGAAAATTTAGCTTGGGTCAATGACCTGATTTTACGAGGGACGAGGATATATGTTCCTCATGAACTAAGAAATGAAATACTATCACAAATTCATAGTGGCCACCTAGGTGTAAACAAGTGTATGGCCCGTGTAAAGGAATCTGTTTGGTGGCCTGGTATTAGCTCAGATGTAAAGAAGAAGGTTAGAGACTTGTCATAAGTGTCTCGAACATAGAGCTAATCCTGTAGAACCATTAAGGCCACAACCCATTCCGGGACAGGCCATGGGAAGTTGTTGGAGCTGACATTTTGAAGCATAATAGAAAAAATGTATCTTTGCATTCAAAGATTACTTTTCAAAATTTTATTGAATTAATTACAATAGATCGGACTGGAACTGCATTCATAAAAAACGCTTATTTATCTATTTTTTCGCGACATGGAATCCCAAAGATCCTTAGATGCGATAATGATACTCCACTAGTATCGGCTGAAATGATAAAATTTTCTGAAGAGTTAGGTTTCCGAATTATCACATCAAGTCCACATTTTCCACAGTCTAATGGTCAAGCAGAGAGGGCGGTTCAGATATGCAAAAATATTCTGAATAAAATTAGTGACCCTTAGTTAGGACGTTTGGCTCACCGAGCCACTCCGTTGGAATGTGGCAATTTCACCAGCCGAATTGTTGTTTGGGAGGAAAATTCGGACTACTCTGCCTGTCTTGCCTGAGAAGATGAATCCAGGTTGGCCTAACCTTGACAAGTATAAAGATTCATATAATAGAGGGAAAACAGAAAACAAAATTTTATTTTGATAGACGTCACAGAGCAACAGAACTTTCGATCCTCGAACCTGGTCAAATAGTTTGGATTACAGATCTGAAGCGTTATGGGACTGTGGTTAAAAAGTGTGTTTACCGATAGAGACTATGTAATACAATCGGGAAGTCGAACATTCAGACGAAATAGAAGATTTTTGGTACCATCCGACAAGCATTTGGTCACAGATTGGGGTCCCTACCCGCCATACCAAACCATTTCGGATAAAAATGGAAGTGGAGTTGTACCTTTAAGTGGTGAAGATTTAGCGAAAACCTCGGGTAGAGGAGCTGGGGGAGAGGAAGGAATATGTCAAGACCCGGAGAATGAGCACGGTACTGAGGGGAATGATGGACAAGAAGATTCGGCGAAAGAAGACTACACAAAGGGGAATGTTGAAGATGGATCAGGTCATAGTGCAGAAGGCTATACAACAAGATTCGGGAGAAAAGTAAAACCTCCGAAGAGATTCAAGTAATCTTCTTCTTGGAGCGAGAAGGGAGGATGTGGTGGTAAACATATGTTCGTTGTTAAGGTTATGTTAAACAGATGTTCGCTTATCTTTTATTCTTCAGTTAATAAATGTTGCTCGTTGAGACAGCACGTGTTGTTCCTTATTCTACAGCGGTAAAGTGTTTCTATGTGAAGAACAGTGTTGTGCCGTGACAGTAAGTAACTGTTTAGTGCCGTGTATAAGACAGTGCAGTGCCGCGAAGTAAAGGACAGTGCAGTGCAGCGAAGTAAAGGACAGTGCAGTGCCGTCTTTTTGTTTACTTCAGTGGCCGTGAGGGAATTATTGGACTGTGTAATATGAAGAACAGTGACGCTATCAGTGTATACTGTGAGTAGTAATTAAGAATAATTAACCAAGTGTATTGTGCATTGTTAAATTAATTTTGCAGTGATAAAACTGTGAAACTTGTGTGTGTTTAATTTTGCAATCCAAAAGAACTCTTATTAACAACGTTTATTACTGGTTTTGTAATAAAACGTAACAATATATATAGGTAAATAGATAGATATCAAGGTGACCATACATCCCATCAATTTGGCGTTGCTTTTCTCCATTTGTGCATCTCTCAAAGCGTTACATATCTTTCTTAGGGCACTTCTTCTCTAAAAGAAAGAGATTGAAGGTTCCAGTCCTTCAACTTTCGATTGCCTTAAATAATATATCACTGGATTAAATGTTTGATTTGGTCACGTATTTTGTGGAACTCGTTCAAAGCAAATAACATTGGGTCATGATAATAATATCTGTTTGTATTCACAATAATTTTCAGGATCACGTGGTTGCATTGATTTCAAAACATAAATATGAAGATCTAGTGGTTCCTTAAGGAACTAATAGCACTGCATCCATGACAACTGAAGTCAGGGTTAAAAAGTACACTCCGGGTTGAATAAACCCCGGGAAAATACTAATCCCATTGAGATACAGCATGATTGAGAGATCAATTATATACAGCATGCATACTGTTACTAAGTCCATGACGTTTGACTTCTACATTTGACAGCGGCACTAACACGGAAGTTGAGCGCTTATCACCAAATATTAATCTTAGAAATGTTGGCCACATGTGATGTTTCTAATCAATGGAGGTTTAGACTAGCTATCGGGGAAACCCCCAAGTAGAAACTTATTGCATAGCGACAAACCAATGAAACCAATAAATAGTAATAGTGTGTACTCCTCCTAGAAGGAAATATTCAAGCATATTCTTGCTAGATTGCTGAGAAAGGTCTTACAATAACTACCTACACCTGAAACGAACTACAACATGGTAAAGAGGAGCAAAGGAACCCAAGTATTTGAAACAATGAAATGCTGTGGAAGACTTTATTACATTCCATTTTGAATTGTAAATTGATATTAAATATTTTAGCTTTGTTACCTCATTTATTTCTTTTTCTAGGTCTTTCTTCATCTTAATAAGGGTAGAGTAGCGGTGCTGAATGCTCTCCGGTGTCTTCCAGAAATAGGATTCTTTTCCTACCCTTTTTAGAAATCCCTCGGCTTCCTCATAAGCAGCTACAGCTTCTTCCAAAGCATCTTTCACATATAACAAGCTATGGTTAGCTTTCATTTGGCGACGATGAACGCCAATAAGTTCCTTTATTTTCTTAATTCTCGTGAATGATGTTTCCCGGAATTTTTTAGTGTTTTCCTCATTATCCATTATCATTTTGTTGTAATGAAGAAAATTAAATCTAAACTTTTTTACAGCATCGAGTACATCTTTCCTCACCATCACTAGAGTGTCAGCTACTTTCATTTGTCTCGTCTTGATTTCATTACCACTGGGGTCGTATAATTGCCTCCTGAAAATAACAAGAAATAAAAAAGTCTGAACTGAAAAACGCAACAAAAGAAAGAAAGGTAATTGATCAATTTAATTATTTGGAGAAAAAAAAACGCTGGAGCTGAGTAATTAGCGACTTCCCATAACTACTTAATTAAAAGAGAGTATTTTGTAGTTACAAATCATTGTCACTACAATCAAATCACTCATAAAGTACTGCTGACTATGTCCCACAATCATTCAGAAATACTATAGAGGCTATTCTCTTTGTCAATACATCCTGCTTAAGTGTAAAAAGTACATTTTAGTTTATGTGCAACATTCAAGAGACGGAGTAGAGGATGAATAGTACAATTGATAATCATGGAATAGCATTCGTCAAATATTTGTTCATGAAACAAGACAAATCCTGTATACCTAAAAGTTAACAATATTTATAGCTGTGTAAGGAAAAAAAATGTGTGAGTAGATGTACTCAATGTTAAAGGTAAGCTACGTCAGGGCATAATAAACTAAGTTATTTCGCATGTGCTGGACATGCTGATGATCTGACAGCATCTAATCTAATGAACCAACAAAACTTGCGACTATTAACAAATAAAGATATATAATATATATATATATATATATATATACATATATATATATGTGTGTGTGTGTGTGTGTGTGTGTATGTGTGTATAAATTTGTAACCTCTGTCTGTACATTGATTTTTTTTCCCGAAATTTCACGATAACTTTACGTTTCACATGTCATAGACACAATAACTGCATTTTGTTTCTTTGGTGTCTGTTTGTTTGTTTGTTACCTTTTCACCCATAAACGGCTGAACCGAATTTTATGAAACTTGGTATGTATATTGCTACTAACTATAATATTAATATATCTGAGATCAACGGGAGTGGGGGTTATGGGGGAGGCCTGAAATTAAAAATAGCGACATTTCGTTTCCTAAGGCTTTTTCGGCAAATATGCAGATAGTTGTTTAATTTGTTATTTAGAGTAACTTTTGTTACATACATTTTCGTCGTATATCGAAGTATAAACGAGTTATACGCTAAATACTATAGCGGGAGTCAACAATTTTATTTGGGACAAAAGACTTTTTAAATATTTATTCGTTTATTTGCAACAACATATATACATATTACAAGCAAATGATGTGAATGATGTAACAATTGGCTTGATTATTCACTTGAGGTGGGAAGTTGTCCATTGACAATACCCACATTGGAGGGAGCATTGGCTGGTACTACATGGAGTTATTCTGAGCACTACACAAGGAGATCTCTTGGCCACTTACGCTTCAGTCGTCGTCTTGGGTTTCCTGGAATATGGGTAGATGAAAGTGATTCGACTAGAGGATTAGGATGTGCGGGAAGGAGAGAGTGGAATTTCTGATATCGGGATTTTGCGAGGGCATGGACAAAAGGAATGTTGAGGTCGTTATGGAGAGTTAAATTGGATACGTAAAATGGGGAATCTGTAATTTTGTGGAGTATTCTGGATTGGAGGGTTTGGATTTTACAGGAATTTGAAGGTTTAGTGGAACCCCAAAGTTCAAGTCCGTATGTCCATATTTGTCTGAGTACTGTCGTATATATCAGTCGTTTGTTGCGTAGTGATAGTTTAGATCTGTTGTCAAGTAGTCTTAGTAGAAGTCTGTACCGTCGGTTCACTTCTTGTCGTTTTATTGTGATGTGAGGTTTCCAAGTTAGTGGCTTGTCTAATGTGAGTCCTAGATTCCTAATTTGTGATTTTTGAGGAATTAGTGCGCTATTGAGTGTAACTGGAGGGCAAATGGAACGTCGGAGGGTAAATGTTACATGGCTTGATTTGCTGTTGTTGCCCTTGATCCTCCATTGAGTCAGCCATGATTCTAGGTGCTCTTGTAAAGATGCGGATGCCATATTTGGGTCTGAGTTGGACGTCAAGATTGCTGTATCATCTGCATACGTGAGAAGGGAGGTTTCGGGAAGTGATGGGATGTCGGCAGTATAGGTAAGGAATAAGAAAGGACTTAGGATACCCCCCTGTGGTACACCTGCCAGCTGGGGGAATAAGGATGAGACTGAGGAACCAAATGAAACTTGGAAATGTCTGTCGGAAAGATATGATTTGAGGATGAGGTAGTATGTGAATGGGAGTGTATTTTTTAGCTTGGACAATAACCCAAAATAACTGGGAATTTGAGTTGAAAAGAAGAAGGACAGGACTATGATCGGATGAAAGGTCATCTAGTGTGGACGCTGATGAAGGGATCCGGGAAAGGCCTGAGGTAATGAAATAGTCTAATATATCAGGGAGTTTAGAACAGGAAGTGGGTCAGTAGGTGCAAGAAGAGGGAGTAAGGACGTTAGAAGGAAAGGTCGAGAGGGCCTGGAGGAGAGCATGTCCTCGTGTGTTCGATGTTCTGCAGCCCCATTGACGATGTTTAGCATTGTAGTCTCCTCCAGCGATGAATCGAGGACCCAAGTATCTGAAATAGTCTTCAAATAATTGTGCCGATACGGATTTGTTAGGAGGACAGTATACTGCCGACACAGTGATAGGAAGGTGGGATGCAGATTGAAGGCTTATGGTAGTGCTTTGGAAAGGGTTAGAAGGGAACTGATTAGGAAGCAGGTAATGAATGAGATTGGCCCTGACAAGCACAGCTGTGCCTCCATGAGCTGTTCCATCCGGATGATCAGTCCTGTAAGTTTTGAATCCGTCAATGTGAAATGTGTGTCGACTCGTAAGATGTGTTTCAGTCAGAAGTGCAATGTCTATGTTTTTGTCTTAAAGAAGTGTTGTCAGTTCGTCTTCATGATTGCACAGTCCATTGGAGTTCTAAAGGAGGAAGGAGAGAGGTTGAGATTTTGGGAAAATCATAATTGAGGCTGGGAAAGTGGGATGTCACTAAGTTTGTGAAGGAGTACAGTTAAGGGGAGGATCAGATTTTTTAGGTCATTTAGTATGGAGTGGAGGGAGGAAATTATATTTGAGAGATCAGAGGAAGTAGAGCAGGAGTTAGGTGGAAGATATGAGGAGGGACTAGTAACAGACGCGTAAGTGGCTCTAACTCCTGGTTGGGAGGGCGCTACTGGCTGGTGAGTTTTTGGTTGGATTTCGTCTTGTTGAGGTTGGCGATGTTTTGAGTCCTGTGTAGGCTGGCGTTGTGGAGTCTTGCGTTGTGGTTGCTGCGGTACCTGGCGTTGTGGCTGCTGTGAAACCTGGCGTTGTGGCTGGTGTGAAGTATGGCGTAGCAGCTGCTGCGAAGCCTGACTTATTGGCTGCAGCGAAGCCTGGCGTAGTGGCTGCTGCGATGGCTGGTGTTTAGGTTGCTGTGATGGCTGCTGTTGTGACTGCTGTGAAGGCTGGTGCTGAGATGAGCTGAGTTGAGTAGTAATATGAGATGAGTCAGTGACGGGGGGATTGTAGTCAGGGTGTTGCTGTGATGGCTCTAGGCTCTTGTTCCGAACGATGGATTGTCGGCGCTGTTTAAGTTCTTTGTAGACCGTACATCCACGGTAATTGGCAGGGTGATCAGCGCCACAATGAATACATTTAGCTGGCTCGTCTCGGGTTTTTTTTGTGCAATTGGTGGTAAGGTGTGGGACAGCGCACTTGACGCAAACTGGACTGAGCTCGCAAAAGTTCTTGGAATGATCCCTGAAGGGAAATCTGCTAAAAAAAAAAACTAGATTGAGGCGCGGATGCGAACCTTGGTACTGTGATTACTAGGCGACTGCTCTATTGCCTCAGCTATGGAGGCTATAAGAGCTGCTCTATGCGGCGTTGTCTATCTCCTAATAGTAAGGAGCAGAGAAAGAGTGGGCCTAGGAGAAGGACAATACTCGATAGCCCCCCACCTCTCCCCAAGGGCTTAGATAACTGAGAAAAACACGTTAAAAACTCACAGTTTTCTGGATTGTGGCTCCATAGAATTTCTTCAAAATGCACATACACACTGTTTGTTGTTATGTTCAATACTATGACAAATTTGAAGGCTTGGAACGGCCTTAAACTAAGTCAACAAAAGGATTTGCACAGAGCTGAAATAATAGAACTGTCTCCTGCAATGGCTGCTACGCGACTCTCACAAAAGACTCAACCGAATTAAACAAATTTTGGTATGTGAATCAGTACTAACTCCTCCATGATAATCAGCTGTACCAACATTTCTAGGGAAGAGCAGGAGTGAGGGTTATAAGGGAGGATTGAAATTAAAAATAATGATATTTCGTTTCCTATTGGGGTTTCGGCAAATTTGCACATAAAAACGTTTTTTATTTTGTATTTAGAGTATCTTTAGTTATATTCACTTTTGTGATGTAACAAAGTATAAACGAGATATACATTAAAAACTAAAACGGGAGCCAACAATTTTAATGGGCACCAACGATTGAAGTGAACTTAATAAAACTCTATATGTGAATTAGCATTAACTCTTCCATGATTATAAGCTATATTCAAATTTTTAGGTTAGAACGGGAGTGGGGATTATAAGGGAGGCCTGAAATAAAAATTCACAATATTTCATTTTTTATTTGTTTTAAGGCAAATGTGCTCATGGCCTATTTTACATGACTGGATTTTAAGTATAACAGCAATTTAGATTTTACTGATTGAAAAGATGTACAAGCTTGAAACGCGTTTTAAATAATATGATGTGGTGTTTGTACATATATATATATATATATATATATATATATATATATATGTGTGTGTGTGTGTGTGTGTGTGTGTGTGTGTGTGTGTGTGTGTGTGTGTGTGTGTGTGTGTGTGTGTGTGAGTTTGTGTATATCAAATTTTCAACGGACCTCATTTTCGACTTATCCTGGGTAGAATTGAAGGACATTAGAATACAAATTTTGAAAATTGAGCCATAAGTACAACTTCATTAGCTGATTATCAGTAGGGGAAAAGTCAGCTAAAGTCGGAGGCAATTTGCAACTTAACACGTTGAGGACGATAGGCCGTCGACAAATTTATCCCGTGGCTGAGCTGGAGAAAACAATGTAGAAATTCACACCACAGGGGCGTGAGTCGGCCGGTGGACTAGACCGTCCACAATGTGTTAACACAGCATTCAACGGACATGAAAATGGTCCCTGGCATCGAAAGCGGTGGGATGCGCTATATTCAAGAATCAGGCAATAACGATGGCATCTAACAAAAGATTTGATAATAGCATTATTTTTGATTTTACTCCTTCTATGAAACAACATTTTATTTTGTGTGATTTGGGTTACTTTCAAACTTGGCCATAAATGTCGAGCTACTAAAGATCACCCTTATGTGGGTGTATACATATATATATATATATATATATATATATATATATATATATATATATATATATATAATATTCATAGTCTAATAGTAGGTAGAATCCGTAGACATTTAATGAAAGATTTGGAACTCTGCAGAGACATTGAGTACAAACCTCGGTTCCCATAACATTGTATTTGTATTATTACTGTTTTTAAAGAAGCTTGGAGGAGGAATCCTAGTTTTAAACAAATATATTGAAGTGTAAAAGAACATGAAGTATCAAACAGCCAACTTCAGACGGTGCAAAGGAAATAGGTTCCTTCTCGGAGTAAGGTTTTTGTAAAAAGGAAGGTAAAAAAGAATTCCAGGGAGAAAGAAATGAGGTCATATTGTTAACTTGTGAATGTGCTCGTGGGAAAGAGCGATGGCGATAAATAATCTGCTATCGGTTCGGTTTAGACAGATAAGAGGAGCAAGATGGTGATGAGGAGAATATTCTAAAGGCCCTGACGAGTATGGTCTTCTAAACACCACTCGATAAAAACCCGTATTTTTCCAAATTCAACCTCCCCACATTACTCCAACTATATGTTCAGTAATAACTGCCACTCTTTAGCCATTTTTTCCTCTCTATCATTTTCAGCCTTTTAGCAGTATTATTTATCCCATTCCTTTACTCTGTCAAGTAACTGTCAGTTATAAGTTTTATTGATAATTTAACCTCAATAAAGTCTAATTGAATTTATTATTAGTTCAATCTTTTAATTCAGTATTAAGTACTATTAAAGAATCCCCTTCTTTAATCTCCCTCCAATTTCTCATAAAACATTTCTCCTATTGCCCACCGATTCTCATATATATATTTGTTTGGATTGCCAGTGTACTTGTGCAAAATGGAGTGAATCAGTAAAGCCCCGACCGGAAGTGCGTCAGTACCAGGAAAAACTCATTTTTTTCGATAAACTCGCGGAAAACAAACGATTTCAGGAAAATTAAAATGAAAAGGGCATGAAGTGTTGCACGCGACTCAATTTGTAATGTATCCGGCTACAACCCCTTCGAATCTCGTGGGCGTGAAGCAAAATGAGAGACAGTTACACTCCAATGAGTGACGAAAAACATGGCCCAAATGGCGAACTTTGAGGGTCCGTTAACCCTTAATTGGTCAGTGTATCCTACAGGATACTTGGTTTTCAAGGAATTTTAGTTTGAATTGTGTCGCTTCAATCAGCTCCCCCTCTTTTCCCGTTAAACCATTACGCCCTTCCACTTGTTCCCCCATCAGTTTTTCTGTGGTTCACAGTGTATAAACATCGACTTATAGTCTTTCACAACAAATCAACTTTAACCTCGATGTGGTTATAATTCACATAGAGCACATCAATGTAAGCTTAAAAATACTGAATGTAACTTATGATTAACCGAAATCTCGCCACCCCCCCCCCCCGAAACCCTATTTGCAGTACTTTTTCGTCGTTTCGTTTCGAGCGTATTCACGTTAGCTGTCATTCTTTGGAAATTCATTCATTGGCTCTAATTCGAACATTCCAGCCCCGGACCGAAAACGGGAATCGTTTTGAAAATAGCCTTTTTTCAGATGGGCTTATCTCAATTCAGGGATAAAAATCCTGGAATTTTCGAATTTTATTATCTTACAGCACCCGGACTTCAAACTGATGGGCCAATAAGCCCCGACCGGAAGTGCGTCAGTACCAGGAAAAACTCATTTTTTTCGATAAACTCGCGGAAAACAAACGATTTCAGGAAAATTAAAATGAAAAGGGCATGAAGTGTTGCACGCGACTTCAATTTGAGTTTCATTTCCGGCTACCATTCTTTCGAACCCCTTATTGGACAATGTATCCTAGAAGATACATCATATGCATTTTGCCCAAATATGACAACAAATTGGCGAACTTTGAGGGTCCGTTAACTCCTTCCAGAGAGATATCGAAGATTCAACAATTTTTCGAAGACCACATACGCCCTATAACGTTCGCACGTCAGTTTTTCCCTGAGTCCATCCCGTTTGGCTGGCAAATTCACGGGCGAAACTCCCCACGTATTCTGACTGGTCGAACGACACACCACCTAAATCGTGAGGGCTTAAAACCTCGATTTACGCAAATATTTATTACATTTTTTTATTGTCAATTTTCTTTCTCGCCTGCTAACGACCGGAGATCGAGTTGGTCTATGAGGGTCCATAGTAGAGTGATTGTTGGAGAAATGGACGTCGGCGTAGGCCCTTGGGGACAATTTGTCAGAGCAAAAAGCGACAATGAGGAACAAAACGGTACCTCAACCTCGAAAATCCACCGAGCGGTTCGAGCTACACTGTGATGTTGACTTTAAATTAAATAAAAAGAATAAATAAAATAATAACAAACTAATAAACTACAGAATTAAATAAATAAACGTTATGATAACAATTCTTGCAGTGATTCCACTGCACCCGAGTCAATGTTTCTCCACTATATTACAGTCAGATACCCTTAAACCTATTTGAATGAGTAACAATGCAGGTTACATTGCCCAGCCCGGTGATGGTGATTAAATCCACATACACAGTAAGAATCTAACTTACATTTGGCCTACAATTCATGTTACGCCTTCAACAAGTACAACAAACTTGAACCTGGGCGTTTAGGCAAACTGGCAAACACTTCTTGCCAGTCCACTCGCCCCGAATGCGGTCTATTTTCATTGTAATCAGGTCCGCATTTCCACGTTACCAGCCATTAGCAGTAATCTCCTAGATATTTGCCACAGCAACTTATTAGAATTGGACCAATAATGCCATCCAGAAATTTTCCACACCTACCTACATGCAGCCTCTAGTTCTCTTGAAATATTCAAATTTATTGAGCTCAACATGATTACCGATGGGATGTATCCTGCAGAAAAGAATACATTTGACAAAGGGGCATATGCACAATACCACCTGAACATACAAAATCTTTGAAAACATCAGAAGTAACGAATTCCACAGAGACAGAACATTTCCATGAATCGGATCTCGTGATGATATTCGATGAGAAAACACTTTTGGCGAACTGTCATAAAGGAGTCATCAGAGGTGCCGTTGAAATTACAAAATGTCTGTCGAAACCAGTAACCAAAAATGGTGGGAATTAATCATGGAAAAGCAGAAGAAGTAGTAAAATAAAGTAGAAAATACAGAGCCAATTGACGAATCTGAACGGGTTTATGAGTACAGTGACACCGATTAGACAAGCATAAATACATCGGATGAGATGGCAATCCCTTACCTCTGTTGATACAGGGTTGAAGAAGCTTGCTACATGGCTACAAAACGTTGGTTGAAAATACCAACTAAAAAGTGAATATCAGAAGAACTCAGAAACCATGACATGGGAACCATAAATCTACAAGATCTTTTAAATAACATGTGATTATTGAACCATTAAATTTCATTTTACATCGCATTTCCTTGAAATTAGAGTGGATATTGTTTTAGGCACATTTACTGATATATAGAAGGGAATATGCTGTAAATATAAATTGTAGTCGTTTATTACCTACATACATTTCAATGAATACATGATACGATTTTGTTTTTTTCTCTCACGTTTATTAAGATTCCCTAAGATTTGAAGTATTTTTTCGCAATTTAGTCATGTGTGTAATCCCCTAGGAAAAAAATCACTAACACTCCAAAATGATATGATATTTTGAATGCATTTGTCAAACATAGGCAGCCAGGAAGACCAAGGCGTACTTTCTACTTTCAAAAATTGATTGAATTATTTTCTTTGTTTCACTACAAAAAAAAAAAAAAAAAAAAAAAAAAAAGCTAAGTTTCCTCTGAAGTTGTAACGAGTATAAACATCAATTAGAGAATTGTAGCTGTCTTAAAAGAAGCAAGTTTTGTTTTAGTGAAACTAGTTCACAACTAAACACTTCTCCATAAAATATAGTAAAGAATATAAATTATTTATGCCCAATATTGAAATAGGCAATTTAAATGCTAAAACCTGCTCAAACTGGACAGACCTCGACAAATTTTTTAGCATAGAAGACTACCAAGAAACTGAAAAATAGACACTGGCGGCAGTAAATGTTAGCACTTAAAATTGTTTTACTCAACATTATTAAATATTTTAGAATTTTTTCATCTTCATTAATTTTTGTACTAATCGTGTACTAACTAGACATGGAGCACCAAACTGTTTAAACAGAAAACCCTTGCAGACAGAAGCAATAAGTGAGCTGGAAAAATGGCCTGTGGTGGAACGACTATTGCTTTACAAATGTTGCAAGGCATATTAGTTGAAAACTTAAGAACCTATTAGGGATGCCAAGATATATTGTAAATGCTTACTACTATCTTCTTTCTTTGGGCAAAATATTTTATTTTTTGGTAGTCATACTCCAAAAAAGTTATATTTTGCGTACTTAATAATATAATCTATTTATAAATTATGTAAAGGCAAAATTGTTATCATACAATTTAAAAAAAAGGAATATATAGATATATATATATATATATATATATATATATATATATATATATATATACTAACATATGTACGTGCGAGGATGAAAGTTTTACCAATATTAGATTCTTTTCTAATACACCCCTTAGTTCAATGATAAAACTTATAATTTTTCAAATCCTATCACATCGTATTTAACAAATATGTTCATCATAGTTTCCATAGGCAAGAGTCTCCAATAAAAACATTTTTTTTCGCGCAAACATTATTCATGCTACCTTAATTGTTTCGTGGCGTAAATACCTCCTCTTCAGGGGTTAAAATTGAAAAGGCATGGGCCTTTTCAAGAAATAATAACATTAATTTTAAAAAATAATCACATTTATTTAAAAAAATAAGAACATTAAATTTAAAATATAGCATTAATTTAAAAAAAATAACATTAATTTAAAAAAAAATAATAACTTTATTTTAAAAAAAATTATAACATTAATTTTAAAAATAATAACATTCATTTAAAAAAAAATAATAACATTAGTTTTAAAAAATAATCACATTCATTTAAAAAAATAATAACATCATTTAAAAAAAAAATAATAACACTAATTTTAAAAAATAATAACATTAATTTAAAAAAAATAATAACATTAATTTTAAAGAAATAATAACATTAATTTGAGTTCAAGGTTGACGTGTAAATAAACGATCTGTAGTCAGCTGACAATCTACTTCGAGAATCTCAGTATCAACGACCTCCTTAGTGAGAAAAAGACTGTCACAAAAACGCAAGAGGGATCTTTTTTTTTTCTTTCCCATTCAGCAAATACATGATATTGTGCTGCTTCTCTTATTCGCTTTACACGATCCCTAGCGCCCTGGTCAATATTGACTGATTCTGCCAGGATTCTGGGCGTAAAGCGAGGTAATGCGCATCTTTCGGCTATTTTCCCTTGTATCAACAAGTATATTGGTGCAGTTTCAGCGAGTATTTGGGCAGCCTCGTATGACACTGTGCGATAGGCCTTGGTGATCCTAATCAAAACTTGCCACTGGACGTTGTTCAGTCCTGCGATATGCCCTTTTTTTAATAGCGGTCCCCATGCAGTAATAGCATAGGTGACGGTACTCACAAAGCATGCCTGATAAAGTGTGATAGAAGGTCTGAAATTGAGTCCCCAGGCAACTCCGACCATTCTCTGGATTAGGTTAATGAGCCTGTTAGTCTTCATCTGCAGCATATCTATGTGGGCTGCAGGGTTCCGGTGTTCACCCAAGCTAATTCCCAGATAGGTCACCACTTCTGGGAATTTCACCCAACCGTCGCCTACTCTTCCCTAAGAGGTTGCCTATTATCGAAACTACCTCTCATAATGACGGCACTTGTCTTTTCGGCAGCTATCGATAGTCTAGCCTCTTTCAGCTAGTCTCTTGTCATCCTTATTGCTTCATTTCCTTGCTCTGCGATGCTTGCTCGCGAGCTCCCTCTTATTTTGATGGCAACGTCATCGATGTATGCAACTACTCTTAAACCTTGGGCCACCAACATTCTTAGTAGTCCGTCTATTTTAATAATCCATAGAGGAGCTTCTAAAACTGAGCCTTGAGAGCATCCTTTACTTACTTCCACCTCTGCCTCTGGTCCTCTACCATCTCTAAGGTAGGTTGTCCTGTTTTGCAGAAAGCTGCTGATGAGGGCATGGATGTTACTGGGCAGCTCCAGTTCTTGGACTGCTTCCATAACTCGCGGCTACCACGGATTGTCATAAGCTCCATAAGATGGCGATGGCGTATTTCGGTTCTCCCTCATCGCAGTCTTCTATCAGCTTGCGAATAGCATCTTCTGTGGATCTGTCTGGAACACCTCCAAATTGTCTGATACTAATTGACTGTGATATTTTAGGAGCAATTCTTTTTTTAATCAGTGCCTCCAGCACCTTGCCAAGCACCGGCAGCAGACATATCGGCCTGTAGCTCCCAGCTATGCTTAGGTCGCGAGGCCCCTTCTTCTTGAAAACAACGACGCCTGCTTTCTTCCAGATGTTCGGGAAATGTCCTATAGCAAGGCAATCGTTCATTAGTTTGGTTAGTTGTTTTCCTGTTACTGGCATTGCCTCTGTTACTAACCTCACGCAGATTCCGTCCTCTCCAGGTGCTCCGCATTTATTCATTGCCGAGACTGTCATTTCCACATCTAGCTCATCCCAGTCTGGAGCCAATTCAGTACCTGGTCCAATCTGGCCAGCCTTCTTAATTTCTTGTTTTGCTCTGAGTCCTGTACAACACTGTCTTCACCCAGAATTTCTCTGAGGAAGTTTATACTAGCACTCGTAAGAGGGATCGAGCACTTCAGAAATGTAAGTAGCAATCTGTAATTGAATTTAATAAATATATCATGTAAGTAGGGACTTATTAATGCTTCATCTAGCAAAGAATTATCATTGGGTTTTGTTCAATTAATGTTATTATTTTTTTAAATTAATGTTATTATTTTTTGAAAAGGCATGACCCCTGAAGAGGTGTTATTTACGACAAGAAAAATGTAAGGCAATATGAATAAAGTTTGCCCGAAAAAAAGAAAAAAAAAATTATTGGAGACCCTTGCCATGAAACTATGAACAGCATATAAAAATATTGGGTCCAGAATAAGAAGAATATTTAACTTATATATCTAACTAACATATATAATAGCGTTTCTACAAAATCTTAACAATTATTTATATAGTCTTACCTACAGTTTTGATAAAGTCTATATTCCAGCGTATCTGGCGGGCGGTTGCTATTACGACGAAGAACGTCTTCAGTTAAGGGTGTCATAGTCATTGTAAACCACTCCGAAATTGCTGACATGGCATTATCAGGTGGGAAAGGCAAAGCAACACACCTTGGTAACTGTATATCTTCCAAAACCATAGTTGTCAATTACCTAATAAATCAATTATATACTCAAGAATATAAATAAATAAAAATAAACATAATTATATAAAATTTAAACCAGTCCAAGTACAACGTGAAGGGATATTTAAATACTAAACATTACGACAAATCATTCATTAATATATTCCTACACAAAAAGTGTGTTAAAAAATTGGTAGACTTGTAATTAATACTACAAAATGATTAAATATATGATCAATTTTTTAATTCATAGCTATCAGCCTTGATCGATGTGATTTCATTATCTTAAAGAAAATTAACTTGCTACATATGAGCTCTCTATTTCTTAGCTCCGACTGGTTCAGTTTTAATAGAGTAGGTTGCGTTGCGTTGTATAGGAGTAAACATTTTCTATTTATTCGCATGGAGATGTTAAAGGCTCAAATATACACACGCTTAAGAGGAGATGGAATAACTTCAACGGTATATAGCAATTATTGTGGGTTAGATGGATATCTATTTGTATTTTAAATAAATTGTTTAATCTATACTTACTTTGAAAGAAACGTTCCGTTTAGCTTCAGTTGAAGTACATGTTCGTTTATGAACAAGTTATTTGCATTTATTTTTCTTCATGCGTCTGTTTAGTAGGATTTCTCTTATAATTGGTTATAATAGAAACACAAATTAAATTAAATTATTTATTAACGTCCACTTTAGAAACACAAATAATATATAGACTGAACCAATTATACGAAACACATTTAGTGTAGCTAATATTGTGATTTTCACGTGTTAGCGTTTTCTATTTATTTGAAAAAAAGTGTATTTCTTATGTCTAAAGAGGACTTTAGGTGAATGAAAAGACTTAAAATTTAATGGTAAATATTTGCTAAGTCTAAAAATGTTTATAAATTCCTAAGTCCCACCCTGGCTACAAAAGGGTGGTAACCTGTAGTTAACCCGTCCCAATTAGTCATAGTAACAAAAAGTAGACGTTAATAAATATTAATAATAAAAATGTTTGTGCCAGGAAAGAAGCTAATCTATTGATTATTCAATTATATAAGGTTAATTATTAGCTTCCTCTTAATGCTACTAAGGTTATTTGAAGGAAACCTAGTTCTTAACATGTTGGACTAATAGATCAAAACAGATTACCTTTTTGAAAAGACGGTCAGAATATTAAAACAGAAATGTTCCCTACATAATAGTTCTCTTATAATACGTAATCATAAAATAGCAAACTACCAAAACTAAAACATCTGAGAAAATTTAAATAACTTCTGATATTATAATGATGAGTGTATCCACAGGCAACGTGGTTGGCCATGTGAATAAACGTGGAAATATCGAGAACAAGCGCTTACCAAAGCCTGTAATTGCTTTCGATAGCAAGTGGCTAATACGATTTAATTTGTTGACTAAGTAAAATATTTAGTCCCACCCTGCTTAGAAAAGAGTGTTAATCTGAAGGTAGCACATCCTGATTTGTCGTAATATAGCACGTTTGCTACGTTAACCGTCTTTTCTAGGCAGTGAGTAACTAAAAATAAGTATTATATAGCAACTAAATACCTTTCCTATTGTCCATATGGGAACCAGACCCATGACTAGGTTCACCCAAGTGTATTAAATGTTATTTATTAACGTCCATTTTGTGCTACTAAGGCTAATTAGTACGGGGTACCTACAGGTTACCACCCTTTTCTAGCCAGAGTGGGATTTTATTAAATAGGTTGGTCGCTAAATAATTTACTATTGCCCAGGTGATAATCGAACTCACTACTCTAGGTTTATTAAGTGAGATTTAGACCAACGACAACACAAATGGCTAACCTGAGCCTCCAAGTTCTAAAGTGTTAAGGCACGAGCCCCGCATTTCTAGTCCAACCTCCTGGTGATTTTGGGCCAAATCCACATTTCCACTGCCTCCAACCTACTATATTTCCTTTTGTGAAGAGTCTCACCGATTTTGCTCCCATAATGCAGTCAATCTAATGACGTTTCCTAAAAATAGTTAAAATTCCCATTTTGCTTTGGAAGGCTTGCTTTTAGCAAGTGCTATACATACAGTTACCAGGTGCGGCGTATCTCCAGCAGTGTCATTGCTGTGGTAGTCGAGAATATTTCGCCGATTTTGCAAGCGGCTTCTTCTGGTGGTCATGTTGCATGTTGGCTTGTGGCTCCTAATGAGCTCACAACTTCTCATTAGGAGATGCCAAAAGCCAACACGCAACATGACCACCAGAAGAAGCGGATTGGAAAATGGGCGAAATATTGTGGGCCACCATTGTGGATACGATTATGGCTTTCTTAGATCCTGTCCACAGGCAAGCTGGCTCAGGAGGAACTGACCACAGACCCCCGTAAACAATGGGGCCATTTTGGAGACAACTCTTTTCAGGACTGATCAAAGTAAATAAATTCAGTATCGTGGAATTTGGAGAGGTTAGCCATGTAAGTTAATCTCTCTCTAATGGTAAACCTAGATTGGCGAGTTTGATTCCCGCCTGGACAATATGAATACATTTAGTCACTAACTCATTAAATGAAATCCTTAGTCCAACTATGGCCAGAAAAGGGTTGTATCCTGTAGATAACCCATCCCAATTAGCCATAGTTGCAAAAAGTGGATGTAAATAAATAATAATACATTTTTGCGTCCCCATCCAAGTATCTGAGTTGTTTAATTTTCAACGCTGTGTTTTATACGCTGTTCAGTTTATAAAATTTAAAAATTCACTTTAATGGTTGGTTGAGGAAGAGTTTGTTACTGAAAAGAGAAGGTATTTTCTGCTTTTGGAAATGGGAACGACTTTTTTCCCCTTTTTTTTTTTTTTCATTAGAGAAGGGTTGAGAAAGGCTGAGAAAAGACGGAGGAGCCCGAGGCCAAATTAATACATCAATGTCCATACTGTTGGAGGCGGTTCCTCTGTAATTTACACTGCCGGCTAGATCATGCAACCCCGCGGGCTATCCAGACAACGGGCTTGCTGATTCAGGAGCAGCCTAACAAATACACCAGAGGCAACAATCCCCTGGATACCGCCTTTTATGCATCCTTATCTTTATTCTCTTTTACTCTTTAATGGAGACAACCATCACACTTAGATTCATTTTATCGCAGTTAATTTCAATAAATAAACAGTTTCTGGTTATTACGTCCTCTAATCAAATAGAATTGTGGATGCTTTGAGAATAATATTGACCATTATATTTTTATCATAAAGTAAACTCGTATATGCAGTTTGCTTCATGACAACCGATTTGAGTAAAATCAGAAGAGGAAAAGACTTTTCACTCCACGAATGAAGATGATTAAAGCAAAAGGATACATGCCCAATGATCACACAAGAAATTTCAAATACAATCATATATGATTTGTCTTGTTTTGCCACAATCTAATGTAAGCCGAGAGAGAATAATCTGGAAAAAAATCTATTTGAGCTAAACATATGCATGGTTGGCTTTGCATTGATCACGGATAGTAATTGAATAAATGGATCGCTGCCAGAGTGCGTTGGTATCGCGATGGCAATGAAAGGGCGGGAGCTTAGTGAGTATAGCAGTTCGACCATGGCGCGACTCCGTGTATAATGTGGCCCGTGAATATTCCAGGTCCTCGTGGTACATCGAGTTGATTACTCACAATGTGAAACTCTAATCGAGAAATCCCTTGAAGTCCCGTTGGCGGTGTGGCTGAAGATTTCTAAGGGCTTACAATGCCAACCAAATATGAAAATAATGTTTAATATGAAATGTTGTTTCATATTTGTTTTGCAATTGTATATGTATATGTGTGAGTGTGTCTGTGTGTCTGAGGTAATAGCTTAAAACATGTGACAGGAATTTATCGTGTTTTTCCCTTCCTAAAATTATCATAGTAACTCTCATTCCTAATACAAACGTCGAGATGAAGTGCTGCTAACTGTTGGATTTAGCTTTTCCAGCATTCAGCAGGGAAGAGTTACCGCATGTCCTCGTAAAAATGTATAACATGAGCATGCGTGCCCCTTCGCCAAAGAGGGGGGGCAAAGAATATGTTTATACCAAGTGTTACTTGTATTAGTCTACAACGTCTATTCGGCATACTATACCAATGACCATCAGCTGAGGTACAATCTCCCAATGAATACAGCTTCCGATACCCGATATTCTGAAGCTGAGCAGATTATAGAGAAAATCTGCCACGTTCAATAGCAATAACAACCACCCATTCACGCTTGGTAAAGCAAAGCTAGCAGCATACCTACTGTTCCATACCTTTAGGTGCACAGGAGGGACGTCTTCTTTCAGCAGTGAGATGCGCGTCCCAAATTCTCTCGTGGACGAGTGAAAATACTGAGAGCATATAGAGTCGTTAATATGCTCTGGGAGTTTGTCAGACCTCTCAGCTCTCCATACTCCTCAACTCACAGAAAGAATGACTTATGAATGCCACAGTATAAGCTGGTATCTCTAAACTATGCGGGGATATCCCAAGGGTGGAAGTGGGAGACCGTCGACGTCACTTCAGCCTAGAACGATGGAAAATTGGTCAACCCTGACGCTATGAAAGGTCGTGAGTACTGACGGCAAAGGACACATCGCCCCATGGGTTCATCTACTTGAAGTTACGAAAGGGTGGACGTCCCTCCTGACAACAAGTAAGGATGTGCTATTCAAGGACAGTGATCCAAAGATATTTTTTTTAGATTTTAAACTTCCTTCATAATAAATCATCGATTCTTCATTATTCATTTGTAATATATTTATAAATTCTTTCCGGAAAATACGTGAAAAAATAGCGGAAAACGGGTAATTTACGAAATATATGAAGAATGTCAGATTTCTTTATGACACTTTACCAAAACGAAAGAAATTAAAGGTAATTAATTCAAAACATTTAATCTTAGAAATTAAAAATAACATTTACAATAGAAATGAGGTGGTAGTTGAGCAGTTTAGTGGTTATTCAGTCTTTATAGAACCTACAGAGCATTTTTGTTTAGTTTCAATTTACGTAATAATTTCAAATATTAAGATTGATTAGAATCGTAAATGTTGTTAAAAATACAGTCCGTTAAAGTTTATAAACACATAGACACGTGTTTATATATTTGCAAATTTTGACGACTACTGTATTTGGCAACAAGAAGGGATGATTGCTCATATTTTAACCCATATATGAATGTAATCAAATCAACTTCTAGGGCGAGTTTGCTCCTATTAAGAAGTCATTTGTACAAATAGTTATACTAGGTAATAATTTAATGAGCATTATAATATCACTACATGATTCAACGGCGGACAAACGAGTGTGCTATTACACGTGTCCATACTGCTCAACTCACATTATTAAACGTTTCAATGGAAACGCTTATCAATAAATAAAGGAAACATTCAGGGAAAGAATTATTTCCCAGAAATTAAAGTATCGATTGCGTTATGCAACTATAACAACATTATCAATGTTCCTGTAATTAACAATATCTGTTTAATAGAGATAACCCTTATCTGATATTAAGAGGCCTATTTCATTCGGGTATTTTTACCATATTTCCCTTAAGGAAAATGAGCTATTGAGGTTGTACTCATTTTCGAAACATTTCCTCAAATGATCCTACCCAAAAGATGACGAAAATGGGGTCCCTTAAAAATTATATATGAATATATATTTATCTGTTAACGCCCCAGTAGTCGCAATTTTTGTTTGTTCGTAGCCAAACTGGTTGTTTAAGCCTTTTATGTAAAAATGAAGATAAAGTTTGTTAATGGCTGAAAGCTGACTAGAAGGAAGGGGAAGGGTGGGGGGGGGGGGTTAGAGGGGGAAATTTCGAAATCTCTTCGTTATTATGAATCGGGTAGAGAAATCGTATAGAACCAATTCTTTTACAAATGTAATGTCCTATACATGTTGTTATATTTGATTTTTCTCGATATTGAATATTAACCAAAATATTTGATTTTTTTAATTTTCAGCCGTTAGTAAATCCCAACTCCTACTCATGCCTTATTAACAGTGAGTTATTATATTATGAAACACTTTATTCAAAACAGAAATACCTCACATTGTATTCCTTGATCTTATACAGTGTGAGATATACGCAAATAAGAAGTGTGACTTCATCAATTAAGATTTTATCATCTTGGCTCCAAAATGTTTATTTGATCTATACGATAATAGATATTTAAACGTTTCATTTAATATTAAAGGTTATAGTTATTTATGTCTGAAATCGGACTAGGAAAAGGGGGAGGGGGTTAAAGGGATATGAATTTTAAAATTCAAAATATCTCCGTTATTATGAGTCGGATCGAATAATTTCATAGAACCAATATTTTTAAAATATTGATTCTCTACAATTATTGTTCCATACATTTTTTTGGAATATCGAATATTAAGGGATATATGCTTACATTCTTGTCTTCAGTAAACCGTCAATTCTGCTCATCGGATTTTTACTAAGAAATAAAAACAATATGGTGAGATGATGTCCATATTGTATCATACCAGCAAGTGGGGAATCTGCTCAATTTACGCAGCCCTTGCGTGGCGTACTTTATTAGTAGCTTTAGCATGATCTCTTCACCCATGAAAAAGTCCGTCAAGCAGGGGGCTCTTAAACTAAGCAGTTTTCCCACGTGCTGGTATAACACTCTAGGGTCTTAGCTCACCACATTTTTTTTTATTCCTTTTAAAAAGTCCGTCAAGCAGGGGGCTCTTAAACTAAGCAGATTTCCCACGTGCTGGTATAACAGTCTACGGTCTTAGCTCACCACATTTTTATTTATTCCTTTTAAAAAGTCCGTCAAGCAGGGGGCTCTTAAACTAAGCAGATTTCCCACGTCCTGGTATAACACTCTAGGGTCTTAGCTCACCACATTTTTTTGTATTCCTTTTAAAAAGTCCGCCAAGCAGGGGGCTCTTAAACTAAGCAGATTTCCCACGTGCTGGTATAACACTCTAGGGTCTTAGCTCACCACATTTTTTTTGTATTCCTTTTAAAAAGTCCGTCAAGCAGGGGGCTCTTAAACTAAGCAGATTTCCCACGTGCTGGTATAACACTCTACGGTCTTAGCTCACCACATTTTTATTTATTCCTTTTAAAAAGTCCGTCAAGCAGGGGGCCCTTAAACTAAGCAGATTTCCCACGTGCTGGTATAACACTCTAGGGTCTTAGCTCACCACATTTTTTTTGTATTCCTTTTAAAAAGTCCGTCAAGCAGGGGGCTCTTAAACTAAGCAGATTTCCCACTTTTGTATTCCTTTTAAAAAGTCCGTCAAGCAGGGGGCTCTTAAACTAAGCAGATTTCCCACGTGCTGGTATAAAACTCTAGGGTCTTAGCTCACCACATTTTTATTTATTCCTTTTAAAAAGTCCGTCAAGCAGGGGGCTCTTAAACTAAGCAGATTTCCCACGTGCTGGTATAACACTCTAGGGTCTTAGCTCACCACATTTTTTTTGTATTCCTTTTAAAAAGTCCGTCAAGCAGGGGGCTCTTAAACTAAGCAGATTTCCCACGTGCTGGTATAACACTCTAGGGTCTTAGCTCACCACATTTTTTTTGTATTCCTTTTAAAAAGTCCGTCAAGCAGGGGGCTCTTAAACTAAGCAGATTTCCCACGTGCTGGTATAACACTCTAGGGTCTTAGCTCACCACATTTTTTTTGTATTCCTTTTAAAAAGTCCGTCAAGCAGGGGGCTCTTAAACTAAGCAGATTTCCCACGTGCTGGTATAACACTCTAGGGTCTTAGCTCACCACATTTTTTTTGTATTCCTTTTAAAAAGTCCGTCAAGCAGGGGGCTCTTAAACTAAGCAGATTTCCCACGTGCTGGTATAACACTCTAGGGTCTTAGCTCACCACATTTTTTTTGTATTCCTTTTAAAAAGTCCGTCAAGCAGGGGGCTCTTAAACTAAGCAGATTTCCCACGTGCTGGTATAACACTCTAGGGTCTTAGCTCACCACATTTTTTTTGTATTCCTTTTAAAAAGTCCGTCAAGCAGGGGGCTCTTAAACTAAGCAGATTTCCCACGTGCTGGTATAACACTCTAGGGTCTTAGCTCACCACATTTTTTTTGTATTCCTTTTAAAAAGTCCGTCAAGCAGGGGGCTCTTAAACTAAGCAGATTTCCCACGTGCTGGTATAACACTCTAGGGTCTTAGCTCACCACATTTTTTTTTATTCCTTTTAAAAAGTCCGTCAAGCAGGGGGCTCTTAAACTAAGCAGATTTCCCACGTGCTGGTATAACACTCTAGGGTCTTAGCTCACCACATTTTTTTTGTATTCCTTTTAAAAAGTCCGTCAAGCAGGGGGCTCTTAAACTAAGCAGATTTCCCACGTGCTGGTATAAAACTCTAGGGTCTTAGCTCACCACATTTTTATTTATTCCTTTTAAAAAGTCCGTCAAGCAGGGGGCTCTTAAACTAAGCAGATTTCCCACGTGCTGGTATAACACTCTAGGGTCTTAGCTCACCACATTTTTTTTGTATTCCTTTTAAAAAGTCCGTCAAGCAGGGGGCTCTTAAACTAAGCAGATTTCCCACGTGCTGGTATAACACTCTAGGGTCTTAGCTCACCACATTTTTTTTGTATTCCTTTTAAAAAGTCCGTCAAGCAGGGGGCTCTTAAACTAAGCAGATTTCCCACGTGCTGGTATAACACTCTAGGGTCTTAGCTCACCACATTTTTTTGTATTCCTTTTAAAAAGTCCGCCAAGCAGGGGGCTCTTAAACTAAGCAGATTTCCCACGTGCTGGTATAACACTCTAGGGTCTTAGCTCACCACATTTTTTTTGTATTCCTTTTAAAAAGTCCGTCAAGCAGGGGGCTCTTAAACTAAGCAGATTTCCCACGTGCTGGTATAACACTCTAGGGTCTTAGCTCACCACATTTTTTTTGTATTCCTTTTAAAAAGTCCGTCAAGCAGGGGGCTCTTAAACTAAGCAGATTTCCCACGTGCTGGTATAACACTCTAGGGTCTTAGCTCACCACATTTTTTTTGTATTCCTTTTAAAAAGTCCGTCAAGCAGGGGGCTCTTAAACTAAGCAGATTTCCCACGTGCTGGTATAACACTCTAGGGTCTTAGCTCAACACATTTTTTTTGTATTCCTTTTAAAAGGTCCGTCAAGCAGGGGGCCCTTAAACTAAGCAGATTTCCCACGTGCTGGTATAACACTCTAGGGTCTTAGCTCACCACATGTTTTTTGTATTCCTTTTAAAAAGTCCGTCAAGCAGGGGGCTCTTAAACTAAGCAGATTTCCCACGTGCTGGTATAACACTCTAGGGTCTTAGCTCACCACATTTTTTTTGTATTCCTTTTAAAAAGTCCGTCAAGCAGGGGGCCCTTAAACTAAGCAGATTTCCCACGTGCTGGTATAACACTCTAGGGTCTTAGCTCACCACATTTTTTTTTATTCCTTTTAAAAAGTCCGTCAAGCAGGGGGCTCTTAAACTAAGCAGATTTCCCACGTGCTGGTATAACACTCTAGGGTCTTAGCTCACCACATTTTAGCAGATTTCCCTTAAGGGAAATCAGCTATTGAGGTTGTACTCATGACGGAATTTTCGAAATTTTTCTTCAAATGTCCATCGATCCTACCTAGTAGATGACGAAAATGAGGTCCGTTCAAAACTGTATCTCTCTCTCTCTCTCTCTCTCTCTCTCTCTCTCTATATATATATATATATATATATATATATATATATATATATATATATATATACTAGCTCAGATACCCGGCTTCGCACGGGAATTCATTTGAGGCTGAATGGTGATGGTATATTTTTGGCAAAACTTTACTTTGCACAATATTTTGACATTTACCCGTCCCAGTGTTTAGGGTTAACACCCGTCGTTTCTGTGGATTTGTTAATAATAAAATTATTTTTTTATGTAAGACTTCACTGTCCTGCATATTGTCATATTTCCCGTTTCCTGTGCATTATGCATAGATTTGAATTATTCAGGACAAAATATTATAATAATATATTATAATGTGAATCAATTTTTTCTTTTGAGGTACCTGGTAGTTCATATTGAAAATAAGTGTTGAGCAAATTTCTCTAAATAACATAATAAACAACTTTTGTTATGTGCGTATTTGCCGAAAATGCAATAGGAAACGAAATATCACTATTATTAATTCCAGGCCTTCCTTATAACCCCCACTCCTGCCCGTTCCTAGAAATGTTAGTATGGCTTATTATAAGGAAGGCGTTAGTGCTAATTCACATACCGAGTTTGGTTTAGTTCGGTTGAGTCTTTTGTGCCAAATAAAATTGTGGACTCCCTCTATAGTTCTTAGCGTATAACTCATTTATACTTCCGTATACAGCAAAAATGTATATAACAAAAGTTACTCTAAATTACAAAATGAACAACTTTTGTTATGTGCATATTTGCTGAAAAAGCAATAGGAAACGAAATATCGCTATTTTTAATTTCAGGCCTCCCTTATAACCCCCACTCCTGTTTGTCTTAGAGATTATTAGTATAGCCTAAAGTCTAAGTTGGGCTAGTAGTAATATACATACCAAGTTTCATAAAATTCGGTTCAGCCGTTTATGCGTGAAAAGGTAACAAACAAACAAACAAACAGACACCAAAGAAACAAAATGCAGTTATGGTGTCTATGACATGTGAAACGAAAAGTTATCGTGAAATTTCGCGAAAAAAATCAATGTACAGACAGAGGTTACAATTTTATATATATATATAGATATATATATTTGTCTGTTACCGCTCTAGCGGTCGAAATTTTTGTTTAATCGTTACGAAACTCGATATTTAACCGTTTTATGTAAAAAGACAGATCAAGTTCGTTAATGGCTGAAATCGGACCAGAGGAAGGGGGGGTTTAAAGGGGGGATTTTCGAAAATTCGAAATATCTCCGTTATTATGCATCGGATCGAAAAATGGTATAGAACCAATCTTATTGCAAATTAAATTTACTATAAATATTGTTATATACGTTTATTCTCTATCTTGAATATTAACCGAGATATTTGCAGCAAACCGCCACTTCTACTCATGTTACGTAAACAATACTCTGCTACATAATAAATCACATTATTGGAAGTTTAAATACTAAAAATTGTATTCAAGAGACCTTTATTATACGAGATACATGCAAATATGCCCTGGCGACCCCCCCCCCATCTTAAAGTTTTGAACTACTAAAATTTTATTGATTGAGATAACAATTATTCTGACTCATTATTAATTACAGTACTAGATATAGTAAATAGCTCTCATTAAAATAATGTGTTATATTCTGATATATTTCAGTAATTGTTTTTCTTTCCGGTGTGAGCCGGGACGACCCGTTTGTTTACATTTCTAACCTAACGCTTCCTGTCGGCAGGTTATTGAAATTGGATGAAACATTTCTTATTTCCGTTTGTATTTATTCACGGTGTAGTTGTGTTAGCAGTGTGTATATTTATCTATTACTAAACTTCCCGAGGGAAATCTGCTTAGTTTACGCAACCCCTGCGTGACGGACTTTTTTAGCAGATTTCCCTTAAGGGAAATCAGCTATTGAGGTTGTACTCATGACGGAATTTTCGAAATTTTTCTTCAAATGTCCATCGATCCTACCTAGTAGATGACGAAAATGAGGTCCGTTCAAAACTGTATATATATATATCTATATATATATATATATATATATATATATATATATATATATATTTGTCTGTTACCGCTCTAGCGGTCGCAATTTTTGTTTGATCGTGACCAAACTCGATATTTAATCGTTTTATGTAAAAAGAAAGATCAAGTTCGTTAACGGCTGAAATCGGACCAGTGGGAGGGGGGGTTTAGAGGGGAGGATTTTCGAAAAATTGAAATATCTCCGTTACTATTCGTCGGATTGAAAAAATGTACAGAATCAATCTTATTACAAATTAAATTTACTATAAATATTGTTCTATACATATTTTCCGTATAATGAGTATTAACCGAGATATTTGTATTTTTTGTAATGATTTCCGCTTTCAGTAAAACCCTACTCCTACTAGGGACATATTAATAATTAGCTGATATCTAATGAACCACCTCATTATTAGGTTAAATACAAAATATTGTTTTCAACAAAGCTTTATTTTACGAGGTACAAACAAATACGTTCTGTTGACCCCCCCCCTTTTTCTTGGACTACAAAAATCTGAGTGATTGAGATAGAAATTATTTTGATTCATTTCAAATTACTCCACTAACTATAATAAATAGTTTCTAATAAAATTAATATTTTATATTCAGATATATGTCTTTAATATTTTGTTTTTCCGGTCTATCTATCGATACTGCACTACAAGGTTGGCTAACCTGTTTGTTTACAATCCAGCCGTATTACGTTGTAGGTTACGTTCTATTATTAATTACAGTACTGGATACAATAAATTACATGAATAAAATTTATAACTTATATTCAAATATATTTCCGTAATTGCTTTTATTTCCGGTAAAAGGTGGCTAACCTGATTGTTTAGAACTCAGGCTGTTTGCTATCAGGAAGGTTCTTACCATTTGACTTGCCCTTTATTTGTTTACTTACACAGCAGTATTAAGTCTTACAAATAATGGATATTCTGTGGTACTATTTAGTGTTGGTGTAATAAGTGTACAGAGCGCTGCTATCATTAGCGGTAAGTCCATCTTTTGTGCTCTTGTTGTTTTTTGAGATTGAATTGTTTTTAATTTAATCTCGGAGCCTAACGGACGAGAGTTACTTTCCCGCCAAAACCTAGTTCGGCCGTTCTTTTGACTGGCTCGGCTCTCGTGAAATTTCTCTATTGTAAAACTTCACGTGGGAAATCTGCTTAGTTTACGCAGCCCCTGCGTGACGGACTTTTTTTAATCCTTTTAAGACGTCCGTCAAGCAGGGGGCTCTTAAACTAAGTGCATTTCCTGCGTGATGGTATAACACATTAGTGATCTCGTCTCACTGCCAATCATGACGAAAATCAAGAATATAAAAATAACTCTCCTAATACTTGAGTTCCGAAGAAATACATAGAACAACTATTGTATAACAGTAATAGTTTCTATAGAACAAGAATGGTTCTATTTCACGAAGCGACATATTATAACTGAGATATTTTCAGTTTTTGAATACCTCCCCCTCTAAACCCCTCCTATTCCAGGTCCGATTTCAGTCAATAAGAAATATGATATTAAGTGTCGACTGCAACGGCTAAATATTGAGTACAGTAAAGATGAAATAAACATTTATGAGTTAAGAACGTAAAATGTTAAATGATGACGACATCGCCCAACGAATTTGCATGTATCTCACACAGTATAAGTTCAATGAAAACAATACTTAGTATTTACACTTAGAATATAATGGTTGCGACGCGGTTTATTCAAGGCCGAACAATTAAAAATGCAAATATCTCGGCTAATATTTAATATAGTAGACAACCGTACATAACAACATCCATAGTTCATTAAATTTGTGATAAGATTGATTCTATAACATTTTTCGATATTTCGAATTGTCGTAATTCCTCCCCCTAGTCCGATTTCACCCATTAACGAACTTGATTGAGTTTTACATGAAACGCTCAAATATTGAGTTTGGAAACTCAAAATCCTCCTTTATATCCCCTCCCCCATACTCCACCCCGATTTCAGTCATTAACGAACTTGATTGAGTTTTACATGAAACGCTCAAATATTGAGTTTGGAAACTCAAAATCCCCCTCTATATCCCCTCCCCCATACTCCACCCCGATTTCAGCCATTAACTAATACGATCTTTAGTGTGAAATGAAACAGTTAAATATCGAGTACGGTATAGAAGAAATAAATATTTTTGATTCACGGCCGCAAAATCTTAATTGATGACGTCATCGTAATACTTATTTTCATGTATCTCACACAGCAAACATTTAATGGGAACAATATTTGGTATTTAAGCTTGGAATAATGTGTTTTATTATATAACTGAGTATTGCTTATGAGTTGGGGGTTTGCTGAAGGCCGGAAACTAAAGAAATTCAAATATCTCGGTTAATATTAAAGATAGAGAATAAAAGTGTGAATCAACATTTATAGTACATTTTATTTTCAAAAATATTGGTTCTATACAATTTTTCGATCCGACATACAATAACAGAGATATTTATTTAATTTTCTAAATTCCCCTCCTTTAAACTCCCAATGTCCAATTTTGGTCATTAACGAAGTTGACCTTTACCTGAAATCCTGATAATTTATGATGACTTTATAATGGAAATTCAATTAATTAATTTAATTAATTGGTTCTATTAATATCAATGTAGGACGAGAAAATGGAGTGATCCAAAATAGAAGCTACGATACTCAACTATATAGGAAATAATCATAGTACCCTTAAGCTGAAATCATCAGCAACAAAAGATTCTGGAGCACAACAGAAAACCACTAAACAATCGCCTGAATAGCCGCCATAGTTCAAACCCAATTGAAATTGAGCCCGCAGTAAACCAACAGTCTTTAATATCAGTCGCAATTTATACTTTATTTCATTAAAATGCCTTGGGTAGGTTTTGGGCAATAATGTTAATATTCTATGGAGTAAGTTCTTCTTGGAGTTAGTGGGATGACACGAAAAGCAATTAATCATCCTTCCAGGAAAGGTATTCTTCTCTTTCCACTTAAATTCCTAATTTCCCTTCCATTTAAAAGTAGCAATTTTTTTTCAAGTTCAATTTCCTTAAATAGTTTTAGGTTTTGCTTACTTTCTCGTTTTCAGTTTTTAATAAAACGCCAATACTACTCATTGTATTTTAATTAGAAATAGAAATAATACGGTGAGATGGTATCCATATTATATCACCAGCACGTGGGAAAACTGCTCAATTTACGCTACCCCTGAGTGACGGACTTTATTTGTAGGTTTAGTATGATCTATTCATTCATGGAAAATTCCCTCAAGCAGGGGCTGCATAAACTAAGCAGAGTTCCCACGTATGCCACGTATTTGCATTTATCTCAAAAAGTAAAAGTTTAATGAACAATATTTGGTATTTATACTTCAAATAATGTGTTTCATAATATAACAGCTTATTGTTAATATGACAAGAGTAGGAAGGGGGGGGGGGGTGTCGGTTAACAATCACTATAGTGAAAATACGTACATAACAACACTACATTTGCAATAAGATTGGTTCTATACAATTTTTCGATCCGACGCATAATATCGGAATATTAAGAATTTTTAAAATTCCTACCCTTTAAATCCTCTCTCCAACTGATCGGATTTCAGCCATAACGAGCTCGATTTTTCTTTTTACATAAAATGATTAAATATCGAGTTTAGTAACAAATAAACCAAAATTGCGGTAACAGACCGCACATATATATATATATATATATATATATATATATATATATATATATATATATATATACAGGGTGTTTGGTAAGTGGATAGATAAACTTCTGCAGGTATTTCTACTCACCAAAAGGAACAAAATTGTCATATGATGTATGTTCCTATTCCTAATAGTATCAGAGAAAAATCGATTTTTGTGATTTTTCAATGTATCTATGTTTTATTACATAAATTCAACTGCATCAGATGAATTATTGCTATTGGAATTGGATGTTTTCTCGCTATGTCAATTTGAAGGGCATTAAATTTTCTTTAATAATCGTTTATGTTTATTTGCAATTTCGGTTTTACAAATAGTTTTAACAGAATCTGAAAATTAAAAAAATTATAACTAATAAAAACCCATTTATTTTGTAACCTTAAAAACCATCCTCTGAATCAACTTTTAGATTTTAAGGAAAACTTATCTGGCCACTAAAGATACTTAAAAACTACTAAACATATTGCACTAGGGTTACTGGCCAGTCAACCAGTAACCCTAGTGTAATTATTATAGTAGTTTTTAAGTATCTTTAGTCTTGCCCAGAAGAAGAGAAAATAAAATTCTCGAAATATCGACATAAACTAAATTTTTTTCACCAACATTGACCAAACCTCCTAAAAAACAACAATACCATATATATACTATCGGACCCGGCAGACGTTGTCCTGCATGATATTTCAAGCGATTAGGATATTCAATTTAATAATATTATGTTTAAAACAAAAGCTACTTTTAATAACACTAAAAACAACATTTGTTATGTGCACGTTTGCCTAAAAACAAATAGAAAATGAAATATGGCGAATTTTTTACTCAGGTAACCCTTATAACCCCCACTCCGGTTTGAATCTAAAAAATTTAATATAGCTTATAATCATGGGAGAATAAATGCTAATTCACATACAGAGTTTTGTTAAGTTCGGTTCAATCGTTAGTGCCCAATAAAATTGTTGGCTCCCACTTTACTTTTTGAGTGTATATCTCATTTATACTTTGTCATAAGACATAAGTGAATATAATAAAAGTTACTCTAAATAACAACATAAACAACCTTCATGTGTGCATATTTGCTTAAACAACCAATAAGAAACGACACAAGGAGACCATGTTAATGTACTCACAACACCGCAGCCACCATCGTTGTAGAACATATGTCTCGGTTCTTAGGTTTTCTATTTACTCTAGTGCTCCTCCAGTTGAACGTGCAACCTTCACCACCCCTCTTATGCCATATTTTCTATGTTTATATATCGAATAAATAAAAAAAACGAGGCTCATCTGATGGAAGATATCAAGATCGGTGCTTTAAATCTGTTTTCAAAATCCTTCATTTTAAGTATAAGTGACCCAATTAATTCCTACATACACTTACCCTGCGTTAAGCACTTAGATATTTTAGTTTTGAAATACATAGAGGAAGATGGAAGCTAATATGCATAAATGAATAGGAAAAACGTTAAAGGAAGTTGGCTACTGGTAGGATAAAAGTCTTTTATAAGTGTATTTACTGGTTAAATGGGAGCTCTGTAGGAGGCAGATGGCGTATTAGCATGGGAGGGAGGAGGCAGGTTATTGTTCCCACTTAAGGAACACTTGCCAATTGTTTGGGGAACACAAGTTTTTCACTTAGGTCCCACAAATCCGAGCCGGCTTTAACTTGCCGCCTTCCAAGTTCCGATTAGGGTTTAGCCCATCCCTTCATCCTCTGAGCAGCAAGAAGAGAAGGATATATTCAAATGGAGCCAAGCGAAACCTAATCCTTTACAGCCCTACTCCTCGACCATCTTCATATTCATTGACTCTTATTAGATACTCCGCATTTCCTCCATGAATATTTTCTCTAATATACTAACGCTATTTCCTTAGACGTTCATCCAGTACTAGATCATATCCAAGAATTATATATTAACTATATCGTATATTTTTTAGCAAGTTTTGAATGTGACACGTATTATTCTTTTTTTTATTTATGTATTTATTAACACCCACGTTTTGCTACTATGGATAATTGGGACGGATTATCTACAGTTTACCACCCTATAGAATTCCATTTTCTCTAATTTAATTATTGCAACATATGTTTTAATTGTTATTATTATTATTTATTAACGTCCACTTTTTGCAATTACGGCTAATTGGGACGGGTTATCATCAGGTTACCACCCTTTTCTAGCCAGGGTGGGATTTAGGATGTTATTTAATGAATTTCGTCACTCCTTTACCCAGGAGAGAATCTAACTCGCCACTCTAGTTTTACCATGTGAGATAAAGGTCAACGCTTTAACTCACATGGTTAACCTGAGCCCCATATGTTTTAATTTACAATAGCTAAATAAGTTTTAATTGACAATTGCTATATAGGTTTTAATAGGCAGATGACAACGAGTGGAACTTGGTGGAGTACTGTCATTATGTTGCCCACCTCAAGACAGTGTATTGCTCTGTTCACGTATCATTAAAAATACCACTTTTTAGAATTCTTTTTCTCGGTTGCACATAAAATACGATAATCATATATGGGGATTTTATGGGAGAATATAAGTCTCGAATATTCTTCATTCTTGACCTGAAATTCCCATTCATAAATGAGTTCTCTTTTTAAACTTGGCGCTCCTCAATGTCGTAATAACCAATCCACGTTGCCTGTGAGCTATTTAGGCCTACTAGGCTCCATGGACTTAAGATAATAATAATAATCTTGGAGTATTTCCCTAAAGCAGGTACAGACTAAGAGTTCCAAAGTTGAAAGATAACCCAGCCTACTTGGCCAGGTTGGGTCTGCCAGGTGCAAGGGTTGCTTCTAACTTCAGAATAGTAGACAGAAGATCGATGGACACGAGTGAAACGCTGGACAGACAGGACTTGAGTGATAATGTCCATACAGGAACGTAAGGAAACAGTAATGGGCCACATACACTCCTGTTAGGTATACATGAGTTATTTAGTCGATTAAATGTTGGAAATCTTTTACTGCCTCAAGGAGAGATTTGCAGTATATACATAACCTCTGTCCAAACCTGCAGAATTATAGTAGATACCTATCTGACGAGCTAGTTACCCATTCACCTAGATACTGACCATTTTATTTATCCGTATCGGGTGCTGATCATATACTACGTCATGATGTAGATGTGCATATGTCCCCTGGCGCCAATGCCTTTCCGTTATGACTTGTAGAAAAACGTGGAGGCCGGAAGTAATCTGCATAAAGCTGTGTTTGTGCGCGTTGCACAAAGGTGATGGCCAAGGCTAGATAACAGCCACAGCCGGAGGTTAGAGAGGGTGTACCCATGGAGCAGGGGACCTGTCATGTACTTTATAACTAGTGTGGCCAGGTACCTGGTGGTGACCCAGGCTGATACACGATACATGGGCTCATTATCACGAATTATTAACTTCTTAATCTGTGAAATATACTCACTCATATAAGTTCTTACTTATACCACTCTAGGATCAATAGTTTTTGTTGTAATATTTCATTTTTAAGTTGCTATGAATGTAATAATTTACTTAAGTAATGAATTATACTCGGGAATTGAAATGTAGTGTTTGAATGAGTATTGAGGAATTTGAATATGGAATGCTTTCTTAGCAACAAAGGCTAGGGAGGAAAACGGTTTCTTTGAATTACGAAGAACGGCTTTAGTTAAGTACTAACTGTTTTACTAACATTTTACTCATCATAGCAATAGTCAGTAAATAGCATAAAATTACCTTCAAGCATTCTATTGTAATGTCAGAGATGTAGTGACCGGAAGTCTGAAGTCAAAGTTTTGAAATTCAAGAATCTAAACAGAGAGCCTAAAAATGTTTTCTGAACTGCATTTGTTCTTAACATATTTCGATGGAAACAATATTACATATTGACAACACAAGATATTGACTTATATATTTTTTTGAAATAGAAGTATATATTTTTCTGTTGGTGCAGAAAAATATATACTTTCATTCATTCAATTCATTAGAAATAAACCAATATTTTGCGAAACGTCTTACAGATACAAGGGAAACCATCTTTAACAGTGAATTTGCCAAAAATTAATAAATTTTTACAATATTAAATCTAATTTAAAGCACGAAATTCAAAATTATTACTTTTAACTTCTTGTAAACACTCATAATTCTCTAGTATTAAAATAAATTGTCAGAACTAAGTTAGATCATATATTTCTTGCAAATGTTTAGCTAATGCAATTTTTATATGGAAAGCTTTTAATGAATGAATTTTAAAGTTATTTAAAACATAAATTCGTGGATATTCGTGCAATCTCCATATCATAAGTTATGGGTATAACAAGTGGATCTGAACAGGAAGAAGATACTCGGCATCCTGTGAAAATAAAGGTATTTATATATTTAATTAGAACCACCTTATAATTTTTATGCATCATTTTTTTATTACTTACATCTATGTCAGGTAGAGAATTAATAAAGTGTATTAGAATATGGAAATTCATTTTCGCATTTCTATCGTCCAAACCATGAACTTCAGAAAGGATATAATGATGGGAAAATTGAAAAGGTATAATGTCTAATAAATGAACTTAAAAGTGTAAATAAATAAAAAGCTTGAGCTCAAATTTAATTATCATGGTCATTTCTTTAGTTATATGAAGAAATTGTTACGGAAAATTTTAAAGGTGTGTACTACAAGAACTGGAGGATGAGAACATTCTACCTTAAGATAATACATTATTGGTCAAAGCCAGAGGTGAAACAACAAGCTATGATTTGGAGCGACAACAAATTTGCAAATGTATTATGATGTGTGTCTGAACATTTAGATAATACCCTTATTTTGAATAATGGTGTAATTTTTTGTTTTATATATACATGAATTTATACATTATTTATTTGTTATCACTGTGAGACTTGTGAAATTACCCATTATCAACAGGGAAGTCATAATTTCTAGGTGCAAAGCAGTTTCATAGGTGATATGTGTTTGTTTTCTTTTTATACATAAATACATTTATATTTTTATCATCTTAAGGGAATTCACATATAAAATAATGATATACACTTTTATGGCCTCATTGGTCTGCTCTTGCATATTAATATTGTTGAATAACGATTCTCCTTGCCCAAACTGAAGGCCCTTTCATTGTTTTTCAAAAGTTATATATATCTTTAAGTCTCACTGATCTTGGTTCCGAAGCACTGGTATCTCATTTTGTATTTCATTCTCATTTCAATGAACTATTAAATAAGTGTTGTGACCTCTGGACACGATTCGATTGGACACCTCTACCTGCAGACCCCCTTAATGATAAACTGCTGATAGAGACCCATTAAGGACCGTTGTTCCTGGAAGTAAATATGTTCTATAGCTATATTTCCGCTAAGAAAAATAATTAGATAAGCTTCAGATACTTTGGTTAACTGACTAGACACGCTGTCAAGGTTTTCTTTAGAAACATCCTGAGTACAGTAGGTGGGTTCATTCACAACCATTTGAGATGTCTCTTTGGGAATGAACTAAAAACAATGTTAAGCTCGTTTGTCGGCTTCCCTCCAGATAACTAATTCCAAGCAGCCAGACATTGTGTTTTCAAAATTATTAGAAAAAAATGAGCAATTTCTAATAAATGGAGAACGATTGAGAGAATTTTGATGTCTTATTTCAAATGTGATGTATATTTGCCTCAGATTGATGACAATTAACTATCAGTTTTAGAGATGTAATCTGAATTTAAAGAGGGTGGAACGAAGAAGAGGCTTGTCAATCAATATTCGCGAGAGGGACATGCAGAGACATTAACCGATTTGGTAGTCAAATGAGAAAACAGGGGGAACTGGAGTATGGGAGGAACGAAAAGGTCTGTAGAGCTCAAACGCTTCTGACTCCCATTTCCAACGCTCTAAAGACTTTTTTTTTATTGTATAACTGCAAACCATCAAGAAAATTTTTAAATTTTGGAATTCATGTAATGTAGTTGCTTCTAGCAGTAATTACCTATTGATAAAGTTCGAATATACTTGTGGTAATTAGTAAACTATGGTAGCACTGCGAAGAAAAAAAACCCGTCTTGATTTCAAATCAAAGTAGTGCCGTAACCATACAGCAGGACTCAAAATATAAGAGGGAATGTAGACTTAGATATTTTATAGTTCAGATCACGGAGGCCGATGGCCCAGGTGCGGTTTTACAGGGGGGGCAACACATCCAATTATTGCCTAGGTGGCGAGAAACCATCAGCAAGCTCCACAGACCAAGGCCTGAGAATACTAACGTGGTATCTGACGTCTCGCGGGACAGGCTTACAGCACGAAGCACCAAATTGCCGCTGATAGGATTTCGTTCAGATCCCCACAGAAGTGAACATTAATTTCTCGACAAAATGATGGTAACATTTTTGTGGGGCACGTACATGACAGCGGACGCATGCTCTCCAAAAGGGACTAGTCATCCTCAGGGAAATACTAAGATGTCCAGAAGACATGACTAATCATTCCAATGGGCCAAGGGATAAACCAATATTTGCTCTTTACACTAAATATTTTTAGAAGTATTACATCTGTTCAAGGCTTTAAGGGGGTTTCAAAAGGCGACCAGTCGGTATATATATATATATATATATATATATATATATATATATATATATATATATATAGAGAGAGAGAGAGAGAGAGAGAGAGGGAGGGAGAGAAACTTTTGAGCGGACCTCATTCCCATCGGTGGTCTATGATGAAATTTTTCGAAATCCCTTCGGGAGTACAACCTCAAGACATGATTTACCTTAAGGGAAATCTTCTAAACTGTACTTATTTCATAGCTAAATTCGACTAAGACCTTTTTTGTCATATCTCTCCTCCTGGGACAAAAATTTTATTTTAGATCACTTTTACATATATCTCTTAGTTTCGCTATCTCGTGATTCTCAATGCGACGATAGTACGATAAAATACAGCGGGATAGGAACACCAAGCTCATCAATCCAATAAGGTTGGTGTGTATTCATATAATATAAGTACAGGTGTCTGCCCTTAATTGTGGTTCGTCAAATATATGCAATCATGTCTGCCAAATTTGCCATAATTAGTAATATCTGTTGTTATTAAAATATGATTTTAGTGGAGTAGACAGGATTAATGGGCCAGTTCCTAGATTTTGGTCAGAAATACTCCTGTTTAAGTAGCTCATATTAAAATGACCATTTACTGATTTGTGTTTCAAACGACTTAATGGAGGTACTTTTCAATAAGACATGTCACCTGAAATTAAGACTTCTAATAAGAAACATCTAGATTAACACCTTGCCGTAAAGATACTCATACTATTTAAAAAATTATTAATCATTGGCACTATAGCCCATTAAGGGCCTTTGGTTGGAAGCCAAGTGTTGTTGAAGCTTGTCACATTCGCTGCCTTATTGTGGAGCATTACCTTCCTAAGATAGCTAATTGTTTATATTCTTGTAGTAGCTGCTGGACTGCCTGTCAATGCTGATTAGGCCCCGTGGAAAACAAATAAATGTCCAACCTCGAAGCCCCGTAAAAGCACAACTAAATTGTGTAGAATTCCTAATCTCGAACTCGGTTTAACCATTTCACTACCGCTCCCATTTAATAACAAAATAAGAAATAGAGAGAAGAGAATCGTTTACATACACTTTAAAACCTCGTGGGAAAATCGTATTTAGCTTGAAAGTGGAGATTATATAGCAACTAAGCAACCTCATTTATTATAATCAATCTTTGGCACATTCAATAAGTTGGTCTTCTATTTCTTTTATATGAAAAAAGCTTGTTCTATATAAATATTTTTAAAACGAATAAGAAGTGATTAGCTGTAGAGAAAGAAATTGATTCATTTTTAGAAGGGAGGAGAAGGGCAGATGTTGCCCAAGGGGGAATTAGGAACTCCTGTGTAGCTAGTTCTGCCTTGCCCAATGACAAATGGATCCTGCCGATCCAACAATCCCTCTCCCTCATCCCTTTTTTAATTAATCATTTCATAAACTACTACTGGTCCTTCAGATCACTTCAGCAAACTGAATACCTTCCTAACCTACTGTCGTACCTTTCAAAATGATTTTAATGAGGTCTGACGGGTTTCCAATAACTAGTGATGTGCCCACATAAGCTACCTCAAGTTTAGTTAAAGCCATTACCTCCTGTTTTCTGTCATCACCACTTATAGATATAGCTGTTGGGTGACCTATCAAACGAATTCCTCGCCCAAACGAAATCACCAGGACATCTAACTCATATTTTTGTGAACAGATTGATCATGTGTATCATTAATAAAGGTTTATTGGCAGTCATCAAGCAAAAGAATGAAGATAGTGAATTCTCTCTAAAGAATGTTACTTCGATTCGGGATAGGTCAATGGGTGAGATTTCAGATCTAATGAAGGAATATTCGGAACAGGACCAAAACATTAGTACCTTAGAACAAGTAAAAAGGCTCTTTAAAAAAAGAAGGGTTTTAAGAGGGTGAATTTTTAAACTTCAAAATATCTCCGCTACTGTACCCCGGATCGAAAAAATTGTATAGAAGCAATCTTATTACAAATTTAATGTTCTATGAATGTTATATACCTAAAAAATATATATATAACATTCATAGAACCTTCATTATTAATTCATATATTCATTATTATTTGCATCCGAGATATTTACATTTTTAAGTTTTCAGCCCCCACCATACTCTTTTCATATTAGTAATAAGCTGTTATATAATGTACCGTTTTATTTGAAGCATAAATACTAAATATTGTCTTCATTGATTGATTGCTGAGTGAGATCAATGCAAATTCGTAGTAAGATGACGTCATCAATTAATATTTTCCAGTCGTGACTTAAAAATGTTTATTCGATCTATACCATATCCAATGACTATCAAACATTGATATACAGAAACCACTGCATGTCCTTGTGACCCTGTTATTCCCTCGTTCTGTCCCGTGAAAATCAGGTTTACTTGTTCACGAGATCATCAATTACCAGGTGTAAATACTACATACCATACTCAATATTATTACAATCAAGCGGTTTACTTAATTCAACACTAATGTTCATATTCACTAACTGCTGAATTCGTACCAGAAATAGGGGAGAGGGAAGAGAGTGCGAAATTTCAAAATATATCCTTTATTATTAGTAGGATCGAAAAATCTTATAGTACGCATCTGGTTAATATACTGACGTACTACAATTGTTCCTGTTTACATTTATTCGTAACTCATATATTGAGAGCCTTATTCACATTTTGACGTTTTCATCCTTCTTAAAACCCCTATTTCTACTCATCGGATTTTTAGTTAGAAATAGAGAATATAAGATAAGATGAGATTAGACGTGTCTTTGGAAATCATCTGTTTACTTTACGCAACCCCTGTGTGATGGACTAATTAGAGAAGCCCAGGAAACAAGACCAATATTGCTATTTTCTCGATTTCCAAGGTTATGAATAACTTCTACTAACACCAACTGTCCCAGATTTCATAGCTGCATTCTATATTTAAGACAATAAATATCTATTTACTAGATAATTAGCCTTTCGAAGAAGATGTTGTAGAAGTCTTGAAACGTCTCTCTTCTGGTAAGTCTAGGTAATAGTCTGCAGATAAACATACAAAAATATAACACCTATTCTCCTCTCCAGGGAGATTTCTGTTTTCAGTTTTCAAGAAAATTGATGTGTTTTGACCTTCCCTAAACTCATTTTGACTTATTTTGGCGAGACGTCTGTAGGTATGTACATAACTTCCACAACTCAAAAAATGAATATTGAAATTTCATTTTTAGGGCTTTTGTAACATTTAGTTGTGTCCTCCCAGTTTGTTCGAAATTCATTAAGGACCAAATATCTCCGTTCCTATTAAAGACAAAGTTTTATAAACGACCTGCTTTGTTTATCATAAAAATATAAAGATAAAAATAATGATTAAAGTGTTTTTGAAGTAATCGCCATAACGTTTCATTATCAAAAAATGTCTGTATACAATTATTTTATTTTTAAATTCCTCAAAGTTTATTTAGTAGTTCCTTATTTTTTAGATTAGATATTAGATATTGAAAAATATTAACTGAACATTGGCCGTGATCATTAAGTAATTCTGTAATTGTGTAGGGTCGATGTTTTGTCTTAGTCTACATAACTGGCATGGGGCGGTGTTTTGCCTCAGCATTCAGTATTGCCTTCGAATCATTTCCGTTCACAATCTTTAGTTGCGTCCGGTATTGCTCAAGTGCTTACGATTCTGGTTGTATGCAAATAAGCATTACTCCAACCCCCCCCCCTACATATCTTGCTTAAGAGATTTTTCTTTATGGCTAATAATGTATTCCTAATTCTCCAGAATGTATGGAAGAAGTCTTTCTGTAGCAATCCTCGAAGTGTGGGGCTTCTGACTGCAATAGCCATGTTGCAATAATCTATATTCTCAGAGAGTGAAGATTACTGGTGTTTTTGCAAGAACTGTTGAGTTTCCTCGCTCATATATGACTTCTCGGATTTCACTATTTGACGATGCGGCTGGCTAGGCGTAATGGATAGGGCGACCCTTACTATCTATAATCATTAGTATACCATGTCAAGGACTTACCTGAGAAGATTAGGATCCAGCTTAGCGCATATACACCACATATGAGGCTCTAGTACCTGTTGACAACCTATTCTTCTTTGCTAGATTTCCGGTAGGCTTCACCTTTGCTTCAGTCTGCTGCTGATGGTTTAAGCGGTTGCTTAAATTAAACTAAGCGTTGCTTCTCTACATTTACAAGTTCTATTGTAGGTACTAGCGTCCTTAACATGCATGCTTACACTTTTATTAAGAAATGACTGAAGACAAGCCAATTTTTGAGGTGCTAGACTGTAAAGAAATCTGATTACAGTTTAGAATCACGCACAGAAAATGCCTTGTTCCTTCACGAATATTTATTTTAAGCAACAGAGATAAAATAGAAAAAAAGAAATTTTGAAGAAATGTGCGGTAAAAAGGTTATAAAAATGTCGGTAATTGTGAAGTCATTATCTTTTAAACCTGCCACTGTTTGCCTGTAATTCCTATTTAAATCGTCCATATTGTAGTGGTCGTAGCCTTCCTGTTGATGTTAGGCAAAAATTCTATCCGTGTTGTCCTTTTCCTAGTTTTAATTACCCATTGTGCCCTTGCCTTATGTTTTTTTTTTTTATATATATAATTTATGAGGTTTATTTGTGACGGATTCCTACAGAAGATGCAATGTGCTTCACCAAGGAGCCGGGTTTTTTTTATAACTGGTACTTATTTTTGGAATACTGTTATCGGCAGCACTAACAATAATGTTACAAAATTCGTTCATCTTAGTCACGTCGGAAGTCAAGCGTTCAGCGATTGTTTTCTGAAATAATTTCCAGTTCGCTTTTTTAAAATTATATCTGCTACAAGCTCTAAACTGGGGCCTTAGATTTTTATTTAGAGAAATGACGATCGGGATATGATCACTTCCGTAGAAGTCATTACAGACCATCCATGAAAAATCGAGTGAAAATGTTTGTTGCGTATGTGACAGTATTTCTATACGTGGGCATAGCTGAGTTGAACCCACGACTCTAGGTTTATCAAATTTATTAAGACCAACGCCTTAACTCACATGGTGAACCTGAGCTCCCTCATTCAAGTAAAATAAATTTACATTTGTTTATTTAAATTGAATTGTTGAAAAAGGAAGTCTTGTGGTGTCCAGATTGGATTTTTCTTTAGATTTTCCTTGATATCTTTGCATATTACCTAACACTATTCTCACTGTAATTAAAGGCAATAAAGTTCTTTACAAGATTAATCATTTCATTACCTATGTTAAATTTCTTCTAATCAAATAAGCATTAAGACGTTACATCTATCATATTTATATGTATCCCACATAATAAGGTTGTGATAAAAAAAAATATTTATCATTTTAAATTTTAACATGGTCAAATGTTATGATAAATGATGGTAAAAACCAAAAAGGTGCTCGTTTACGTGACTGATGCATCAACTTCCTTAATATGAGATTTGCTCCATAAAACACACTGAGGTTCGTATTCGAGGGTAACCATAACTAATATGTGAAGGTCTCCATGAATGGGCATGTCACAGTCTCTCTAGTGCCGAAGAATGTTCTATAGCTGAGCTTGATGACAATCCACCAAGTGCCCTTTGCCAGGAATAAGACTGTTCATGTCGATAACAGAATCGATATTGATCACCAAATAATCGATTCTCCATCACCATTACAATGATGAGGGAGGGGGGGTACTATCTTTAGAAATAAGAATTAAATATTAAAATTTACTAATAAAAGACCAGATCTTTTTCTTTAAGAATTAATAACACTTAACCAAACGAATCTCTTTATTAACCAACACCCCTAACATATCGGCTTTTCTTTCCTGTTCATAATGAATATATGTGTGAAATAATGATGTCCAATATGAAGCTGAGTAAGCACAATTTCTCCCCTACGTCCTAATATTCTGTTCTGCTGATAGTCCTGCCAGCTAATCTTTAAGGAGTCAAAATAATATCTTTTTTTTTTCAATTTATACTGTGTAACATACAATACTGTTTGATAAACAATTACTTCGCTTTACAAACGTGATAATACAACCCATAATCATAAACTACAACCCGTTATACTTCAACTCAAATCACAACAGAAATATTTCGAGAAAAGCGTATCATGTTTAAGAATCAAACTCTTTAAGACAGTACACGAATTCATTACATCTATTAAAAAAATATTCTCAGTTTAGAAATATATTATTGAACATCATGTATGATTTTTTTTTTTTTGTACAAGATGAATTCTATAAAAAATGTCTAGTTATAAAATAAAAGTCCAATGTTTGTCGCAATAATCGGCCAACAAATAATTTGTGACCAAGAATAATATCTCATTAAGGTAAAGACTAGTTTCCTATCATTTATAAAGCTCGGCACTCTTATTTCAATTAGTAATTTAAATTGATAAAGAAGCTTGTCAAATAAAATACCTGTTATATATTTAGAAAGTCCTTAAAATTAACAAAATTTATTTATTTTGTTAAAGCTGTTGGTTATTAAACTGATGGTATGACGTTAGGAAATATAATCTTTGGAATTTGAAGTATTTCATATCCCATATATAATTTGTTTGGCGTGTGAGTATATGTAAATATATTAATTATAATTGACGAAAATATAATTATCTTTTTTAAAACAAAACAAACTGTTTAGACGCATCTTATTATGTTTTTTTACGTAACATTTTAATATAAGTAAATATATTTCAACGTCAGGGGTTCCACTTTGAGCCTCAAGAGAATTAACTATTAACGAGTTTTATTTTGAAGAATACGTTTATGTAACTAGGTTCAATCTTTTTGCATAGATTACTGTCACCTTTAAAATACAGCAGGTTGTATCTTTCTTCATTTGAAGTTTCACCCTGAATCCGAGGCCTGAAACAGCCGATTAAGAGGCTCGCTCAACTGTAAGAAAAGTTATACTCAACCTTTGCCATACGTTTGAAGTTTATTAAACTACTTGGCTTTTAGAAACCAAAATAACTCTCTACAAAAAATAGAGGAGATAAGTAGATATAAAAATTGTAATTTAAGTTCATCCTTAATAAAATAAATAAAATAAGACAATTCCAAACAGTTAGCTGATAGTTGTTGTAGAAACAGGAACTGGGCATCGGTTAAAGGTGGGCGCTGGTATTGATTCTGGTATAGTTTACTCCAATTAATCAAACTAGTGCCAACTGGCGCTATAATTAATGGTAAAATTTCTAGTTCAAATTGAATCCGCTTGATTGCTGAATCATAGGCGCCTTGTTGAGGACTTCACACTCTCCATTGAAATAGCTACATTTTCCACTTTTTATTTATAAAACTTTTATTTATCATTTCTCTTTGGCTTAGCATTTTAGAATTAAATATAACTTTCTTTGACTATTAAACGTGTCCTGAAGTTTGTTTTTATTAGAACTACTGCCTACGTCCTTTCTACTCCATGCAAAGGCAAACATCACTTCCATGGTATTTCATTAACACAGACTTAAATTAGTCTTTTATTTAACAGTTTTGACAACTACTCAAGACTAACATTCAAAACTAAAAACTTTTCTCGGATTAAAGTATACGCTGGGCGCTACAAGTTATAAACTAGCGGGCAGAATAGCAAAGGAACGTGCTAAGGACGAATATAAATCCATACAATAAAATTGGCAAAAGATATATGGAATAATTAAGTTTTAGCAATATTGATCGGAAAAAGAGACAGCCTCTTAAAAAGCTTCATTTTGAAACACAATGTCTATCTTCACTTGCCCGTGTGTACACGCACAATCTAGTCAAATAGGTTAACGAATAATCACAGAAAATTTTGTTGAAAACTGAAAATCTACATTTTTCTAGATGACAATATTTCCTTTACTTAGTCTAACTAATAACTGGGATCTCATACGAGAGTTCACCTCAATTAATTTGTCACTCCTCATTTAAAGGACATTTTCCCCATCAAAGTTTAACTCCTCCAATTCAAAAAAGTTTTGCCTCTTTAGACATTCCGAAGAGATCGACTGGTCTAAGAAATGTTAATATTACCTATTTACCAGTTTTATTACAACACAAAATCTATTTAATCGGATTTGCGGATTGAGTAAATAATATAATTTTAAAATTATATTTGGGTGACCATTATAAAAACGTTAAAATAGCAATTTTAGGGAATGCCAGCACCAATACACAAAGTTTTTCTTTACGTTTTCCTATTTAGGTCAGAACCATATGCTTTTAATATTACGGTAGCCCAAGTGCCAGTCAAAATGCGCGTAGTTCTTTTTAATTAATGTTAAAAAGTCTCCCTTCTCACTCAGAGCCATTCCTCTTTCAGGCTGAAAGCTCACAATGAGCAGTCTTACTCTCATTAAAATTTCTTCTGAGCTAAAAGGGAAATAGAAAACAAAAGAAATGGGGGTAAGGTAAAAGGTTTGCCATCATTAGGGTTGGAAACTGCTCAATGTCAATAGGCTGGCTATGCAAGCCTCCTGCACCCACATAGATAGAAATTTCTCACAGCCATTTTCTTAATAACACTAATTGCAAGGGAATAATCGATTTTTGCAAATAAAATTAATTAATTAATTAATCCATTTGGGCGTTTCAAGACTTCTTTAGTGAGTTATTTTTTAATAGAAGTCAGCTATCGAGGATGGCTTTAGAATAGAGTAAGACAAAACCTTTACAAAATCCATTTTGTGCTTTACGAGTGTATAACTAAAAAAAAAAGGAAACAACAACCAATGCCATGAAAAATAGCAATTATGGAAATTCATATTTACTCTATGTAATCAATTTTTGAATTAATTTCATAAATTCATTCAACAATCTATTCTCAAACACACACACTCACGAACTTTCTAAACTTAATATTTTAAACATTCTTTTTGTATCTCAAATATTAAATGAGTTATTTGCATTTTTATGGCTTTCCGTCTTCCGTAAACCTCAGTATCTACTCATCTCACGTTAAAAATAAGACAAAGTATTATGAAACATCTCAACCAAAACCCAAATACGATAAATGTTTTTTTTATCACAACCTTATCCCCCCATGCATGCCCATTCATGGAGACCTTCACATATTAGTTGTGGTTACCCTCGAATACGAACCTCCAGTGTGTTTTATGGAGCAAATCTCATATTAAGGAAGTTGATGCATCAGTCACGTAAAAGAGCACCTTTTTGGTTTTTACCATCATTTATCATAACATTTGACCATGTTAAAATTTAAAATGATAAATATTTTTTTTATCACAACCTTATCATGTGGGATACATATAAATATGACAGATGTAACGTCTTAATGCTTATTTGATTAGAAGAAATTTAACATAGGTAATGAAATGATTAATCTTGTAAAGAACTTTATTGCCTTTAATTACAGTGAGAATAGTGTTAGGTAATATGCAAAGATATCAAGGAAAATCTAAAGACAAATCTAATCTGGACACCACAAGTCTTCCTTTTTCAACAATTCAATTTAAATAAACAAATGTAAATTTATTTTACTTGAATGAGGGAGCTCAGGTTCACCATGTGAGTTAAGGCGTTGGTCTTAATAAATTTGATAAACCTAGAGTCGTGGGTTCAACTCAGCTATGCCCACGTATAGAAATACTGTCACATACGCAACAAACATTTTCACTCGATTTTTCATGGATGGTCTGTAATGACTTCTACGGAAGTGATCATATCCCGATCGTCATTTCTCTAAATAAAAATCTAAGGCCCCAGTTTAGAGCTTGTAGCAGATATAATTTTAAAAAAGCGAACTGGAAATTATTTCAGAAATCAATCGCTGAACGCTTGACTTCCGACGTGACTAAGATGAATGAATTTTGTAACATTATTGTTAGTGCTGCCGATAACAGTATTCCAAAAACAAGTACCAGTTATAAAAAAAAACCCGGCTCCTTGGTGAAGCACTTAGCATCTTCTGTAGGAATCCGTCACAAATAAAACTCATAAATTATAAAAAAAAAAAAAAAAAAAAAAAAAACATAAGGCAAGGGCACAATGGGTAATTAAAACTAGGAAAAGGACAACAAGGATAGAATTTTTGCCTAACATCAAAGGAAGGCTACGACCACTACAATATGGACGATTTAAATATGAATTACAGGCAAACAGTGGCAGGTTTAAAAGATAATGACTTCACAATTACCGACATTTTTATCTCATTTTTATAACATTTTTACCGCACATTTCTTCAAAATTTCTTTTTTTCTATTTTATCTCTGTTGCTTAAAATAAATATTCGTGAAGGAACAAGGCATTTTCTGTGCGTGATTCTAAACTGTAATCAGCTTTCTTTACAATCTAGCACCTCAAAAATTGGCTTGTCTTCAGTCATTTCTTAATAAAAGTGTAAGCATGCATGTTAAGGACGCTAGTACCTACAATAGAACTTGTAAATGTAGAGGAGCCACGCTTAGTTTAATTTAAGCAACCGCTTAAACCATCAGCAGCAGACTGAAGCAAAGGTGAAGCCTACCGGAAATCTAGCAAAGAAGAATAGGTTGTCAACAGGTACTAGAGCCTCATATGTGGTGTATATGCGCTAAGCTGGATCCTAATCTTCTCAGGTAAGTCCTTGACATGGTATACTAATGATTATAGATAGTAAGGGTCGCCCTATCCATTACGCCTAGCCAGCCGCATCGTCAAATAGTGAAATCCGAGAAGTCATATATGAGCGAGGAAACTCAACAGTTCTTGCAAAAACACCAGTAATCTTCACTCTCTGAGAATATAGATTATGGCAACATGGCTATTGAAGTCAGAAGCCCCACACTTCGAGGATTGCTACAGAATGACTTTTTCCATACATTCTGGAGAATTAGGAATACATTATTAGCCATAAAGAAAAATCTCTTATGCAAGATATGTAGGGGGGGGGGGGGTGGAGTAATGCTTATTTGCATACAACCAGAATCGTAAGCACTTGAGCAATACCGGACGCAACTAAAGATTGTGAACGGAAATGATTCGAAGGCAATACTGAATGCTGAGGCAAAACACCGCCCCATGCCAGTTATGTAGACTAAGACAAAACATCGACCCTACACAATTACTTAATGATCACGGCCAATGTTCAGTTAATATTTTTCAATATCTAATATCTAATCTAAAAAATAAGGAACTACTAAATAAACTTTGAGGAATTTAAAACTAAAATAATTGTATACAAACATTTGTTGATAATGAAACGTTATGGCGATTACTTCAAAAACACTTTAATCGTTGAATTGCCTTCACTACTGAAAACAAAAATAAATACTTCAGATTTCTTCCAACAACGGCCATATGCCCATATAACAAGAGAAGTTCGAACAATTCAATTCGAACGATGGGTGTATACCCTTCAACATGGAGCAGGTCTAGAATGAGCTCCAACCTCTAAAGGGGCATAGTCATTTGATTGTCGAATAGACAAAGCATTAAACTTAATGAATGGAGACCCAATACGAGACTTCCCATGTTACACTGATATCTATAATAGGCTTTTAATGATTAAACAACTCTTGAACTGTGGTGGACCCCACTATGCCAGAAATCCCTGGCAAGTGACAGAGTGACCCTTATACCATTTGCGTTGAAGCATTTATATCTCGAGAATTAATTCTATCTTTTCCTTTTCAGGTGATCGATAGGATACATTCCCGTCATGTAAACACAGCAGCAAGATGATCTACTAGATTATGAAGGTACCAGCAACACAAACAAAGAGCATACCCGTGATGTCCTATTGTTAAAAAACTGTTATTGGTATAGAGGGTTTATCACCAGCAGACTTCTAATCAACTAAAGCATTTTCTGAGTCATGTGTCACTCCCTATGGCTTTTCCTCACCGACCTTTGCCTGAAGCTATCGATGTATCAGGGCCCAATTCCTCCAACATCGCTCTATAATCTGAAACCGACACGGAGATTCAATAGATACGGGTACATCTGAGTTCAGAAATACGACCGATCTAGGCTCCATCTTGTACTTGGTATTGTGTATCAACCACCTGCTATCAAAATATTGTACCTTTGGCATTAGTTAAGAGATCCTCCTTTGCCTTACTGGCTGAGTCAGACTTGCTGGAATGATCACTAGGGAAAACAAACACTTCTCCAAGATCCTTATCGACTGGAGTCATTCGCGACCCAGTCTTAGCAGCTGAAACACCCTCCATTGATATCATAACTTAGACACAGACCCTTATGCCAATACAGGGTCTAAGTCCTAAAAATTCTTCCTTAACATCGTTTTCAGCACAACTACTTCATAACCCAACGACATCCTGTCTTTCATACTTGCTGTAGAGTATATGAAGCCTGTGTTTGTTTTATCCTTGTGCTTTCTATGTTTTATGTACTTTTGTTTAGCAAAGAGAAATCTGTGAGTTCTTTACGCCAGTGCGGAGTCGCGAATGAAGTCTTATTCTTATATCCTTTTATCATTTTGATAAAAAATGAAATTATAAATCAATGAACACCACTGCACCATATCGATATGCCATATGTCATTGTAGATTCAATAGTCTTTGCAGTAAATAAATCAAGTGTCTGTCTTTAGTCCATAAATCTATTTAAAATAATAGATTTATGGTTTCCGTGAATCAGAAAATTTTTTTTTCAATCTCTAAATATCATGCAATTCTAAAGCGTTGAAATCTTACATCATAATAGAGGTACATAAACAAAGAATTGGAGGGGTAGCTTTGGTTAGAAGGAAAATAAGGTAAAGCGGTGGATTACTCGTCTAGGCTTAAAGAAGCGACGGAGGTAGAAGTACTGGCTTATCTTCGCTGACGCGGCTACTTGATATCCTGATCACGTATAAGACTGGCTTCTGGCTACCACCACCACCCTCTTCACTAACATAGCTATTCGCTACTTCCGCCAACTTATAACTTTTTATCTCTGTAAAAAACTAGCCTAATTCTTATATCTGTCACTGAAATAATTATAAGAAGTCTGCTAAAGAATAATTTTTAATACTATAAGATTAAAACTTGAAAATAATCAGTAACAAAACAATTTCAGCAATAAAAATTGTTTCGCATTTAAAGATATCTTAAATAAATTCAGATCTAAAAGTTTTAAAAAATTGATTTATTTTTCAATTTAAGGTGGGGGCAATGGAACCAGGGAACTTTCTGCAGGTGGCAGTTCATAAACCGGCCAATTTTAAAGTTATTAGCTCTTTAAAACTTTTCGAAATCCTAAATCTAAGTTCACTAACTAAAAAACTGGTAGAGGAATGAGAGTGAGAAAGGAAATGACAAATTTCTTGTTTCTTTGTCCCTATCAGAAATCCAAGCGGACGAATTATTCCCTCCTTCGCTATTGTGCAAGTCTGCAGTTCACGATAGTTCATGGGTGAAACTATTCATTATAATGAAAATGCTTAATACTTCTGTTATAAAATACCTCTGGTGACCCATTAGCTCAGAACAATAATATTTACGATGAAAAGGTGTGGGGTTTACTCGAAGTTGAACAGTAAACACAAATATTCCGCTAATATTCGTGTTAGAGCAGAATGTATAAAATAATAATTATATAAGATTAATTGGTTCAATGTTCATTGATTATTTAACATTTTTCGAAGCGACGCATACCAACGGGGATATGATTTTAAATAACTTTACTAAGCCTTCACACATTCTAGCCAAAATACCAAATCCTTCTCATGGCTTGGACTTGGAATTATTTATCTAAGCCCCACATTTGAAGTAAGTGGTAGATGGAGGTGAGCCTGTAAATAAGCCATTGAATTGAAGTTGACATTAAGGTCAACAAAAATTAACACTGCTTAAGCGTTAACTAGCATATATTACACACACAAAACACACGCGCGCGCACCCCCCCCCCCCATCAATATTAAAAACTTGAATGAACCGGTCGGTACAAACACTAAATCGCAAAAGTGTTGTAAGAAATAAATCTTTATTGCGATTTTACTGATATGTAATTATCAAAACTTTGATAAATATCAACCATAACCCAATAATTTTCAAACCAATATGTCTCCTGAACCCCACGAAGATGGTTGCTTCAAAATATCAATGTAAAAGGTTCCATTAAGGAAAGCTAACGGAGCTAAGGAAATGGCAAAGCGATATTGGCGTTATAGTGTATGAGATTATCCTAACTCTGGCTTTTAAAAGCAACTTCACTTGATTACTAATTAATTTAAACGTATTCACATAATATCCCCCTCCACCGTCCCCCTAGGTGCTAAGTACAAAGGACGTTTAATGAACAAGTTAAGATGGAGCCACTTTAGTTCTTGGCCTTCCTTCCTAAAGTATATTTACACTAAAAGGAGGAAGGTGGTCCCAAGTTGTGGCTGACTTAGCCCAAGTATAAAATACAGAGGGTTCCCTCTTGTTATTAACATTCTATAAGGTCCAGCCCCCTCCCAACTCCTTCCGTGATGGTCCCACTAAATCAGCTAATTTTAAGATTATAAGCCTGAGTCTGTTGAGAAAAGTTTTTTTTTTTTACTCGCAAAGTCGAAGTATATCCGTTAAACTAAACTCCAGCTAAACAGTAGCTTCCAAAACGCCGATTCACAACGTCTTACAGAGTATAGAATATTTGAAACTCATTTCTAATTTTGTGTCTACATCTGTTCACTAATAAACAAATATATATATATATATATATATATATATATATATATATATATATATATATATATAAATTTGTTTATTTATGAACAAAATGCACTGCATTTTGTTTGATACCGTACCCTTTGTTTAAAAAATTTATATTAAACTAAAGATTAAGGTTGTTACTAATCGAATTTGAACAAGAAGGACGTTGGTTTAGAGAAAAAAAAAAGTAAAATATACTTATCTCCGTTCTTATACGTCGGATTTACATACGTTCAATAACCAAAATTGGAAGCAACGTAAGACTCTTCAATTGCTGTTCTACACTTTTATCTCTAATTCAAATACTAACCGAGTTTATTAAAATTTCTCTGAATTCATCTTACAGTAGCTTAAATTTCAAGCCCTTTTTTTCATATATTGCTGGAGTAACATGTAATTTGATATCATAAGCGATAACAATCTATTACACATTAATTCTTTTTAGTTTGCACTGCAGGGTGTCTGACATTTTGGTTATTTACCAGGCCATTAAAGAAACTTGAGAGCAATTTCTTATAATAATCATATAAACTGTGCATAAGATATTTTGTGAAATATTAAAAAGGAATTGGAATAAACTGGAGAACTTTATATATATATATATATATATATATATTTGAATTTTAAAGTGTGTTTTTAGTAACCCCCGTAGGTAGGACTCATGGGACAGTTGTCTATTGTCACAACAATGGCATGGACTTGACATTTTTTTTTTTATCTGAGTTTTTATGCCTTTGGAATCGCGACGAAACTGTCATAATCATTGGTTAATGGCACCAAATTCATTGATTCCCTTAAAAACTTTACTAATTCCTTATTTCCCAGCCAAGGCCCAGTATGCGCCAGTGGGGTTGTCTCATCAAGTATTTCCGTGACCAAGGATTATTTTCTAGTATTTAGTTTAAGGTTTTAAGCCCACCCACTTGTATTTCATTCATTCAGCTTTAGGTTATCCTTTCTTCTTTTCTTATCTTTCTTTCCCTTTAATCTTTCTTCTTCATTCGTCTTTCCCTTTCATGCTGTCCTGTTATGCACGGAAATAATTCCCACTATCCACTCCCTTATCATACCTAACTTCCAGCACTATCACATCTAGTGGTACTCCCAGCCCAACAAATGGGACAGGGCAGCCACCTTTAAAATAATAACCTGCCTCATAGGAATGAGTTATTTTACAGGTGCAGATTTCCATTAGGGGAATTACATATAGAGGTTGTACTCATGACGAGATTCACAAATGTTCATCGATCCTATCAAGGAGTGACGAAAATGAGGTCCGTTCAAAATTAGGCGTGTATGTGTGTGTGTTTTCTGTCTAGCGGTTTTAATTTTTGTTCGATCGGTACCAAACTTGAAAATTAAATGCTTAATAAAAAACTAAAGATCAAGTTCGTTACCGGCAGCAATCAGATTAGTGGGAGGGGGGTTTAGAGGGGGAATTTCGAAAATTGAAAATATCTCCGTTTTTATATGTGGTATCGAAAAATTTTATAGAAACAATGTTTATTGCTAATTTAATGTTCCCTAAATATTGGTATATACATACATGTGTTCTCTATCTTCAATATTAGCCGAGGTATTGGCTTTTTTTTAGATTTCAGCCAAAGGCGGTTGGTTAGCTTATAAAATGTCGGAACGTTATGTGCTCTAAATAACTAAATCTGGACTTAAGAAATGATTATGAATGACTCCGTTTCTGGATGATGATCGGACCCTATAATCTTTACATTATCTCTGAGACCATTATCACAGCTTGAATATCTTTTGAACAGACGGAGTAAAAGACAAAGTAAAAAGTAAAATATTATACATTTTGGAAAATATCATATAAGGATTATTTCCGCGTAAAATTTGGGTAATGTCACCCTGATTATTGTTAGACCAAAGCTGTTAATACACAACAACTGGCTTTTCAACTGGTGTGCAGTTTGCACTCAACATTTTGTGGATTTGAAAATGGTAGAATGAATGTCCAGCAGAGAGGACGAGAGAATTGGTAGATGCATTAGGGGGGGGGGGGGTCTGATTAGACTGAGGGTGCGGTAGACCACTGAGCCTACACTGGGGAGCTAGCCAAGGACCCATTCTACTCTACCTATCTCTTCATAATAAAGCCTTCCCCTTCACTAGACCATATCATCTCTAACTCCCAACTATATCCAAAACATCAAATCTTATTTATCACAAATAGTAAATTATTTATTAGATCAGCCAATGTTGGAGCACTAGATGAATTTAATTAGTGATGCCCATTCCAGTCCCCCAATTGGAGAGAATAAAAATATAACAAGAAGAACGGTTGGAAAATTGCATATAGCTGCAAAGACCTAATTATTTGGATTTTAATTACATAGTGTAAACTATTACCTCAAATCAGCAAATACTGAAGCAGTGTGGTCAGCTTATCTTCAACTTCCAAGGCTGTTCAATGTGATCACAGTGATCTGTGGTTTGGTCTGTCTTTGCTTCCAAATTCTATGAATGGAAGGTACCGAAGAGGACGTATCAGCAAATGTGATTACATTTCGTGTCAAACAATAGCTTCTGGTTTGGGCTAGCAGTCTAAGGACTTGTTTATTTTAGCAGATTTCCCTCAAGGGAAATCAGCTATTGAGGTCGTACTCATGACGCGATTTTCGAAAATTTTCTTCAAATGTCCATCGATCCTACCCAGGAGATGACGAAAATGAGGTCCGTTCAAAATTATATATATATATATATATATATATATATATATATATATATATATATATATAAAATTGTAACCTCTGTCTGTACATTCATTTTTCGCGAAATTCACGATAACTTTTCGTTTCACATGTCATAGACACCATATCTGCATTTTGTTTCTTTCGTGTAGGTTTGTTTGTCGTTGCCGGTGATGAATCATGGAAGAATTAAACGGCTGAACCGAATTTTATGAAACTTGGTATTATATTACTACTAACCCAACTTAAAGTTTTAGGCGTATAACTCATTTAATACTTAGGTATACGACAACAGGAGTGGGGGTTATAACAAAAGCCCAAATAACAAAATAAACAACTTTTGTTATGTTTATATTTTCGGCAAATATGCACATAACAAAAGATGTTTATTCTGTTATTTAGAGTAACTTTTGTTATATACACTTTTGCCCGTACCATAGTTTAAATGCGTTGTACGCTTATTATAATGAGGAGTCAACTGCTATTTGCCAAAAAAGACTCAACCGAGTTTTATTTAACTCGGTATGTGTATTGGCAGTGTAGACTCATTATAATAAGCCATACCAACATCATCTATGTACTTCGGCTTACGACAAAAGTGTATAAGTAAGCAAAAATTACAAAATAGCGATAAACAACTTTTGTTATTGGTTTTTCGGCAAATATGAACAATAACAACGAAGTTGTTTATTTTGTTATTTGCAGTAACTTTTGCTATATTAACCCCCACTCCTGTTCGTCTTAGAGAATATTAATATAGCCTAAAGTCTAAGTTGGGCTAGTAGTAATTTACATACCAAGTTTCATAAAATTCGGTTCAGCCGTTTATGCGTGAAAGTGTAACAAACAAACAAACAAACAAACAAACGAAAGAAACAAAAAGTAGTTATGGTGTCTATGACATGTGAAACGAAAAGTTATCGTGAAATTTCGCGAAAAAAATCAATGTACAGACAGAGGTTACATTTATATATATATATACTAGCTCAGATACCCGGCTTCACCCGGGAATTCATTTGAGGCTGAATGGTGATGGTATTTTTTTGGCAAGGCTTTAATTTGCACAAATATTTTGACATTTACCCGTCCCAGTGTTTAGGGTTAATTCCCGTTGTTGGCATTTGTTAATAGTAAAAATAATTTTTTATGTAAGTCTTCACTGTCCTCCAAATTGTCATATTTCCCGAAATATCGCGAAACTTTTTATTTCAGGCCTCCCTTATAACCATGGAAGAATTAATGCTAATTGACATACTGAGTTTTTGTTAGTTCGGTTTACTCGTTAGCGCTCAATGAAATCGTTGACTCCCGCTTTAGTTTATAGTGTATATCTCGTTTATACTTTGTTAAAAGACAAAAATGAATATGACCAAAGTTACTCTAAATAACAAAATAAACAACTTTTGTTATGTTTATATTTGCCGAAAATGCAATAAGAAACGAAATACCGCTATTTTTAAATTTAGCCTTCCTTATAACCCCCACTCCTGCCCATCCCTAGAAATGTTAGTATGGCTTATTATAAGGAAGGCGTTAGTGCTAATTCACATACCGAGTTTGGTTAAGTTCGGGTTGAGTCTTTTGTGCCAAATAAAATTGTGGACTCCCACTATAGTTTTTAGCGTATAACTCATTTATACTTCCGTATACGGTAAAAGTGTATATAACAAAAGTTACTGTAAATAACAAAATAAACAACTTTTTTTATGGGCATATTTGCTGAATAGGCAATAGGAAACGAAATATCGCTATTTTTAATTTCAGGCCACCCATATAACCCCCACTCCTGCCCGTCCTAGAAATGTTAGTATTATTATAAGGAAGGCGTTAGTACTAATTCACATACCGAGTTTGGTTTAGTTCGGTTGAGTCTTTTGTGCCTAATAAATTGTTGACTCCCGCTAAAGTTTTTAGTGTATAACTCATTTATACTTCCATATACGGCAAAAGTGCATATAACAAAAGTTACTCTAAATTACAAAATAAACAACTTTTCTAATGGGCATATTTGCTGAAAAAGCAATAGGAACCGAAATATCGCTATTTTAAATTTCAGGCCTCCATTATAACCCCCACTCCTGTTTGTCTTAGAGAATATTAATATAGCCTAAAGTCTAAGTTGGGCTAGTAGTAATACACATACCAAAGTTCATAAAATTCGGTTCAGCCGTTATGCGTGAAAGGGTAACAAAACAAACAAACAAATAAACAAACAAACAAACAAACAGACACCAAAGAAACAAAATGCAGTTATGGTGTCTATGACATGTGAAACGAAAAGTTATCGTGAAATTTCGCGAAAAAAATCAATGTACAGACAGAGGTTACAATTTTATATATATACTAGCTCAGATACCCGGCTTCGCCCGGGAATTCATTTGAGGCTGAATGGTGATGGTATTTTTTAGCAGGCTTTACATTGCACAATATTTTGACATTTACCCGTCCCAGTGTTTAGTATTGATTATTTGTTCGATATGGCTTCACAGTCTTCGATATTTTTATATTTCCCGTCTCTTATGCATGTAAATATGGTGAATTTTTATTTCAGGCCTCCCTTTTAACCCCCCTCCCGTTCGAACCTAAAAATTTTAATATAAATAAAATCAAAGAATTAATGCTAATTGACATACCGAATTTTGTTAAGTTCGGTTCAGCCGTTAGTGCCCGCTAAAGTTTTAACGTATAACTCATTTATACTTAGGTACGACAAAAGAGTATATAACAAAAAGCACTCCAAATAACACAATAAACAACTTTTGTTATGTTAATATTTGCGGAAAACCAATAGGAAACGAAAGATCGCTATTTTTAATTTCAGGCTTCCCTTATAACCTTCACTCCTGCCCGTCCATAGAAATGTTGGTATGGCTTATTATAATGAAGGCCTCACTGCTAATACACATACCGAGTTTTATTTAGTTCGGTTGAGTCTTTTTTGGCAAATAATATTGTTGACTCCATTATAATTTTTAGCGTATAACGCATTTAAACTTCAGTATACGACAAAAGAGTATATAAACAAAAGTTACTTTAAATAACAAAATAAACAACTTTTGTTATGTGCATATTTGCCGAAAAACAATAGAAAACGAAATATCGCTATTTTAATTTCAGGCTTCCCTTATAACCCCCACTTCTGTTCGTCTCAGAGAAAATTAATATAGCCTAAAGTCTAATTATAGTTAGTATATACATACCAAGTTTCATAAAATTCGGTTCAGCCGTTTATGCGTGAAAAGGTAACAAACAAACAAACAAACAAACAAACAAAACAAACAAACAAACAAACAAACATACACGAAAGAAACAAATGCAGATATGGTGTCTATGACATGTGAAACGAAAAGTTATCGTGAAATTTCGCGAAAAAAATCAATGTACAGACAGAGGTTACAATTTTATATTATATATATATATATATATATATATATAAAATTGTAACCTCTGTCTGTACATTGATTTTTTTCGCGAAATTTCACGATAACTTTTCGTTTCACATGTCATAGACACCATATCTGCATTTTGTTTCTTTCGTGTATGTTTGTTTGTTTGTTTGTTACCTTTTCACGCATAAACGGCTGAACCGAATTTTATGAAACTTGGTATGTATATTACTACTAACCCAACTTAGACTTTAGGCTATATTAATTTTCTCTGAGACGAACAGGAGTGGGGGTTATAAGGGAAGCCTGAAATTAAAAATATCGATATTACGTTTTCTATTGGATTTTCGGCAAATATGCACATAACAAAAGATGTTTATTCTGTTATTTAGAGTAACTTTTGTTATATACACTTCTGTCGTATACCGAAGTTTAAATGCGTTATACACTAAAAATTATAGCGGGAGTCAACAATATTATTTGCCAAAAAAGACTCAACCGAACTAAATAAAACTCGGTATGTGTATTAGCAGTGAGACCTTCATTATAATAAGCCATACCAACATTTCTATGTACGGGCAGGAGTGGGGGTTATAAGGGAAGCCTGAAATTAAAAATAGCGATATTTCGTTTCCTATTGGTTTTTCGGCAAATATGAACATAACAAAAGTTGTTTATTTTGTTATTTGGAGTAACTTTTGCTATATTCACTTTTGTCGTATACCTAAGTATAAATGAGTTATGCGTTAAAACTTTAGCGGGCACTAACTGCTGTTTATAACCGAACTTAACAAAACTCGGTATGTCAATTAGCATTAATTCTTCCATGATTATAACTTATATTAAAATTTTTAGGTTCGAACGGGAGGGGGGTTATAAGGGAGGCCTAAAATAAAAATTCACCATATTTACATGTATTAGAGACGGGAAATATAAAAATACGAAGACTGTGAAGAATTATCGAACAAATAATTCTATTATTAGAAAATCACCGGCAACGACGGGTATCAATCCTAAACACTGGGACGGGTAAATGTCAAAATATTGTGCAATGTAAAGCCTGCTAAAAAATACCAGCACCATTCATCCTCAAATGAATTCCCGGGCGAAGCCGGGTATCTGAGCTAATATATCTATATATCTATATATATATATATATATATATATATATATATATATTATATATATTGTATATATAAAATTGTAACCTCTGTCTGTACATTAGATTTTTTTCGCGAAATTTCACGATAACTTTTCGTTTCACATGTCATAGACACCATAACTGCATTTTGCATTTGTGTCTGTTTGTTTGTTTATTTGTTTGTTTGTTTGTTACCTTTTCACGAATAAACGGCAGAACCGAATTTTATGAAACTTGGTATATATATTACTACTAACCCAACTTAGACTTTAGGCTATATTAATATCCTCTGAGACGAACAGGAGTGGGGGTTATAAGGGAGGTCTGAAATTAAAAATAGCGATATTTCGTTTCCTATTGGTTTTTCGGCAAATATGCACATAACAAATGTTGTTTATTTTGTTATTTAGAGTAACTTTTGTTATATACACTTTTTTCGTATACCGAATTAATAACGAGATATAGACTAAAACCTATAGCGGAAGTCAACAATTTTATTTGGCACAACAGACTCAACCAAACTAATTAAAACTCGGTATGTGTGTTAGCAGTAACGCCTTCATTATAATAAGCCGTACCAACATTTTTAGGGACGGGCAGGAGTGGGAGTTATAAGGGAGGCCAGAATTAAAAATGGTGATATTCCGTTTCCTATTGGTTTTTCGGCAAAAATGCACATATCAAAAGCTGTTTATTTTGTTATTTAGATTAACTTTTGTCATAGACACTTTCGTCGTATACCGAAGTATAAATGCGTTATACGCTAAAAATGATAGCGGGAGCCAACAATTTTATTTTGCACACAAGAGACTCAACCGAAATGAATAAAACTCGGTATTTGTATTAGCACTAACGCCTTCATTATCACAAGCCATACCAACATTTGTAGGAACGGGCAGGTGTGGGGGTTGTAAGGGAGGCCTGTATATAAAAATAGCGGTATTTCGTTTTCTATTGGTTTTTCTGCAAATATGCACATAACAAAAGTTGTTTAGTTTGTTATTTAAAGTAACTTTTGTTATATTCACTTTTGTTGTATAACAAATTATAAACGAGATATACACTAAAAGCTAAAGCGGGAGTCAACTATTTTATTCGATACCAACGGTTGAACAGATTCCAACAAAACTTGTAATATATAAATTAGCATTAATTCTTACATAGTTATAAGCTATATTAAAATGTTTAGGTTATAACGGGAGTGAGGATTATAAGGAAGGCCTACGGGTAAATGTCAAAATATTGTGCAAAGTAAAGTCTTGCCGAAAAAATACCATTATCATCCCGGCTCAAATGAATTCCCGGGCGAAGCCGGGTACCTTAGCTAGTATATATATATATATATATATATATATATATATATATATATATATATATATATATACAGGGTGTCCCCAAACCAAACGGCCAAACTTCAGGGACCGATAGAGGATCAAAAAACTAAGAAAAAAAGTCCTCTGGCATATGCCTCGTTTTCGCTTCGTTTTTGAGAAAATCACAAAAAACTGAAAATAGTTGTGCAAAAAGTGTATTTTTTTTTAATAATGTATTTAAATTTCAAAAAACTATTTGCTTTTTGAGTAAGCTTAATTTTTTAATTTACGAGGAGTAAATTTAGATAACATGAATATTCTCACGCTTTCCTTATCAATAAAACGTCTAGGTTGAGTGTTTATCTACTTTAAATAGGTAATTTTTTTTATACTATGAATATTTGAATAAAAAAGTATTTATTATTTTTTCTTAATAAAAAATATTTTTTTTTTTTTCAATTACCTTTCTGTTAGTATAAGATTAGAATACAATAATTGTATTGGAATAACATTTATTGCTAAAATTCATTCAAGGAATAAAATCCGCTCTTCCATTGGCCTTAACTAGTTTTTGCACAACTATTTTTAGTTTTATGTGATTTTCTCGAAAACGAAGCGAAAACGAGGCATATGCCAGAGGACTTTTTGTTTTAGTTTTTCGATCCTCTATCGATCCCTATTTTATTCCTTGAATGAATTTTACGCATCAGCATCGCGTACTCACAGATCGCACTGCGTCTAAACATTGTTCTGCGGTGCGCTGGTTGCAAACCATTCTGATGCGCTCGATGAGGTCATCCCTTGTGCGGACGGGCTCTCGGTAGACATTTTCTTTCACGTATCCCCACACGAAGAAATCTAGTGGCGTGAGGTCCGGAGACCGGGGAGGCCAAGGCACCGGCCCACCTCGTCCTATCCAGCGACCTGGGTAGTTGATGTCCAACCAGTAACGTACGGCCCTTCCGTAATGTGCAGGACAACCATCGAGTTGAAACCAGCTCTCAAGCCTTTTTTCCAAAGGGATATCTTCCAAAAGTGCCCGTAAGTCATTCTCCAGGAATAGATGATAACTGTCAACGTGAAGTCGAGCAGGTAAAAATACGGGACCTATTATGCTATTATAACAAAGACCGACCCACACGTTTACAGAAAACTCATGCTGGTAGTGAAATTCTCTAACAGCGCGGGCATTTTCATCTGCTCAAAGGTGGTAGTTTCTTTGATAGAATATGCCCGCACGTGTAAAAGTCGCTTCGTCCGTCCAAATTACTTTCGAACTTAAGTTTACATCGTTTTGCAATTGTTCTTTGTACCAATTACAAAAATTTAATCGGCGGGGATAATCAGCGGGTATTAAATTTTGTACCTTTTGTACATGGTAAGCATGCCTGCGGTCAGCCCTTAATGTGCGCCAAATGGTTGTCTTTGGTATGCTTAGAACTGAAGCAGCTCTCCGGACGCTTGTGCCAGGGTTGGTATTGAAGTGCCTCAGTATCCTCTCCCTCCGCCTCAGGTCGGCTTCCATCGGAGCCTGCATACGGTTTCCACGACGATTACATGAGAAGGACCCAGTCTCTCGAAGCCTTCTGAAAGTGCTGGTAAAAACACCTCTGTGTGGGGTTTCTCGGTCAGGAAACCGTCTGCGATATTCCCGAATTGTCTGACGTGCATTGCCATCGCAGAATCCGTAGACGTAGACTATGTCCGCGTATTCAGCGTTGGTAAATCTAGCCGTATTTGTTGACTTCACTGAACAGTACTAGCAACTCCACTAATGTCCTTTTGGGGGGAATGCGAGGCTGGATTCCCCCCAAAAAGGATTAAAATGATAGTAAACATTTTAATCCTTTCTTTTTAAGTTTAAATACTCAACCTAGACGTTTTATTGATAAGGAAAGCGTGAGAATATTCATGTTTTCTAAATTTACTCCTCGTAAATTAAAAAATTAAGCTTACTCAAAAAGCCAATAGTTTTTTGTAATTTAAATACATTATTAAAATAAAATACACTTTTTGCACAACTATTTTCAGTTTTTTGTGATTTTCTCAAAAACGAAGCGAAAACGAGGCATATGCCAGAGGACTTTTTTTCTTAGTTTTTTGATCCTCTATCGATCCCTGAAGTTTGGCCGTTTGGTTTGGGGACACCCAGTATATATATATATATATATATATATATATATATATATATATATATATATATATATATATATATATATATATATATATCAAGCGGTCGCAATTTTTGTTTGATCGTTACCAAACTCGATATTTAAACGTTTTATGCAAAAAGACAGATCAAGTTCGTTAATGGCTGAAATTGGACCAGTGGGAGGGGGGGATTTTCGAAAATACGAAATATCTCCGTTACCATACGTTGGATCAAGAAATTGTATAGAACCAATCTTGTTGTGAATTAAATTTACTATAAATATTGTTCTATACATTTATTCTCTATCTTGAATATTAACCAAGATATTTGCATTTTTATGAAGTCTGTGGTCGGGTATAGTTCGGATTAGTTCGGCCATTTCCGTCATTACTCGGCTCAGGCGGAAGCTTGTTCTAACCTTACTTTACTTTCGTTACTTTGTCAGATTTATGCAAATACGTTCTGTTCATCCGCCCCCCTTTCTTTAGTTCTTGGACTACTAAAATTTGAGTTATTAAAATATAAATTATTCTTACAATTCAGCAGCCGTTTCAGTTGGGAATTTGTTTTAATTAACTGAAAGATTTCTCATAACCGTTTGTATTTAATCACGGTGGTATTGTGTTACCAGTATGCAGATTTCTCTATTGTAAAACTTCACATGGGAAATCTGCTTAGTTTACGCAGCCCCTGCGTGACGGACTTTTTATATCAGGAGTTATGCCATTCAAATAGAAGCCAAAAAAAAGTGATCTCATAAACCGTTTCAAACGAGAAACATTCAAAACTTGCCTAGTTCTTAGCTGTCAAATGTTTCATTTGTATATCAAATACCTTTGTGCTCTTGCATTGGCATAAAGGGTGATTTACGTTAGACCGTCATCTCATTTACTGCTGTCGTTGCAATAAGTGAACTTTTTTAAAAGTAATGATAACTAAACCAAGATAGTAACTGAACCCGAAGTTTTTTGTGGTTGATAAAATGACTGTGAGGGTTGTCTAATTGCAGCTCCCTGAAGAAGAAGCCTTGTTTAAAGCCAGATTGAAGAGAAGGTAGGCCATATTCCAATTGCGGTCGGGTTGTTCCTTCGAGTGATCACCCCCAGAATGACAACTGCCTTGTAATAAAACGATAACTGTCTAATATAAAATATATGGACATTTTAATCAGACTCATTACATTTTACAACTGATAAATTATCTTAATTCTTAGTATATTCTTCTTATTTTATTTTAGAAACTACTTGTGGAAAATTCAAGAAATATAATAGAAGTCAAGAAAGAATAGCACCTGGAGGTACGGAGGCCAAGCAGAGGAAAGGGGGTAAATAAAACATGGAGCAGAAAGCATTAGGAGGAGGTCTATAGGTCTCGTTCCGTATCTATATTCAGAGTTAAAGAGGTATACATTTCCATAAGAGGGGGTTGTAGTTGGGGTGGGGGCAAGCAGTCTGTTCACGCCCAACGGCTAAAGTGGTCAACTCTACGTGAGCAGACTACAGCTCTGGTATACCTCTATTTGTAAAGCCCTTTATCCAATTGAATTCCTGTATATCGGAGGCAAGGCTCCCTATCGGACGTCAACTAAACCTTAGCCACTGAATTGCCAAACGTCAGTCCAACACTTTCCACTAAAAGTCACAACCTAACTTACTTCCTTCTTTGCTTTTCACTCAATGTCATGCTGTTAAAAAGATTTGTGACACGATAAATCTTAAATTTCGAACCATGTGACATTGGGCTTTTCATCATATATTTTGGAGTTAGGCGGCCATCTGTTGAGGGTGAACAAGTAATTAGTTTAGCTAAACTTACAAATCTTTTTGGTTCACCGCAGTTTAGCAAGTTTCCTTCAAAGAAATTAACAATTGATGTTGTATGTTGTATGTCGACTTTTGAGATTGTCTTAATCACTCTGAAAATGTTCGCACCGACCCTACCTAATATGATGATGAAAGTGTTTGTGTGTGTGTTTTATGTTTCCTGTTCATCGTTGTTAATTTAAATAATTTTCATTAACTTGAATGTTAAAGTTTTTTTTAAAAATTAAAAGTTTTTGAAAGGTTTAAGTTTTTTTCAACCCATGCCCTCCTCTACTACCTCTGTGATTTTCACCTTATGCTACTGATACTAAATGTCTTGTGTTCAGCACACGTTTTAAAACCTGTTTACATAGAATTCATAGAAAGGCAGAAATGCTGAATGTAAAGAAGACGTGTGTGTTCTGTGTCACACTGTTTCGTCGAACGTGAATCGCAACAGCAAATGAGAAATCTGTTGAGTTTACGCAACCACTGCAAACGATTTTAAAAACGTTCCCATAGAAAATCAGCTATTAAGGCAGCACTTGTGCCATCAAATATCCACTGATTCTACCTAGGATATGACAAAAATGAGGTCCGTGCATATATTCAGGGTGTCACAAGTTTCCGTGCAACCACCCCTTAAAATCGCCAATTGTATTAATAATGTAAAATGCTGAGACTTGGTGTGCAATAATTGTGACCCTGAAGAACTTTTCGAGTCCATAATCAAACATCTCCAGTACATCTGCAGCGACCATAACTTTGGAATGCCATACTTTTTATGATGGATTCTTGTAGAAAATCAAATTCTAAAACGAGTGATCGATGAACTTTTCGATTAGATGGATCCTTTAGCCGTAAAATGCACAAATCTTTATTTCAGAAAAGGCACATTTTATTGAAAAATAAAATTGAAAATTATCGTTGAAACAAGTCTATTAGAAAAGGAATGTATTCTGAAATCCAGTGAAAATACTTTTGAGTTATTTAGTTTTAAATCTTAATATTTTTTCTTTTTTATTTCAGAATCTATTCCTTTTCCCAAAGACTTGTTTCAAAGAAAATTTTGTAGGTTAAAACAATTATGTCGCAGCATTTTTCACTAAAACGTGCCCTTTCTGAAATAAAGATTTGTGCATTTTACAGCTAAAGGTTGCTAGGGGAAGGTCCTATAGAAAGATGTAGCCCTTAGTTTAGTTGCCTTTTGTATTAGAATTTCTCCTGATGAGGCGAAACTAGTAGAGAAATAAAAATGATTTTTTTTTTAAATAATCATTTGAAGTATTCATTATTTTGTTGACCTTCCGCCATAGGTTAGTTAAAGTAAAGTAAAATAGGTCATATTTTCACATTTAAATTTTAGGTATTTTAGAAAAAGACGAAAATATTGTGTCTCAAGAAAATAAAAATGTGTCATTAAAGTTGAAAAAGGGTACTCGAAAAAGCCACTGAACAGTCATTTCCGAAACGAACTGTAAGAGCATTAATTGGAAAGGGCAGGTAATAAGTACATTTATAAAGGAGGCGTAAGGGAGCGCCTGCCTGGGCGAGATAACAGCAGAATGCCATATTTAGCAGGGCAACCACCATCAGATAGTCAACCACTCTGTTTACATTATTAAACGGAATAGCTCGTTTTTACACGTGGCACAAATTCAATTTTTTACCAATCACCTTTTTCAAAAGAATTCTCTAGGGCTGCTTCGGATGGAAGATAAGGACCACCTACCCTACAGAATGTCGATCCAAACTCAGATAAAACTTAAGTTTTAAAAAAGTGTAAATAAAATAAAATTCGAAGAGTAATGAAGTGGGAAAAGACTACCAATAAAAAGTAGATGGCAGGGGAGGAAAAAATCTTTAACAAGCAGCTGTGACAACATAAGACTAGAATCAATAAAAAATTAATATTAAAGATGAGACATCTTTTTTTATGCGCTTTTCGTATCATTCCAAGGACTGGGAGCACTAAAATGCAAATACACATTTTAGAACCTTATAAATTAATATACATATAAACAAATATACATATAGGACCTTTATAACATTTTATAGTATCCAATTATGGTTTCCAATTCATTTTAAGAATGGTAGCGTAAACTGGACATTAATTAAAAAATGGTTTACATCTCATTTGCATAGCATGGAAAGTTTTTAGGGTACTTTAATTTGATTTCTCTAGAGGGAAATCAGCTATTGAAGCTGTACTTATGACGCGATTTTTGAGAATCCATTCCTTTCTCAGTAGACTTGTTTCAACGATAATTTTGTTGACAACAACTTTTATGTCGCAGCATTTTTCAATAAAATGTGCCGTTGCTGAAATAAAGGTTTGTGCATACGGTTAAAGGAAGAGTCAAATAGAAAAATTCACCAATAAAAACTCTTTTTAGAATTTGATTTTCTACAAGAATCCGTCATAAAAAGTATGGCATTCCATTGGAAATTCCAAAGTTATAGTCGCTGAGGAAGTACTGTAGAAGATTACGAATTAAATATGGACTGAAAAGATTCCTCAGGGGTCACAATTCTCACCAAAGCGGCATACCAAGTCTCAGCCTTTTATTAACACAAATGACGATTTTAAGGGGGGTGGCATGGGAAGTTGGGTCACCCTGTGTGTATACATATATATATATATATATATATATATATATATATATATATATATATAATTTGACATGTTCCAGTGATTTCATGGATAAGATCGGTTGACATCTGAATGTAGGAGAGAGTAGGGTAAAATCGGGTAATCGGGAGCAAACCGGGTACCTCCTCTTAGCCGTTGTGTGTACTGCAGTCGGGCTGATAACGGAGGAACTACAATCCACCTTTGAAGAAGAAGCAGCGGACATTAAGCCAAATCGTTAGTCGTGCTTATTTTGTGTCAATGACAATAATTCAATTTTCGTGGAACCTGCTTATGATTTTGGTGGAAAAGGTTTTTGATTGTACTGCGCCCCTATTCCAATTAGAATACAGGCATGTAGTTCCCTTAGTACAAGATTTTAATTACCTTTATTTTAGCACTAATTAATTGTCTTTAGCGTTTGGTATGCCCGAATGACGCAATGTTTTATTTAAACTTTACGCGTGGGGTAAAACCGGGTAGCAGCTATGCCACGATTCTCGAAACATGAAAAGTATAATTTTACCTAATTTTGTTTAATTATTTCACTGTAAAAGCATGTATAATGACAAACAATATGATAAATCTTGCAACTATGAATTTACTTTTTGAAATAGCTAAAAAGATTAATGTTGTTATTTGTTTATATTTTTACTTTATTTTTTTGTATTATTCCCAAAAGGGGGGTTTGTTTTAATGCATCAAACAACATTTTTTATTACCGAAAAACATTAATTTGATTAAAAATCTTTACATTTTTATTTTCCCATAAGAAAAACATATGCACCCGGTTTTACCCTACTTGTGGGGTAAAATCGAGCGAAATGACTTTTTACAGAAAAAGTAAGGTAAAACTTTTTTAAAAATTTAGATTTTGTTTTTAAAACTGTAGTTACGTTAACAGATGAGAAACTTTATTTCAACAAAACTTTACTTATTTGGGGTATAAATTGTGGTTTCTGGAAGCCTTCAAACCTAAGCTACCCGGCTTTGTTGAGAACGCATATCCTTCTAAAGGAATGTTTATATGAATAAGTGAAAATTCCTTTAATCGTGGAATTAGACGAATATTGTAAAGACTTGTTTCAAAGAAAATTTTGTAGGTTAAAACAATTATGTCGCAGCATTTTTCACTAAAACGTGCCCTTTCTGAAATAAAGATTTGTGCATTTTACAGCTAAAGGTTGCTAGGGGAAGGTCCTATAGAAAGATGTAGCCCTTAGTTTAGTTGCCTTTTGTATTAGAATTTCTTCTGATGAGGCGAAACTAGTAGAGAAATAAAAATGATTTTTTTTTTAAATAATCATTTGAAGTATTCATTATTTTGTTGACATGTTCTATTTCAAGGGTTCAAATAAATACCATTGCCTTAAAGATAAGGTTCACTTGAGCACTACATAACATCTCCATCTTTGTCGCATATGCATCAACTTTCTTTCTGCTCAAAATCTCATCTTATACACAATGGCGTATACGAAGTGAAGCGAAATGTAGAAGAGACGTTGAGACAGTTATAAAGGAATTTATGTTTAAAATATCTTCTCCCATATAATAGATGAGTAAAAAATAGATGATCATATTTTGCTCAGGCAATCTGTAGTAATGCCTGAGAAATTTGAGGCGGAAGTCGGAAGACGGAAGTAATCGTTTTGAGTTTCAAGCAAAAAAAAATAACTTTTAGTACTGAAATATGTATTTTAATGAAGACATTGACATGTATATGTTTTTGCATAGAAGTAAACTTCCAAGTCAGTGATAGTGTAAAATATTACACCTTAACAATATACATTCCCTTAAAATATATATACAAAACATTTCTCAATTATAGTCAGTAACTCTCATGAAAAATCAACACGAAAAAAACATTTGGCGACCGGAAAGCGTGAGTAAATATTAAGAAATTCATTAACTTGAAAACTGCCCTTTAGGTCAGCAAAACATATTCTAAACAGGATTAGTTCATTATTTCGATCAAACCAATGTTATCTAAGCGTTCATTGAAAGAATATCAGCCGTTTTAAAGGAGTTATTTAACAAACGGACAAATAGACAGACGACAATTTAAACAATGATGTCATTGTTCTTACAATTATCTGAAAGGTAAAAAAATGCATCTCCGATAAATTGAAACCGAATTTCAGACAAACTAAGTTGCCCGGCTTCAGCCGGGAATTCATATGAGGCTAAATGAAGATGGTATTTTTTTGGCAAGTCTTTATTTTGACAATCCCCGTCCCAGTGTTTAGGATTTATACTCCTCGTTGCTGTGGATTTGTTACTGATAAAATTATTTGTTCTGTAAGGCTTCATTGTCCTCAATATTTTTATATTTCCCGTCTCCTGTGCATGTAGTTTTTTTTTTTTTTTTTTAACGTAATTTATATATATAAAATTGTAAACTCTGTCTGTACATTGATTTTTTTCTCGAAATTTCACCATCATTTTTCGTTTCACATGCCATAGACACGATATCTATAGCTGCAATTTGTAGCTTTGGTGTTTGTTACCTTTTCACGCATAAACGACGGAACCGAATTTTATGAAGCTTACAGCTAGTATTTAAAAATGTTCGATGAGGCGTCCTTCCTCATTTATGCACTTCAAAAGACGGTATCTGAAACCTGTATATATTTGTCTGTCAACGCTCTAGCAGTCGCAATTTTTGTCTGACCGTTACCAAACTCGATATTTAAACATTTTATTTAACAATGTAGACCAGGTCGTTAACAACTAAAATCGGACCCGTGAGAGAATGGGTTTAGAGGAGGGCATTTTGATAATTCCAAACATCTGCGTTGTTGTGCGTCGGATCGAAAGGTTTTAGAGAATCAATCTTATTGAAAATGTAATTGTCTATACATTTTGTATCTATATTGAATATTAACCGAGATATTTCCATATTTTCGTTTTCGGCCATCAGTAAACCCCCACCCCTACTCATGTCTATTAACTATAAGCTGTTATATCCTGAAACACTTCATTACAAGATTAAACACCAAATATGGTTTTCATTGAACTATTACTTTGTGAGACATGTGCAAACACGTCCTGAAATTACGTCATCAATTAAGATTTTCGTTCTTTACTCGAAAATGTTTATTTGATCTATACCATACTTGATAATTAGCCGTTTCAGTCAATGCTAAAGATCAAATTTGTTATTGGCTGAAATCGAACCTGGGATAGTGGTGGTTTAGAGAGGAAAATTCAAGATATATTCTTCATTATGAGTCGGATCATAAAATATTATTGAACCAATCTTGTTAAACTTTCGATTTTCCACAATAGTTGTTCTATGCATTTTTTTGATAACTGAGGTATTAAGCGAGTTTTTCGTACTTTCTTACGATATATTCGATTGGCTTGGAGATCTTTGGCCGCTATTACGAGCCTTCTCAACTTCAATCTTGGTTGAGGTACATAGTGACCTTCTCCCCCCGATCTAGCTGCTTTCGAGATGTAAGTTACAGTTCACTACCAGGTACTTCGTCTTTTCTTGAAGCCTACCTCTTCTGCTGCTGATATCAATGAACTGGCGAAAGACTGCACATCCACTTTCTAGTTACCAAGGGCAGCTACATAATCTGCATATGCCAGGCATTTGTACATCTTGTCTATTTGCACTCCCCCGTTCGCCTTGGAGCTTATTACATTCTCTAAGGCTAGGTTGAACAGCATAGGAAACAAGCAGTCACCTTGTCTCAATCCTGATTTCACTTCAAATACTTCAGTCACCCCCCCCCCCCACTGAATCTAATACCAGGCAACTCTGGACAAGTATCCTTGGAAATCCCAGTTGTATCATTTTTTTTTTTCCAAAGACACCTTCTATCAACTGAATTATAAGCTATATGAAGTCTATGAATAGGGTATGCAATTCTTGTTCTACTTCTCACGCTTCTCAAGTATGTGTGTGCAAGTAACTATCTGAAGTTTAAATTCTTTATGCAGTGCTGTATTAATACAATTACTTATTTTATGACAGCCATCGTCCACTTTCATTGACTATTTAGTCTCCACTTCCAGTCCACACTTAAAAAAACCTGTTGGTAGACAGTAGGTTTGATACAACAAATAGGCATAATCTTTTTCCCAGAAGGAAGGGTTATAATCATAATTCATGGACATGTGTAAGCTAATTATAAAGTAAGAGTTGAAAAAAAAATTATCTTTGACTTACTTTGTCAGTTTGCTGCTACCACTAAGTTGTGAAGGGCAAAGTGGAGAGATTAAAACAGATTAAAAGGGCTAATTCTGAGTAATACTAGGAATGTATTATAATGTAGCAAAAAGACGGTCACAGGCAAGGGTGGACAGGTGAATGATAGAGATAGTATTTGTGATGGAATTTATATGGAATGAATTTTGACAGGGATTGTGAAAATTCCATGTGCAGGCATAACCTCCGCAGTTCGGATGATGCCAAAGAGGGGATCATCCTTCAGAAAGCCTTCTAATTCATTAATAAGATTAATCTCATCTCTATCAGGTAGTTCTGGTTTCTAAAAATCCCATTATTCAATTGGTTCATCCAAAAGACATTTAATTGACTGGTCCCAGGACTTAGGTTGTGTATTGTTACAAATAGGAATAGATTGGAAAGACAGAAGATTGAAGAATGGAATATTTACAAAAATTAGAGTAAATCATTGTTAATTAATGCGAAAGGGAAGTAAGAATTAAGAGAGGTGCGAGACAAGGGTGCACTCTTCAACATTTTCAATGAAGAGGCAATAATAAAAATGAAATAAACAACCAAAGGCATACAAATTAACAGGGAATCCACTCATTGCATCAGATTTCCAGATGACATTGCAATAAAGGCTAAGTCCAAAGTAGAGATAAATAGAATGCTACAAGACCTGAATGATGCCCTAGATCCACTTAAACTCAAGATAAATAAACATAAAACCAAAGTTATGGTTGTAGAGAGAAAGAAAGCCAAGGAAGTATAAATATTAGAGTTGGAAACAAAAAAAGTAAAGTTTTTTTATCTAGGGAGCACCATCACTGGAGACAATGATAGTAGAGCTGAAGTCAATAGAAGAATAGTACTTGCTAGCTAAATACGCCTTCCAAAGCAAAAGAAGCTTTTTAACTAATAAGCATTGATACCAAAAAAATGTTTTCTAAGTCTTTCCTATGGAGTGTACTGCTTCACGGGAGCAAAAGTTGGACTCTCCACAAAAAGAAATGACATGGATAGGAAGCAATGGAAATGTAAACCTGACGTAGAATTGCCAGAACATGTTGGACTCTGGTTATTGACTGAGTCTTCAAGTTTCTGGCCAATGTTTCGCTAGACATACTTCTAGCTCCCTCAGGACTTTCTCTGAGACTGAAGATTTGTCTTTCTATAGTCGTAATATATCTATCTTCACCAATGTAGAAGCCCCTTTCAGATATCTTCGAGTACTTTCTCTGGGATCTACTCCTTTGTGATTTCATCTTCTTTATTTATAGTCTTCTTTCTAAGTAGAATGACTGGCTTCCAAAGTTTCCTCAATCAATAGGAATCTTCTTTATTGATGATGTTTGGCAATTTGACAATCTTTATAGCTTGCTGTATGATAGATATTAAGTAAGTGAAAAGATATTAAAAGATAATGGGATGTAACTCTCATTAACAGTGTCATAAGAAAAAACTAATTTGGTATTATCAATCAAATGCAAAGTTGCCTTGGTGGAGTGAGACTTGCAATAATGAAAAGCTATCTGGCCAAACTGGTTTAAATCATTCTCAAACCATGGATTAGATCTACATTTAAGAAGATCTTTTGATTGCACAAAATTCCAGAAATTATTTTCAAACAGTTATTATGATTATTTGACCTATTTATAATTTATAAAGAATTAGAAAAAGTTATAAATTCTACTACTTTCAACATTTTATTAACATAACAATGAAAATATTTGCCACTGTACAATTAAATATTGCTAAATGGCAATTACATTGTACTAATTACATTTTTTTGACAAATTAATTTAAACCACAGATTAAATAATATATCAAATCTTTATTTGTAAGTCCCACTATACATTAATTGGCACAAGAACATTATTGGAATATGTACCGGCCCTGGTATTTAGCATCAGTTCTGGGTGCGTCATCAGATAGTTTGTCAGAGGCATCAGGGTAAATTTGTTCTTCAATTTGCGGCCGGGGACGCTTGGTGTCATGTACCTTCATTTGAGCAAAATATCCCCAATAAGGACGTTCAATATTCAGTTTTTCAAGCACACATTTGTCATACACTCCTTGAGTTTTGCGACATCTGAAATTTAAATACAAATGTAATAAACTTTACTTGACATTATTATCTTTATTCATGAATTTATATATTGTAGGGGGGGAATGATCATAAAGGAAAAATAGTAATCTTAGGTAAAAACTAAATAAGAGTATATGGGTTCTGGTAGATCTTTGGGGATACCAGAGGACCTAAAAACTCAGAAAAAAATAAGATCCTTTTACCTGGAAACCACAGCCAAGAAGGGTAAGAGAAGAGAGAATAAAAAGGATTGTTGTAGATATCACAAATGATAAGGAAGAATCAAACAATTAGGAGAAGATGAAGTATTATGATTTAACACAATGGACTTCTGTGGTTTCGAAGGCTTCCTCGCTGGGCTGAATGTTCTTCTCCTAACCGGCTTTCTCCTCAAGCAGTCTTTTTGACATGCTTCACTTTGTTAATTTTCTATTGCTCTACGGAGTAATTTACAATACATACTGAAGGGAAACATTGATTAATTAATTATTCATAACAACCACTTTTTGAAACTAAGGCTAATTAGGACGGGTCATCTACAGGTTACCACCCTTTTCTAGCCAGGGTGGGACTAAGGATTTTATTTAATGAATTTCGTCACTAAATAAATTCCCTTGCCCTGGCGGGAATCAAACTCGCCACTCTAGGATTACCATGTGAAATTAAAGGCAGCGCTTTAACAAACCTGAGCCCCGGGAAACATTGAGAAAAGTTAGAAAGACGTTTGTCTTAAAAGAAAGGCTGTAAAAGGCAGAATTTCAATGAAAACATGAGGCAAACTACAACAGAAATACACAAAGCAAATGTGCATCGCACTAAACAGCTGCTGGATTCATTGCGCAGAGAAATGAATGTGACAAAGGTGAATAACAAATAATATGGGGAAAGTGGGGTGCTCTCAGAAAAAGTGAATAAATTCTAAATTTGCAAATACTGAACAATTTCCAACTCTCTAAACACCCTCCTCGCCCGATTTCAGTCATTAACCAGCTCTATCGTTCTTTTTACATGAAATGCATAAATAGGGAGTATTGTAAAAAAAATTACAACAGCAGAGCAGTAACAATTGTTTAAGCACAAGGCTTTTTGGCATTAATGCCCCATCTTCAGGGGCTAAGAAATAAATAAGGAAACATGTTAAATCCCTGCAATGAAAACAAACAATCATATTTAAAACTTTTGAATATAATTATATCATATAGGAATATTGTAACGTTAAAATTGTGCCTACCATATAAGAATTAATTATAAATTGTAACCTCTAACTGTGCATTGATTTTTTGTAAAAATTTCACGTTACCTTTTCGTTTCACATTCCATAGACATGATCTGCAGTCAGCAATCTGTGGCTGTTAACCTTTTCAAGCCTAAACTACTGAACTTAATTTTATAAAACTTGGTACGTATATTACTACTAACACAACTTAGATTATATGCTATACTAATATTCTCAGAGAAGGACAGGAGTGGGTGTTATGAGGGAGGCCTGTAATGGAAAATTGTGATATTTCATTTCATATTATACAAATAATATTCATATCATATGCACATAATAAAAGTTGTTTATTTTGTTATTTAAGTAACTTTTGTCGTGTACCAAAATATAAATGAGATATACGCTAAAATCTAGTGCGGGAGTCAATAACTTAAAAGGGCACAAAAGACTAAACTGAACTCAACAAAACTCTGTATGTGGGTTGATATAAACTCATTGATTCTGAGATATATTAACATTTTTAGGAATGATTAGTAGTGGGGGTTATAAGGTAAGCCTGAAATGAAAAATCGGGATATTTCGTTTCCTATTGTTTTTTCTCCAAACATGCACACATTAAACAGAAGTTGTTTAATTTGTAAATTAGAGTAACTTTTGTTATGTACACTTTTGTCGAATACAGAAAATAAACGAGATATATACTAAAAACTATAGCAGGAGTCATCAATTTTATTGGCATCATATAACTGTACTGAACTGAACAAAACTATGTATTTGAATTAGCATTAACTTCTCCATGATAAGCTATATTAAAATTTCTAGGGACAAACAGAAGTGGGAGTTCGAAGGGAGGAATGAAGTGAACAATTGCGTTATTTCGTTTTGTATTGGTTTTTCGTCAAACCTGCAGTTGTATAACTTGTTTATTATGATAATAAAAGCAACATTTGTTATATACACTTGAGAATTATAAACAAGATATACGCTAATTACAACAGGCTAAAAAATTATTGGGCACCATCTACAGAACCAAACAATACTCAGTATGTGAATTAGCATGGGCTCCTCCATGATTATAAGCTGTACTAATATTTCTAGGGACAAACAGGAGGGAGAGTTGTGGGGTTGGCAAAGTGGCGAGTCTTGGATTAGAAGGTGAAAATCTGCTGAGAATATTCTGAGTACCTAAAATCTTTGAGCAATTGCCAAACCAAGCATCAAATGCTGGCTATTCATTATCTCGTATTTCAGCAATTCTTTTAATTCCAAGCTATTCTTTTGGTGAAGAGTATTAGTAATTTGTGTGATAAATATCAGCTAAGATTTTGATTTAGAAGAATAATCAGTTATAAAAAACTCCAATGCCTGTTAACTATGCAGATTTACCATATGCTGGAATGACACACATGATTTTACCTCAGATTTGATTATATATTTGTCTCATAATAAGAAACCTATTTAAAGATAATTTCAAATTTTTAAGTTGGGCATGAGATGCTTATTGATTCAGTCACTTCAAGTGAAAATCCCATACCTAGTAGTGGGGGGGGGGCAACAAATGAAGGACATTAAATGATTAACAACTTTGACACAGACTGTAGTTGTCCCTAGACTGTGACCAAGCAGCACTAGTGATAACCAGCCTGAAAAAGGCATCTGAAGAGTTGCCAAAAATTAGCCCCCCTATGGACATGAAGACCACTGGAGCAGAAAGCCAACACAAGTCAGAAGAAGATTGAATACATAATATATTTCAATCTGACTCAAAATAACTCAGACCTAACTTGAACCTCTTCCATAGAAGCCCAGTGCATTACCACTGCCATTGGTATCCCCATGATATATTGATTTATTGTTAATGTGAGATAGAGAAGGAGTGGGCTTTACTGAAGGCTGATTAATATATATATATAAAATGAGTTATTAATACCAATAATAAGTATTCGAGTTGATAATAATCCAGTAGGAACTAAAATAGTATATACATAATACAGTAAAAAATTTCATCTCCATAATAAATACCAATAGCTGAAATAAGAAACTTTTCCAACAAATATTTACAGATTCACTGAGATTGCTCATTAACTGGTTCAAAGCTGAGAATGGATTTCTTCCAAGATGGCTTGTTCTAAATAATCAGTACTTGGGATTAATAAATAACATCAGAATACTGCAGGAAGTATTTTTTTTATATTGAACATTCACTTCTTTTATACAACTTAGTGTAGAAAAACTATCCTAAGTTAACGTCCTTCTCTAACCAAGGTAGAATATATTTTATTTGATAAGGGTATCATGAATTCTATAAAGCCTGAAGACTAAAATCTTACTCCTCAAGTTACCATAGCTCAGTAAAAAATTAAAATGGAGTAATAAACTAGCATAACTTACGGAGTGAGAGCAAAATTTGTGCTCGATTTATCTATACATTCAGCATATGTTTCAAATTCTTGTCGGCAATTTTTTTTCATTTTCCTGAAAAAATCTAAGGAACAGTTAGTGACAGCCTTTCCCTCTTCAAGGCATTTTCTAGGATCCTGTGGATTCTCGCTTCGGCATAGCATAAACTCCTAAGAATTTTCAAAATTGTTAATACTAAGAAAAATGAATGAAAGACACAAAATCGCAATACATCAAAATTATATTAATTCAACTCACATTATTTATATTTTCACAATACTTCCCTAAATGAAACGATGCAGCTCTTAAGGAAGATGAAGAAAGGTTTACTTCCTGGACCGTCAATTCTTCTTCTGTTGGCAAATTCAAACTATTTGATACAACCATTTTAAATTCTTTTAAAATTAACTCAGAAAAAGAAGAGAGAAGGTTGCAGGCAGATGTTGTTCAGGTTAAACTTGTGTAACAAAGATAGCCAATAGTATCCCAAAGAGACTCAAAATAGTTAACCATCATGACGGTTTAAAAATAGAATATCCAAGAAGACTTCAAAGAATTGCCTTCAACTTAATTAAATGATAAACCTCTAATAAGCCTATTGAGTTAACAATTTAAAAAAATAAAAAAACTTACGAATCTCACAACTTTCTCGTTTGAATAATGATTATTTAGCAAATTTTCCATAAAGGAAATCAGCTAAAGGGTTGGCGAAATTTCACCAATATCAGTCGATTCCAAATTTTCTATATCTGTAGATATTTACATTTTTTCTTAAATCCAATATTAACGGAGATATTTGTACTTTATCATTTTGGGCCTTCAGTAAACCCACACTCCTACTAATCTCACATTAACTATTAGCCAATATATCATGAAACGATTAATCATCATAATCGTTTTCGTCAGAACAACGAGAGAAGCAGGCGCCCCCGATCTCGTGTAACGAATGACTCCTATATTTTATGAATGCTATTGAACTTAAAGGGATTTAAACCGTTGACCAATTTTCGGAAATATAATTATTCACTTATCCAAAAATTGTAGTAAATAAAATAAAAATATGATATTACTAGAGTGTACTGCTTCATTAAAGAGAAGCATTTCTAATAAATTACAAAGAGATGAAGCAGTGTACAGTTCTAATGTTTATGAACAGAAAATGTTATTATAAAATTTCAACATTTTTCATAAAGTTGTTTTGAACTATTTTGATTACAGGTTGATAATTATGTTCTCAATTTTGGTGGAAATGTAAATTCACTTTTAGGATTTGATCACCTTTTAGCAGATTTCCCTTAAGGGAAATCAACTATTGAGGTCGTGCTCGATATGTTATTTTACGAAAAATGTCCTCAAATGACCATACTCAGGAAATGACGAAAACGAGGTCCGTTCAAAATTATGTATATCGAAAATTTGAAATATTATATCACTTTATTATAATTCGGATCGAAAAATTATGTAGAACTAATTTTGTTGCAAATGTAATTACCTATAAATATAGTAATGTTGATTCAGTCACTTCAAGTGAAATCCCATTCTTAGGAAGGGGGAGGGGCTACAAATGAAGGACATTAAATGTTTAACACTGACTGTAGTTGTCCCCAAAGTACGTATAAGTTGTCCCTAGACTGTGACCTAGCAGCAATAGTGATGACAAGCCTGAAAAAGACATCCGAAGAGTTGCCGAAAATTAGCCCCCATCTGACATGAAGACCACAAGTCAGACGAAGATTGAATACATAATATATTTCAATCTGACTCAAAATAACTCAGATCCCTCGCCCCAATGCATATCTGCTCTATGCTGCATCCCTAGGGCAGTACCTGGGACAGCCTCCATCACCACAGCAGACTTACGGGCCTGAGTCATTTTATTTAGAATTTTATTGTTTAGTTAATTTCCTTTGGACTGGGAGGGCATGGAGAGGGACAATGGATATTAGAAAGAAATATACAAACCAACTAGAATAGGAACCAGGCGCACACTCTCTTAACTTTGTCTTATTATGGTTTTAGAGTTCTTTTTCATAAAATATAATACCATATCATTGTTAACCACCTCAAATGTAAAGTTTCACCATTCCAGATAAAGTTGATATTTTTTTAAGATGGGGGAGTTAATAAATTTTTTAAGAAAATACTTTGCCTATTCTAGACAAGGCTTAAAACGCCTGAAAGTCAAAGGAAATGAACGAACTAACTTAGATATATGTAAGATCAGTGGTTCGACAAAGGAACTTAGGAAGTGTGAACGTTGATATAGTAGGGCAAGATTAAAGGTTCATTTATATCACTTTCAACATTAACGTTTTGGTAAAATACAATAAATTGTAATGAGGATTACTGATGACAGACCAAAAGAAGTACATTCATTGAGTGTCCAATTGCACAGTGAAGATCTTATCAGGTTATGCTGTGAGATTGAGTACTAGTGATAAGACTTATCATATCTCTGTCATCTTTATCATTTCACACCACCTCGGGGGGCGGAAAATATTGATACAAAACCATTTCCCAAAATGTACTCCCAGAACTCAGATCAGCTGTGATTGTTGACAACTCTTGTTATTTTGTGTAATTGTTGGCATTATCTATTGGAATTCAATACTTGTATTTCTTGTATTACATCATTATGTCTACAATAGTCAACAAATTTAGCTTAATTTCAAAAGTATGCATCAGGTCCATGTGTACATCAGGAAAATCTGACCACAGGTATTTGTTTGTTTTCAGTGGTTTTATGTCAACACTCAATCAAACTTCTTTAATTTAACTTGGTTTAAAGTTAAATCAAGAACATGTATGATTTTATCATTCAAATTCTTAGCTATTAGATTTTACTTTTATTGTCTCATTTTGTGTCATTCACTCTCTCTTAGTCACAATTTTTTTTTAACCACTAATTACTAAAAATGTAATTTAATCATTTACTTTACTCTTTTAAACGGCATCCTATTGGTTTTTAAAAAATGTAATATTATTTTTACTAATCTTAAACTGCCACTTTGTAAATTTAAAAATCATTATAAATGAATTGGGTTAATTTTTCTGCTAAGATCTAAGATTTTAAAATATAATCTAATATATAAAGTTAATGAAAGAATCAAAGTCTTGAGAATGTTATTGTTTATTATTCCTATTTAATTATGAATTATAATTTTCCATGCCTTATATTTGATGTTTTATAACAATCATAAAATAAAGACAAAAAAAGTTATTTAATAACATATTCTACATGGCCCATTAGGATGGGTTATCAACAGGTTTCCATCCTTTTCTAGCCAGTTTTGGTCAGAGGGTTTTTATGTGTTTGGCACTAAATAAATTCCTTACGGATATCGAATTCACAATCTTAGGGTGTATTAAGACAAACGCTTTAGCTCATTTGACCAACATGGGGCCTAAAATAATATAAAATTAAGGATCAGTTGATTAGTTTTGTTGAAGAAAATTAACTGTGCATGCTCAATACATCTCTAAAGAGCTGACTTCAAACTATAACAAATCTATATGTTTACTTATAAGCTACAAATACATGTTCATGTAATTAAATAGAAAATTTTGTCTCAGCCATTGAAGGCAAAACCCAGGCCTCACAATTTTAACAGGAAGTCAAGTGGCCCATATGGTGTTTGTATTTGTAGACTTAGCTTCATAGCAAATTGATTAAGTTCCTACTCAAGTGCCTCGTGGAAGTTGGCATTGGAAAATTTATTTCTTGATTCTCGAAGCCTTTGAATTACCCTGTTAAATGAAAGTTAGTGTCCAAACCCTAGAATCTAAACTGATGCTACGCATATAGAAGCCCTGCACACTGCCACTATGAAATGGTTTTAAAAATGTCAAAAAAGGATGGTTGGATATCGGCTACAAAAAATACTCAAACCATCAAGTAGGTCAGTGGTGAGTTTCGGACACTGTTAGTATTGTTATTCCAGATTACCGTGCGCCTCCTGAGAGAAACATAATTTTTAAGGCTGGCTGTTTTTAACTCATGAAGATCTAAATATCATTCAGATTTAATAAATTTTACAATAACTAACGTACTACAAGATTGGGAACAAAAATTGTTAATTAAATCAACAGTATTTGCACAGTCTAATTAAATTGCAACTTACACACCGCCGGAGATAGGAAGTAATTTGGCACTGTCTAGGCCACTCCTTCTTCACTCATAACTATGTAATGAATAAAAAGGAGCAGCCTAAGTACAATGTTACACAAAACACAATCTTAACAATGTGCAATAAAACTTATGACAGATTGCGGGAGAAAGATTATTTACAGAAACCTCATGACTTAGATGAATTATTCAATTGAGGTAGCCCATACCTACTCAATATACTTCATCATCTAAAAGGCATCAAAATGTACACCAAGTTTTAGTAAATATACAAGATTTCAAAATTATATTTACATTTTAAAATTTATTTTATAATTTTCTGATTTATTTATTTTAGTCATTAACTATTTTTTAAATTAGGGTTTCCATATGGTCCATTGTGACAGTTTTATTTATTCCATTTCTATTTTTATAACATATTTTGGATTTTTTCTCCATTTATTGTGTTTTATTCTTTGTTTGTGTTCCATTTTTTTGTTATTAGTAAATTGCCCAAGGGAAATTAGCTATTGACATGATTTTTGACAAATGTTTTCAAATGAGGTCCGTTCAAAACTACTTTATATATATATATATATATATATATATATATATATATATATATATATATATATATATATATATAGTCTTAGAAAATATTCTAAACTACATATTTTTATTTTATCAACACCACACTCGATATTTAAACGTTTCATGGAAAACTATTACTATTTCAGTTAATGTCTGAAATCTGCCTTGAGGGAAGGGGGGGGGGTTCAGAGTGGAATAATTTCTATAACCAATGTTGTTGGAATTTTAATTTTCTACAACTATTATTTATGTACATGTTTTCTCTTACTTGAATATCAACAGAATTATTTGTATTTTTAATGCATTGATGTTTCAGAGTACATCTAGAAGGGTAGTAAATCAAAAGAAATTTTCATAAGAGTAGTGTTATGTTCTTAATAATCCTTTTCATTGACATATTACAGAAAAACTTGCAATAGCCAACATGACATTCCTGCCCTTAGCTATGGGGGCCTATATTTTCAGAAATCATTTGCATGAATCCTTCAGCATCAGTGCATATTAAAATATTTTGTGACTGATTAATTGCCATAGCTCTTGATACTTTCTGAAGAATAATAAAGGGAGGTTAGTTACTTTAAAAATGTATACATTTATAAAAGGCTTGAAGTTGTTCATCTGTCTAACTAACTGCAGGAATAATACAGAATTTTTATATACTTTCTGTTTAGTTAACAAGAAATTGGCATTTATTCTGAGTTTCATCTTCTAATCTTTTCCTGTCATAAAGCTGTCCTAAATAGTCTATATCCTTATATTTACTAATAATATTGTTTAAAGAATACTTAATAAAAAAATATTATATTTATTATTGCCACTTCTTAATGATTTATTTATATAACAGTTCTTCCCTGTATATTGTTTTAGCTGTAAGCTGCTTGTCCTTGGAGGTGGAGCAGGTGGCTGCGCTACTGCTGCTAAGTTTGTAAAGAAGTTGGGAAAGGGTAAAGTCATTATTGTTGATCCTGCTGAAGTAAGTTTTTAATTTACATTCAATAGATTGTACTAATTTATATCTCTGGTGATTTTACTATATGTAATTGAAAGATCAATAATAAAACTCGAAGGTGAAGGTCGGTTCCCAGGGTGAGGTACCCTTCCGAGTTCATTGTTGGCATTCTGTTGACATCATCAGAATTATAGCTTTTTCAACGTTCAGACATCTTTGATAATGCGTCTAGTGTGGAGGTGTCCCTGCTGTTGGATCCCCGCAGGTGAGATCCTTCTATGCTGGCAGCTGTAACCATGTTGTTACTGTAAGTGTGACTATGAAAATGAATATATCCTTTGTTTGGATGTGATGCTCTGACAGAGGATTGCAACATCCAGTGGAGGCGCTAGATCAGACAAGGAGTCAGTCACCATAATCAGTGGTGAGCCTGGTGGAGACATTGCTACCACAATCAGTGGTGGGACTGCAACAGTCAGTGCTGTTGAAGTGGAGGGACATACTACCTTCTATGGTTGCAGACCTACTGGAAGCATTGGAGTCTCTGCTGTAGCTCTAGGTACACTCTGTTTGTGGAGGCTCTTCATTGAGTGGCAGAGGGTCAGCATCCATCACAGTCGGCGATGGTGATTCAAGTAATGGTGACACTGCTTCTTTCACAAGTTGAGCTGTTATAGCTGGCAGCTGCCAGCTCAGGTGGAGGTATTTCAGTAGTCACTGGCAGCACTATCACAGTCGGTGGTAACACTTTTAGTGGCAGAGGTGCTGCAACTGTCACAGTTATTAACGATGATGCTGCCGATGGAGAAGGAGGCATTTAATACGTTATTGGTGGAGTTGTCACTGTTGGTGGCAGGTGCACTAGTTGTGGCACTTCAATAGGCTGCGGCTGTACTGCAACTGTCACAGGTTCAACTGTGATGTAGTTACAGTGCTTTTACCAGCAAAGGCAGAGGGGTTTGCCAGTAGCTGGTGGAGTTACCACTGTTTTTGAGGACACTTCGGTTGGTGGCAGAGGTTTAACTGGAGCTGTTACTGCCAGGGGTGGTAGGAGCGCTGTAACAACATGGGATTTCCATTAGTTTTGAATAAAACTATTAAATATCGAGTATTTTATAGATCAGATAACAATTTTTCATTCAAGACCGTGAAATCTTAATGTCATCACACTACATATTTCCATGTAACTCACAGAGTAAACGTTCAATGAAAATAATATTTGGTATTTAAGCTTCGAATAAAGTGGTCCATGACATAGTGGTTCATGGTTATTGTTAATATGAAATGAGTTGGAGCAGGGATTTACTAAAACCCGAAAACTAAAAAATGCAAATATCTCAGTTAATAATCAAGATAGTGAAAAAATGTATATAACACCATTTTTTATTTTATCTGTACCAAACCCGATATTTAACTTATTCATTCAGCACATTTCAAAAAATATTATAGGCCCAATCTTGTTAAACTATTAACGCTCTACAATTGTTGGTCTATACATTTTTTTGTAACCCAAATATTAAGTGTGTTATTTGTACATTCTCGTTTACACCCTTGAGTAAACCTCCCGCTTCTACTCATCTGATTTTAGAAATAGAGGATGTGTGGTGATTGTAATGACATCATTAGTCTTTTTTACCAGCATGTAGGAACTCTGCTTAGTTTACACAGCCCCAGCCAGATGTACTTTTTATTTATAAAACGTGAATACTGCATTGTTCTTGCAGGTTCATTATTACCAGCCGTTATTTACACTAGTTGGTGGAGGGATAAAACCACTTCCAGAATCTGTCAAGCCAATGAGCTCTGTATTACCAAAACATGCTATGTGGATTAATGACAGTGTTACTAAAATTCATCCACATCACAATTGTGTAACAACTAGGAGAGGCCTGAAAATTTCATATGAATATCTTGTAGTTGCACTCGGGATTGAGCTTCATTTTGAAAAGGTAATATTTTAATGATATATTTGGTGAGTTAAAAATCTGTTCAGTAATCTATAGTCTGTTCACATCTACAATCTATATGCACGCACGTACTGCTCGTGCACTGCAGACACAACGCACCCACGCACGAGAACACACACACACATACACACTAAAAAGTAATCAAAACAACTTTAAAATTTATAGATGAGGGCAAAGATTTTAATATAAAATAGCTGTTTTTGATGTAATTAGGGTTAAATCCCCTTTTTTTAAAAAATACTTTTCTGTTTTATTATTAGGCAACTATCAAAGTAGTATATATTTTTTTCATATAAAAATAATAAAATATTCTTATTTTATATTACAATACCTATGTGAAAGGGGGGGGGGGGGGAGAAGAGGAAAACAGAATCATAAGGCAGCTAGTAAAGTGGAGTCTGTTGGAAAATTTCATTTGACTATAACATATTTTTCTGTTTGTAATTTGTATTAAATCTTGTAAGTCCATGTTTTCATAATTATATAAAACTATAGTGATAACTAAATATTTTCAAACATTATAACATTTATGTATGTACATGTATATGTATGTATACACACAGAAATACATGCGTGTGTGAGTGTGTGTGTGTGTGTATGTAAGTGTGTGCGTGCATGCGTCTGTATATATGTATATGTATATATGTTTGGTGCATATATATATATATATATATATATATATATATATATATATATATACTAGCTCAGATACCCGGCTTCGCCCGGGAATTCATTTGAGGCTGGATGGTGATGGTATTTTTTTGGCAAGGTAAAGCCTTTGCACAATATTTTGACATTTACCCGTCCCAGTGTTTAGGGTGAATACCCGTCGTTTCTGTGGATTTGTTAATAATAAAATTAATTTTTTATGTAAGACTTCACTGTCCTCCATATTGTCATAATCCCCGTTTCCTGTGCATTATGCATAGATTTAAATTATTAAGGACAAAATATTAACATACATTTGAATTAATTTTTCAAGGTGAGGTACCTGGCAGTTCATACTGAAAAGAGTTGTTGATCAAATTTCTCTAAATAACCAAATAAACAACTTTTGTTATGTGCATATTTGCCGAAACCCCAATCGGAAATGAAATATCACTATTTTTAATTTCTGGCCTCCCTTATAACCCCCACTCCTGCCCATCCCTAGAAATGTTAGTATGGCTTATTGAAAAGGAAGACGTTAGTGCTAATACACATACCAAGGGTTTTATTTAGTTCGGTTGAGTCTTTTGTGCCAAATAAAATTGTTGACTCCTGCTATACTTTTTCGCGTATAACACCTTTATACTTTGGTATACGACGATAGTGTATATAACAAAATAAACAACTTTTGTTATGTGCATATTTGCAGAAACCCCATTAGGAAACGAAATATCACTATTTTTAATTTCAGGCCTCCCTTATAACCCCCACTCCTGCCTGTCCATAGAAATGTTAGTATGGCTTATTATAAGGAAGGCGTTAGTGCTAATTCACATACCGAGTTTGATTTAGTTCGGTTGAGTTTTTTGTGCCAAATAAGATTGTTGACTTCCGCAGTAGTTTTTAACGTATAACTCATTTATACTTAGGTATACAACAAACGTGTATATAACAAAAGTTACTTCAAATAACAAAATAAATAACTTTTGTTATGTACATAATTGCCGAAAATGCAATAGGAAACGAAATATTGCTATTTTTAATTTCAGCTCTCCCTTATAACCCCCACTCCTGTTCGTCTCAGAGAATATTAATATAGCCTAAAGTCTGTTGGGTTAGTAGTAATATACATACTAAGTTTCATAAAATTCGGTTCTGCTGTTTATGCGTGAAAAGGTAACAAACAAACAAACAGACACAAAAGAAACAAAATGCAGTTATGGTGTCTATGACATGTGAAATGAAAAGTTATCGTGAAATTTCGCGAAAAAAGTCAATGTACAGACAGAGGTTACAATTTTATATATATATATATATATATATATATATATATATATATAGTAGAGCATGTCAAGAATATTTAAAAATTATTTTTACAAAAAGAGATTATATAATAAGTGTGTGTCACTTTGTTCACTATGCAGGTAAAAGGTTTACAAGAAGCTCTTGCTGACCCCATGAGTGGTGTTTCCTCAAACTACTCTCCTAAGTTCGTTGAGAGAACATTTGAGAACTTGTCACGCCTGAAGCAAGGAAATGCAGTATTTACCTTTCCTAATACTCTGATCAAATGTGCTGGAGCTCCTATTAAAGCCTGCTTCATCTCTGAACATTTTGTTAGAAATGTAAGTGGTGATTATAAATTAATAATTCATGAAGTTAATATTACATTTAGAAACCTATAATTCTTCAGTGATTTTACAGTGTTTCTATAATTAACTGTTAGATGGTGAAGGTATTATGTCAGATTTTAAATAGAGCAGAACATTCATTTACATTATATTTGTTAGTTTTGAGATCGCTAGCTCCACTATCACTAGAGTTCTGACGATAAAATAAAATCAATGGAAAAATTCTCAGTATCCACAATAACAAACATATAAGCGATCAAAACTGAACCAAATTGGATAAGTTACAATGACACTTCAATGATTTACAAACCCCTGTAGAAGTAGAAGCATGATCCAAAATTAAAAGTTAGCTGAACAGTTAAAATCAATTATAAGGGCAAAGGCCTGTTATAAAGATTTGGTTGGAGGTCATTTGGGCAGCCTGATGCATTTCCTCCTGTATTATGTTGACGTTACAGACGTAAGTGTAGATGCTAAATAAATTCCTTTTAACCCATTCAACACCAAATATTTCTGAGGAATTTCATCCTGGGTCCCTCAATTTTTATTGGTGAAATGATAACAAATTCGCCTTAAAAATCTATCTGCAGTTATAAAAAAAAATGTTGTTATTACATAAACCCTTTTATTTTGTTGTATCCACCAGGCGGGTTCTGGCCACAGAGCAAACTTCCAATCAAAGCAAATCCTGCCGCTCAGGAGGCTTCCAGCTGCAGGGTTTTTAAACGTTCTCGGCGTGGCTCCAAATCTGCGATAGTAGAAGCAGTATCCATTGCCTGGAGACTTTGACCGCCCGCGTTGTGGGGAACTACTACCCCTGCCTCTAAGAAAGGTCTTCTACTTCTGTCCGAAGCTTCTTCCAGGTCCTGTTGATGTCTGCGCTGAAGGTAGACCCAGGCCAGCTGTACCATGTACAATACAGCTGCGAAGGACGCTGTCTCCCTAGCTAGCTATCCTCCAGGAGTTTCTTGATGCGACGACTTTCAGATTTGCCATAAATGGAAATAACATGCTCCCTCAGATGCATGTGAGGATGTGCATCAGAACATCCTACTCCAATCCGTCTACAACCGCCTGGAACTTCACTTGGGATAATGGCGAGCTATATGTGGCAAAGACGGTGTCCACTTGCAAGAACTAGTGTCGATTTCATTTTGTAGAACACTGGTAGCAGGGATAGAACAGGGAGGATTGCACCTGTGGTACTGGTTGCTGTAGTTTTCTCATCCGTCATCATTACATCGGTTGTCTTGACATATTAAACAAATCAGTTTTTATTCAGTTGAAAAATATACACATTTAAACTTGTTAATATAATTAATAAATTTAAGCAAACAAAGAAATAAATTTAGCATTTTTTAAATGATTTATTAACGTTCTCTTTTTGCAACTGAGGCTAATTGGGGGGGGGTATCTACAGGTTACCACCCTTTTCTAATCAGGGTGGGACTAAGGATTTTATTTAATGAATTCTGTCACTAAATAAATTTCCATTGGCCAGGTGGGAATCGTACTCTCCATTAGCTTAGCAAACATTAGCCTTCACAACTTTAACTTTCTCTTGATCACAGCTGGTTGGATCTGTTGCCATGAAAACATTCATTATGTTACCAGACAATGATTGCTGCTGCTGGGTTCTGGACAGCACATGTGTTAAAAGATTCATTGCAAAGAGAAATGTCAACATTATATAGAGAATCTTGATGTGTTCCTTCCCTTTACCTGGTGTCAAATGTCATTAGGAGCATATTGACAGTCATCTGATTAGCTAAACGCTTTTATGGTGTTGATAAAATTGCAAAATTGTGGGATGTACCTAGCATCACTTGTCATAATAAATATATTGAATATCTTTCCTGTAAATAATAAGTAGCAATGATTGTCAAATAAATTGTATAGTGATAAAAACGTTAAAGTATTTTAATACAGCAATGACAGTAGTTTGTAAATGCATGATCTCGGAAAAGGTTATTTATTATTTTAATTTTTTTGTATTTTATTCGTATAAATTATTTGAATAATTTCAGATATATTTTTTTTTAACTTAAAATATAGGCTGGTCATCGTAACAAGGTAAATTTCTACTATAGAACATCCCTACCAGTTATGTTTTCCGTTAAAAAATATGCTGAGGAACTTTTGAAACTGGCAGGACAGCGAGGAATAAATGTTGCTATGAATCATGAGCTAATTGAAGTTGATCATCGAACACATGAAGCAAAATTTCGAAATATAAATAGACCACTTGATATTGAAACTATCCAGGTATGTTCAACATAGTTATATTTTAATTATGCTATAGGTATTATTATTTTTATTACAAAAATAATAAACGTTGATTATTAGGGTTCTTTTGGATTGCAAAAGTAAATACACAAACTTTAATGTTTTTATCACTACACAATTTATTTGACAATCACTACTCAGTTTTATACACTTGGTACTACTAATCACAATATGCTCTGTTAACTTCTTGTTCTTATTATATAGCATATTATAGTGTGTAAAACTGAGTAGTGATTGTCAAATAAATTGTGTAGCGATAAAAACGTTAATTTTGTAATCCAAAAGAACCCTAATGATCAACGTTTATTATTTTTGTAATTAATGTAATAATATATTAGTCCCTTTGACTTCTAATGATATTGTCACATCATGAAAATTTTAAATACATTTTTGTAGCAGTTTTTATTTTATTGAAATATAGAATTTCACTTCAGAAATAAAGCATTAGAAAATAAATCAGTTGTTTAATAATGTGATTCCTAGACTTAATGAAATAATTTGGATAATATTTTCTAATAAATTCATTATTTCCAGTTTTAAGATATAATTATTTGATTATCTTATGTTACTGTACTCATTGGAGTAAAATTCTTGTAATTCATTTTTCTTAATTCATACCTGCCAACACTTCCAATTTTTAAACCCTGCGCATAATTTCGGACTAAATATAGATCAGTAAGTATTAGTTATACTTGTTTCTTTATTCCAGTCAGGTACTCCATTGGTATGTAGTTCTTACTTGGTGTCTGTCTACAAGTTAGTTTGTATCTCTTTCATGTGCACTAAAGTTCATTGTATTGAATTACTGGTTAATTCAGCATTCTTTGTTTGAAAAGTTTATGTAATACATTGTTAGAAGTTTTTATGTAATAATGAAGTATATACTACAGAATAATATATTATTTATTTCACACATAAGGTACACTTCGTGTTATTTGTATAAAATTGAGTCTCTTTCTAAGAGGTCCAGAAAAATCAGTTTTACTAGTAGAATGTGATATATTTCGTGATTTTTTTAAAAACATATTAGTGATATGTATACATATATTTTCAGAATATTGTTAGCATATAAATATACTGTAACCACTAAGAAAACAATCCTGAAGTTTTCACCTAACTGAAAAATGACCATTGTTTTAAAGCTCCCTCCCACGTCCCTATCCCCTCCTCCTCCCATTGGAAAATCTCCCAAGTTTTTAATTTGTGTTGTTGGCAGGTATGTTAACTTAGGTAAAATTCTTTTATTTACATACTGTTATAATAAGGCCTTGATTATTTTAGTTTTCAATGTTGCATGCTGTACCTCCAATGTTTCCACCAGTTGTTCTTGCACAGTCTTCTCCAGACCTTGTTGACCACACTGGATACTTAAGGGTTAATAAAGCAACTTTAAGACATGACAACTTTCCTAATATTTTTGGTATTGGAGATTGCACCAATTTACCAACATCAAAAACTGCAGCTGCTGTTGGTAACTGCTTTTTAAATTGTTTCATTTTTTCCTTTCCTTATATTTTTTTTTGTGTTGATTATGATAAAAACATTATGGGTTACATTGTCCTAGTCAGAATGTTGTTTAAATTTCTTCCTAGTGGAAGGGCTTTAATATATTTCCCTATTAAGGACAGCATAGGAAATATGAGTCTAGCAATATCAGGTATCAAATTGTAGAACTTGCAATGGATAGGGGTATAAAGGACAATGTTTTCTTACAAGGAGGTACACACAAAAACATGGTTGAGCCTGGATGGCTGTACTAGGAACCAAATTTTATTTTAATCAGGCATTCTATCCACATTTCGCTTGCACGGAACTGAAGCAGTGCTAATTGTTTTTCAGGTCTCTTTCTTGTGCTAGCTACAGGCAACCCCTAAGGCTGAGGATGAGAATACTAGAAGCAAAGATGTATCTCTTTGAACTGGAAAATTGTGTCAGCAACTGAACAAAGAAGACCAGGCTGTAGAAGAGAAATGGAGAATCTGAGAGATTCAATTAAAAAAGTGATGTGCGAAGTATTGGGACAAAGAAAATAGATGGAAAAGAACCCTTAGTTTGATGCAGCTATGAGAGGGTAATTAAGGAAAGAAATGAGGTTCACCTGAAGATACTCTAAAGAAAAAAATGTAAGACACTTAATGTATATTCCAAAAAATGGAGAAATGCAAAACCATTGTTGCATAAGAAGAAAACACTTTTGAACCCAAGAAATTTAGGAGATCCAGGAGCATTTTCAGACACAAAAGACCCTTCAGTTCTATAAGAAAATTAAATGCCACCAACAGGGATACTGTCAGCCTCCCCTCTGAGAGGGATTAAATTAAGAGTATGTGGGTTTAATAATTATAATGTTAATGGAGAGATCAAGGACACATTGAAGAAATAATTAAGTCTCTTAAAAAGAATAAATCCCCTAGTCCTGATGATATTCCTTCAGAACTGAAATACGCAGGGGATGAGGTTTACTAGGTGATATGGGATATATAGAATATAATTAAAAATAAAGTCTGTCACTTAGGGGCTGTGTAAACTATGCTTAGATTTTCCTCGTGAAGTTTAAATATTCTTCACCGGAAAGAAAAACAATTACTGAAATATATTTGAATATAATATATTGTTATGTTTTATTAGAGTTTTTTGGATTGCAAAATTAAACATACAAGCTTTAGAGTTTTTATCACTGCACAATTTATTTAACAATGTACTACACACTTGGTTAATTATACCTATAGTAATGGAGATATTTCAAATTTTCAAAATTCTCCCCTTCCCCCTGGTCCGATTTTAACCGCTAACGAACTTGATCTTTAGTTTTGCATGAAGCTCTTATAGATCAAGTTTGGTAACGATAAAACAATAATTGCAACCACCAGAATGGTAACAGACAAATATATATATATAATTTTTGGTCATCTCCTAGGTAGGATCAATAGACATTTGAAGAAATTTTTCTAAAATCGCGTCATGAGTTATGACCTCAATTGCTGATTTCCCACTGAGGGAAATCTGCTAAAATGCATAGGAAAAGTGGAAGAAGCTGCCATTGTGTCTAGTCATAAAAAAGGTAAACAAAATTATCGGGGCATAGCGCTGCCCCATGACTAACTTAAGTACTGTCTGTGGCCTTATGATGGAGGTTACAGGCAGAAGGGGCACAGGGAGAGCACCCAAGTGGTGTTTGCCCAGGACCCTTGACAACAGATTATATATGCGTGTTAATTATGGCTAGATCTATCACTGGATGGTGGTGGAGAGCATTGCGTAGGTGTCACTTTAAATAATGATTAGATGAAGTTCATGAGATATAGCTAGAGAGGTATAGAATTCTGACATTTTGGGAAAGTACACATTTCCAACTACTACATAATTTAAGCATCAGAAAAGGAATGGTAATAGAGAGCAATAAAATAGAAGTCGGCATTAGAGTTAGAATGATTGCAGAGACCAGATTCTATGACCCACAAAAAGCTGTCGGAATCAAGAAACATTTGGGAAAGTGAACCTCAGGATTTATAAAATAGTGCTTATGTATTACAGTGAAACATAGACTACTAAAAGAAAACAGAAGGGTGTCACTGGTCTAAGAAACCATGAAAAATATTTGGAATCAATAAGGAGCAATACAGTTGGCACATCAAAGAATGCTAAACTAGTAGAATTGTATAATAAACCTGGCCTTTACTACCAGAACGGGCAGACTGTGATGGCTGAGAGAATGGAACCTATCCATTCTCTATCTATAAATTGGACTTCCTAAGAAAATGATATAAGGTATACCAGGAAGAAGTAGGAAAAGGCCGAGGCAGAATTACCTGGAGGAAAATGACCTGGTGGTCGGGCATCCATAATTAGAGAAGCTTGTCAGGGAACCTCCAGGAATGGTCATATATAGTGGAGGCAGAGGCCCAGGTCTTTCAAGGACTGCAAGGAAGCGAGATAAGTGGCTATTAGCTCTAATGATAACCAATAGATTTCTGGTGTTCGGCTCACTCAAATACATTTTGGCTACACTTGGTAATGTCAATAACCTCCTAAGGATGAAGCTCCTCCCTCCTCTTGAGTTCATGTAGACTAGCAAGTTTAATCAAAATACACTTAAATAATAAATGGATTAATATAAAATCCAATACTTTTTACTAGTAGCTCATGCCTAAATATTTATTCAAGAACATGTTTAAAAATGCTCCCTAATATTTGTTTATGTGTAATTTATATTCGTTTAAATTTATGCTAAAAAATATAGAAAGGTACTAAGCAATTTTGGGCTTAGGATTGATGTGTATTATCATTTGTCTATTAGTCTAAAACATCAAGACTTTCTGACCAAAATATGCAGCCCTGAATATCTCAATTAGTAATACCACTGCCTTTTGTCGGGCAATATAGTGATACTAAATTGTTTTTCTTGTGATTTAGAATAATGGCCTTTTTATGGAATATGTGATAATTCAATACTTTTTCAATCTTTTCTAGCTGGACAGATAGGAATACTTTACAGAAATCTGGCAAATGCAATGGAAGGCAAAGATGTTTCCCTCAAGTATGATGGTTACACTGCATGTCCTCTTGTCACAGGTTATGGTTCTTGCATAATGGCTGAGTTTGATTATGACCTTCAACCTCTTGAGACATTTTCATTCATTGATCAAAGTAAAGAGCACCTCTCTATGTACGTGATGAAAAAAAACTTTATGCCCATAATTTATTGGAATGGAATGATGAAGTAAGTTCAAGGATTTAATTTGATTACCATTCAGAACCATAAGGTAAAGGCAGAAGTTAGTGTGTTCAGCACATATGTTGATGGTCCCTAGGTCATCACTTTTTGACAAGTTGATAAAAAGATTTATAAAATATGCTATTGTTTGAAACTTTTTTTTCTACTTTCACCATTGCTTTATAATCCATCCTCTCAAGATACACTGAACTGTATTTCACTATTTTGTACACATTTATTTCTGCAATTGTTCACTTTTTACAACACATAAGATTTGAGTTATTATCACTCGTCATAACGTGGTAACTTGGAATGAAAAAATTCCTTTTAAATAATTTATGAATGTTTGTCTTGTTAGAAATATTAACTTATAGATGTCAATGAGCTTTGAAAAAATAGTTACCAATCACTGAATATCATGACCTATTACATTTAAAGTAGTCAGTGGTTGGTTCACTGCAAACTTCAGCCAGGGAATTCATGAGAAGTGAGTCTGTATGAATAGTTCCACTCTCTGTTGATGACATTCGACACTCAAAACACTTAGCAGTAATATCTTGAGTAATTCTTAGGCAAATGCTGATGCTTTGTTTAACTTGAAAGTCCTGTTCTTCTGCCCTATATAGAGTTTGTCTAGAATTTTACTTCTTTCTGTTCCTTGTATTTACTATGCTCAGTGTCTTTCCTTTCCAAAGCAGCATATTCTTCAAAGTTCAAATTACTAGATCATCTTCCAAACTCTTTCCCAATTTCATCATAAAACTGTCCTTGACTCAGGAGTTATATCTCTCTTTCATCAAATGGATATGATGCAGACTTTAAAATTGGGCATCTCCAAAAAAAAAAAAAAAAAAAAAATCCTCATTTAATTATCCTAATCAGTTTCTATCAAGTTTCAATTAATATTAAGTTTAAAATAACATTATTTGTGCAACTAAATCTAATCAGGATGGGTTATCGACAAGTTTCAACATGTTCTAGCCAGGGCGGGACCACAGGGGGGGGGGGGGGAATTTATTCAGTCAGTTTTCCACTAAGTAACCATTTTGAGGTCCCAAATGGTGAAGGAAACAGATTTCAGGTAAGAATCAAGAAAAAGGTCCTCGTTTTTTCTCAAGTATTTAACTCAAGTGACAAAGTGCTTTTAATGCACTCACCCCATCATCAGTGCTCTTCTGGCAGAGTGCCCAGGTAAGGGTTGGAAATAGGAAAGCCTCTATTCCTTTCTTACCTCACATGGTTCAACCAGTTGACTGTGAAAGGTATATCATTTTCTCATTTATTTGTTATCCACCCTCTTGTTGTCTATGTTTTATTACTTCTTTATATGTTAACTAATATGTAACTTTTTTAGTTGTTTTCAGATTTTGATGACCACTTTATTGAATGTTTACATCTTGTTTTTATACATCAATTTTTTTTTATATAAAAACAATTGGTAATATAAATTTATCCTTGGGTGTATCCTTGGGTAAAATAGTTTGTATGGCTTTCTAAATATTTGTGGTTGCAGGGCATTGATGATGGAGCGAGAGTTTTGAAAGTGTTCTGCCGCTTGAATCAAATAGTTATGGAGTGATACCTCTTTTCTTGATTTTTACCTAGTCACTAAATAAATATTACCCATACGGGAATCAAACACACAACTCTAGGTTTGATAACAATGTATATAAAGACCACTGTCTGAACTGATATGGCTAACCTGAGCTCCAGGTTTAATTTTTTTAAACTTCCTTAAAGTTTAATCTTTTTATCAACTTTTTTAAAGTATAATCATGTTATCAATTTTGTTAAAGTTTAATCTTTTTCTAGTGAGTCTTTTAAAATAATTGTAAGATAATGAAAATAAAATGTAGAACTCTACACACAAACTATATTCCTTTGCCTTTGTCCAATGAAATTAAAACGTTTGATTAGATGTTTTTAATGGAATGCATCGCTTTCAGTGGATACTGGAATGGTCCAAAATTCTTAAGGAAATTGCTGCACTTGGGGCAAAGTAAATAAACTTGTTGATGTCTGACAATTAATTTATTTCTACTGTTAAGGTATATAATTTTTAATGTCATATTTGTCATTGAATAACATTTACTTCAAATCTCTTATGAATTAGAGATTTTAGTTTATTTTAACTCACTAAAATTCTTCTTTTTTTATTTTTTTGAAAAGCATATACTTAATAAAAATACTGTGCAATTCATAGAGTAACATATCCATATTATATCTAGCTGGTTTTGGTCCAAATTGATCAGGGTTAAAGAAAACCTCAGTACCTCCACTTGATAGTTTTTATTTGGTTAAAATAGTTCATAGTACATTCAGGGCTTATGCCCCATCATGAAATCTCAGCAATAATTGATTAGTGTGGACTCGGGTCTTCCTTCTTCCTTTGCAAGTAAAAACTAACTGGAGGTACTGACATTTACTTTAACTATGATATCGTAGATTCATATTTTTTTTTCTCTTTATATTTACTTTTAGGACCAAGCTTTCTTTTTTTGATTCCTCATTTTGAGATTTAGCTATATCATAGCTTTAGAGAGTTCATATTTTATTTTAAATTGAGTTGAGATTCAGATTCAAGAAGAGGAACTTGGACTCTGTTGGCTGAAGATTAGACAGGAGTCTTATACTATCTGGGTCTAAAAGTGAACATGGAATTTCCCCCTTCACTACTGAAACTCTAGCTTACCCCCTCATACACAATCTGCTCCTGTCATTTAGGTTCATAGACCTCACTATCAGTATGAAAGTCTTTCCCAGATTTAAAGGAATTCTTGTCTTAGAATAAATCAAAGAAATAATTTTTAAAAAATAAATAAAAGCCAGCAAGAATCAAATCCTTCATTAATTCATGGAAGACTCATATAATTAAAATTACTACTCTCCTGGTATTTTTACATTCTTCATAGTGTAGGCTGACCATGATTATTTAAATTAATTAACCTCTTCTTGGGTAAGGTTAATTTAAATAAAAATATCTCAAGTTTCTTTTACACCCTTTTTATTGGCCTACATATTTCATGAGCTTTCTGGCACCTCTTCAGGGGCTCCACTCAGCATGGTAGCTGGCTGGTCAAGGTTGACAATCATTGTGTAAGTTTAAAGGCAATAGTCTCAATAGAGTTAGTATAAAACCTCAAAATATGTTTGGTGGATAAAGGAAAAAAATATATGAAGAAAGAATTCTTTTTTATTATTGGGTTGTCCGGAAAATAACAAGATTACGATTTAAAAAGAAAATGATTTATACCTGCATTTATTATTCAAAATAGTCTCCATTACTTTCAATACATTTGTGCCAGTATGTTGGCAACTTTCTATACCTTTTGAAGAGAATTTGGAATCCTTAGAATTTATAAATTCAAAAATCGATTTTCTAGGGCTCATTGATTAATATTTTTTGTATGTAAAAATCGGTCTAGATGTCTGAAAAAATGGTATCAGTTGGCGAGAGGTCTGGAGTGTACGGCAGAGGCTCATAGTCAAGCTCCAACAATATTTGTAATGTCACTTGTGTGACATGTGGCGAGCATTGTCGTGCAACACGACCAAAGATAGCTTCACCATTGACAATTTCATATGCATTACATTAATTTGGTTACAATACAATTCAGCATTGATTGTTTTACCGGGATTCAAGAAGCTGTAATGAATCAAACTAAATGAAGCCCACCAAGCAGTAGCTATCACCTTTGCTGAGCCACTGTCCAGAACATTTACTGTAATAGTTAATTTTCATCACAAGTAACAGCTCAGGACAGATGGATCGCTGTTGTTTCAACAAAGAATTGTGTCATGAATTTCATAACACCGATTTTTTTTTGGTGGTCTTTTCATGAGTGGAGAACTCACTATTTGAGTTTTTCACCTTTCCAATCACCTTCAAGATGGTCATCGACGGTCAATTTGCTTATATCAAGTTCTCCCTGCAAGTTGTCTGGGATTTTCTTCCACCATATCTTTCAGAACATCATTTAATGTTTTGCTGTTTTTTACATTCAAAACTAAATTTTTCAAAAGATAAATGGATATTTGAAGCTTACCTATAGTACACCATTCAAGCTTGACTACTGCAACATTTTGCATGTGGTTTTCACACTGAGTCTGTCTTATTGCCAAATGTTTAATGCAGATGAGCCTGATCTATTTTGGAAAATTCTACTCTCAAAAGACTGCACAATCTGAAAAATAATCTTACAGACACAAGACCATAATAATCATAATTTGGTAAGCTAAGAAACTAAGATCTTTTAAAAGAATTGAATTGGGTTGTTTTCCACCCAACAGCTTGGATGTTCATGGCTAATTTTCATGAATGTTGTTTTTATACTATCAATGAAATTTTGGGATGAGAAAGGGAAACCTCAAAGAGTTGTACTTCTACTTCATTATTCACACCTATTAGAATCTATCCTAAAATCAAATGATAGGCAATTTTTTTTTCTATTATTTACCACCTAACCAATGGATTAACAAATAGTTTTCAGTTTGAAACAAAGGTACATGTCTATAATGCTTGGGGGAAATGTGCTTGCTAGTATATTTTGACTTTTCTGGGTGGAAATTTTAAATCAAAACTATGATGCTGATTAAACCATAGAAAAGGTAGATATAGAACTTGTCTTGAGCAGCCTACAAATTTCACTAACATTGGTGAAGACAATATTGTGATATCACAGCCCAAATACGTTAGTACTGTATCCAATTCACAACAGAATGGTTCAAAGCATGTAACAAATATGGCAGCTTTGTCACTTAAGAAGACAACAAATAATTCAACCAATGGCCATATAGATATATGAACTTCTGTGAATACAAAAATGTTTACGTCCATGATGTCATGAATTATAAAGTCAATAAGTTAATAAAAATAACTAAAAAAAAAAATGATTTCTTCGTCATTTAAGCAAGAAATTACCCCCTCCCTTACCCTGCAACTTCAATTCATGTTCTTAGATCTTTAGTACCCTTTATAATGTTATGAAGGCAATATTATACCTTCCACCTGTAGTTCTTCAAAATAAGCAAATTTCAAATAGGGGCATTTTGATTTAAAAATTGAGGTATATTTTCTATTTTCTCAGTAGTGTACCAAACAGTGGAGAATATCAGATGCAAGATAACAAGGTGAAAAAGTAATTCTGGCCACAGATTATGGTAGCACTCTATTATTATATGTTGGCAATATAAAATACAACTCTAGCTTAGAACAGGACAGAGCCCAAATTTCATATTATGTCAATTGTTGGGTAATACCGCTATTAATTTTACTGATTTAATTAATTATTTTATAATTCCAGGAACCTATTGGGCCATATTTACTGAGTTGTGAAAAAGCATTATTTACAACTAAAAGTTGAAGAAAGTGTATATTTTTATTATTTTAATATTTATTAGTGCAATAATGTTATAAAAGAAAGTGTATATTTTAATACTGTATTAGTGCAATAATGTTGTAAATAAACATATATACATATTAATGTCATCAAACATCATTCTTTTATTAAACATTTATATTAATTCCATTTTTTTCTACTTAGTCAACTTTTTTTTTTTTTTTGAACTACCTTTATTTCAGAAACGGCACATTTTATAGAAAAATGCTGCGACATAAAAGTTTAGTCAACAAAATTATATTTGAAACAAGTCTACAGGGAAAGAATTCTAAAAATTAATCTATCCAAAAAAAACGTTTACTTCATAAACCATTCTTAGAATTAACTAGCTCAGATGCCCGGCTTGGCTCGGGAATTCATTTGAGGCTGAATGGTGATGGTATTTTTTTGGCAAGGCTTTAGTTTGCACAATATTTTCACCTTTACCCGTCCCACTATTTAGGATTAACACCCGTTGTTGGCATTTGTTAATAATAAAACTAATTTTTTATGTAAGTCTTCACTGTCCTCCAAATTGTCATATTTCCCGTCTCCTGTGCATTACGCATAGATCACAGTTATTAACCCTGGAATGGTAAGGTGTAAATTTTGGAACACGAAAGGTAAGGTGGGGCACTAGGTACCCCAATTATTAAAGATTTTTTACGCTATGATAATAATTTTTATTTACATAAACAAAACATTTTCTCTATTTTATAAACATTTAGCTGTCTTTTAAAAATAAGAATATTTTAAAAAAAAAAACTTACTATGTTTTATAAGTAATTGAAAAAAAAAAATAGAATTATACCTATTATCTGGAGGAACTTAATTATTAGTCATTACAAGCATCACATACAACGATTTTGTGACTAGAACATATAAATCTATTGCATTTGCAACATTTTACAGTGGTTTTAGTGTCTTTGCCTCTACCACATAGATGACACCGACCGGACGAACGAGCGCCTTGTGTAGCGGGTGGCGGTGCTGGGCTGCTAACTCCGAATTGCTCCTCGATGGCCTCCCGTACAGATCTGGGAATGGTTCTTATGGTCAGGCGATGCATCATCCATGGCTTTATCAGCTCTTCACCTAATGACAGTAGATAATCTAACCTGCTCTCTATCTTCCCACCAGAACGGTGAATGTTTTCTCTCAAAATGATGTAGGCATTGATTCCAGCGGCATTGAGCATTCCATAAAAAAGACATAGGGGCCATCGCCTGGTTTTTCGGCTACAGTTGTACTGGGCACACATTTGGTCGAAAACATCTACACCTCACTTTGTATTATTATAAAAATGTATAATTTCTGGGATATTTTTTTCTTTTATCATTGATTGGCCTTGGTGCATATTCGATAATAGTAAAACATTTCTATTCTTTTTTGGGACATATGACAATAATGTAAGTTCATTGTCAAATACAAAGAGAGATGTTTCTGGTTTGCGGTTTTTTGTCTGTATGGTAAAAACATCAGGAACATCATCATCGTCTTCAACAGCATCGTTTTCTTCATCATTTGAAAAATCTTCAAATTCAGCAGTTGCTGAATCACGAAATAATTCTTGTAAAATTAATTCATCGTCCCGGCCTAACAAAAATACTTTTTTGTCGTCCATTTTATGGCTCACGTTATTAAAAAACAATATTAAAACTAATGTTAATAATTACTGAAAAGAAACACTAATGGTAAGGTGGGGCATACAGTACCCCAAAACGCAAATAAAAGCACCAAAACAACCTGCTAGGTCAAGGCTATGTCACACACTGAAGGGAGCATGTTGGGACAGGAAAACTCATGAAAGGTTTGCCCAGCCAAACTGCGCCACCTGGCGGAAATTAAACTACACACTTTTCCTGGGGCACTGTATGCCCCACCTTAGGCTATTTGCACACACACCGATTTTGGACGGCCGATTTTTTACCGGCCGTCCAAATTCCAATAGTGAACCGCAGGCTGAAACGGGACCTGGCACACACGCCGACCGCTGACCGGCGCCGGTAAAATGCCGGTGAGCAGCCGGCCACTGCCACTGTACACGCCGGTGCCGGCGCCGTGCCGGCGACACAGTGGCGAATGTGACTAAATACAAACTTGCACACGCACCGATTTATTTCCGGCCGTCTCAGCAGTTCTCGCTACACCCAAGGTACGTATAAGATAAGGTAGCGCCATTCGCGAGTAGCCAATCAGAATGCAGCAAGCCTCTACGTCACTGGGCTGCAAGATTCGTGGCGGACAAGCCGAAATACGATCAATATAAGCAGTTTTCTGATTAATTTGGCGATTAAAAAATTGTTAAAATGGTATTTGTCTGTAAATGATACAAATTACTTTAGTTGAATATATTTTATTTCAAATAAACCATGTACAAATTAGATTCCATTAAAAATAAATACATAATAGTTCCTTAAAATTTATATATGTTGGGTTACATTGATTGCATGTTGATACCTGATTACATATCCGTAATTTTGTAACACTGCCACTCACTTAAGCCTTTTCGTCCCGAGTAGGCTTAAAATTGCCTTTGCCATATCTGGCTAGTCGCTCTAGGTTAACCACTTTCATTTTAGACCTCGGATTGTGATATTCCTGTATCCTGTAAACCATGTAGTTCAATTTCTTGATCACCTCCCCCCAAGGCTCCCTATTTGGTGCTCCATCATACCTGGATTTCATCTTATCACTGGCCATTTTAATGTGGTTGCGGACAAACTCATGAAGCTCTCCTTGTGTCTTCTGAGTGTTTCTATTGCCTTCGTTGGTCAGTCCGGGCCTGGAACCAAATTTAAAATCCGCTGGCAGTTTTAGTTCTGCTCCAAATGCGATATTTGCTGGAGTACGTGAGGTGGAATCATGGACGGCCGATCGGTATGCCCGTGGAAATTTGGGTATATGCTTATCCCAATCCCTTTGGTGTGTACTGACCACTTTTCTGAGGTATTCCTCCAGTGTTCGATTGAATCTTTCAACCATGCCATCAGACTGCCTGAGTCGTTCTCGTATTTTTGGCGTCTTATAAGTCACGTCTCTCTTTGATCATGGCTTTTTCGAAATTTCGATCCTGGTCAGAATGTAGTCAGTTCTATTCGAACTCCTTATCGGCACAACCAATTATTTACAAACGCGTCCACCATCTGTTTGGAATGGCATACTCTTCGGGCCATTTGCTGATCTAATCCATTGTCTCTAGTACATACCCGTTTCCAGCCTCACTGGCAGAGAATGGACGGCTATCCGCTCGAACGGGGCACCTAAGTTGTGCTGCTTTGACACGACTTCTCGTTGGACCCTTCGCCGCAATGCACTGTTGGTCATTTGCTATCCTATCGGCTACAGAGTGCTGATATCCCACCCAATGAAATCGCAGCTTTATCTTTTCCAGAGTTTTTGTAATGCCTAGATGGCCTCCGCTGGGACCGTTATGGCGCTGCTTCATTACCTCATTTATCAGTTTGCACGATACTTATGGTTTTGCCATCTACATTTTCCCAAGATCGATATAAGCAGCCATCTACCAATTTTAGGCTATTCCATTGGACCCAGTAGGATTTTGCAAGTGGGCTCTCTGCCGATATTTCATTACGAGTCGGTCGTCAGTTGCCCTCCTCAGCCGAAAAGGTCGTCTTTCTTCGCCTTCGACCAGTCTTCACCTGACCCAATATGGGTAAGTCGCACATCAATGAGGCATTCCTCTATCTTGGATTCTGTCCTATTTATTTAAGTCTATTTTGACTACACTTGGTAGTATAAATGAACCCACGAGGAGGGGGGGGGGAGCTTCATCATTTGGAGGTTATTGAGATTACCAAGTGTAGTCAAAATGTATATGAGTGAGCCGAACACCAGAAATCTATTGGTTATCATTAGAGCTAATACCCACTTATCTCGCTTCCTTGCAGTCCTTGAAAGACCTGGGCCTCTGCCTCCACTATATATATGACCATTCCTGGAGGTTCCCTGACAAAGTTTTCTCTAATAAAGCTGAGTATAAAGAGGAGGGGGCGGGGGCATCTCTAGAACTGGACCTGCACGGATCATAAAGCCCAGATCAGCTTTCTTTCCTTGTGTCCCTGGACCTTGGACTGCCCGACCCCCTCGAATCTAGTAAGGAGTAGCGGAGGATATGAAGGAAAGCTCTAGTGAAAACCAACACTAAGTCAGCTGTCAAGATTCTTTCAATTGCTTTTGGTAAGGCATTTTGCTTATCCATTTTTTGCATGAGCGACTCACAATCAATGCAGCTTGCTTCTACTAGCTGTTAAATGAAGCGGGGCTTATATATCACTGTAAAAGATGCAATTAACATAATCAAGAGGTCATCGACCTCCGCGACCCACTTTGGAATCTGTTGGCTTTGTATCAAAATTCTTGAAACTAGTACTTTATTATATAGACAGAAATGGTTTCGGAGCCGTTTGAATCTCCATTCAATTTCCAGATTAGCCCCAAAATTCCAGTTTAAAACAATTTAATTAAATATTTTTACCAACTATTTCAGTGGGCTGTGTGTGCAAAATGTGGTCATTGCATAACTACCGATGAGTCGTAGTTATTTGAGACCATTTTTTGTTTATTTCACACAGAATTCGTTGAAAAAACGTATCATCTACACAATTAAAAAAAAAAGTATGTCGGAATAGACGTTATGACAGCACAAAGAAAACCTACTTTTTCGTACTTACCATAGCGAGGCTTGTAAATGTATGCCATGTATAAAGATGGAATATGGGTATTGCAATATGTAAAGGTCTTTTGTGATAAACTGCTAATTTCTGAAGGTAATTAAAAACTAATCTGAAAAAGTGTGCTTATTGCGGTTTTTAGGACGCGTTAGATGGAAAATGTCTTCGATATAAAATCAATTTTTATTTTTTTTTGAGAATCCTAAAAATATGCTTTTCGTATGAAAATTCCAGAGTTAGTCCATATATGTGGGCACCGTAAACGTGCTGTTTTAGGCGTGGCTACATTTACCACTACCCTCAGTAAGTTGAAGTTAAAACTATTACAGGCTCGATACCCACCAAGAGAAAAACATTAGTTCATGACTTCGAGCTCACTAGAGTCGCGGCGCTTGTGGACCAGAAGGAATCTAACAAATATATACGCCTGACAGCTTCTCGGGATGGCTATGATTCTCTTAGCAGGCTGACATAAGGTTTATGCTTACATGTCATTTAATGTGTATGATTTTAGTAATGTGTGTTATTCTCAGAAATGTGAATTTGTTTAATTTTTCATAAATAAATTATTTAAAGAGATGAAAGCTGGGAAAGTGTACCCAGTACTTTTATTCTTACACGGTTCAGAATACAGAATACTATCCATGATTATGAATTACAGGGTCCTTGATATTTTCACATAAATTTACAGGAGAGTAGTTATACAAACATTTTGCATTACGAAACCTTACAACAAATACTCTTATTAAGTTTTCCGGAGTAACGCCGGATACCTTAGCTAGTGTGTGTAGTAAATATGTATATGGCGCGTACACGCACACACATTCTAACATGTAAAATTTTCAGAGCTATAGTATTCAGTGCATAATAAATGGCAAGTGTATGTTATTAAAAAATCGCGCCGAAGAAGCTGCGAGAATCGCTGCTTCACCAACAGCTCGACGTATTTGTACATTGGATGAAAGTATAAGAATTAAAGAGGAAGAAATGTTGTGTTGACTGCATGAATTTATCGTTAGTGTGATGAACAAATAATGTATGAGAAAAGAAATCAAATAATCAAAAAGTGCGCGCCCTTTTTCGAGGAAGCGGAAATATGAGAAGCAAGCTACCCTGGAAGAGCGCACTCGCGGGATGATCGTCTTTAGTTCGTTATAGTTTATATCGGTTAATTTTTCGATTTGGCGCATCCTTTAGCCGTAAAATGCCCACATATTTATTTCAGAAACGGCCCATGTTATTGAAAACTGCTGCGATATAAAAGTTGTATTCAACAAAATTATCTGTGAAATAAGTCTACGGGGAAATAAATGGATTCTTTAATTTAAAAAAAAAAAATGTTTACATCATAAAACATCAACATAACAAAACAATGTTCTTAGAATTAATTTATTTGTAAAAGGAATACATTTTTCCACTTGCACAGTTTCATGTGTAAAAAAAAAAGGTGCGATCATTGGCTCACATTTCTTTGATAAAACATTTTATGGTACAGTCTTCAACCGCTTCCTATATGGAGAGTTTTTAAATTAAATAGATGACATACACCTGATGTAAAAAAATGAAATGTTATTAATTACTACTCGATCAATAAGAGAAATCTTTACTCACAGGTTGCACATTGAGTGGCTACCCAGGTCACCCGATATGACGGAAATAGATTATATTCTATGGAGGAGGGTTAAAGGTATCATCTACCTGAACAGGTCGCAGAATATTGAAGACATAACAAATAAAATCAGTTTAGCAGAAAGGGATTTCATTTCATTTCATTTACCATCTTTTGAAGTGTATACATGAGGATGGACGCATTTTCTAACATTTGTAAATACTTGCTGTAAGTATTGTAGTGCAAAGAAAAAAATGGTTTTTGGTTTTTTACATGAAACTATGCAGGTGGAAAAATGTATTCCTTTTACAAATAGCTCCTACGTAATTTGTTTAAAATAAATCTATATATATATATATATATATATATATATATATATATATATATATATATATATATACTAGCTCAGATACCCGGCTTCGCCCGGGAATTCATTTGAGGCTGAATGGTGATGGTATTTTTTAGCAGGCTTTACATTGCACAATATTATGACGTTTACCCGTCAGTGCAAGACTTCGCTGTTCTGCATATTATCATATTTCCCGTTTCCTGTGCATTATGCATAGATTTGAATTATTAATGAGAAAATATTGACATACATTTGAATAAATTTTTTCATTTGAGGTACCTGGTAGTTCATATTGAAAAGAAGTGTTGAGAAAATTTCTCTAAATAACAAAGTAAACAACTATTGTTATTTGCATATTTGCCGAAACCCCAATAGGAAATCACTATTTTAATTTCAGGCCTCCCTTACAACTCCCACTCCTGCCCGTCCCTAGAAATAGTACGGCTTATTATAAGGAAGGCGTTAGTGCTAATTCAAATACCGAGTTTGGTTTAGTTCGGTTGAGTCTTTTGTGCCAAATAAAATTGTGGACTCCCGCTATAGGTTTTAGCGTATAACTCATTTATACTTCCGTACACGGCAAAAGTGCATGTAACAAAAGTTACTCTAAATAACAAAACAAATAACTTTTGTTATGTGCATATTTGCGAAAAAACCAATAGAAAACGAAATATCACTATTTTTAATTTCAGGCCTTCCATATAACCCCCACTCCTGCCCGTCCCTAGAAATGTTAGTATGGCTTATTATAAGGAAGGCGTTAGTACTAATTCAAATACCGAGTTTGGTTTAGTTCGGTTGAGTCTTTTGTGCCAAATAAAATTGTGGACTCCCTCTATAGTTTTTAGAGTATAACTCATTTATACTTCCGTATACGGCAAAAGTGAATATAACAAAAGTTACTCTACATTACACAATAAACAACTTTTGTTATGTTCATATATGCCGAAAAACCAATAAGAAACGAAATATCGCTATTTTTAATTTCTGGCTTCCCTTATAACCCCCACTCCTGCCCGTCCCTAGAAATGTTGGCATGGCTTGTTATAATGAAAGCGTTAGTGCTAATACACATACGGAGTTTTATTTAGTTAGGTTGATTCTTTTGTGCCATATAAAATAGTTCACTTCCTCTATAGGTTTTAGCGTATATCTCGTTTATAACTCGGTATACGACGAAAGTGTATATAACAAAAGTTACTCTAAATAACAAAATAAACAACTTTTGTTATGTGCATATTTGCTGAAAAACCAATAGGAATCGAAATATCGCTATTTTTAATTTCTGGCTTCCCTTATAACCCCCACTCCTGTTCGTCTCAGAGGATATTAATATAGCCTAAAGTCTAAGTTGGGTTAGTAGTAATATACATACCAAGTTTCATAAAATTCGGTTCAGCCGTTTATGCGTGAAAAGGTAACAAACAAACAAACAAACAAATAAACAAACAAACAAATAAACAAACAAACAAACAAACAGACACCAAAGAAACAAAATGCAGTTATGGTGTCTATGACATGTGAAACGAAAAGTTATCGTGAAATTTCGTGAAAAAAATCAATGTACAGACAGAGGTTACAATTTTATATATATATAGATATATAAAATTGTAACCTCTGTCTGTACATTGATTTTTTTCGCGAAATTTCACGATAACTTTTCGTTTCACATGTCATAGACACCAAAACTGCATTTTGTTTCTTTCGTGTATGTTTGTTTGTTTGTTTGTTTGTTTGTTTGTTTGTTTGTTTGTTTGTTTGTTTGTTTGTTTGTTACCTTTTCACGCATAAACGGCTGAACCGAATTTTATGAAACTTGGTATGTATATTACTACTAGCCCAACTTAGACTTTAGGCTATATTATTATTCTCTAAGACAAACAGGAGTGGGGGTTATAAGGGAGGCCTGAAATTAAAAATAGCGATATTCCGTTTCCTATTGGTTTTTCGGCAAATATGCACATAACAAAAGTTATTTATTTTGTTATTTAGAGTAACTTTTGTTATATACACTTTCGTCGTATACCGAAGTATAAATGAGTTATACGCTAAAAATTATAGCGGGAGTCAACAATTTTATTTGGCACAAAACACTCAACCGAACTAAGTAAAACTCGGTATATCTATTAGCACTAACGGTTTCATTATAACAAGCCATACTAACATTTCTAGGGACGGGCAGGAGTGGGGGTTATAAGGGAAGCCAGAAATTAAAAATAGCGATATTTCGTTTCCTATTGGTTTTTCGGTAAATATGAACATAACAAAAGTTGTTTACTTTGTTATTTAGAGTAACATTTGTTATATACACTTTTTTCGTATACCGAATAATAAACGAGATATACGCTAAAACCTATAGCGGAAGTGTATTTTGTTATTTAGAGTAAATTTTGTTATATACACTTTTTTAGTATACCGAATTATAAACGAGATATATGCTAAAACCTATAGCGGAAGTGAACAATTTTATTTGGGACAAAAGACCCAGCCGAAATAAATAAAACTCGGTATGTGTATTAGCACTAACGCTTTCCTTATAATAAGCCATACTAACATTTCTAGGGACGGGCAGGAGTGGGGGTTATAAGGGAGGCCTGAAATTAATAATGGTGATATTTCGTTTCACCACAATATTTTGTGCTTAATAACTGAGATCTATGCATAATGCACAGGAGACGGGAAATATGACAATATGGAGGACAGTGAAGACTTACATAAAAAATTAATTTTATTATTAACAAATGCCAACAACGGGTGTTAATCCTAAATAGTGGGACGGGTAAAGGTGAAAATATATTGTGCAAAGTAAAGCCTTGCCAAAAAAATACCATCACCATTCAGTCTCAAATGAATTCCCGAGCGAAGCCGGGTATCTGAGCTAGTATATATATATATATATATATATATATATATATATATATATATATATATATATAGATATAGATAGATTTATTTTAAACAAATTACGTAGGAGCTATTTGTTAAAGGAATACATTTTTCCACCTGCATAGTTTCATGTAAAAAACCAAAAACCATTTTTTTCTTTGCACTACAATACTTACAGCAAGTATTTACAAATGTTAGAAAATGCGTCCATCCTCATGTATACACTTCAAAAGATGGTAAATGAAATGAAATGAAATCCTTTTCTGCTAAACTGATTTTATTTGTTATGTCTTCAATATTCTGCGACCTGTTCAGGTAGATGATACCTTTAACCCTCCTCCATAGAATATAATCTATTTCCGTCATATCGGGTGACCTGGGTAGCCACTCAATGTGCAACCTGTGAGTAAAGATTTCTCTTATTGATCGAGTAGTAATTAATAACATTTCATTTTTTTACATCAGGTGTATGTCATCTATTTAATTTAAAAACTCTCCATATAGGAAGCGGTTGAAGACTGTACCATAAAATGTTTTATCAAAGAAATGTGAGCCAATGATCGCACCTTTTTTTTTTACACATGAAACTGTGCAAGTGGAAAAATGTATTCCTTTTACAAATAAATTAATTCTAAGAACATTGTTTTGTTATGTTGATGTTTTATGATGTAAACATTTTTTTTTTTTTAAATTAAAGAATCCATTTATTTCCCCGTAGACTTATTTCACAGATAATTTTGTTGAATACAACTTTTATATCGCAGCAGTTTTCAATAACATGGGCCGTTTCTGAAATAAATATGTGGGCATTTTACGGCTAAAGGATGCGCCAAATCGAAAAATTAACCGATATAAACTATAACGAACTAAAGACGATCATCCCGCGAGTGCGCTCTTCCAGGGTAGCTTGCTTCTCATATTTCCGCTTCCTCGAAAAAGGGCGCACTTTGTGAATATTTGATTTCTTTTCTCAAACATTATTTGTTCATCACACTAACGATAAATTCATGCAGTCAACACAACATTTCTTCCTCTTTAATTCTTATACTTTCATCCAATGTACAAATACGTCGAGCTGTTGGTGAAGCAGCGATTCTCGCAGCTTCTTCGGCGCGATTTTTTAATAACATACACTTGCCATTTATTATGCACTGAATACTATAGCTCTGAAAATTTTACATGTTAGAATGTGTGTGCGTGTACGCGCCATATACATATTTACTACACACACTAGCTAAGGTATCCGGCGTTACTCCGGAAAACTTAATAAGAGTATTTGTTGTAAGGTTTCGTAATGCAAAATGTTTGTATAACTACTCTCCTGTAAATTTATGTGAAAATATCAAGGACCCTGTAATTCATAATCATGGATAGTATTCTGTATTCTGAACCGTGTAAGAATAAAAGTACTGGGTACACTTTCCCAGCTTTCATCTCTTTAAATAATTTATTTATGAAAATTAAACAAATTCACATTTCTGAGAATAACACACATTACTAAAATCATACACATTAAATGACATGTAAGCATAAACCTTATGTCAGCCTGCTAAGAGAATCATAGCCATCCCGAGAAGCTGTCAGGCGTATATATTTGTTAGATTCCTTCTGGTCCACAAGCGCCGCGACTCTAGTGAGCTCGAAGTCATGAACTAATGTTTTCTCTTGGTGGGTATCGAGCCTGTAATAGTTTTAACTTCAACTTACTGAGGGTAGTGGTAAATGTAGCCACGCCTAAAACAGCACGTTTACCGGTGCCCCACATATATGGACTAACTCTGGAATTTTCATACGAAAAGCATATTTTTAGGATTCTCAAAAAAAAATAAAAATTGATTTTATATCGAAGACATTTTCCATCTAACGCGTCCTAAAAACCGCAATAAGCACACTTTTTCAGATTAGTTTTTAATTACCTTCAGAAATTAGCAGTTTATCACAAAAGACCTTTACATATTGCAATACCCATATTCCATCTTTATACATGGCATACATTTACAAGCCTCGCTATGGTAAGTACGAAAAAGTAGGTTTTCTTTGTGCTGTCATAACGTCTATTCCGACATACTTTTTTTTTTAATTGTGTAGATGATACGTTTTTTCAACGAATTCTGTGTGAAATAAACAAAAAATGGTCTCAAATAACTACGACTCATCGGTAGTTATGCAATGACCACATTTTGCACACACAGCCCACTGAAATAGTTGGTAAAAATATTTAATTAAATTGTTTTAAACTGGAATTTTGGGGCTAATCTGGAAATTGAATGGAGATTCAAACGGCTCCGAAACCATTTCTGTCTATATAATAAAGTACTAGTTTCAAGAATTTTGATACAAAGCCAACAGATTCCAAAGAGGTCGTCGATGACCTCTTGATTATGTTAATTGCATCTTTTACAGTGATATATAAGCCCCGCTTCATTTAACAGCTAGTAGAAGCAAGCTGCATTGATTGTGAGTCGCTCATGCAAAAAATGGATAAGCAAAATGCCTTACCAAAAGCAATTGAAAGAATCTTGACAGCTGACTAGTGTTGGTTTTCACTAGAGCTTTCCCTCATATCCTCCGCTACTCCTTACTAGATTCGAGGGGGTCGGGCAGTCCAAGGTCCAGGGACACAAGGAAAGAAAGCTGATCTGGGCTTTATGATCCGTGCAGGTCCAGTTCTAGAGATGCCCCCGCCCCCTCCTCTTTATACTCAGCTTTATTAGAGAAAACTTATAAGCAAGATAGAAAAGAAAGTGCCCGGTGCATTTAAGCACCTGGTTATACAGAGACTCCCTGCTGTATATCAGGGATATATTAGCAGATTTCCTTTAAGAGAAATCAGCTATTGAGGTCGTACTCATGACGTGATTTTCGAAATATTTTCTGAATTGTCCAATGACCCTACCCAGGAGATGACGAAATAAATAAGGTCCGTTCAAAACTATATTCTTAGCTGAAGTCAGGCAGGAAAATCAAGAAACTTCAAGATCAACAAACCACAGGCTCCACGAAATACCAGAGATCTTGGGTAAACGAATGGATGGCATAGAGCTGAGAGTCAGCGATTTTGTTGGAAAACTATATGTCATAAAGAATAATGTTGAAGAAAAAATGTTCAGCCGAGAAAGAAAGGTGGACGAGATAGTACGTGAGCTACAATTTCAAATGGATAATCTGCAAGTTAGACGGTCCGGTGAGAGTGATTCCAGAGCAGTTTAGCCAGGTAAAGGCCCCACTTTTGATGGTAGATACGATTTAATGTCTTCAAATTTCAATTTGAGACAGTGTCCAATAAAAATGGATGGAAAATGAAGAAAAAGCAATATCACTAATTTTGGCACTGAAGCCAATCGCAGCAGAAATTCTCGAAAGTTTACCGTCTGCTTGCAGGAACAATTATGAGGGCATAATGGTGGCGTTACAGCACAAGTACGGAGGCTAACACAAGCGAGAACATTACAGGGTAGAGTGCAGAACCCTAATGAGATGCTGCAAGATTTCGTCATGTAAATCGAACGCCTGGTATAGCTGACCTACCCAAGTGAAAACCATCCTCTCCTGGAACAGTTTAAGATTGAAGCATTTTTGAATAGAATGCGGGATTTAGATATTAAATATGCGGTGAGTGCTATAAAGAATCCATTCTTTGCTTCTCTTCCGCGCTGGCCCAGGAGGCCGTAAAAGTAATATCTAAGCCACACGTCTACAAGGTGCGACGACTTGGTTTGGGCAATGGCCGTTAAACTTAGTACGACTGCGTACTGCTACGGTATAATATATGATAGTTGACACGGACGGGAGCGGCTATGGGATAGGAGGAATGCTTTCTTAGGTAGTTGATGGGACGGAAAAAGACATTGGCTACTACAGCAGTGTACTCTCTAGCCCGAAAGAAACTAATGCGTTACATGACGAGAGCTTCTGGTAGTGTTGGAGTGCGTCAAGCGTTATTACAAATACATATATGGTCAACACTTCACCTTAAGAATAGATCACTCCGCATTACGTTGGTTGCTGCAGTTTAAGAACGCCGAAAGGCAGCTCACACATTGGATTGAACGTTTGCAGAGCTAGGACATTCGTACTTTGCATCGAAAAGCTGATGTAATTTAAAGACCGCCATAATTGGAGAAGCCTGTCAGGGAACCTCCAGGAATGGCCATATAAGTACACATTTCCAACTACTACATAATTTAAGCATCTGAAAGGAATGGTAACAGAGAGCAATAAAATAGAAGTCGACATTAGAGTTAGAACGATTGCAGAGACCAGATTCTATGACCCAAAGAAAGCCTTCGGATTCAAGAAACTTTTGGGAAAGTGAACCTCATGATTTATAAAATAGTGATTATGTATTACAGTGAAAAATAGACTCCTAAAAGAAAACAGAAGGGTGTCACTGGTCTAAGAAACCATGAAAAATATTTGGGGTCAATAAGGAGCAATACAGTTGGCACATCAAACAATGCTAAACTTGTAGAATTGTATAATGAAGCTGGCCTTTACTACCAGAAAGGGTAGACTGTGATGCCTGAGAGAATAGAACCTATCCATTCTCTATCTATAAATTGGACTTCCTAAGAAAATGATATAAGGTATACCAGGAAGAAGTAGGAAAAGGCCCAGGCAGAATTACCTGGAGGAAAATGACCTGGTGGTCGGGCATCCATAATTAAAGAAGCTTGTCAGGGAACCTCCAGGAATGGTCATATATAGTGGAGGCAGAGGCCCAGGTCTTTCAAGGACTGCAAGGAAGCGAGATAAGTGGGTATTAGCTCTAATGATAACCAATAGATTTCTGGTGTTCGGCTCACTCAAATACATTTTGACTACACTTGGTAATCTCAATAACCTCCAAATGATGAAGCTCCCCCCCCCCTCCTCTTGAGTTCATTTATACTACCAAGTGTAGTCAAAATAGACTTAAATAAATAGTACAGAAGCCAAGAAAGAGGAATGCCTCATTGAGGTGCGACTTACCCATATTGGGTCAGGTGAAGACTGGTCGAAGGCGAAGAAAGACGACCTTTTCGGCTGAGGAGGGCAACTGACGACCGACTCGTAATGAAATATCGGCAGAGAGCCCACTTGCAAAATCCTACTGGGTCCAATGGAATAGCCTAAAATTGGTAGATGGCTGCTTATATCGATCTTGGGAAAATGTAGATGGCAAAACCATAAGTATCGTGCAAACTGATAAATGAGGTAATGAAGCAGCGCCATAACGGTCCCAGCGGAGGCCATCTAGGCATTACAAAAACTCTGGAAAAGATAAAGCTGCGATTTCATTGGGTGGGATATCAGCAATCTGTAGCCGATAGGATAGCTAATTACCAACAGTGCATTGCGGCGAAGGGTCCAACGAGAAGTCGTGTCAAAGCAGCACAACTTAGGTGCCCCGTTCGAGCGGATAGCCGTCCATTCTCTGTCAGTGAGGCTGGAAACCGGTATGTACTAGAGACAATGGATTAGATCAGCAAATGGCCCGAAGAGTATGCCATTCCAAACAGATGGTGGACGCGTTTGTAAATAATTGGTTGTGCCGATAAGGAGTTCGAATAGAACTGACTACATTCTGACCAGGATCGAAATTTCGAAAAAGCCATGATCAAAGAGAGACGTGACTTATAAGACGCCAAAAATACGAGAACGACTCAGGCAGTCTGATGGCATGGTTGAAAGATTCAATCGAACACTGGAGGAATACCTCAGAAAAGTGGTCAGTACACACCAAAGGGATTGGGATAAGCATATACCCAAATTTCCACGGGCATACCGATCGGCCGTCCATGATTCCACCTCACGTACTCCAGCAAATATCGCATTTGGAGCAGAACTAAAACTGCCAGCGGATTTTAAATTTGGTTCCAGGCCCGGACTGACCAACGAAGGCAATAGAAACACTCAGAAGACACAAGGAGAGCTTCATGAGTTTGTCCGCAACCACATTAAAATGGCCAGTGATAAGATGAAATCCAGGTATGATGGAGCACCAAATAGGGAGCCTTGGGGGGAGGTGATCAAGAAATTGAACTACATGGTTTACAGGATACAGGAATATCACAATCCGAGGTCTAAAATGAAAGTGGTTAACCTAGAGCGACTAGCCAGATATGGCAAAGGCAATTTTAAGCCTACTCGGGACGAAAAGGCTTAAGTGAGTGGCAGTGTTACAAAATTACGGATATGTAATCAGGTATATGGATTGGCGCCAGGAAGGAGATCATGAACCTTCTAGACAACGGGAATCAGCGTATCCGAACTTGGTGCCTCAAAGCTTCTAGAGCTGTCCCCGGCCTATAAGCCCCCCCCCCCACTCACAAGCAGGTAAGTCAGTTTAGTTTTCTTAATTGAACAATGCGTTCAGCGCAGTGTTTAGTGAAGATCAGTGGAGTGCTGTGTTTAGTGAACAACAGTGATTCCTATGATTGAGTTATTGTGCTGTGTAATAAGAACGGGAAGTTAAGAGTGCATATTGTGATTAGTAGTGAAGAATAATTTACTTAGTGTGTAAAAGTAAGTAATGATCGTCAATAAACTGTGTAGTGCTAAAAACGTTAAAGTTTTGTATTTGATTTTGCAATCCAAAAGAAAACTAATCAAGGTTTATTATTTTCGTAATAAACATAACAATAATCTCTCCTCTATTTATAGCATATTTTCTTAAGGGAACAGGCATTGAGGCACAATTTTTGGACAATTTCCTCAAATGTCCATTAGTACTAGACAAGAAAATGAGTTCCGACCTTATTAATTAATGTTTGACTAGGTATTCCAAGTATATATATATATATATACCTGTTAAGGCTCGAGGAGCCGTAATTTTTGTTTAATCGCTACCAAACTCTATATTTAAACATTCCTGTAAAAGTAAAGATCAAGTTCATTAGCTGCTGAAATTGGGCCAGTGGGAGGGGAATTCGAAAATCCAAAATATCTCCATTACTATTTGAAAAATTGTATACAGCCAATCTTATTGAAAATTTCCTTACTTTAAATGTTGAAATATACTGAAATGAAAAAACTTGAATATTGACTGAGATTTGCAATTTTTATTCTAAACATTATCTCTTAATTCAAATATTAAGCAAGTTATTCGTCGTTTCCTGTTTTCAGCCTTCAGCAAACCCCTACTGTTCTCATCGAATTTTGACTTAGAAGTAGAGAATAGGTATATGGCCAGATGACATTACAAGTGTGACATTCCAGTGTGTAGAAAATCTGCGTAGTTTATGCAGCCCCTGCATAACAGACTTTTTTTTTTTTTTTTATTATTACAAAATATTTTTCTGAAATTTGATATCTTTATTTATTTTATTAAATTATATTTTCATTAAAACCTGTAATTCATATTGTGGATGATTTTCTTCCCCCTTTTTTCCCCATAATACTGTTTGAAGAATTGTATATTATGTTGTTGTGTATACAAACATTTTAATTTCATAGCATTTTTGGAATATATTTCTGTATTTACTTCATATCAGTATACTTAATTTCAGAGTTCCTTTTATGTCCAAATTGCATCTATTGAAGTAAGCTGTACTTCAATGTATAGTACTGAATTTCCAGTTCTCTCGTTCACTTATCAATAGGCATTATTTCCAAGGCCTTGCACAAGAGGCAGCAAAAAAAGGGGTGGAAAGAATTTATTCGTATTTAAACAAACACTAAAATAATTCATCTACACATTTTAACTGGTCAAAAGTAGCTCTCCCTCTCTATGATACTCCATGCTATATTAGTGTAGTAGTCAAGTGTTTTTGCGCGACAAAAAAAACAAAAAAATGTAATATGTACACAAGGAGACAAACAATAAATACCCACTCCAAGGTGAATATTATGATGAAACTCTCACAGTAAACAGGATAGTTGGCAGTGGATCTCCTTGTCTTAAACCATTGGTAAGTTTAAAGCCATCGGGACAGAAATCAATGCAGACCAACAACATACTCAAAGGTGTTCACATGCACACAAGCACTGTCCAATAGAGGAGAATTAATCTGTGGTTGACCTTTTTCGGTGAAATCCACTCTAGTACTTCTCAACCCACTTCACGAGTATTGAAAAATAACCATTGGCCATTGCTTATAAGCAGTGGGAAGAAGCACTAAAACTCAATTATTTTTACATTGAAATTTGTTTACTTTTTATTTATAGGAACAATATTCGCTCCCACCCAAACTGACGTTTATCAAGTTATTTATGACATATGGATAGCAAAATATATTTATATATATTTGTACATGTATATGTGTAAGAATAATAAATTTAAATGGATATATTCAGAAGTAATGGCAAAACAATGATTTAATAATAACAAATCTACTTTTATTGATGTTGCATATTTACAATGGTATGAGTAGTTAGTTACATTGATTGAAAATATTGAACATTAAGTAGTGGTTATGTGTGCTTACACATAATGAATCATTTGTTTCATGTATTTACAAAAATTAAGAATTAATAAGAATTGTTCAACAAAATCAAAACTAAATGAGCCTGTAGCTGGCTGGGTATAAAACCATACCCAAAAACAAGCTACGGAAGCTCATTTCGGTTTATTTTTTTAAATAACAATAATAATAAAACACAGCATCATTATATTTTGTTTTATTTAAATCATAAATTCCAAATCAAAATTTTAATAAATAATAAGTAAATTCGATGATAACTGGACGGCGTCACTAAACCAACAATTATTATTATTTAAGTGGCATCCAAACAAACAATTTTTCTTTACATTTAAAAGATGTACACTGTCTTATAAACTAAATACAATGAGGTAGAATTAGTTGACGTATAAGAAGTAGCAATACCTTTAAATCACTAAAGTAGTGACAGTGTACTTAGCATTGTTACTTTGAATTTTCTTAAGAGTTTTAACCTATGTTTATAAGCTAATTAAAGTGAAAATTGGTTTAATACCAGGTTTACATACATTTAATAAATTGCATGATTTATTCTTTACAATGTGAAGTACAGAAACATTTTAGTAGACCAAAATATTAAAATATTGCTGAACACAAATTAACCTAAATAAATAGGAGAATATATTATGCACGTTTATATAAATATACATGAATGAATTTATGAGTATATGCATAAATGTGTGTGTGTGTGTGTGTGTTTGTGTATGTATGGGAGTGTGTATATACACACCACCTATAAATTTGTATCACAAATAAAATACATAAGAAAAGAATTAAAAAGATAAATATCTTACAAATGTATCAATTAGAGAGTAATTTAATTTAAATTATGGTATTTACTGATAAAACCTACAAGTCACAGCGCAAAATAAATTGTTAAAAGTTTTATGTATGAGAAACATTATTTTAAACATATTGGTGTAGACTTATGGAATTTTATTTTTACAGAATATGAAACATAAAACACTTTCTATTTAAGAAGATGATAAGGCAAGAGATGAGCAAAGGTCATTATGTTAGATTAGAAAGAAGAGTTCAACAATATGTTACATATATTTAGAATATACGTACAATTAACATTTACAAATGAAAATAACCTCAACAATGTAGAATAATTTAAAATCATTTATATATAAATATATACAATGAGAGAAGTCTCCCAAGAATATTCACAACCATTTTTTTTATTTTCTATCAATTTTCTATAAACTTTATTTTACTTTAAATAATCAACAAAGATAATAATAAATGATATTTGTGTAAGCATAATCATTATGTTCACAAATATTTAAATTTAATAATAATATTTACATAAATAAAGTCTTTACTATACTCAATTTCAGGATAGATAACACCACTAATGTTATTCTTAAAAATGCTAAATATTAAACAATTTTAAGACACCTGAGGACTTTTATATTTAAAATTAGCCTTATGTACACAGGATTTTACTTTTGAATTACTTTAAATTCATACCAGAATGAAGGGGAAATGTCAACAAAAATAAATCAGTCTTATATATGTATATATAAAATTAATAGTACGGCGGAAATCTCTTAACAAGCTGACAGTTTCTTGAATTGCTTCACAGTCTTCCGCCACCATCCAGACCAACCTAAAAACATTAAAATTTAACAATATCAAATAAATTGCAAAAATAAAGACGAGATGTATTAAAATTTGTTTTAATGGAACCAGACTATCACCCTGCTAGTGATGAAAATAATAATAAACAGAAAGTTCATAATAAAATACTAAGTTTCAATGGAAGGTTCCATTATTCGTGTAGACTCTTAGCTACTCGTGCATAATTGTAAGTAAGAGGAACAGCACTACGAGCAACTGCCCCTAACCACTACGAGCAACAACTCCTAACTTTACATCTACTGTAAACAACATATCAGGACTGGCTATCAATTATCTTCCCAAACAGAATGATACTAATGTCCATACCTTATTAGGAAAATCATATTAAATTAGAATAATATTAAAGTGGACAGAAAAATAATTAATTTTTTAGCAGATTTCTCTTAAGGGAAATCAGCTATAGAGCTTGTACTCACGACGCGATTTTCAAAAAAATTCCTCAAATGTCCATCGATCCTACCTAGTAGATAACGAAAAAGTCCATCCAAAATTTTATATATATGTCTATTACCACTCTAGCATTCGCAATTTTGTTTAATCATTACCAAATTCGATATATAAGCATTTATGTAAAAAGAAAGAACAAGTTTGTTAATGGCTGAAATCAGACTGGGGGAAGAGGGTTTAGAAAGGGGGAATTACGAAAATTCAAAATATCTTTGTTATTATGCGTCGGATCGAAAAAGTGTATAGAACCAATGTTATTGCAAATTAAATGTTCTATAAATGTTGTCATGCACGTATTTTCACTATATTGATTATTAACAGAGATATTTGCATTTTTTAGTTTTCCGCCGTAAACTCCCACTCCTACTCATATCATATTAACAATAAGCTTTTATACTATGAAGCACTTTATTTGAAGCCTAAATACCAAAAATAGTTCTCATTGAACTTTTACGCTTTGATATAAATGCAAATACGTGACACATGTGGGAAATCTGCTTAGGTAACGCAGCCCCTGTGCGATAGACTTTCTTACTCTTTTGCCATTCAAATACAAGACAACTAGTGATGAAGAGAAAAAATTTTAAGAGTTATTTGCTTTTGACGAGTTAACATACTTTCCAATATATCAGGACTACAACACTTATCATCAAATCAAAACTTACTTTTAATTTTTTTTTTTAAATTAAATGAAAAATTTAGAGTGATGATAAATGTGTTTAATTACAACTATGTCAATGATCGATATAGATTAATTAAAACACAATTCAAGACCTACAATATGAAAAAGTACTTTTGATTCATAATAATAACAATAAAACAGTTTCCAAGGTTAAATTTATAATTAAATATTTTCGTTTAGGCAGAATACAAAACAGACGTATGTCTTCACTGATTTTCACCAGAAGGTTACAGCACTTTCACAGGAGCTTATTTGGACAATTTTATAATCACTATCCCACTAAACTCACCATTCAGATGTTCATAATAGGTGATTAACATCAAAATATAAGAAAAAGAAAGTGATCTCATCTTGCAATATATTCTCTATTTCTTCTTTAGCAAGAAACCTATTTAAACTGTAATTAAGATATAAGCTGGACATGAGATGAGTAGATGTGGGGTTTACTGAATATAGAAAGCAAAAAAAAAAAAAAAAATGATCGATATGAAATTTTTTTTAAAAATTACTAATTATAGAGAATTCAATTTGTAACAATATTGTTGAATACATTTTTTTTATTCATTGCATAATAATGGAGATGTTTTGAATTTTAGATTCACCCACAATAAACTCTCCCAGGTTTTAGCTGTTAATGAACTTGGTCTTTACCTTTACATGAAACAGAAATTTTAAGCTTAGTAACGAGATCAACAATGTAAACAAGTAAATATTGTGAAAGCTACTCCATTAACAGACAGACACCAGGTGCACGCACACACATGGGTGTATGTAGGATGGATGGCCAAGAGAAGAGATTTTTTCGAAAATTGCATCATGAATGAAAACTCAATAGCTGATTTTCCTCATGGGAAATCTGCCAAAAATAATAAGCCAATTTAATCATCTGGGGAATATATATATATATATATATATATATATATATATATATATATATATATACTGCAAAAATGCAACTATTGTATAGGACCAATCTTATTGCTAATTTACTTTCCTATAAATGTAATATATATTTTTTCTCTATCTAGAATATTAACAGAAATATTTGAATTTTTTAATTTTCAGCCTTTAGTAAACCCCCACTCCTACTCATGACATATTAAAAATAAGTTGTTATATCATAAACTACTTTATTTGAAGCTTAAATACAAATTATTGTTTTCAAGGGACCTTTAGTATGTGAGATACATGCAAATACATTGTGTGGTGACGTCATCCATTAACATTTTACATTCTTAAATGTTTTTTTTTTCTTTCTTCGGAAACATTTTATTCTATAGTTGTTAATTGGACTAAGAATAGGGAAGGGGGGGGGGGTTACAAGTGAGGGAAGTTCCAAAATTCAAATATCTCGTTTATTATGAGTTGGAGAAAAAATGTTATAGAACCAATCTTTGTTAAGCTATTCATACTCTACAATTGTTGTTTCCACATTTTTTTCGTACCTCAAATATATAGACAGTTATTTTTACTTTCTTGTTTTCAGTGTTGTGTAAATCCCCCCCCCCCTACTACTTATCGAATTCTGGTTTAGAAATAGAAAATATACGGTGAGAAGAGCAAAGGAGTGCCATACCACCGCATGGGAAATCTGCTTAGTTCATGACTCCTAATTATAAATTTAGATGATTTAGAAAAAATAAGCTTTTCCCCTCCCTCATAGATAGATTTGTGAGCCTCTAAATGCCCTTGAGTTATGAAAGTTCAAGATTTAATTGGATCAAAATCATTTGTGCTATATGAAACACACATAAAAACAGACACAAACACCAATCAATAATTCAAGTAGTCCCTTCTAGTTCCCAGCCTTCGGTCCACTCCTATTACAGTTAAGAAATTTGTTTTGAAAGCTTTTCAAATTTCTCATTAAAATATGCCAAAGTGAACAGTGGGTAACAAATTTCTATCGTCTGCTACATTGGTACTTGGATTTTCTAAAGAGATTTAACTACTTTAAGATTATATTTAGTGAATCTGTTCTTGAATAGATTTCCCACTGCACATATGGACATGAATTCATGACTGAAAGTTATCCCAGTGTGTTTAGACCAACCCCCTTAACCAACATGGTTAATAAGAGCTACCCTTCAATTGTAATTGATTTAAACAACATAAACAAGAAAATTTAAAATATTTAAGGAGGTAGTACAATTGTAAAAATAAAAAAAGAAGACTAAAAAAAGCTTGAGGAGAAGGGTTGTTTATCAATTACATAAATTTAATGTCATTATTAATATAATCATTTAGTAACTAAATCCTTATTCCAATTAGTCATAGTAGCATAAAGTGGACGTTCATAAATAATAAAAAATCCCTCGTCTTGCCTGCAAGAGTATTGAACTACTAAGGCATTCTAATCTAATCTACTAATTAGCATTAGTAAAATAAAATATGTTATTTTAAAAATAAATAATAATAATAAATTATACAATATTTAAAAAAAAAAACAACCCAAAATATTAGATACAACTAAAAGAATATATGTGGGGGGGGGCAATTACTTTTCCTAGGCTTTCGGTAAGTTTTGCAATGAGCATAAATAGTTGATAATAAGAGGTTGAGATGTGTACATAACGATGATGATAAAGGATATGACACAAATGGTGCCATCTTTATGTATCATCCATGAGGGATGACAAATAATCATGGTGTACTTATCAAATGATATACTAATGCCTATCATTGGTCAGCACTAACAGATTATTAAGGAGTGGATCTCAAGCTATGGTTTATGTGGAGCCCCCTAATAAATTATGCATACTTTTTATAATGGCTTTATTTTTGGTAAGCACATGCAGAAGTGAATAGGATACCATGTGTACTTGAAGCCTCGTGAGCTTCCATGAAAAATCATTTTTGTTGGAATTGTAGTCAGCATGTCATAAACTATATGACATGCTGACTACAATCCCAACAATAGTCTATATGTTATATATATATATATATATATATATATATATATATATATATAAAATCATAAGTTCTGTGTTTTAATTTTGTTTTTTTTTTAAAATTTCATGGTACTTTCATGGAATTGAAACCATTTCAAAAATGTTTTTGCTTTGTTTGTCTGTTTTTCATGCCTAAACGACTGAACTGCATTTTAAGAAACTTGGAATGAGTATTACTCACAGTTCATCTTAGACTATAGGCTATTCTAATATTGCTAAAGTAAAGACGAGCAAGACTAATAGTTGTAAGGGAGGCCAGAAATACTATAAAAAAAAGTATTTCCTGCATTTTGTATAACTAACTCTTCTAACAGACAATTGATTAAAAACCGACATGACCCTAACTTCCACACAAAAATCATATTCCACTAGAACGACAACAACTAATCCCAAATGGTATAGTAGAAATTTCTTTATAAAGAGCCAATGAAATATTTCCCTAATAATTATAACTGTGGTGTTGTGTGTGTGATTTAAAAAAAAAATTAAACTTATTACCATGGCAATATAAGAGTAATGATCTCGAGATATCCGTTATTACTTTTTAGTATTTTCTAAAGCTAGAAACTCAAATTTCATTTTAAAAAAGGGAATACTCTTTTCATATTTTTAGGTTTTCTGACACACTGTACCTTATTATGATTTTTAATTAAAAAAAGACAAGTACTTTTTCTCATACATTCACAATGCACAAATTTTTATTATTACAGGGCAATAGCATATTAGGTTTAGTTATATAATATAAAAGAATCTTATAAAGTATATCAAGGATGACAAGTCAATTTAATATTTATAGAATAATTTTATTTGAGATTACTTTTGTTAGTCATTCATTGTACATGCATTATCTTTCCTATGCTCAGTAATTACCCTTTACACCTAAAATACAATAGACAATACTGTATTATTAAATGAAATATCATGCATATATTTATTTAAACTACTAAGTTCTTGTATACAATGGTTAAAACATAAAATCATGTTGAACTGAAAGGCTAAGATTACACTTTTAAAGGAGTGCTTTAAAAAAAACTAGTCTAAACACCTAATTAGATGAACATTCATTATTTTATTTGTTTGGTGCATACCATGCATATACATGCTCTAACCAGATTACAGTTGGAAGAAAATCATATTCTGTTACCAAGTGAAAGAAGCAATAAAAGAACAACTAACCATGCTTGACACAAGTATTATGAATTTCAGTACTGATTATTCTTGTGTTCCTACACAGTTTAGGAACATTTTTCATACAATCACTCATCTCAGTTGTCATTGAAAATACAAAGAGTGAAAGTTATAATAATACTTACCTTTCATTAGCATAATTTAAAAGTGAGTTACGAAATACTGTAAGCTTAGTGGGTACAATAATAATTTTCTCCATTTACTAATGGACAAAATAAAATAAGTTCAGTCTTTATCAAAATAATTGAATCCAACTATTATTTAAGTACAGACAACTAATGTTTAATACTGTAATGTGACTTAAATAAGAATTGCAACTCAGAAGCAGGCACTAAAATCTAGTAGTAGAGTATTTTTCAATATCAAAATTAAATACATTCTGAAGCAAAATAAGGATGAAATATATGTTAATAAAGCCTAAGTGTAAGTTTGATAGGAAATAGTTTGTTTTCCATAGTGGTATGGTTTGAATGAACCTTCAAAAATGCATTCATTTAGATTCCTGAAATTTCTCTAAGCCTGATAATGCTTTTGATTTACTTTTACTTTTACTAAATTCCCGAAGGGTAAAGATATTCACTTGACTTTGCTTGGGGTTACTCATATATTAAATTAAATAAAATTGTTATATTATATAATCATCAATCAGTGAAAAATGGACTGTTATTTTATTATTAACTTGATAGGCAGGGAAAAAGGCACGGAAAAAGTGGGGGCTGAATCATCTAACCATAAAACTACCACCTACAAGAGGACATTACCTTGAATCTTCATAAATTCATGGAAAACGCTCCTATTTTTTTAATATTTAATGAATGCACTACCACTATGAAGAATAACATGAACAAGCATAAAATGGTTCAAATCTATATTCTTTTAGCATAGATAAACCGTGGGGTCGGAAGATGGACAGACTAAAAAGATCATATTAAAATGTAATTTCATTTGCAAAAGTATAATTCCTATTGAAATAAAAAACGACAAATTGAATACCTGTAAAATAGTTAAGATTTTGGAAAACAAAATGTTAACTAAGGTCAAACTTTTCCAATCAACTATGTTTGTTTTATTATTTCTGAAGGCTTATTTACTCGAGGGATGAATAAGGAATCTATTAACTCTATTAGATTTAAACCATTAAATCTAGTAGACCATGATGTACCACACTAATTCCAAGAATTATTTCCATTTGTGACTGCAAAGAAAACAATTGTTGTTTAGTGTCAGATTCAAAATAGGAATGAAATTAGAACTAACTATCCCAGTATGTATGACCGGTGTTGTTACTTGATAAACTAGGCACACTGACTAGCAATAATAAAAGATAATTTATTTAATAAGAACAATTTGAAGTAAATATTAATTCCTTATTAAGCTGAAATTAATTGCTTAAAACATAAAATCATGGTGTTTCATTAGTTGATGAATAATTTGCCAACAAAACAATTATGATTCTACTAGTGAAAATTAAGAGAACACTAGAATCCAGCTCATACTATTAAAAAAATAAATAAATAAAAACTTGCAATTCAGGTTTTACATTATTAAAAATGTATCCTGTACAATTAAATACTAAAACAATACAATAATTAAATTTTGAAAATGTCTAAGTCAAAGCATTTTTGTTCTCAAAGTATTTGTGGAGAGGGAGTTCAATGCAAACATTTACTGCTTCTACAAGTAATACATTAGGCTAAAAAGCATGATTATTAAACAATTATCTGAGACAAGGGTTGCACAATCACACAGTAGGAAGAATTGACACAAAACAAGAAATGAACCCTGCAAGAAGTAGAAAAACTACAACACTATCATTCCTTGAGTGGTGAAATGAAGTTAATAGAAAAAAATAAAATGAATAATAAGGTAGGAAGGGGAAACACAGGTAACAAAATGACTTTCAAAATCATTTTCTTTTTATTTCAAAAATAAAGTCTGTAATAAATGGAAAAAAGTAACCTTAATTTTAAAAACTAAAAATTGGCTAAAATAAAGAAAATTCTCAAAAGTAAATAAAATAAAATTTCAAGCCCTCCCTAAACAGTATCTAATGTTTTATAAAAGAAATGAAATATATAAATTTGTTTCCACTTAATTATTTAGGAACTTTTGATTATTATCTAAATATTTTTAAAATTAATAACATATAGGAAATATACATATTTACTTCCATTATTGAGTAGAAAATATATAAAAAGTTTATATTTTTAAATTAAAATAAGATTGTGTATTCAAGTATTAACACTGGAGAAATCAGAAATAACAATTGAAACTTAATGGCACGATCGAAATGTTAAATATCGATGTTACTTAATTATAATAAAGAATCTAGTTATTGATAAACTGAAAAGAAATTAAAAATAATTTTACAAATTAAAAAAAAAAATGAAAAAGAAAACAAACATTTTCAATAATATTCAAATATGTCAACAACAACATTAAACAAGTATATTGCACAGAAGTGTAATTGAAACACAGAAGAAACAAATATAAAAACAAAAGCAAAACATTTGAGTAAAGAGAAATAAAAATAGTTAAAACCTACTGGGTAATTAGAAAAATATCTATGTAACACATATGAACTTAAAATGTTCAGGAACTTAAGAAAGCTTTCTATAATTGAAGGATTTACTGTCAAATAGATTGAACTTCATATAGCCTGCAGCTTTCCCAAGCTAGCCAATTCTCAATGCTACACCACATTAAAACAAAGAAAATTGAAAAATAATAACTCTTTAGATGTTCATGCTAAAATAAGTGTGAAAAAAGCATAAGTAAAAGCTCATTTTGTAAAATATAAGTTTGCGGACCAACTATCAAAAACATGCTCACAATCTCTCCTTGAAAACAGACCCAACAAGAAAATAGCAAGAATACAGAAGAATCTTATTTGTAGCAAACCCTTCAAAATTGCAACTGAAAGGTTTAAATCCTATACAATTTAACACAAGAAGTCAATGCTAAAATATTGCTTTCATATAACTAGGTAATGATATTGTATTCATAGGAACCCTTGAAAACTAACAAGATTAACATGAAAAATACAAGTTGCAATGTGACAAGTACATGTGTAATGTACCTTCGAACTGAACAATTATTTGTACAGTCCCAGCACATGCAAAATCTACAAAAAGTACAATGCAGAATAAATTGAAAGAATATAATTGCATGCATAGTAGCTAATAGAAACAGATAACAGTATAATTATAAACAGAAGTGACTTAAAATCTAGTCAATTTTTTTTCTTGAAGATATTAAAAAAGTAAATACCATAGAAGGATGCATAAAGATAAGGTTTGAAACTTGAATGTGCTAATAACACATAAAAATGTATGCATTTTACAAACACAGCAATAGCTTGTCAGATATTTAACCTAAGTAAATGATGTAATCCAAGGATTGTAATGGTATCATAATTAAAATGAATAATAATAATTTTCTGTTTGAGATCATCTTTATACATACTATATGTAAACATTCGAGATTTAAGGGTTGTTAACTGGGTACTAGATTAAAATGGAAACAAATAATAAATTTGAAACAGTCAACAAATAAAACAAAACTTTGGATTATTTTTCTTGTCAGTTTAATGTAGGTAAACATTTGGGTAAATTTTAATTACATTTCATAATTTACGGCATTGGCATAAAACCTTAAAATAAATCCTCGAATTATTTTATAAAAATAATACAAACTTTAAACTACATATTTTAGGCAGCAAACCAGGAAAACGTAGTTAACTGAAAACTCATTATGCTTTTTTATTAAATGTATTTAAAAAATAACAAAGCATAAAGTAGAAATGTAATATTTAAATAAATTAGAATAACCTTAACTCAAGTATATATATACTATTATGCACTGTCAACTATTGACAAAAATATGTGTTGAAGCTCCATTCATTTATAATTAGAAATATTAATTGGTATATTGATCTGGAAGGAAATATAATATTTTCATGGCAACACTCATTAGAAACTATCTATTAGATAAAATTTTCTGGTTAAGATAAAATCATGCATGTTGAAATTTAAAGAATACAAAATGTTACCTTATCAGCTCAAAACCTCCCAGCCAATATACCCCCATGCACTTGGTGTTTCATTAGTTGAAGAAATGTAACAGGACTAGAAAGCAAAAACCACACATGCAGTATAGTCATGCTAGCTAACCCCTTTCATCGACTATCAGCTCCAAACAAGCCATCCTTAACAAACTAATTTGTAAAATCAGGTTTTAAAACAAATTTAATTAAACAGGTGTGTATAGCCATTTCGGTTACAGGAAAAATACTAAATGTTTTAGGTGTTATAATTCATCATTTTATTTAATAAAATATATTAATTAAAAATGTAGTAATTAATATTATGATGGTGGCTGCAGCTAAAAATTCCCAAATTAAGGATGATAATCAATACAACTAGAACACATTGAAGTTTGTAATGAATAGGTCGGTCCTAACTTAACTTTGCGGATAAGTATTATTAGCAATAAATATCTTATTTGGAAACCAACTTGTATTTTCACCCCATGCAAAATGCATCATCATTGAAACTAATTATAACTATATATTTATTTAATTTGAAAAGCACGCTAACAAATATTGTAAATATTAAAACATTTTAATATCAATGATTTGGAACACCTACATGTGTACTAATGTACATAAGAGTATTAAATATATTATGAATGAAAATTCTATTTCAATTAGAACATTCCTGAACCTGATAATAATCAATAATATTCCCCATAATAGCTTACATAAATGTGCAAGAATTTATCCATGAAGTAAATAAAAAAGTAATTGTAGCGGTAACCAAAGATTATTATACCACTAAGTTCATTATCTTAGGAAAATTATAATAAAAAAAAGGAAAAAAAATGAAATAAATATTTTAAGAAGTATATAAATAAGAATTCAGAGGCAATAGATTTCTTTATAATGTTTAAGGATGAAAAATAGTATTATATATTGTTAAAAAAATGATTATATATTTTAGTTAAGGTATATTTTAAAGAAAATATAATTTAACTTTGGCACTAGAACCAATGAATGGCCAAAGACTTTTTTTCTGTAGGAGGACATGTATTCATCACATAAGTAAAAATTGAGGGAACTTCAAAAGTCAGCAACAATATCCTAATTAATTGCACAGCCAAAGAAAATTTAGTATATTGCACCAGGAATTCAGACTTAGAAAATTTCAGTGAGTTTTAGAAAAATTCTAAAGAGATCCCACTGAGCTATGTCCATGTGAGTATTATAAAAATAATAATAATAAGAAAATAAGTGAAATAAATAATGAAAATTCTTCAGTGTTATTCTTAATCAGTATTATTTCAATTTAAACATAATGGTGAACTTAAGGTGCAACAAATCAAGTGATGAGGTAGTATAAAGAATTAATACCATGGGAAAATCTTTTATAATATGAACAATTCACATTATAAGTAGTAAGCCTTAAAAAGTAGTAACGGATTCGATATTTGGAACATCAATGTTGAAAATCTGAAAATCGTTTGTAATGAAATTGACATTGCATTACATAAGCCCATTATAAATGGCCATATATTTTATATTCTGAGTATTCCCAGCACAGAGCACATTAAGATTATTATGTATGAATGCTTAAATGTATTGTTTTTACCTTTAAATAAGAATTATATCCAATTTAGAGTGAAGTCACCATGTGCTCTAGCATTTTCATAGATAACGCCGATGGATTTTGATAATAACATTCACAGCTCTTAACGTCGGTACACTAAGTAATAATACGGATGAATTTCGATAATTAATTCACGTTAAATGCACTTTTTGAGCGTATTTCGATCGGCAGTTCAAAGTTCACTCCCGGATTAGCCCTATAAAAGGGCCCTCTTGCGGAGGATTAAGTCAGTCATATTCGGCATCCTCTGGAAGGGAGATCTTGCTTCTCTCTTTTTAAAAAAAAAAGAAATAATTGCTGACTTAGCCGTGAGAGATAGTGTAGCCCAGGCAGGCCGGAACAAGCTGAAGGATTAACTCTCCGAGAAGCAAGATCTCCCTTCCAGAGGATGCCGAATATGACTGACTTAATCCCCCGTAAGAGGGTCCTTTTATAGGGCTAATCCGGGAGTGAACTTTGAACTGCCGATCGAAATACGCTCAAAAAGTGCATTTAACGTGAATTAATTATCGAAATTCATCCGTATTATTACTTAGTGTACCGACGTTAAGAGCTGTGAATGTTATTATCAAAATCCATCGGCGTTATCTATGAAAATGCTAGAGCACATGGTGACTTCACTCTAAATTGGATATAATTCTTATTTAAAGGTAAAAACAATACATTTAAGCATTCATACATAATAATCTTAATGTGCTCTGTGCTGGGAATACTCAGAATATAAAATATATGGCCATTTATAATGGGCTTATGTAATGCAATGTCAATTTCATTACACGTTGGCTATCCTTTATATTGATATCAAAGAGCAAAGATGGCTTTTTCTTTATTTAAATTGTCATTGAATCGTCTCACGATACTGAGTAGGCACTGAGGTAAATTATAGAATCATGGTAATTCCATAGTAAAAAAAAATTTAGTGCGGAATTCGCAGTTTCGATGCAGCATCTTTACTACAGCTATGTAATGTATTATACACTACACATCAATCTTAAAGAACATAAATAAGAGCTTAGTAGTTAAATCATATAAGAATTGTGGTAGGAAATACATAAATAGCTCGTCTAAATCAAATTGTGGTGGTCAATACAAAAGCCAACATAATTTCAGTACTAGCCTAGATTCTAGAAAGGAAAGAGCAGAGGAGCCCTTAGTCACACATTAAATTTCTCTATGGAAAAGAATGCTAAACCAAGAGAGAATAACCTTCTAAGCCAGACTAAGTCTAGTGGGACCTTCGAGGAACTTCACAATCAACTTGTTAAATATGCCTGGTGGTAAACCATATACAAAAGGCTAGTGCAGCACATGGTGTGTACTGAAAAATCACAGCACTGGGATGATAATGTTAACTGTATATATGAGTTGCAGTAAGCCGGATGTGTGTGTATGTATACACATATATTTGTTGACAAAAACAATTATGTTATTAATTATTTACTGATGGTATATTTCATCCTAAAAATCAATAGAATGTAAAAAAAAGATCAATTCATTTTATTAATATTTATTTAATATTTGATTTAAAAAACAATCATTGATAATTGAATTTGCCATAAGTTGGCATGCCAGTGAGAAATTATGTGTTAATTGTTAACTATAAATTGTTAAAATCCCCCCCCCCCTCTAGCATATTTCTTTTGCTCTCTCTCTCTCTCTCTCTCTCTCTCTCTCTCTCTATATATATATATATATATATATATATATATATATATATATATATATATATATATATCATCTAAACCCAGCCAGGGGTACTATTTTGTTAATTATCAAGTGTGTCATTATAATTAATTCAAGTATGTATGTTGTATATTTGCAAAAATGTTTTAATTAAAATATTTAAATGACCTATGCAATATGTTTTAAAGGAAAATAATCACTATTATTTAGTAATGTCCATTTTATGCTACTGTGGCTAATTGGGACAGGTTATCTAGAGGTTACCATCGTTTCTAGTCAGGGTGGGACTAAGGATTGTATTTAATAAGTTTATCATTAAATAAATTCCCATTGTTGTGGCGGAATTTGAACCCACCATTCTAGATTCGCCAAGTGGGATTAAGACCAATTTACTCAAATGCCTAACCTAAGCTCCTTGAAGAATGATAACATTAATACTTTATTATAGGGGGATACAAAAAAATGTTCCAGACCTTGTATGTTTCTTATATACTTCTTGTGCACCAATGTATTGTAATGATAACTGACTGGTAAATTTAACTAATTAAGTTAATATGCCAATATTTATAACTTGGATTTTATTAAAGACTCTTCCGTAATATTAATATATTAACAGTAATTAGTAGTATATTTAGCACTGTTTATGGTAAGTGTTCAATTTAATTAAAATCAGAAGAAAGGAAACTTAGATAAATTAAAAATTGGACATACCAGATTTAACAATATATGTTATAGATACGTTGATAAATAAGGGTAGTATGCATAACCAGATATTATAATAACACCAAACATTTCTGGCTAATGTAATAAATAGTTCATAATTTAAAGTATTAATCATATTAACTTGTTATTATAAAGAATATACAACTTCCTCTGGTTGGTATGAAAAACTAATGGATGTTTGAACCTGTCTCTGTGGCAGATTGGTACTAAGGAAGTGTGATTGGCTCAAATGAATTCAGGGATCAGTTAGCCATTTCTAAAGAGAATTTCATTTCACAGAAGAGAGAAGAAATTATGGCTATTCATGAGGGTGTCAGGTAATCTTCAATTCAATCACCAGTGGTCAAGTTTTCAAGAAATGACAAGTAAATACAAGACAAGTGTTTACCAGAAAAATGTATCTCCATGGGCTACTCTGTATCTGATATACGATGACAGTTTACCATATGTAAGGATGATTGTTAAAAAATTATAAGAATAAAACATTTTTTCATTCAATAAAACATTGCCTTTTTATTTTCAACCATTGATGAATATTTTGTACTTCCTAAATATTGTAATTTATCACTTCAGCAAAGAGGATTTGGGTTGTATGTAAAATGACCATATAAAACATGTGGGCAACCCCCGCCCTGCGGTAAGGTTTGAAGTTCTTTTCATTGATGAAAGTAAATAAATCAAAACATCGTACAAGGCAGACTCACGATAATTTGGAAAATTCTTTTCGTCTTTGTATCAGTGGAATTAATCCAAACATTGATAGATTACTTTCCAAAATTCAAACTCACTGATTGTACCATATTGTGTCTATTTTTTTTATTTCATTTTGTTATTTTAATAAATTGTATTATAATTATACATATTATAAATTGTCGTTATAATTTCATTTCTGATATCTATTGTTAAAAATTATGAACACTACTTTAAAATGCACTACTTTTAAAAGCGGCCTGCGAACGTATTTGCACACTAATGTTTGGCCCGTAACATGTCAAAGGTTGCCCACACCTGATTTAAAATAGTAAACTTCATACCTATTATCACTTTAGCCAAGAGGGTTTGAGTTGTGAGTAAAAGAATAATTCAAAATAATAAATTTCATACTTGTTATTGCATAAACCACATTTATTATTTTTACTATGTCACACAGTTTTATTCATACTAACTCATTTATCAAAGTAAATGTAACACAGTCACACACGCGCACATATATATGTGGGGTTTCTTCCCTGACTTCTAGGAGGCATTTGCCAGTGTGGACAGACTGAAGCTTATGGTGGCATTGCAGTCAGTGGGAATGCTACCTTAGCTCAGATAAATGAGTACGATTCCAGAAAGTAGTTTTAGTAAGATCAAAACTAGAATTGGCGTCTTAGATTTTTTTCAGGATACTGTGTAGAAATCAAATTATCAATTTTACTTTTTAACATTGCCCTAAAAGTTACAATCTAAAAAATAAGTCAAATTCTAATTGAGCCATGTACAAGGGTATGGAAATAAATCAGAGGTTCATTAAAATAAAAAACAAAGAAAATGAAAACATTTAGACACACCAAAGAGCCTAGTTTACTCCGTTTGTGTAGATCAGATTTTCTAACCATAATACAATTTCCTAGGAGAAGCAGCAATATCTTGGAAGCAGATTAAAAGCTTGCATGACTAGAAACCTTCATATCATTTTAAAAATCTCTCCAGGAAGGCCAAGTTACAATTTTAGTGATGGTATTCAGACTAAAAATTATATGAGCCAGTGAAACAAGGATTTAAAAAAAAAAAAAAAAAAAAAAAAAAAAAAAAAAAAACAGAAGTGTCCTCCTGGTCTGGGACAAACTGGCAAAGGTGCATGATCGAAGCCAATAAGGAGCTAACAAATTTGCATTTCAAATTAATTCCTAAAAAAGAAAAAAGAAAAGAAAAAAAAAAAAAAAAAAAAAAAAAAGGAACCTGACAGGATGACTAAAAAAATGTTATGGCATATCAAACAGAGGGAGATGAGCTAGGCCCAGGTGGTTGGATGAGTCTCCAAGTGGTAGAACTTATGCTTATCTGCAATTAGTTGATAGGGGTGGCAGAAACCCAGGCCTGAAAACTTCAACCCAATACTTGACAGGGTAAGGTTATACTCAATTTAGGAAATAGCAAAAGGTAATAAGAGTTAGTGAAAGCTTATAATACTATTCTGAAAATTGGAACCATGGTAAAATTACAATCTTCCTTTATTACCGGTTGTACAAGTAATCTTTCAAAAATTTGAATTTCTCATCACATCTGATATTCTCCTAATTTAAATTCATTTAAATCCTAATTTTTAATTCTATCTAATCAATCTGAACTTTTATCCCTAAATATTTTTTAATGTTGTTTTATTAAATCTAACTTATCATGTTCATTTTCAATTTTTATCTCCAACATGAAAATATATTTTAAATTTTAAGAGCTACAATCATTATTTACCACATATTTCTTGTTATGACCCTACTGCTAAATAAAAGTATTATTGATTTATCAATTTTATTAATTTTATTGCTTCAAAAAATAAATTAATGCAGCATAATTCAAAATCTATTAAAAAAGATAAGAATTCCTTTTAATTTAAAGCACCATACATAAATGGAACAACATAGTAACAGCTCAAACGTTATGATCCATTGATCAACCAGAAAATTAATTAAAATGAAAATTTCAGCTCTGGAGAGCTGTCTAGGAATCATTAATTTGTAAACGAAGAAACTATTGAAGTGGGAACTCAAAGAATTCTATAAAAATAAAAGACATTTATTACAAATATAAAAGTAATCTAAACTTTGTTTGGTAGCTCACAGGAAATTAGAGAACTACTAAATGTAGTAAGACCGTTGAACAAGAAAATGGCTTGGAAGGATAATTATATCTAATGCATTTTACAATGTCTCTTAACATGTATGACTGATACCAAAAAAAGTCTAACTGAAAAATGCAAAAGTGAAAGAAATAAAGGCAAAGAAAAATACATGTGGGAGGGGTTGAGTCAACATCCAAAATAGTGAATATTAACCACCCTGATAGTAGAGACTGAGTTGGAAACGTAAACAAAATTGTAGCCATAGAAATTGCTTCATAATCTAGGGATAAAAGGGTATAATATGAAGAGATCTACATTTCACACAATATACAAGGACATACAGAAACAAGGAATTTATGACATACCTTCTCAAAGTGTTTAGGAGAAGTGTGTCTTGTGAAGGTAATCAATTTCTTAGCAGAATGTATAAACTGGAAAAGTGTCCTCTGATTTCAAGAAGTAACTGATTATTCCAAATATGTGAAAGTAGATGGAGACAGATGAGAGACCTAATACACAATTGTTTTCATTAGTCATGGAAAGTTCCAATGAGATACAGCATACTAACTAAACATTGCTAGAAAATGTTTGATTTGTAAATAAGTATGGGAATTAAGCAAAATACAAAAGCTCTTACAAATATAGTTATCTACAGAATATCCAAATCCAAGATGGGAAAATCCAAAGGGAAGGAAGAAACAATTGCAATTATATTTAAGGTAGATATAAACCGAACCAAGAAAGAAAATACGAGAGAAGAAGAATTTGATCTTCGAAAATAATGATTTTACTGGATAATATGGTTAAGAGAAGCATGCCATAAACCAACAGTGTTAAGATTAAGAAACTAACTGATTCTAACAACTGATCTTTAGGTCATTAGAATTCAAGTCGTTTAAAGAAATATCACAAATATATTGATATTGTGAAGAAGCTTTTATCTGAACTTTTCAACAAGGGCTAATGCCCCAGGTTAATGGCTAGTGTATATGCTCCCACCTTCTTTAATTTCTTTAATGTTTAACAGCAATTCCTGTTGCCTGGACCAAAGTATGCTTTCTACCCTTTTCTAATTTGTTTATTCAGAATGACATAAGACAAAATAATATTATTCTGATTTCTGATTAACACCGATTTTCAGAGTCTCCACCTAAAGAAGCGTGAAGAAGATAGCTATTTATGTTTGAGTGTATGAATATAAACAATGAATAAATGTTTCATAAGAGACATAATGCATTGTATATGTATTATTTATTTTGAAATAACAGTTCAGTAGTGAATTTAGTACTTAGAAAAAATAACATTTATTTGAATTGAAATTTTCAATGAAAATTATAAGAAGTCTATAAGCAGAGGGTTGCATAAACTAAGTAAAGCAGGATTCCCATGGGTACCATCGACACATTTTATGCTTTACTTTGTCCTTAGAAGGTCTTTTTTGTTAACATGATTTTTAGTGACATAATAGCTCTAGATAAAAACCGTATGAGAAACAGTTAAGGTTTACTGAAATCTAAAATTAAGAAATACAAATAAATTGGCCAATATTCAAGTTATATGTATAGAACAAATGTAGGAATTAACACAAACAAATTATAAACGTTTTTTTCGATGTGAGACATTAAAACAAAACACAGATACTTATGATTTTTTATTTACTCTTTCAAATTTGTGTCTTAAAAAATGTGTGGAAGAATTATATTATATTGCGAGGAAATGAAATTTACATTTTCTTAATTGATAATTTTATTTGATATTTATTTGTATTTTTAGCTTGCTTGACAAACATTTAACTGGATTATTGTATAAGCAGATTCATATGGTCAGTATCGATAAAATACCTCCGTATAGCATTATTAATGAAGGAATATGAGAGTGTGAATGTGTATCTGTGTGTTAAAACAGCAGAAAGATAGGATACTGGAACAATAAAATGTTATAATTGAAAATGCATGAAACCCATTTTAGTTTTTGCAATTATTTTATGCAAATATAAGTTCCACTAAATCAAAATTTATCTACATATGTGTTGATAAATAACTAGGCATTATTATTCAAGATATCAGGTTCATTAACCTAAATTAATAAAAAAATTTTAACTCAGGCTTCATTAACACAATTAAATCAAAAATGAATTATCACAAAAATGGAATGACAACATTTTTCAAGAAAGGAAGAAATTACCAACACTGTAATAACTCTAACAACTTTCCCCAGATAGTTGAAGTTATTTGTGGCCACTCATGAAGAAGCTCACCAAGTGAGTCAAAACATAATTTCAAGAAAACAAGTTTTAGGCTAAAACTACTTTTTGTTAGTTTGCATGCATTCTTTCTTGCCCCTACTGGGTCTGATAAGGTTCATAGTTGATTAGTCATAATTCGGCTGCATTTATCCTTCCATTCTCAATATCTAAATGCACTCAGATCAGAGATCAGTACTTTCATGCAGCTATTTGTACTATGCTATTCTATTTGCAGAGGTGAAATTTATTCGTGCAGTTTTGGGAAGCTAGTAAAATGTTTTTGGACGAGTTAGAAACCAAATTCTTATTATTAAATATAGAATATGAGATACAAAGTCATAATAATGCCAATAATAATAAGTAACTTTGGTTGTTATATAAACTTTAGAACCACGGGTACCTCATGATGAAGACTCTATGAAATTTATACGTGAAATGGAAAAATAAGACTTTAACAGACACAGATGTCACTAGGTGTCTCTGAAGAAGTTTAGCCAGTTTGTTTGGAAGTGATAGACTCCTATGTTGTAATGGGAAGTATACTAAGACATTAACCGAATCATTGGCCACTCACTCAGTTTAGATCTTTCTTTCATGAATTGCGCAAACACAAGAAAGACCTTGTAGTCCTTTTGAACTTGGAATGCCATAGACAAGATTTATCACAGAGAAACTTGATTCTACTGCAATTTTGTATTAAATGACCCTAAATGAGTCTATACCCTTGAAACTAGCGTATTTGTTCTGTTTGGGTTTCATAGATGGCCACATATATTGTAATAATTACAAACTATAATTATAATCCGAAATCTTACATAAAATCCAGTTGGCCTATTGTTATATAACACTTTTTTATAATGGGTGAAGAAATCGCACTAATAATGTATTACAGGTGGTATATATATTTTTTTTCAGAGACAAAATATTGAATACCGTAGCAATAAAACATAAGACCAGGTTGGTTAACTAGACAAAACTTTGTAAGTTTGACTTACAAATAAGGAAGGAATTGCATGTAGATGACACGATGAAATATTACAAAGAAAGACACACACACACACACACACACACACACCCGTGTGACAATATGTTGTATATACTTTTGGAGTTTTCATTTGGTTGAAATTTAAACACTTCCCATAAACAGTGCAGCAAATCATTAAAAAAAAATACATTAACAAACAAAAAATAAATAAAAAATTATAATAAAACATGTTTAGTGATATTTAAAAAATTTTATATTGCATGCAATGACCTTTCATTACAAGTTAATTTTATAACATTCATTCACCATTGTAACCGACACCCAAACTGCCCATTTTCATTTCTTGTTAAACAAAAAACTACTTTGATTTTAAAAACAATCAAATATATATATATATATATATATATATATATATGCATAACTATACTAAGCCAATTTTTAATCCAAATAAACAATTTAAATTTTAAGAAAGTATTCTTTACATCTATAACAAAAATAAATAGCTCTTTTATAAAAAAGTATACAGATCTCTTGCTATCAAGCGTTGATAGCTCCATGTTAAGCCAAATGAAATTATTTTATATTCTGATTTGATTATGTTAAGCAAATAATAATAATAAAAATTATACTCTCTAAAATTCATTTAAAAATCCAACAAATCAAAAATATTAAGAGCATAAAACACAATCTAGCGGTAAACTCATATTTACAAAACATTTAAACAACGAAAGGGGAAATACATTTATAAAGTACTTCATGAGTTTAATCTAAAATTAAATAAATCTATCTATCTGTAAATATCACATGTGTATGTTATCACTCATTAATTGTATTATCTCTTTACAGAGATGCTACAAGCCAAGCCCAAAATTGAGCATGTAGACAATGACCGAATTTATCAGAGAATGTCGATAATGACAAGATTTATCCAAGCATTGTCAATGATGCTTGGACTCTTTGAGCAAAAACCGAAATGCAGGCATATTTACTTTACTCAGCTTGAGCAGTAATTGTTGACATTGCCATCTCCGAACAGACAGTCTGAAAAATGAAAATTGTAAGTCCGAAATCATTAGAAAATTTATTAGTTATTTTACTTTATTACTCAAGAATGAAAAAAAATATAAATGTTTAAACCAAATTATGAGATCAAGCTTTGATTAAATTTTTGTAAGCTCCTAAAAATGGTTTTTACAAACGAGTCATTTATTTCTATTTAACTGTTGCACCACTCATATACAAAAGAGGTAAAAGGTCAAGTATAGAACGTAAGTGCTAAATACGGTTAGGCCCAGTAGTAGCTAATTTCAGAAATGTATTATATTATTTTCTTGGATGATGTTTGATGTATAAATATAATTAATTCGCCCCAAAATTCATTCAAAAAAATTATAAATTAAAATTAACTTCTGAAAAATGATTAGAATGAGTGTTTTGAACACAACGTTGTAATATCTTATTACTTTTTTTTTTTTTTTTTTTCATGGTAAATAAAAGCATTTATCCCCCCCCCCCCACCAATCTGATACCTGATTAGCAGGACAGATGATTGCTAATGTCAAACATTTCAAGTCATAAATTAATTATGATTATAGATATTTTTGACTGTGCTCAGAAAAATGTGGCAATGCCAGGAGTACTCAAACAAACCCAGGGATATTTAACATGGCTTAATTTCAGACTCTGCTTGTAACAGAAATAAAGAAATTAATTACTCAGGAGGCGGGGGAGGAGGGAGTTCTGGTGGTGGCTCATCTGGAAGTGGAGGTGGAGGAGGAAATGCAGGCACTGGAATATAGTATTGGAAGTGAGGTAAAGGGGGTGGTTGATAGAGTGGTTGAGCAGGAGGGTGGAACTGAGCTTGATAGTAGTGTGGCCGGGGAAACCGCATTCGCCCTCTGCCTCTCCCATAGCTGGGTCTGCTATGGTGTCTTGGGATTGAAGCTCTGAATTTTGGTGAATTATTATAAGGGTTATTATAACGAAATCCAGAAGGAATAATAGGCTGTGAAGGTCGAGAAGATAGTCTATTTTCATGGATGAAATGGTTAGGTAAACTTTGAGAGGAGGAACTATTAGGAACATTTTCAGAATTTGGATTAATTTGAGAATTATCAGGAGGGGTTTGAGGGCCCCCTACAGCTACAGTATTGTTGTCTAAACCTGAGTCTTTTAAATCTATTTTAGTTACCTGGACAGCCCCATTTGGTCGCTTCGATGAGGATGTTGAACCGGGACTCTCACTCCTCTCTCTTTTTCGAGATTCTTTTAATTTATCCTTGGGTATTTTCAGTTTCACTGGTGAAGTTGTAAGAGGTGCTATTTTATCTTTAGGGATCTTGATTTTTAGAGGTTGTTCTTTGGGAAGAGTTAGTTTATCCTTTGGAATAGTAATAACAATTGGGCCGGGTTCCTTGTGTTTTTCTTTCTTATGTTTGTGTTTTTCTTTATGTTTTTCTTTATGTTCTTTATGCTTCTTTTTCTTCTTTTTAACTTCCTTATGAGGCTCTTCAACAGGTTGTTGAGGAGGTGGTTCAGGTGGTTTTACCTCAACTATTATTGGTTTTACTTCAACCTTTTCTTCTTTTATCACAGGTGCTATTGTAACAAGTGGGGGTTCCTCAATTTTTTCCTCCTTCACCCTTGTAACAGGCTCTGGTTTAGGTTCTGGGGTGGTAGATGGAACTTCAGGACTAAATATTGATCTCTCAACCTTGACGGTTGGCACAACAGTTGGTTTAGGAACCTCTACAGTAGGTGGCTGTTGGGGATAGAAGTGTTGTGAATACTCTTTCTTATAAGGTTGCCCTATATGGTGCCCTTCAGGCCTCCTGGGCCTCTGTTCAGGGGGAATTGGTTTGTGGCTGTTAGGAAGCCTCTGAGCATTCATACCACTACTATTATTACTGCTACCACTGCTACTACTAGTAGTATTATTACTGCTTGTTGTTATTGTAGTAGTGGCGGAAGTAATGTTTGTAGTAAGAGGTAGAGGAGGTTGTGTCCTTGTTGGAGGTCCAAACATACAAGATGATTTAACAGGCATATTCTGTACATTTTCAACCCTGAAAAAGAAAAAAAAAATGTAATAAAACCTATGATCTTTCTGATATATATATATATATATATATATATATATATATATATATATAGATGATGACAATAGAGAATAAGTTATCAGTAAATTCTAAAATGCTTATATTTATGAAGTATGCTTACCGTAACTCAGGTTTTAATGCCTCTACTTTTAAAACAAATGCTATTAAAAATTTTTACATTTAAACAGCTGATAATCAATTCATAATTCAAATTTGATATGAAAGAGAATAATTAAAAACTATAAAAGGAAACTAGTTCGGAGTAGATTTTGTGGCTTTAGCAAAATTAAATGCTTGGGAGCTCAAGTTAGCCATGTGAATTAAAGTTTTAATCTCACATGGTAAATCTAGAGTGCCGAGTTCGATTCCCACCTGGGCAGAGGAATTTATTTAGTTACAGAATTCATTAAATAAAATCCTTAGTCCCACCCTGGATAGAAAAGGGTGGTAACCTGTAAATAACCCGTCCCAATTACCCTTAGTTGCAAAAAAATGCGCGTTAATAAATAATTTAATTTAAATTAAATGCCTCTGCACTCCTTCATATTTTATTTGCACAATTTGTCATTATACCTTCTATAGGCACTACTTAAAAATGCTCAAACTAATAATAGAAAATTCAGGTAGAAAAGGGTCCAAGGCACATACCTAAAGGTGTTGGAAATAAAAGTAGTCTAAGGGGAAAAGTTAAGAAAAATGCATCCCCAAGTTACCCGTTTGGGTAAAAAATAACAAATCTGAAGTTATATCCACCAGATAACTGTAAAGGCCACAGGACTAAGCACTAACAGCCAAGAGAGGGCATGTGTAAAGATGTTTATAAGCCTTGGAGCATTACCCAGCCCACAATGCATACTCATACATGGCCTAGGGAAACTAAAATCCCAGTGACAATAAATATTCATGGCATACAAACGATTAATAAATTATAATCCTGAACAGCATTCTAGGGTAGGTGTTATTCATTTAATAACTTTGGAGAATGATACAGTATGGTAGAGAATTATATGTAAATTCTGTGAAGGATCATTATTACCATCACTTATTAGTTGATTTCCCTAGAAGTAAATTAACCAGCTATTGAGGTTGTACTCATGTTGCAATTTTCAAACCATTTCCTCAAATGTCCATCGATACTATCTAGGAGACGATGAAAATGAGGTCTGTTCAAAATAGTCCAGAGACTGAAAACCCCTTGAGAACTTGAGAAGGAGCAAATCAATAAACTTGAAGCGAGTGGAAGAATACATTAATGAATAGATTGTGAGATAGGATCACCAGTATGTCCCTAGAGTGGCAAGTTCAATTCCCGTCTGGGCAAAGGAATTTATTTAGTGACGGAATTCATTAAATAAAATCCTTAGTCCCACCCTGGCTAGTAAAGTGTGGTAACCAATAGATAACCCATCCCAATTAGCCTTAATTTGTAAAAAGTGGACGTTAATAAATAATTTAATTTATCAGTGTCTTTGCAACACATGGGAAATCTGCTTAGTTTAATCCAGACACCTGTGTGATGAACTTTTTTTTATTATAAGGAGCAAATTACATTATGCACTACTCCCAACACTGAACAAAGTGTTCTAATATTTCTTTTTTACTTATATCCACAGACCAGATAGATACCTATAACATTTTCTTGCATAGATAAAGACATATACTTTTTTATGTAGGTAGCTAAACCCCGGTAAGCTCAAATTAACACTTGTTGCCTTTTTATATATAGCAGCAATGTTCACATCTCCAATTGCTGCTCACAATTTGTCATGTATCTATAATAATTAATAAAAGTCTGTCATGCAGGGGCTGCGTAAACTAAGCAGATTTCCCACATAAAGTTATAAAATAGAGAATTCTCCATACGAGTGCCGAACAGTGACGGAAACGGCCGAACTAGCTTTCGGCGGGAATGAATCGAAGCGACAATAGCTCACCCCTCCGTTACACTTTATAAAAATGCAAATATCTCACGATTAAATACAGAGTTTGATGACGATTAAACAAAAATTCCGACTGCTAGAGTGTTAACAGACACAAAAATATATATATATATATATATATATATATATATATATATATATATACTAGCGGACCCGGCAGACATTGCCCTGCATATTTCAAGCGATTAGGATATTATGTTTAAAACAAAAGCTACTTTATATATCTCGTTTATTCTTTGTTATGCAACAATATAAGTGAATATAACAAAGTTACTCTAATTAATAAAATAAACAACTTTTATCTGTGCATATTTGCTGAAAAACCAATAGGAAATGACATATCGCTATTTTTAATTGTAGGCCTCCCTTATGAACCCCACTCCTGCTCCATCTTTTGGGCTGATTTGTGACTCTAAACCATCCAGGGCATCACCCAAACACGTACAACAAAAGTCATTCAATCGGTCTAGCCGTGTGGGAGTTCAGAGACTACACACGCACAGTAGAATTATATTTATATAAAGAAAGATATATATATATATATATATATATATATATATATATATATAAAATTGTAACCTCTGTCTGTACATTGATTTTTTTCGCGAAATTTCACGATAACTTTTCGTTTCACATGTCATAGACACCATAACTGCATTTTGTTTCTTTGGTGTCTGTTTGTTTGTTTGTTTATTTGTTTGTTTGTTTGTTACCTTTTCACGCATAAACGGCTGAACCGAATTTTATGAAACTTGGTATGTATATTACTACTAACCCAACTTAGACTTTAGGCTATATTAATATCCTCTGAGACGAACAGAAGTGGGGGTTATAAAGGAAGCCAGAAATTAAAAATAGCAATATTTCGTTTCCTATTGGTTTTTCGGCAAATATGAACATAACAAAAGTTGTTTATTTTGTTATTTAAAGTAACTTTTATTATATACACTTTTTTCGTAAACTGAATTATTAACGAGATATATGCTAAAACCTATAGCGGAAATGAACAATTTTATTTGGGACAAAAGACCCAACCGAAATAAATAAAACTCGGTATATGTATTAGCACTAACGCTTTTATTATAACAAGCCATACCAACATTTCTAGGGACGGGCAGGAGTGGGGGTTATAGGGGAAGCCAGAAATTAAAAATATTGATATTTCGTTTCCTATTGGTTTTTCGGCAAATACGAACATAACAAAAGTTGTTTATTTTGTTATTTAGAGCAACTTTTGTCATATACACTTTTTTCGTATAGTGAATTATATACGAGATATACACTTTAAACTAAAGCGGGAGTCAACCATTTCATTGGGCGCTAACGATTAAACCGAACTTAAAAAAAACTCGGTATGTCAATTAGCATTAATTCTTCCATGATTATAAGCTATATAAAAATTTTTAGGTTAGAACGGGAGTGGGGGTTATAAGGGAGGCCTGAAATAAAAATTCGCGATATTTCATTGTCTATTCGTTTTTCGACAAACATACACATAACAAAAGTTGTTTACTTTGCTATTTAGATTAACTTTTGTTTTATACATTTCTCCAGGAACAATGTGTGTATCAAGTAATTTGCGTAGAAATATTGATATGCTCAACAATCCATTCCTATTTCAACTAGCAGGTACCTCAGCTGGAAAAATTAATTCAAATCAATGTTAATATTTTGTCCTAAGCTGAAATCTATGCATAATGCACAGGAGACGGGAATGACAATTTGGAGGACAGTGAAAACTTACATAAAAAATTAATTTTATTATTAATAAATGCCAACAAAGGGTATTAACCCTAAACACTGGGATGGGTAAATGTCAAAATAGTGTTCAAAGTAAAGCCTTGCAAAAAAATACCATCACCATTCAGCCTCAAATGAATTCCCGGGCGAAGCCGGGTATCTGAGCTAGTATATATATATATATATATATATATATATATATATATATATGTATATGTATATATAGTTTTGAACGGACCTCATTTTCATCATCTCCTGGGTAGGATCAATGGGCATTTGAAGAAATTTTTCGAAAATCTCATCATAAGTATGACCTCAATAGCTTATTTCCCTTAAGGGAAATCTGCTAAAACATCTCATAAACCTCCAATATGATAATGACACCTCCTGCATAATTCAGTTATTCTGAAGCAGATTTCATGAGACCCAGTGGTTTTATTATTTTTCAGGAACAACTCTATTTCCTCAAGTTTGTCTTTATCAAGTGATCAGTTTCTTAATAGCATAACTGATTGTTACATGCAATCTAGAACTTTAATACCCTTCACCCTACACTCCTTTTTCAAAGACCATTACTGACCAACATACATATTATACACATATCCACTAAAGCCTTTCAGAACCCGCTCTTTTACACCTTCAAATACACGTTCCTAAATACTCTCTCCTTCTACATCACTCTGTACGCTCCTCAAGCGAGAACAGGCTTCACACTACTCACTTCCTCCACGTTTTATCCTCTTCTGTCCATTGCACAGAGAGCTTCAGTAAAGAGCGAACAACAACTAAACAATAATTTTTAGGAATGCATACATCTTTATGTACTTCTCTATGTTATTAGCTTTGAACTCTTGATATTTGTGAGTTTTATTCTTTTTTATATTAGAAATTTTTTAATATATAATTTCTCATAAATCTTGCACATGATATCATATTTCTAAAATTGGTTCAATCATTTATTATGTTTTGAAAGGAAATTGAACTACAGATAGTAATATCTCTTTCATAATTTCACATTGTAACCTTTCATTGTCTTTAATTTCTGATTTCATTGGTATTGCATTGAAATTTTAGCAGATTTCCCTTAAGGGAAAATGAGGTCCGTTCAAAATGATATATATATTTTTTTGTCTGTTAACGCTCTAGCGGTTGCAATTTTTGTTTGACCGTTACGAAACTCGATATTTAACCGTTTTATGTAAAAAGACAAATCAAGTTCGTTAATGGCTGAAATCGGACTAGAGAGAGGGAGGTTTAGAGGGGGGGATTTTCGAATATTCAAAATATCTCCGTTATTATGCATCGGATCGAAAAATTGTATAGAATCAATCTTATTGCAAATTAAATTTACTATAAATATTGTTATATACATTTATTCTCTATCTTGAATATTAACCGAGATATTTGCATTTTTATGAGTCCATGGTCGGGTATAGTTCGGATTAGGTCGGCCATTTCCGTCATTGCTCTACTCAGGTGGAAGCTTCTTCTAACCTTACCTGTTGTTTCTAACCTTATCTTACCTTCAAATCAAAAATGATTTTGTTATTATTTTTAGTAGATTTCCCCTGAGGGAAATCAGCTATTGAGGTCGTCATGACGTGATTTTCGAAATTTGTCTACAAATGTCCATCGATCCTACCCAGGAGATGACGAAAATGAGGACCGTTCAAAACTGTATATATATATATATATATATATATATATATATATATATATATATATATATATATATATATATATATTTATTTGTCTGTTACCGCTCTAGCGGTCGGAATTATTGTTTAATCGTTACCAAACTCGATATTTAGTCGTTTTATGCAAAAAGAAAGATCAAGTTCATTAACGGCTGATATCGGACCAGGGGGAGGGGTTTTCGAAAATTCGAAATATCTCTTAATATACGTCAGACCAAAAACTTGTATAGAAACAATCTTATTGCAAATTAAATGTACTATAAATATTGTTATATACATTTATTCTCTATTTTGAATATTAACTGAGGTATTTGCAATTTTCATATTCGGCAATCGTCGGTTTTGTTTGTGTGATTCCACTGAAAGTTAGTTCGGCCGTTTCCGCAACTGTTCGGCTATTGAAATTGGTGCAAGCTTCTTATTTGTGATATACATGCAAATACGTTGTTGATCCCCCCCCCCTCTTTAGTACATAGACTCCTAAAATTTGAGTGATTCAGATAAAAATTATTCTGCTTCATTATAAATTAGATTACTAGATATAATAAATAGTTTTCAATAAAAATTAATATATTATATTCAGATATATTTCAGTAATTATTTTTCTTTCCAGTGAATAATATTTCTATCTATCTGTTTAGCTCTGAGTGGTTGGCTGTTTGTTTACAATTCAGAGCTTTCCGTTTAGAGGTTATTAAAATTGGCTGAAATATTTCTTATAACGGTTTGTATTTATTCACTTAATATTCATGGTGACGTTAAGTGTTAGGGGTGGTTTGGTAACTAGAGTTACCAGTATGTAGATTTATCTATTGCAAAACTCCAAGAGAGAAATCTGCTTAGTTTACACAGCCCCTGTGGGACGGACTTTTTGAAATTTATTGTTGACTATTACTATATAATACTCTTGATTAGTTTTGTCGATCTGATAGTTTTTTTTCTTTCTTCGTGACCATGTTCTGTATTTTTATCACCTAACATAAATTAGCAACCAATCATTTTGGGGGTACTAATTTAAACTTATAATTTTCCAAATGCATTTCCATGTTTATGCTATGATGTCTATGTAAACTTCACTTATAAACCAATTTTATAACCATTTTGAAATGTTTAATGTAAGTGGTAGATAATATTTCATGTTTCCTATAATACAGAATTTGCAATATAGAGGGTCCGGCAGTCAAACCTGACGGTTTTTGAAATGGGATAAATCAATAAGTTGTTGAGATATTTTAATAATTTTTTTTTTTATTGTAAAGAGGAGAATTGGAAATTTAACATTCATAATAAAAAAACACAAAAATAACTTTTGTAGCAAAAACTATGTCACTTAAATGTTGACCACCATTTTCTCTACACTCTACAAGTCTCTTGGAGAAGTTAGTCATGACTCTGTCCAATGTTTGACGAGGGATCTCAAGAATTTCTCGCCGAATGTTCTCCTTCAGTTGGTTCACATTATTTGGTTTGTCAACATAAACTTTTCCCTTGAGGTACCCCCACAGATAAAAGTCACAAGGGGACAAGTCGGGAGAACGTGCCGGCCATTCGATGTCACCCCTGAGAGAGATCAGCTTACCAGGGAAAAATCCTCTGAGTTGAGCCATGGACGCCCGAGAGGTATGGGCAGTTGCTCCGTCTTGCTAAAACCAGACCCTTCTGAGAGGGATACGATGGCGACGTAACTCTGGGATGAGAAAGTCACGGATCATGGCAATGTAACGCGCTGAGTTAACTGTCACTGTTTCGCTGTTCTCCTCAAAAAAATAAGGCCCTAGCACTTTTGACCTACACGCTGCAGCCCAGACAGTTACTCTTTCACAGTGAAGAGGCCGTTGGTGAAGTTGCTGTGGGTTATTTGGAGCCCAATATCGAAAATTTTGTTTGACACATCCGTTTAGATGGAAATGAGCCTCGTCTGAAGTCAAAACAATGATTCCAGGGTCTTCATCGAACATTCTTAACATGGTTTCAGCAAAATTCAACCTTCTTTCGAAGTCACGTGCTTGTAACTCTTGAAATATTGCGATCTTGTAAGGATGGAAGCTTAGGTCGTCGTGAAGAATACGTCTTATAGACCGGTCTGAGATCCGAAGAGCTTGTGCGTGAAGAACGGCAGAGCGATGAGTGCTCCGAAAACTCCTTTGTGTTAGAATCACAGAATCATTATTTCTAAAAAAAGTGTCGACTACAAACGCACGATGTTCAGCGGTCCAACGCTCCATTGCTACTGAACTTCCGCTCAAGGTGAACAAAATGGCGCCCATCCCCACCCTCCCAGACGTCCCCACCACTACCTATACCCACTCAAAAACCATCAGGTTTGACTGCCGGACCCTGTACATATTATTTATTACAGCTGCAGCTCCATGGTCAAATTTTGAGGTGTAAAGAAACATAAAGTTCAAGATAGTGAAGAAATGTACATAACAACATTTATAGAACACTAGCTAAGGTACCCGGCTTCGCTCGGGAAATCATTTAAGGCTGAATGATGATAGTATTTTTTTGGGCAAGGCTTCAATGTTTACAATTACACTTCCCGTCAGCGCGCATTGTTTTGCTATGAGGGTCAGGCAGGCGACTTATAAATGAGAAATTTTATATTTGAAGAATAAATAAAAATGTGTTTCTAATCTATCCCTTGCCACTTTTTAACTCACCTTTTTGAATACTTCAAACCATAATCATGGATAGTATTTATTACAATTAAATATCGTCTATAATGAAACTTATTTCCTGTCAAAAACCAATCCGAGCACATATAGTTTAAGCATAGTTTAGCACGTAAGGTTATATTCATAATAGTAGATCTCAGTGGTAATCACTTCCCGTAGTGCCCAGCATTTCACAGGAAATTAGTGAACTCAATTAACTCTATTAGCCTCCGTCTATTTCCGCTCTCGCATTAGAGCTATCAACACTCTTCTCCTTAAATTATTAATTCAAAATATTATTGTAATAATTTATCTACCTGATGGAATTAAATAATAGTGTTACCCTAAAAATAATTTCAATTATATTCAAAAAGCTAGTCGAGGGGAAGAGATCGTAGCCGTCCCTGCAACCTAAGTAATACTTTAAACAATCATATCGAGTTTAAGAGCATTTTGTCTTTTGTCATAATGACATTAACGTTTAATTGTTATGACAGTACATATTTGTTTCAATAACATGAAGATATAGGAAATAAGATAGTACCTATATAACCAAAATCAAAGAGTTTGATTCCCTAGTACTTCCCCTATCACTCTTTGAGGAAATTCAGCACAATTTGTTTTTTAAATAATACATTATACAAATTAAATAATGGAAATGCTCTTATAGTTTAAATTTCTATTGGAAATAAATAAAGTTATTTTCTAGGGAAAATAAATAAATGAGGCGAAGGGGGAGGGGGATTTATAATCTCACTAATCCGAATCATACTTAGTACTAAATAATCGAAATAGATAAGGCTAAAACATAACATCATTTGTCTTAATATGCCTATATTAAAAACATTTAATAAAATCGTCGACTCCCGCTATAGATTTAGCTTATATCCAGTATTTTCTTCATTTTACGACATAAGTGAATGAAACAAAAGTTGCTCTAAATAACAAAGTAAACAACTTTTGTTATGTGCACCTTTGCCGAAAAACAAATAGAAAATGAAATATCGTGAATTTTTACTTCAGGCCTCCCTTATAACTCCCACTCCCGTTCGAACCTAAAAATTTTAATATAGCTTATAATCATGGGAGAATTAATGCTAATTGACATACCGAGCTTTGTTAAGTTCGGTTCAATCGTTAGCGTCCAATAAAATAGTTGACTCCCGCTTTAGTGTATAGTATATATCTCGTTTATACTTCGTTAAAATTCAAAAATGAATATCACAAAAGTTACTCTAAATAACAAAATAAACAACTTTTGTTAGGTTCATATTTGCCGAAAAACGAACAGAAAACGAAATACCGCTATTTTAAATTCAGGCCTCCCTTACAACCCCCACTCCTGCCCGGCCCTAGAAATGTTAGTATGGCTTATTATAAGGAAGGCGCTGGTACTAATTCACATACCGAGTTTGGTTTAGTTCGGTTGAGTCTTTTGTGCCAAATAAAATTGTGGACTCCCGCTATAGTTTTTAGCGTATAACTCATTTATACTTCCGTATACGGCAAAAGTGTATATAACAAAAGTTACTCTAAATTACAAAATAAACAACTTTTGTTATGGGCATATTTGCTAAAAAGCAATAGGAAAAGAAATATCGCTATTTTAAATTTCAGGTCTCCCTTATAACCCCCACTCATGTTTGTCTTAGAGAATATTAATATAGCCTAAAGTCTAAGTTGGGCTAGTAGTAATATACATACCAAGTTTCATAAAATTCGGTTCAGCCGTTTATGCGTGAAAAGGTAACAAACAAACAAACAAACATACACGAAAGAAACAAAATGCAGTTATGGTGTCTATGACATGTGAAACGAAAAGTTATCGTGAAATTTCGCGAAAAAAATCAATGTACAGACAGAGGTTACAATTTTATATATATATATAGATTATATTTACAATAAGATTAGTTCTACACAATTTTTCAATCCGACGCATATTAAGGGAGATATTAAGAATTTTAGAAATTCTCCCCCTCTAAGCCCCCCTCCCCCTGGTCTGATTTCAGCCGTTAACGAACTTGACCTTTCTTTTTACATAAAACGATTATATATCAAGTTTGGTAACGATAAGACAAATTGCGACCGCTAGAGCGGTAAAAGACGTACGTACGTACGTGTGTGTGTGTGTGTGTGTGTGCGTGCGTGCGTGCGTGTGTGTGTGTGTGTGTGTGTGTGTATGTATGTATGTATGTATATATATATACTAGCTAAGGTACCCGGCGATGCCCGGGAAATCATTCTTGACTGACTAATGATGGTATTTTGATAGGAAGACTTCAATATGTACAATTACACTTTCCTCCACGACGTAATGATTTTTTGAAATAGCCAACCCTGAAGGGTAACTTTTGGGGATTAATAGAATAGAAATTTTATTTTTGAAGGATAAATGAAAATGTGTTCCTAATCTATCCCTCTACACTTTTTGACTCACCGTTTTTCAATAATTCAAACCATAATCATGGGTAGCATTTATTACAATTAAATATCATCTATAATAAACATATTTCCTTTCAAAAGCCAATCCGAGCTCACATAGTTTAGGCAAAGTTTTCCACGTAAGATTATATTTGTAATAGTTTGTTACTGGAAATCGCTTCCAGTAATGCCAGACTGGAAATAAGTAAACTCAATTAACTGGTAAGGCTCCTGACATCTTCCGCTCCCGCATGAGACTTCTCAACATTCTTCTACTTATATTATTGATGCAAAACATTTTATAATTTATCTACCGGATGGAATTAAATAATAGTGGTACCCTGAAAATATCATATCGAGTTTAAACGCATATTGTTTTTTGTCATAATGACATTACCATTAACGTTTAATTGTTATTATATTACATATTTGTTTCAATAACATCAAGGTACATTATACAAATTAAATAATGGAAATGCTCTTATAGTTTATATTTCTATTGGAAATAAATAAAGTTATTTTCTAGGAAAAATAATTAAATGAGGAGGGGGTGACGAAGATTTATAACCTCACTAATCCGAATCATACTTTGAACTATCATATAAGACGAAAACATAACATCATTTGTCATAATATTCCTTTATTAAAACCCCTTAAATAAGTACTAATATAATTATTGACTCCCGTTTAGCGTACCCGTGTTTACTTCATTTTACGACAAAAGTGAATGCACACAAAAGTTACTCTAAATAACAAAGTAAACAACATTTATTGAATTATGTGCACGTTTGGCGAAAAACAAATAGAAAATAAAAAAAGTGAGTTTTTCATTTCAGCCTCTCTTATAATCCCCACTCCCCTTTGAACCTAAAATTTTTAATATAGCTTATAATCATGGAAGAATTAATGCTAATACACACACCGAGTTTTGCTAAGTTCGGTTCAATCGTTAGTGCCCAACAAAATTGTTGGGGCTCCCGCTTTAGATTTTAGTGTATATCTCGTTTATAATTTTCTATATGACAAAAGTGAATATAACAAAAGTTACTGAAAATAACAAAATAAACAACTTTTGTCATGTTCATGTTTGTCGAAAAACCAATAGGACACGAAATATCACTACTGTTAATTTCAGGCCTCCCTTACAAACCCCACTCCTGCTCGTCCCTAGAAATGTTGGTATGGGTTATGATAATTAAGGCGTCAACACTAATAAACATACCGAGTTTTATTTAGTTCGGTTGAGTATTTTGAGCCCAATAAAATTAATGACTCTCGCTATAGTTTTTAGCTTATAACTCATTTATACTTCGGTATACGACAAAAGTGTATATAACAAAAGTTACTCTAAATATCAAAATAAACAACTTTTGTTATGTTCATATTTGCCGAAAAACCAATAGGAAACGAAATCGCTATTTTTAATTTCAGGCCTCCCTTATAACCCCCACTCCTGTTTGTCTGAGAGAATATTAATATAGCCTAAAGTCTAAGTTGGGTCAGTAATAATATACATACCAAGTTTCATAAAATTCGATTCAGCCGTTTATGCGTGAAAAGGTAACATACACGAAAGAAACAAAAACGGTGTCTATGACATGTGAAACGAAAGGTTATCGTGAAAATTTGCGAAAAAAATCAATATAGAGACAGAGGTTACAATTTTATGTATATATATATATATATATATATATATATATATATATATATATATATATATATACATACATACAGTTTCGAACGGACCTCATTTTTGTCATCTCCTGGGTAGGATCGATGGACATTTGAAGACAAATTTTGAAAATCGTGTCATGAGTACGACCTCAATAGCTGATTTCTCTTAGGGGAAATCTGATAAAAAATTAAGCTAAGTACTTATTTTTTAAGTCATACAAGAATAGCAACATGTGTCATGACAAGGGTGAAGCCCCTAGTTACAATTAGTGAACCTGAAGGTATCACTTTACTAAATGAAATACTAAAGGCATTGCACTAACACCGGGGATCAAGGGAGTTCTGCCCCTTGCTAACATAAGCTAACGTAGTTAAGACTGTTATAACATCTAGTTGTTTACCCCTACCCATTTTGATTAAAATTGACTAAGGGGATAGGATGATGAGTTAGGGAAGGACAATACAAATAAGCTTCTCTATCTAAAAATCTATAAATTATGCTCTATAGCACTTTTTGATCCAATGCATTGGAATGGGGGTGTTGTATGCCACTTTTAAATAAAATTATTTTAAATTAAGTACAGAAAATATTTTGTATATTTAATTTATAAAGAGTATAAGGAAGTTATGTGGTTTTCACATCTGATTTTGTTTTAACAACTTATGTTTATATAAACTTTATTTGTTCACTTTCTGCGAGAAGGTTTCATTCATTAGTCGTCAAGAAAGAATTCAGTTGACTGAATCTGTGGCATTAGACGCCTTCATAGGACTTGTCTTTTGTGGCTTAAATCAATTTAGAATTCCATCTCATAAAGTTACCTGATGTTGACTCGTCTGAAAACTTATTCATCTTGACACATAATCCCTTCTTCTTCCTCAATGCCAGTAGCCATATGTGACTATCCCAAACCAAGAAGCAGTTTGAACCTAATCAGTTTCCGGTAGTTTTGCATGTCAGAATTAAGGGAAAACTGTTTTTCACTCAACAAAATGTGAATGTAGTAAATTATTCTTGTTTACCCAATTTAGTAGGAATGCAGGAGGCCTTATGATATTAGCAAAAAGAATTTTGGTATATGCATCACTCATTTCCTATACTGTTGATTCCACAAATCGTAAAAAGTAGCAAAACAAAAAATAGATTTCCTACTTTAAAGGAACAGACAAGAATGCAAATCTAAAACATGTCCTTGGCAACAATCTAAATGCCATTATGGCAATTCTGATTTTCTGAGCAATTCTTACACCTAAAATGGTTGTTTTGTCCAATCTTCTTTACAATTTTAAAATATTGTTTAATTTTGTTTCTACACTTGAAATAAATTGTAGTGAAAACTGGTATGCTCTTCCTGTCATTGTTTTTGGAGATTCCACAGTCATAATAATATGAAGAATGGGTACAGCACATATATCCTCCTTTTTAGGCCAAGAAAATGACACTGATATTATTTTGTTTTCTAAGGATCTTTTCAAACTTTCCTTCCGAGTCAATCAATTCACTGTACCCTCAATTCCATCACACCCGTGCCCGAATTTCAAAATCTTTCTCATGTAGGCATAGATTTATGAAATTGTACTAATTTTTGTACTGAGCAGCACAGCCATCACTGAAGTAATGATCTATTTTAAAGTGTGGGCGGTTTTCTTTCAAAAACGCAATAGCAGATTTTTGGATTTCATACACCATACTTACATTGTGTTTGAGGTCATCAGATATAATGCAAAGGGGTAGGACAAGATTTTTCTCAGTTGCATCGTTGCACTGTATGATGACAGGATGTGTAGAGCTAGAATTTGAGGTCCAGTGGTATCATTGGGCTTCGACATTGACCAAAATAGCAATTTTAGGGTAGGAATTATACATATCAAAGTACATTTTAGACTAATGAATTCTATAATGTAAGCTTTATTTCATTTAGAATAAACCTGTGTAATATAACTACCTTTGTAGTTACCTTTATTTATCATTTTCTTTTAATTCATATAAATTTCTAAATTTTTATAAATATTTATTTTTAAACTTGGAATAAACAATGAAGGAGTCAAATAACCATTCATTTTATTACTTTAGGTGGTAGATCACATGTCTTAACCAAAACAAAAAAAGATTTCCATAATTATCCTTTTCCCTTTTGGAGATATTCAATTTAACGTGAAACTATGTATTTGCTTTTAAAAAATCTCAAATTGACACTTTGTAATATTTTTCTGGTCACAAATACTTACTTGGTACCTTTGCTTATTTTTTTATTGTTTTTAAATATATTTATGAATACACACAAAAAATTTTATTTATCAAAATTGGTTCATAAATAAGATAGTTTTAAATTATTTTTGAATTCAGAACAAATTAATTTTACTGTTCCGCATCGATAAATAACACGAAAATCACAAAACTTTAAGAGGCCATAAAATTCAAACCATTCAAATATATCAAAAATATTTGGTATGGTTTCTCAAATCAATGAATCGAACACCCAAAATAAAATTCAACAAAATCTGAAATGATGGGTGTCCTGGTGTGGTTGAATTGATGTGGAATGACGCAGGACACTATTGTATATTAATTGTGATAAATATTGAATAATAAATAACCCAATCCTAGAACCCCCAATGGAACAGATGTGCATACATCTCTAAAACTCCTTTTACATTAGTTGTAATATTAGCACAGATACTCTTTAATTTCAATAATTTTCGAACCATTTTAAACATTATAAGATAAAATATGTTCTTAATTTACCTAGAGTGATGTGAAGATGAAGATAAATGAGGTTTTTTATAGTCAGGATGATGCCTTTGAGAGTATTCCATTTTTCTTTTTAATTCATCTCCAGAAATATTATTATTGCTACTACTAGAAGCTGCTGAGTTGGTGTGAGGCATTCCTAAAACAAAAATAAATTTTGTACAACTTTATTATTTGAATAGAAATAACAATTTTGTTATTATTTTAAAAGTGGAAGTTCTACAACCTTCGGCTTTGGTGTCTGTTCTCTTTTCATGCCTAAAATATTAACTGAATATTATGAAACTTGTTATGTAAACGATCGGTAACCTAACTTAGACTTTAGGCTATACTAATATTCTAATCGGGATATTTTGCTTGGTATTTATTTTTTTGGCAAACTTTAAAAATAAATAAAAAAAATTGCATACTTTGTTCTTTAGAGTAACTTTTTGTACACTTTTGTTATACAACGATATAACTCAGAAGACATTCTTAGAGAACACAAATAACTGGATAAAACTAAGTATGTAAATTAGCAATCTTTGTTTTTCAGAAAACACATATCATCAAAAGTTTGTTATTCAGAGTAACATTAGTTGTCTACATCTTCATTGAATAGAATCTCTAAACAATATATACACATAATAGCTCAAGTTAACAACTGTAAAGCATAGAAAAAAATTGTATTTTTTGCAACAGTCCACAGACTTCTAGATCCCACTGAGGTAGAGCATCATCCCGCTTCTATGAACAACAATCACTCACATTCATTTTCCCAACCATGTTTCCATACTTCTTACCAGTTTACTTTAATCTCAAAAATGTTCAGTTCTGAACAAAGAGAGTCTTTAGAAGAAAAGTCTGTGACGCAGGGGCTGCACACTTCTGATCTCATATTACAACATATTCCCTAATTCTGTGTAAAAGAGATATGGAAATATTGGGGGGGGGGGTTACTGAAGGCTGAAAACAAGAAAGTGCCAATAACTCGTTGAATACTTGAGTTACAAAAATTTGCATATAACAGTGATTGTAGACCATCAATAGTTTAACAAGATTGTCCTTTGATTGTCCTAATCAATCTTATTGCAAATTAAATTTACTATAAATATTGTTATATATATTTCTCTATCTTGAATATTAACCGAGATATTTGCATTTTTATTAAATCTGGGCGGCTAACGGACGGGTGACTTTCCCGCCAAAAGCTAGTTCGGCCGTTTCCTTAACTGCTCGACTCTCGTGAAATTTCTCTATTGTAAAACTTCACGTGGGAAATCTGCTTAGTTTATGCAGGCCCTGCGTGACTGTCTTTTAGGTTATTTTGTTTTGGTTCTAAGACATATTGGTTTTGCTGTTGAAGTTAAAGCATGGCTGGGCTGGGCTTACCCCATGATTTTCTGTGCTTTGGGTTGTGGTAGTGGATCCACTTTTTGTCCTCTGTCACAATTCAATCCAAAAACCCTTCCACTTTTGTTTTGGAGCAGTTGTTCACACATGAAAAAATGGTGGTAGACATTTTGTGGTTTGAGTTCATACAGTACTCAATTTCCTAGTTTTTGCACTATACCCAGGGCTTTCAGATGGTTTAAAATTGATTAAGTCACTCCCAAAGTTTCAAATAATGCCTCCGACTAGTTTAGACACACACCATGCTCAGGATTGAGTTAGTTTGGTTCCAGACACCTGCCAGTGCTCTGCATGTGCTTTTAAAATTGAGTGAACATTTCAACGTTCAGGAACATCCCAGGTTATTGGGGTAAGTAAACTAAAATACAAAATTAAATATTCTTTTGTGGTTTGTTTTACTTTGAGAGTCACAGAGTATAGATAAATGTGAAAATACTCTAGTGCAACTCTAGGAAATATGTGTTACATTGAGGCGTTCCCTTATTGAAATTCCCTTGGAAATGAAGATGAAGAGGATGGGGATATTCATCAGTTTCCAGGTAAATAGTTGTTAACCCTATTAGAAGTGTTGATAGGCAAATCCTTTATGGCAAGCAGCGTTTAGAAGAACCTGATCGAGATGTTGGAGATCCTTCGGATAATGATTGCCATAATGAATTTGCCATTGGTATTGGCTCATTACCTGTTGAGTGAGTTTCTGAACGATTGAAAGAAGAAACTAATAACCAACGGTGGATGAAAGGAGATTACACTAGCGTGAATGATAGTTGTTTTCCAAGTGGAAATTATGACAAATTTTCTGGGCTATCAGCAGTTGAGATGTTTGAACAATTTATTATAACTGAAGTCTGGCAGCTTCTGTATACAGAAACCCAGAGATATGCTATTGAAAAAAATACCCAAATTCAACCCATTTCAATTGAAGAATTGAAATGTTATGTGGACATTTTGATTCTTAGTGGTTATGTTATACTTCCAAACAACTGCTGCTATAGGAGCTGTTACCTGACGTATATACTGAGCTAGTCAGTAATGCAATGTGCAGGAACCGCTTTATACTTAGGTATTTACATTTTGAAGATAACTCAAAGTTGGATTCAAGTAATAAAGGGTGGAAGTTAAAAAAATATATAGAATTGGTAAAAACCAACTTTCTTACAAACACATATCCATTGGCAAACATGAAAACATGGTGCAATATTTTGGCTGCCATCTAATGAAACAATTCATTAGAGGAAAACCATTTCAATTTGGTTTCAAAATGTGGTGCCTCAATTCAATTCAAATGATGGCTACCTTATTTCAACTTTACCAGGGAAAACTTTTAAAAAATGAACCTATACACTGTAATTTTTTTGGGAAAGCTTTTTTACTGCACCATTAGATGAAATGCCTGAGAAGACATATTTCTTGACAACCCATTTTGTGGGGTCAATATGTTTAATTTTTTAAGAGAAAAAGGCTACTCTGCTACTAGAATATTCAACAAAAATAGAATCCCAAGAACAAAAGGAAAAAAAACCCAACAAATATGAGGAAGAATGCTAGTCTAAAATGTTTTAAAAAGAAAAGGAAAAAGAAGCGGGTCCTCAAGAACAAGAAAATAAATTTTCCAACCAAAGACGAGTAGAATAAAAAGAAAAAGTCCTTCACACAGGGGCTATGTTAACTAAGCAGATTTCCCACTTACATCCCGTATTTGGACGTAAAAGTTCAATGAGAACAATATTTGTTATTTAGGCTTCAAATAAAGTGCTTCATAATATAACAGCTTGTTGTTGATATGACATGAGTAGGAGTGGAGGTTTACTGAAGGCTGAAAACTAAAAAATGCAAATATCTCGGTTAATATTAAAGATAATGAAAACATGTACATAACAACATTTATAAATCTTTTTATTTGCAATAAGATTGGTTATATACAAATTTTTCGATCTGACTTACAGTAACGGAATTATTTCGAATTTTCAAAAATCCTCCCCTCTAACCCAATGGGGAGCATTGGTCCGATTGCAGCCGTTAACGAACTTGATCTTTATTTTTACATAAAACATTTAAATATGGAGTTTGGTAATGATCAAGCAAAAATTGTATAGACATATATATATATATATATATATATATATATATATATATATATATATATATATATATATATATATGTATATATATATAAGAAGGGCAAGTTTTGCTTAATGCAGAATGGGCTGAATAATTATTATAGCTGATATAACTACAATACTTAAAATATTTATAGGATAATCATTATTTCTTTTCTTTTTTTTTTTCTTTTTAAGATTAATAATTTTCTCTTTATATGTTTTTACTTTACTGTTAACGTTGTTATTGTTAATTCTTTATATATATATATATATATATATATATATATATATATATATTTATGTAATAATTTTAAATTATTTATGTACAAATTAATTGTAACACTACAAATGCATGTGATATGCTAACTTGCATGGGATATGCAGAAACTAATAAACGGCCTTCTTATAGGGTTACTATAGGAAGGAAACAAATAAAAAAAAAAATATATATATATATATATATATATATAAATATACAAAATTTTCAATGGACCTCATTTTCATCATTTCATGGGTAGGATCAATGGGCATTTGAAGAAAATTTTCGAACATCGCATCATGAGTACAATCTCAATTGCTGATTTCCCTTAAGGGAAATCTGCTAAAAGGGGGCTATAGCAAATCCTATTGAGAGGATCGTCTTTATTAGATGGAAGGACAATGGATTAGTAACGGTTTGATCTACACGATTTGGTGTCATAAGACAGTGAATGTCAAGATGTACTCTTCTGCCTCAAGCAATATATAAATACAATCATGGGATGGGAGGAACTGATATCATGGATCAGAACATCAGTACCTACTGCATTGGTATATGAAACAAAAAATGGGGGTGGTTTTTTTTTGGGTTGATGTTTCTGTCCAAAATGCATGGACATTGTTAAAAAAATAAGCACATGTCTCAACTGCAATTTAGAAGAGAACTGGCCCAAACATTCCTCACTCGCAAAATAAACAACTTTTGCAATATGCATAATTGCTGAAAAACCAATAGAAAAAAATATATATATTTCGTTTCTGGCCTCTTTTACAACCATGACTCCTTTAAGCTCACCTCACGATGCCATTGTCAACATACCGATTGATATGCTGCAAAGAGTGGAGACGAACTTCAAAAATCGACTTAATCAGTGTATGCACAATTAGGGTCGCCATTTAAACAATGTCATTTTCAAGACTATATGAAAAAAAAACTTCGGATATTGTATTCTCAAATAAAAAAAACAATCAAAACAATAGCTGAAGTACCTTTGTTTTTATTAACCTTTCAAATAAATAAGTTTCTCTGGCGCACCCTGTATTAAAAGAAAATAAAGTACAATATCAAGCTGTTGATGAAGGAATAAATATATTATTCTAAACAGAGATCATGCCAATCACCTTTGATGTGGGACATAAACCATATAAATAAATAAAAAGAAAATAAATCTGCTGGTGCTTAAAACCATTATTCAAAATTAAACAAATGTTTAATTAAATATATTAATGTATAAAAATATGTATATACAAACATCTCAGCACTCCTAACCCCCCCCCCTACCATGGATATAAGATATTACTTAGATAAATGTATTGCTCATATTCTTGACAAAAAATGCATTACATATATTAGTTACACCATGAATTACAACATAAAAGTAAGAAAAAAATGAGCACCTGAATTCTGGTGAACAGGAGCATTACTCCCTTCCCCATTCCTTTTTTTCTCTTGATTTTCCTGAGGGAAAAAAAAAAAATATTTCAATATTCTTAGATAGAAAATACAAAGTTATAAATTTTATTAAAAATTGTAGGAAATTGGAAAAAAAAGAAAGCAAATCTCAAATTGGAGATATTGGAAACATGAAACTCAAACTTTCTAAGTCTAGTCATTAATGAACTATATCTATATATATATATATATATATATATATATATATAAAATTGTAACCTCTGTCTGTACATTGATTTTTTTCGCGAAATTTCACGATAACTTTTCGTTTCACATGTCATAGACACCATAACTGCATTTTGTTTCTTTCGTGTATGTTTGTTTGTTTGTTACCTTTTCACGCATAAACGGCTGAACCGAATTTCATGAAACTTGGTATGTATATTACTACTAACCCAACTTAGACTTTAGGCTATATTAATTTTCTCTGAGACGAACAGGAGTGGGGGTTATAAGGGAAGCCCGAAATTAAAAATAGCGATATTTCGTTTTATATTGGTTTTTCGGCACATATGCACATAACAAAAGTTGTTTATTTTGTTATTTAGAGTAACTTTTGTTATATACACTTTTGTCGTATACCTAAGTATAAATGAGTTATACGTTAAAACTTTAGCGGGCACTAACGGCTGAACCGAACTTAACAAAACTCGGTATGTCAATTAGCATTAATTCTTCCATGATTATAAGTTATATTAAAATTTTTAGGTTCGAACGGGAGGGGGGTTATAAGGGAGGCATGAAATAAAAATTCACCATATTTACATGTATAAGAGACGGGAAATATAAAAATATCGAAGACTGTGAAGAATTATCGAACAAATAATTCTATTATTAGCAAATCACCGGCAACGACGGGTATCAATCCTAAACTCTGGGACGAGTAAATGTTAAAATATTGTGCAATGTAAAGCCTGCTAAAAAATACCATCACCATTCAGCCTCAAATGAATTCCCGGGCGAAGCCGGGTATCTGAGCTAGTAGGCTATATGTATACGCATACAGATGTCATGACATTAGTCAAAATGGGTGCAGAGAGGGTCAAAACAGATGATTCCATAAAAATCCGAAAACCATAATCTTTTGCAATTAAATACTTCCTTTACTTTGTACTAAGCAGGTAAAAGTGCAATACATTTAAATGGGGGAGTAACAGATGTAGTTTATCTCCTACATTAAACAAATGCTGGAAAAGAAGTATGATGATTAACTGTCTGCTGTTATCTCTTCATTGGCTAATGAAAATGAGGCAGGCTAAACTAGCTGGAGGTAATACAATCATTGATCATACCTAGTAAGCTCCTCTGACTGACAAAGATGACACTAGAAGGGATTGTTATAAGGTGAAGTGAGTTGGCATCTCTGATAGCTTTAAGGTTATCACCAGCTTAAGGCAAGCTCACCGGTTATCACTGTACAGTAATAGTACAGGTAATCCGACCAAATATTAATGGTACTATATACAGCAGACTTACTGCAATTGGGGTATAATGGTGATATATTAATCACAGCAATAAGTGATCTATTTCTAGCAGCTGGTGGCTAGAAATGTCACAGCAATAGCTGATGCTGTGGAAGAGTTTGAAATAACAGTGAAAGATATAGGGCTTAAAATAAATATGGAAAAGCTTAAGTACATACAGTCCAAATGGGAATATGGTTTAAATTGGGGTAGTTTATGTGTGGAAAAGCCAGAGGGAGATAGCTGAAAGATGTGAGGGATAACTTGGCTAAGGAATCAAAAACGCTCCCAGCTGCAGACCTCAATGAATATATAAGAATGGTATGAATGGTATAAGGTGGTGGCAGAGGCCCAAATCCTACAAGGCCTATAAGGCTTAGAGTAAGTATTTTATTTTCATTTTATTTTTTATAACTTTTTTCTGAAATATGTCCATTTTTTAATTAATAAAGATAAAGAGCCTCAATTAATATGATCAATCTTCTTCCTTATATCCAGACACGCATAGTAACTATCACACATTGCCAATAGAAATACAAAAACCACTTTGAGTAAACTAAATTAAGAGAATATCACAAATAAATATTGAAACATTCACTTCTTTTGAGAGATTCGACAAAGAAGTAAATGTGATAAATAATTGAGAATAGAATAGAAATTACAGTATTTAAAGCTGTCAAAAGGTTTGAATGCTGATTTGAAGATAGAGACATAATCTTTTTCTTCAGTCTAGAAGGACATTTTTCAAATATTGCTAAAAATTCTTCTGTCAGCTGTTCGAGAAGCTCCTGCGTCACAGTTTTGTCCACATACCAGAACCATGGTTTCCCTTCATTGCTCTGGGGTATCTGAAAATAAGAAATAAAATTAGTATATAATTCAAAGGAAAAATATATATACTTAAATAAAAACTGACTTCAAAAGCATAACATTCAAGGAACAACTCAAAAATTGTCTCCATTTAAAACAAATAAATAGAAATTTTATAAAATAAAAAAATAAACAGAAGAAAAAATTAATATTAATCTATAGATATGACAAAAAATAACCTGACGAAAAGCTAATATAATGCTAAACTAATCTCGTAAAAACATAACATCCACTCCAGGAATGGAAATACCAGCTTGATATAAGATATTTAGGGAGTCAGTTACTAATAATGTAAATTGCATGATTAGGAGCATGGGTTTACTAAACTGAATACTACAAAATTCAAGTATCTCGATTAATGTTGAGATATAGAAAAAAACGCAAAGAACAACATTTATAGGAAATTAATTTTGCAAAAAGATTGGTTAAATATAATTTTTCAATCTGATAAATCAAATACTAAGAAATTACAAATTTTCGGGGTTCCCCCCAAAGTTTCAATTTTTGGATTGATCAGTTAAATATTGAGTATGGGATAAAAAAAAAATAAAAATAAAAAAAAAAAAAAAAAAAAAATCTTGTCATATAGAACATAAAGTCTTAATTGATGATGTCATACAGGACATCATTGAACTATGTCTAACATAGTAAAAGAACAATTAAAAAAACATTAAATGTTTTTTTAAATATAATATTTTATATTATAAAAAAACATAAATATAAAATTTATATTTTTTAAATATAAATTTTATATTTAAGATTAGAATAGAACTGTTGTCATAACTGTCGGTGGAGACCGTCGTCACTGGCTGATGGTCAAGTAGAAGTGGCAAGTGCTTTCAATGTGATGGCGCCATCTTCAAGCCCATCAAAAAGTTGTATTCAGTTAAATGTCCGTTGGTCAGTAGGTTTTATGCATATGGTCACGATTAGATAGTAGTAACAGACTTAGACTAAAACGTAAACAACCCAATAATGTAAACGAACTAATATGGTGACCAGACGCATAAAACCTACTGACCAACGGACATCTGAGTACAACTTTTTGACGAGCTTGAAGATGGTGCCATTGCATCGAAAGTGTTTGCCAGCTGTACTCGACTATCAGCCAGTGACGACGGTCTCCACCGACAGGTATGACAACAGTATCATTTATACTGGCGGTTCTAACCCTTTATTTGAATTATTAGAATAGAACGTTTAATGATATATCAGCTTATTGTTAATACAAGATGAGTAGAAGTAGAGGTTTTCTTACAATTGAAGACTAAAAAATGAAATATCTCTTTGTAATGTAATAGAACCTGGATAACTGTATTTTGTATTAACACTTAGTAATTGTATTTACTTCCTTGTATAAAGTAAGGAAAGTATTGTCATTAAAAAAAATTCGATTTTCAGAATTTAATAGAATTATACTCTTTGACCCTCTCTGAAGCTATTTTGACTAGTTTCAGTGTGACGTTTTTTAGGATTCTTTCACCAAGTCCCTAGCCCTCAAAACTTCTTCCATAAAGAGGTTCACAACTGCAGAAGGATAAGAGGGTTTCCCACTTCCCTACTTTTGGGATATATTATTTGTTTCAAATGAGAAACAGAAAAGATCTTGACCAAAACAATCTTCAAAACTTCAAACATCATAATTTAGCAAAGTTCTTCTTACTGATGACCTCAACTGAGCCTTTGACAGGAGGCTTTACTGAAGGGAGCTTTGACATTTAAACTAATTAATAAATAGTACAATTCCTAACATTTGAAAATGTCTTCCCGACACTATTTTTCTAACACGCTGCTCAAAACATTAGCTAGTTTATACTTTAGCGTCCCACCTATGATATGATGGTCTTGAAAGGGCCACTAAAAATCATTTTATATAGAGAATCGGTAGCCCTTATATTTTAAGTCTATAAAATCATTCATCCGGATATTAATTTTTATTCAATTTGTCACCTTTGCTACAGTTTTTCTAAGATTTGCTAAATTTTATTTGCTTGTTGAGGATGATATTACTATTTTATAAGTGGCTGATCAAGGATAGCAATCCCTTTCTAATATAACTATTATTTGTGAGAATGGTGGAATTGCGATTGTCAGTTCAGGCAACTCCTGTTGCCCGTGTCATGGTGCACTATACCAAAGTTTCGCTACGCGTGCTGCTAACTTCTTCTGGGAGCCTCAACAAAGGTCCCAGGCCTGTGTCGGATCCATCATCCAAATCAAAATTCCTTCTGCTTCCCCAAGATTAAATACAATTTTTTTGGTATAATGAGTATCAACAATTTACTCAGTTTATACCTATCTACTGTATTAAAATTACTTGCATGTTTCTCAATTTGAATGGTCTCTTTGATAATTTTTTCTTGATAGTTTGTAACTTAAGCCAACTTTTTCTTTGTTAAATTGTATCTGGTAATTCGAATTATTGAACTTTTCTGTCACTGTGGCAGATATTGTTACTTTTAGGTGTTCAGAAACTTTTGTGCACATCAATCTGGCCATTTCTCTAATGTAGAAAGAAGAATTGAACTTATTCTGACTACTGATTGGGAAATATCTCACAAACAGACGGTTTAAATTTAAACCTCCATACTGAACCATTATAGATTTACAGACTTGAACTGTGGCATTTCACAAAACAATCCAATTCCTACAGAATTCAGACAATGCAAAGCAATATTTTCCAACACTTCATTTTATGTATCTAACTTACCTCTCCACAATGACTTAAATATCCTTTTTGCCCAATCTCATGGCAAATCTGTTTACCATTAATTCCATTCCCATTTTCCTGATCACCCGAACCCTTTGATTGACCCATTGTCAGTACACATTCTACAAACCCAACTCATAGATTTATATGGAGGGGAGAATCTTGACACATAAAATCAAAAGAACAAATAAACAATTATAAAATTGTGTGAATTACTCACTTAGACAATAAATTAAATATTTGTCTCCCCATTTCGCAATGTTTTTATTATTGTATATTCTGAGTCATGAATTAGTTTGAAATATTTAATATATTGTGGGGAAAATCAAATAACTAAAGATAAAAAAGTTTTTAAATGGTCAGTAAAGGGTTGCCAAAGTTCTCATTATATTGTATATCTCATTATATTGTAGTAAGTAACAACAAATTTCCACTAGAAGGTGGATCAAAAGTCTGTCACGCAGAGCTGTTTAAACTAAGCAGAATTACAGTAACAGGCGCGTGGTGAGTGTGTGCACAGTGTTGCAAAAACTACGTATATGAAAAATTAAACAGAGTTAATCACATATTTAAGAAATACGAAGAAGATCAAAGGAGTCAACAGATGGTCTAGATCGTTCTCGACAATATCCGTCGTGTCTAGGCATTTCCCCTTTGAAGTTTACCGCCCGGCTATAAAAGCGGCTCAGCTCGTCCAGAGAGTTAGTTCTCAGCTCTCTTCAAGTGATCAACAGTGCGTTTTAGTTGCAGTGCGGTAAAGTGTTTTATATGAAGAACTGTGTTGTGCCATTACTATGTAAAGAACAGTGTAGTGCCGTGTAAAAGTAAAGGGACAGTGCAGTACCGTTATCTTTGAGAAGATAAGTGCAGTGCTGTGTTTTTGAGAACTTCAGTGATCGTGAGTTATTGGACTGTGCAATAAGAAGAACAGTGAAGCTATCAGTGCATACTGTGAGTAGTAGTTAAGAACAATTAACCAAAAGTGGAGTACATTGTTAAATAAATTGAGCAGTAATAAAAACTCTGAAACTTGTGTGTGTTTAATTTTGCAATCCAAAAGAACTCTAATAAACGTTGTTTATTACTGATTTTGTAATAAATGTAACAATATTTATAAATTTGAATGGCTTCATTTTTGTCATGATAAACAACTCAAATTTTGTTAAATTCTAATAGATTTTTAATTATAGTATAGAAGATGCATACATAAAAAGTATCTGCAAAAAAACGTTACCTCCCAATTGGACCACTTGCAGGCAAGGTGAATGCAAAAACAAGCAACGACTGTTGGTTTGTACTGAAGACACATTGTTGTCAAGTGAAGGCTGTGGGAAAAAAAATGTGAGTTAAGAAAGGAGATTAATAATATATTAACATGAAAATGCCATATTTTTATAAAGTACAATTTCAAATGCTTTATACTATCTCGGGGGGGGGGGGGGATACTTGGCCGGGAACTGATTGTTCATTGTCTCACAGACATGAACAGTAGTACAACAATACAACAAATACAATAGTAACTGGTCCATCCTTGGTAACACAGTTGCAATATACATGGTACATATACATAAAGCAAATCATTTGATGAAAATCATGTGTCGCAAATATCAAGTCTTTGTGAGCTGTTTTATTAGGCTTTATGTTGCATTTTGTAAACAAATCTACATGAGAGCAAAGAAAATGTCTCAAACTACAAGCCACAAAATATTGGGGGTACAAATAAGTTTTGAGGGATTGATAAAAGCTTACATGACTAGTATTAAATCGCATCGGACCATATTGTGTTTGTGTTTATTTTGAAGCCACATTAATTAAGCCCCTCTAGAAATCAGTACTTCTCTTAAGAGTAACCAACAAACTTTCTTTGTGCTCTAACCACGTCAGCCTTGGTACCCAGAAAACACCTTTTGCAGGAAGCCCTCCTTTTTTGTTTTCATTTGAAGAAAAGATCAGCTGATGGACATCAATTACTGTGCAAAGCATATGGAGAACATGTTCCATCAATAAAAAGTCCGTCTCGCAGGGGCTGTATAAACTAAGCAGATTCCCCCAAGTGTACCACGTATTTGCACTTATCCCAAAAAGTAAAAGTTCAATGAGAATAATATTTGATATATATGTTTCAAATAATGAGCTTCTTAATATAACAGCTTATTGTTAATATGACATAAGTTGGTGGGGGGGGGGGATTACTGAAGGCCGGAAACTATAAAATGCATCAATCAAGATATTGAAAATATGTATATAAAACAAAATTTATAGAACATTAAATTTGATATAAGATTGGTTATATACAATTATTTGATCCTATGTATAATAATGGAGATATTAAGAATTTTTGAAATTCCTCCCCTCTAAACCCCCCCCCTTCCGACTCTCACTTGTTCTGGTCAATGACAGTAATGGCCTGGTCGAGCAGCATTTACGAAGAACACAAAAATTTGGTTGATTCTTGGATCACCTCAAAAGAGAGAACTTTTTTCAACACAGAATCCATATGCTGCCACAAAGATGGGGAAAAGTTATAGTTAACGATGGAGAATACTTTGAATAAAATAAATTTTACCTAATTCTGTTACAATAAAACCAATTAGCTTCAATGTTACAATAAAACCAAAACTTATTTTTACCCCCAATAACTAACACATTCAGGATGACAATGTAATACATACTTTACTGAATTCCAGGGAGTATTTGCTGTGTCTATATTAACTTGGTTGAGGTATTTATTCTTTATAATGGTTATTTCAAAGCCTTTAATGAAAACTAGCTCAATACTCGTGCTGTTGGGTGACCCAGCTATTGGGACCTATCTTTAGATTGTGCTAGGCAAATCCTCCCTAGTTATGAGCTTTAACTAATTAACTACTTAGTTGGTTTTTTAAAATAATTATTCATGTTTTGAGGCTATAAATGGACAAATCTACTTCTGAAACACACTCACATCAATGAGCATACTCTCTCTCTCTCTCTCTCAGGTTCATTCGTGAGTCATGTTTTGTAACCCTTATCGAAGTGTAACGATTTCTCAGCAATTTTTGCCTTTATATGGCATATGACCATGAAAACCAGTAAAGTGACTTGCTCCAAACAATGGCAATAGGAAATATAAAAGCATAATTATTTTAAGTATACTAGTTTTACAATAATTATAGCAATGAGGCACTTGTGCCTGTATAAGGTACAGAGTAGTGTTATAGTATCTTGTTCCTTAGAATATAAAACAACAAAAGCTTAAACAAAGGGAGAAAAGCTAGCCAAACTTACGGAAGATGGATGAGATGAAGATTTCTTTCCATTCAGAATTGGGGGACTATTTTCGAAAAGATTAATATAACTTTAACATTTTCTCTAAATTAAGGAAACAATTTTTTTTCGAAAGGAGACAAATTTTGTAAATTCAAAATGTAAATTGGTCTGGTGGCTTCACTCCACCTTTTTTTTTAAAAATTATTTGCCCATATTTCTTTATTGGTGCAAAAAATCATCATAAACCAATACCTGAAATAATATATTGGCTGGCTTGGTGGATCTAGAATTATCCACCAAATGTCTGTTGAAATAACAGTCGTAGAAATCTTTTTTATCTGTTCAGAAGAATTATTTTAAATAAATTTAAAAAATACCCATAAAAGAATAGATAAGATCATGAGTAAGAGCATTACAGGAAAGAAGACTAATTACAATTCAAAAGTCGAAGGAAATTGTGAAAGCCAACTTCAGAAGGTTTAGGGAAACACAAGAAACTAAAGAAAAATTCCTTAAGGCGAGACACACTGAAAGACAGTTGAAATGGTACTGAGAGATGAGAAGAGTAAGGTGAGGACTGAGCTCCATAAGGGTCCAGGCACAATAGAATAGAATATATCTATATGTCTCCCATTAGACCTTTCCCCAATTGGCAGGGTACCATTCTAATGGTATTAAAGAAGGAAGAATTTATATTTCACTTTCGTACAGTTTTTGTTTTGAATACCAACACATTAATAAAGTTTCAATCAAAATCAGTTTTGATTCATAAAGCAATTGTGGATTTGATTCCCATGCAGGGAATCCCCAAGGGGAATTAATGTAGTGACCGGCTCACCAAATAAAATCCCTAATCCCACCATTGCTAGAAATGTAGATGTGAAGTGTAGATAATTCACACTGTTAACCCTTGCCAGCTCAGATGTGTTAACAGGTGACTGGGCAACCCAACTGTGAACAATGAACGTGTTAACACGAAGCTGTACTTCTTCCATCATGATCTGCCCCCCCCCCCAGAAGCATGTTGAATGATGAAATGAATCTGAATAATTACCAAATTATTTTCAGGTAGATTTATGAACTTTTATTTGATTTTTTTTCCAGATATTTACCATTTTTTTACTTATTATGTGCTTTGATGTTGATAAATACATTAATAAAAAATAAGATGAATTTGGATAATATGAACATGAGCTGAGGGTTTTTTTTTTGTCTTCCCTCCCCTCTGTTTTATTATTGTTTGTTTATGCTCACAATTTCTGAGTGTGGTCCAGTATTTTGTAGTGTACATTATACATTTTCTACTATTATATTCCATGTTGGATGATAAACCTCATAAGAGGAACTCTTGAGAATACTTAGGGAGTAGGGGAAGCTGATGCCTAGGGAGGATGGAGATTGGCTAGCATTTGGGGGACTGATGAAACTCCTGACGATTGGCTAGCATTTGGGGGACTGATGAAACTCCTGACCATGATCCGTCTAGAGCCCATTCTCCTGCCTATTTATTCATGAGCAGTCAGTGTTAAGCATTAGTTCCATAAAGAGGATATCACCCACTAGACCTGCTCCTACCACAGCACCTGCTCTCATTTACCAACACATCAAAGTATTATTCTATTAAGTATTATTGCTTAAATTTACAAAATTGACTTTGAAGGTTGAAAATCATTATTAGGTATTATATAAACATATCTATTCCATGAAATGAAACAACAATATTTCTTAACAAATTTGATAAATAAATAACCCAATAAATATTAGAGGCTACATAAACTAAGCAGATTTCCAAGTGGTCGAATTACATGATTTCTTAATTGGTTAATAAATTTGTTTATATAACATTTTTTGATCCAACACAATAACTGAATTTTCAGTTTAATTCATCTCCAAACCCCAATCCTTCAGCTGAAGGACCTTCAGTTCTACATAAAAAGATAAAATATCTAGTATGGTATTGATGAAATAAAAATTGAGACTTTTAGTTCTAGAACAAACTTCATTGATGAGATCATATCACAAATGTATCCATTATCCATGCCTCACAAAGTAAATATTTAATGAAAATAGTGCATCGTATTTGAGCTTGAATAGGACGTTTTACCAAATATTGGTTATTGCAATTCTGAGATGAGTAGAAGTGGGGATTTACTTAAGTCTGAATATAAAAAATAAATATTATTCAAGTAAGAGAATAAATGTATAGACGACAATTGCAGAACATTAACTGACCATTAAGAAAATTGATTATATAACATTTATCTATTGAACTAAAAAAAACAGATATTTTGAATTTTCTATTTCTTCCCCCTCTAATCCGACACTCCTCTTGGTAAAATTTCAGCCATTAACAGAATTGATATTTAGTTTCACAAAAAATGCTAATTAAAATATTGAATTTGGTAACGTTCAAACTAAAATAACCAAAACATTTTGAAGTCCTTATTTTTGTCATCTCCTAGATAGGACTGCTAAACATTTCTACAGATTTTTAGAAAATGGTGGTACAATCTTCATAGACCATGAGAAGTAGGTAATATTCAACCAAGAATCAGATCACTTGACATTAAGGTGACAGGCCTCAGGCACCAATTTAAGTAATCAAAAATTTTCAAGGAAATCTGAAAGGAAATTACGAATGCACGAGTCTTTTAAAATAGCCCATCATTCAATGATAAGAGTACACACAAGATTTTTTTTAGTGGTACTGTACTATTATATCTCCTTGGTTACTGGTGATGTTTATTTCGAGATCCGATGCATGGTTACGCTTGGTGGTCTATTTGAGCTTGTGCCAGGATGAGATCAAAAGTTCTATCAAGATAAGTGGACTCAAGGTAGATGGATTTTTTACTTTGAAATTTCATTTTGGACATGAAGTTCAGTTTTCGTTAAAATAAAAAGAAATATAACAACTGCTATACTGCCTCTGATTAATTTTAATTGACCAGTCAAATTCGTTCCCCATTTCAAAGGCTTTATCCTATCTACATACCTTTGGAGAATGACAAATCTCTTTTATGAACAACTTCTTAATAACTAGTTTATATTAAACTAGCTAGAAAGCATGGCTTTGCTTGTGAAGAAAAGATCTGGGAAATCAGGAAAAGATTGAATAATGATTTTATTCGTTGCAAGGTTTCAATATACAAAATATTTTTACTTTTCCATCAAAGTGTGTATATCTTTAGCTTACATAACAGCCTGGAAACTGTTTTGAACTTAGATACTCAATATCTAGAGATTTAGACAGATACTCAATATCTGAGGTGGCCAGCTTTAATAGGGGCATTGTAAAAATAGAATATTGAGTGAACATAATAGTATATACATACCATATAAAACCGCTTTGCTCTGGGAATTTTTAAATTTAGAATAACAGGCAATTCTTTATTTCTCCTGTAGTTAGAAGCCTATACAAACAGGAATTAAAATTTAAGCTGGACATAAGATATTTAGTGACTGAGGGACATAAAAGTGAATATCGGATGACTAGAAGTGAGGGTTTACTAAAGGCTGAAACCAAAGAAATACAAAGATCTCGGTTAATATTAAAGTTAAAGAAAACATGTATAAGACAATATTTGCAGAAAATTAAATTTTTAACAAGATTTGTTATATACAATTTTTCAATCAGACTCATAATAACAAATGTTTCAAAAATTCAAATTCCCCCCCTAAACTCCCCCCTCCCAGGCAGATTTTGACTTATTAACTAATATAATCTTTCACTTTGCATGTAACAGTTAAATATTGAGCCTGGTATTGGTCAAATAAAATTCATGTAGTTCAGAACAAAAAATCTTTAATTATGATCTCACACCAAACATATTTATATATCTTACATGAAGTAAAAATTCGATGAAAACAATATTTGGTATTTAAGCTTAGAATAAAATGTTTTGTGATTTATCAGCCTATTCTTAATACAACATGAGTAGGAGTGGGGTTTTAGTGAAAACTGGAATAGCTACTATTTCGGTTAAGATTCAAGATCGAGAAAAAATTTTTATAACACTTATAGGAAAATAATAATTGCTTATCGCATATTACAACTCTAATGTCACCATCACAAAGACAATTCATTTATTTTTTATTACAAGCTTTCAGAGAATACAGCTCCATTATCAGTGAAACTAAAAAAGTCCATCATACAAGGGTTGCGTTAACTAAGCAGATTTCCCACGTGTGTCACATTTATCTTATAAACATGAAACATAAAAGTTCAATTAGAACAATATTTGGTAATTTGGCCTAAAATAAAGTGCTTCATAAAATAACAACAGCTTATTGTAAATATGACATGAGTAGGAGATGGGGTTTACTGAAGACAGAAAACTAAAAAATGTAAATATCTTGGTTAGCAATCAAGGCTTTTTTTTTTTTTTTTTTTTGGCAAGGCTTCAATGTTTACAACTACACTTCCCGCCTGGGCGCATTGTTTTCCCGTGAGTCAGACAGGGGACTTATAGAATAGAAATTTGAGTTTTGAAGAATAAATGAAAATAAGTCCCTCTCCACTGTTTGGCACATCGTGAATAATTTAAATCATTATCATGAATAGCATTGATTATAATTAAATATCATCTATAATGCACATATTTCCTGTGAAAAACCAATACAAGCTTCCTTATATACATAACATTATATACATAATAGTAAATGTGAGCAGAAAGCAAAATACATTTCACAGGAAATAAGTTAACACGATTAACTGTGTTAGCCTCCCGACAAATTCCTTTCCTGCTTGAGTGAATTTTAGCAGATTTTCCTTAAGGGAAATCAGCTATTGAGGTCGTGATGAAACAATCTGTTAAAACTCTAGCAGTCACAATTTATGTTGATCGTTACTAAACTCGATATTTTAGGTATTTAGGAAGCCTAAATGGTACAATATATATATTTTTGCATTTTAATCACGACTATTTACAAGGAAAAACTTTATTACTCATAAACTGTGATATGCTCTGACATTAAATAATAAAGGCTGCCTAAATTTCTTTTTTAACAATTTTTTATTTTTTGGAATAAACAAATGAAACTTTAATGCAAAAATAATACAGTTTTAAGCTAAAAGTCAAACAAAATAATAATATTATTAAAATTATACTTTTTCGAAGAGATCCTTCTTTACTTTTCATAAGAACTTTTACCATCTGTAACATTCTTTCATAAGTTTGTCTACTACTCAAATGGCTGGAAAGAAGGTGAAATCGAAAATTCAAAATATATCCATTATTATGAGTAGGATTGCAAAATTGTAAATTACCAATCTTTCTGCCAATTTAATTTTCTATATACTTTTTCACTATCTTGAATATTAAATGAGATATTTGCATTTTCTAATTTTAAGCCTTCAAAATTCAAAATATCTTTGTCATTATGGGTCGGATCAAAAATGTTATATGTTCTTGTTAATAGATACTCTACAATGGTTGTCCTATACATCTTCTTGTAACTCAAATATTAAGTTATTCATACTTTCTTAGTTTTCAGTTCAGTAAATCCCCACTTCTACTCATCGCATTTTTATTTAGAAATAAAGAATACTAGCTAATGTACCCGGCGATGCCCAGGAAATCATTGTTGACTCACTACTGATGGTATTAAACTTCCCTCCACGACATAATGTTTTTCCGAAATAGCTAATCCTAAAGGGTAACTTTTGGGAACTAATAGAATAGAAATTTTAGTTTTGAAGAAAAAATGAAATGAACATGTGTTCCAAATCTATCCCTCTCCACTTTCTGATTCACTGTTTTTAAATAATTCAAAACATAACCATGGGTAGCATTTAATACAATCATTATTTATTAACGTCCACTTTTTGCAACTCAGGCTAATTGGGACAGGTTATCTACAGGTTACCATCCTTTTCTACCCAGGGTGGGATTTAGGATGTTATTTAATGAATTTCATCACTAAATAATTTCCTTTGCCCAGGCAAGAATCGAACTCGCCACTCTAGGTTTACCATGTGAAATTAAGGTCAACGCTTTAACTCACATGGCTAACCTGAGCCCCTTATAACAATTAAATATCATCTATAATGAACATATTTCCTGTCAAAAACCAATCCCAGCACATATAGTTTCAGCATAGTTTTGTACATAAGATTATGTTCGTAATAATAAATCTCAGTGGAAATCACTTCCAGTGATGCCAGGCATTTCACAGGAAATAAGTATATTCAATAACTGTTTTAGCCTCCTGTCAACTTCCGCTCCCGCCTGAGGGTTTATCAACATTGTTTTCCTTAAATTATTGATTCAAAATATTATTTTAATAATTTATCTACCTGATGGAATTAAATAATAGTGGTACCCTAAAAATAATTTCATTTATATTCAAAAAGCTAGGTGAGGGGAAGAGATCGTAGCCCTCCCTGCAACCTAAGTAATACTTTAAACAATCATATCGAGTTTAAACGCATATTGTCTTTTGTAATAATGACATTACCATTAACATTGTTGTTAATTGCTATGATAGTACATATTTATTTCAATAGTGTCAAGATATTGGAAATAAGATTATATATTACCAGAAGCAAAGAGGCTGATTCCCCCCAACTTCCGCTATCATTCCTTGTGTAAATTAAGCATGACTTTGTTTAAACAATACATTATACAAATTAAATAATGAAATGCTCATAGTATACATTTCTATTGGAAATAAATAACAAAATTATTTTCTAGGGAAAATAAATAAACAATGAGGGGGCGACAGAGATTTATAGCCTCACTAATCCGAATCATACTTAGTACTATCATGTAAGACTAAAACATAGCATCGTTTGTCATAATATCCATTTATTAAAAGCAGTTAAAGATGTACTAATAAAATTAATGACTCCCGCTATAGTTTTAGCATATATCCCATGCTAACTTCATTTTACGACAAAAGTGAATGTAACACAAGTTACTCAAAGTAAAAAAAAGCACATCTTCTATACGTTCATGTTTGACAAAAAATAAATAGGAAACGAAGTTCGGCGATTTTTTCATATAATGCCTCCCGTTGGAACCTAAAAATTGTGTTTATATCGTTTAATCATTGTTATTAGATGAAATTGAATAAAACAGAAGTTACTATAAATAAAAAAGTAAACAACTTTTGTTAAGTGCACGTTATAACCCCCACTCCTGAGCTCCGTCTCAGAGAATATAGCTGTTCCGTCTCAGAGAATATAGCCTAAAGTCTAAGTTGGGTTAGTAGTAATATACATACCAAGTTTCATAAAATTCGGTTCAGCCGTTTATGCGTGAAAAGGTAACAAACAAACAGACACCAAAGAAACAAATTGCAGATATCATGTCTGTGACATGTGAAACGAAAAAGTATCGTGAAATTTCGAGAAAAAAATCAATGTGCAGACAGAGGTTACAATTTTATATAGAGAGAGAATATATGGTGAGATGAAATCAGTAGCAGTGATACCATCATGAGGGAAATCTGCATAGTATAACACTTAGGCAGCTGCAGACTGATAAATCAGACAGAGGTTTTTCAACATCAAGTACCGTTACTCATTACCTGGAATTCACTCTTGCATATTTAGTTAGTATATTTTCTGCTTTTCAAGTGAACAGTTGAGTTCAGTGCTTCAAAATGGCTGTAAAATAAAAAATTTTCAGATGAAGAAATTTTGTTAGAATTGCGGGTGCGAGTGAAAGTGAAGGTGATTGTTCTTCAGATTAAAATGAGGACATCCTAATGTTAAAGACCGAAATGTGCCTAATGGTGAAAGGTCTGGAACTGGTGGAATTTCAAGTAGAAGAGAGATGAAATTATACAGACAGTGCTAGAACTTAAAAATCATTCAGAACACGAATCACTGCAGGGGCTAGACTATCCCGCACCACAGAATATTTGCCGGCCAGAGAACTATGCAGCCTAAGGGTCAAGCAGCCACTGTGTAACAGACTTTTACCTATATATGTATTTTTCATATTATATATGTAAGAAAGTGTTTCTATTTTGTTTTAAAATTTTTATTATTTATTTATTAATATTATTTTTTCAAACAAACCTATATTCTTCATTTTTCAGCCTGTTAGTCATAATTCAACTGTTTATCTGGTGATGTGTTTCTCTTCTTTTCTGTTAACAGATTTCCCTCGAGGGAAATCAGCTCTTGAGGTTGTACTCAAACAACAATCAAAAATTTAAAATATCTCTGTTATTATGAATCAGATTGAAACATTATAATCTTGATAGAAATTTATTTGTTTATAAATGTTTTTCTAAACATTCTTTTGCTATTTGGAATATTAAAGGAGATATTTGCCATTATTTAATTTTCTGCCTTCAGAAAAACTCCCACTTTTAGTCGTTTGACGTTAACACAGCCAAAATATCATGGGATATCTTATTCCAAGCTTAAATATCAATTGGGTTTGCAACAGACCTTTAGTACATGAGATATATGCAAATATGTTCGACATGGCATCGCCATAAACTTTGATCCAATGCATGCATGCATGCACTAATGCAAGTGGGTGTAATATACATTCCATTCATTTCATACATGTTCTTGTTTTCAATACTATTAGAAAGGAATTGTCTCAGTGAATTGTTTGTTTTGAATGCTGATAGCTTCGAATATGATGGGCTCCATACAGGAGACAGGAGAAAATAAAATTTCTTGACTGATTAGCTTCCTGTTTTGCTCATGTTTTTTGTTTACATAGACATATTGGGGGGTGGGGGAGGCAATAGAGAAACGGATAATCAATATTAACAACTTAGAACAGAAAAACATTAAAACTACTGAAAAGAAAACGTAAAACAAAGAACAAAGAAAACATGACAGTGATTATGAATAAATGAGAAAATATTAAAAAATTGCTGTTTATAATTATAAAAAAGTACACACAACCAAAAACAAGTCCTACTGAAAAATATCAGAGAGAAATGCGGGACTTATTAAAATTATCAATCAATGAACATAACAGATGAAAGCTATTATAAATTCATCAACACGAACCAAGAACCAACAATATTAATAATACAGTCAAAAGTATATAAACTAGATATACCAATGACATCAGTAATTAACTACAGATCAGAATCAGCATAAAAACTAGCAAATCACATCATTCAGATACTGAAATACACGGTTAACCTAAATATCCCATCGACTGTGAAGAACAATAGAACTAATAAACAAACTGAAAGGAGAACAAATAAGAAGGGGAACAACCATCCCAATTCAAGAAACCATAGAGATTCACATAAACAAGAATCAGCGACTTACATGAAAACATGAAATCACACAGTTAACAAAAACCATTTTGACACAAATTACTTCCGCTTCAACATTGAAATATACAGATCTAAGGAAAGACTTAGAATGGGAAACCCAGCTTCATCTAAATTAACAGAAATATTCGTACACCACAAAAACATAAACATTCCAATCCTAATGAAAGAATATAAAATAGTTCATTATATTAGATTTGTAGGTGGCACATTTCCCAAGGGCTGAAAATGCAGAACACATAAAACAAAATAAACAGAATATACTCTAATATAAAATACAAAATGGAAATGGAGAAAAGCAAAACTTTAATTTTTTCTGGACATCACAATTAACAGGGAAAAAATATTCTCTGCAGTTTGGCATATACAGGAAATCAACAGTCACAATCACTAAAACAAACATTACATACAGATGTGATTCACAGGCTTAAAGCAATACCACACTTTAAAAAACTGCAATAAAGAACTTAAAATAATGTAGAAATCGCAGACAACAAATATAAAAGGCACAACATAAACTAAATACTCAAGAATACAAAGAACAAAAATGAGCCAACAAACAGGGGCATGTACACGCATACGTGTTCAAATCTACAAATTCAGAAAAAAAGTCTGTCACACAGGGGCTGCGTAAACTAAGCAGATTTCCCACGAGAAGTTTTACAATAAAGAAATCTGCCTAATAACAACTGTAGTAGTAAGAAACCTCTAAACCTAAAACATTATTTAGGGCGTAATAACCCAGTAGTTTCTAGCCCCAAAAAACAGTTAACCTAACCTCTAAACCTATTCACGAGGGACGAATAGTTATAGAAACGGCCGCCAGAGCTCTCGGCGGAAAGTCCAAACATAGCCTACTAGTGACCACACAGAATACAAATGCAAATATCTGGGCTAATATTCAAGATACAGAATAAATGTATAGAACAATATTTATAGTAAATGTAATTTGCAATAAGATTTATTCTATACAATTTTTCGATCCGACGCATAATAACGGAGATATTTTGAATTTTCAAAAATCCCCCTCTAAACCCCCCCTCCCACAGGTCCGATTTCAGCCATTAACGAACTTGATCTTCCTTTTTACATAAAACGATTCAATTCCGAGTTTGGTAAAGATCAAACAAAAATTGCAACCGCTAGAGCGTTAACAGACAAATATATTTATATATAATTTTGAACGGACCTCATTTTCGTCATCTCCTGGGTAGGATCGATGGACATTTGAAGAAATTTTTCGAAACTCGCAACATGAGTACGACCTCAATAACTGATTTCCCTTGAGGGAAATCTGCTAATAAACTTTTCCACTTAAAAAATAATAATATGAAAACAGAAACACCTTTCAACAAATATATAAAATTAAAATAAATATGCCAATAAGAAAAACTGTCCCCGCAGGAGCTCTGTAAACTACGCAGATTTCCTACAAGCATAGCACACTTGTGATCTCATTTCACCACATATATATATATATATATATATATATATATATATATATATATATATATATATATATATATATATATAAAATTGTTACCTCTGTCTGTACATTGATATTTTTTTCTCGAAATTTCACGATAACTTTTTGTTTCACATGTCATAGGCACCATATCTGCATTTTGTTTCTTTGGTGTCTGTTTATTTGTTTGTTTGTTACCTTTTCACGCATAAACGGCCAAACCGAATTTTATGAAACTTGGTATGTATATTAGTACTAACCCAACTTGGACTTTAGGCTATATTAAAATTCTCTGAGAAGAACAGGAGTGGGGGTTATAAGGGAGGCCCGAAATTAAAAATAGCGATATTTCGTTTCCTATTGGTTTTTCGTCAAATATGAACATAACAAAAGTTGTTTATTTTGTTATTTAGATTAACTTTTGTTATATACACTTTTTTCATATACCGGTTTATAAACGAGATATACGCTAAAACCTACAGCGGAAGTGAACAATTTTATTTGGGACAAAAGACCCAACCGAAATAAATAAAACTCGGTATGTGTATTAGCACTAACGCTTTCATTATAACAAGCTACACCAACATTTCTAGGAACGGGCAGGAGTGGGGGTTGTAAGGGAGGCCTGAATTTAAAAATAGCGGTATTTCGTTTTCTATTGGTTTTTCTTCAAATATGCACATAACAAAAGTTTTTTTATTTTGTTATTTAAAGTAACTTTTGTTATATACACTTTTTTCGTATACCGAATTATAAACGAGATATACAGTAAAACTAAAGTAATTTGCGTAGAAATATTGATATGCTCAACAATTCTGTCCAATATGACTTCCAGGTACCTCACCCGGAAAAATTAATTCAAATTTATGTTAATATTTTGTCCTTAATAGCTGAAATCTATGCATAATACACAGGAGACGGGAAATATGACAATTTGGAGGACAATGAAGTCTTACAAAAAAAAAAAAAGACGGGTATGAACCCAAAACACGGGGACGGGGGAATGACAAAATATTGTTAAAATTAAAGACTTTCCAAAAAAATACAATCACCATTCAGCCTCAAATGAATTCCCAGGCGAAGCCGGGTATCTGAGCTACTATATATATATATATATATATATATATATATATATATATATATATATATATATATATATAAAATTGTTACCTCTGTCTGTACATTGATTTTTTTCACGAAATTTCACGATAACTTTTCGTTTCACATGTCCTAGACACCATAACTGCAATTTGTTTCTTTGGTGTCTGTTTATTTGTTTGTTTGTTACCTTTTCACGTATAAACGGCTGAACCGAATTTTATAAAACTTGGTATGTATATTAGTACTAACCCAACTTGGACTTTAGGCTATATTAAAATTCTCTGAGAAGAACAGGAGTGGGGGTTATAAGGGAGGCCCGAAATTAAAAATAGCGATATTTCGTTTCCTATTGGTTTTTCGTCAAATATGAACATAACAAAAGTTGTTTATTTTGTTATTTAGAGTAACTTTTGTTATATACACTTTTTTCATATACCGGTTTATAAACGAGATATACGCTAAAACCTACAGCGGAAGTGAACAATTTTATTTGGGACAAAAGACCCAACCGAAATAAATAAAACTCGGTATGTGTATTAGCACTAACGCTTTCATTATAACAAGCTACACCAACATTTCTAGGAACGGGCAGGAGTGGGGGTTGTAAGGGAGGCCTGAATTTAAAAATAGCGGTATTTCGTTTTCTATTGGTTTTTCTGCAAATATGCACATAACAAAAGATGTTTATTTTGTTATTTAAAGTAACTTTTGTTATATACACTTTTTTCGTATACCGAATTATAAACGAGATATACAGTAAAACTAAAGTAATTTGCGTAGAAATATTGATATGCTCAACAATTCTGTCCAATATGACTTCCAGGTACCTCACCCGGAAAAATTAATTCAAATCTATGTTAATATTTTGTCCTTAATAGCTGAAATCTATGCATAATACACAGGAGACGGGAAATATGACAATTTGGAGGACAATGAAGTCTTACAAAAAAAAAAAAAACGACGGGTATGAACCCTAAACACTGGGACGGGGAAATGACAAAATATTATGAAAAGTAAAGCCTTGCCAAAAAAATACCATCACCATTCAGCCTCAAATGAATTCCCAGGCGAAGCCGGGTATCTGAGCTAGTATATATATATATATATATATATATATATATATATATATATATATACATATATATATATATATATAAAATTGTAACCTCTGTCTGTACATTGATTTTTTTCGCGAAATTTCACGATAACTTTTCGTTTCACATGTCATAGACACCATATCTGCATTTTGTTTCTTTCGTGTATGTTTGTTTGTTTGTTTGTTACCTTTTCACGCATAAACGGCCGAACCGAATTTTATGAAACTTGGTATGTATATTACTACTAACCCAAATTAGACTTTAGGCTATATTAATTTTCTCTGAGACGAACAGGAGTGGGGGTTATAAGGGAAGCCTGAAATTAAAAATAGCGATATTTCGTTTTCTATTGGCTTTTCGGCAAATATGCACATAACAAAAGTTGTTTAATTTGTTATTTAGAGTAACTTTTGTTATATACATTTTTGTCGTATACCGAAGTTTAAATGCGTTATACGCTAAAAATTATAGCGGGAGTCAACAATATTATTTGCCAAAAAAGACTCAACCGAACTAAATAAAACTCGGTATGTGTATTAGCAGTGAGGCCTTCATTATTATAAGCCATACCAACATTTCTATAGACGGGCAGGAGTGGGGGTTATAAGGGAAGCCTGAAATTAAAAATAGCGATATTTCGTTTCCTATTGGTTTTTCCGCAAATATAAACATAACAGAAGTTGTTTATTTTGTTATTTGGAGTAACTTTTGTTATATACACTTTTGTCGTATACCTAAGTATAAATGAGTTCTACGTTAAAACTTTAGCGGGCACTAACGGCTGAACCGAACTTAACAAAACTCGGTATGTCAATTAGCATTAATTCTTCCATGATTATAAGTTATATTAAAATTTTTAGGTTCGAACGGGAGGGGGGTTATAAGGGAGGCCTGAAATAAATATTCACCATATTTACATGTATAAGAGAAGGGAAATATAAAAATATCGAAGACTGTGAAGAATTATCGAACAAATAATTCTATTATTAGCAAATCACCGGCAACGACGGGTATCAATCCTAAACACTGGGACGGGTAAATGTCAAAATATTGTGCAATGTAAAGCCTGCTAAAAAATACCATCACCATTCAGCCTCAAATGAATTCCCGGGCGAAGCCGGGTATCTGAGCTAGTATATATATGGGGCTCAGGTTAGCCATGCGAGTTAAAGCGTTGACCTTTATCTCACATGGTAAACCTAGAGTGGCGAGTTCGATTCTCGCCTGGGCAAAGGAAATTATTTAGTGACGAAATTCATTAAATAACATCCTAAAATCCCACCCTGGCTAGAAAAGGGTGGTAACCTGTAGATAACCCGTCCCAATTAGCCTTAGTTGCAAAAAGTGGACGTTAATAAATAATAATAATAATAGTATATATATATATATATATATATATATATAAACTGATGAGTAGAAGGGGGGTGGGGTTTACTGACTACAAAGAAAACAAAAAAGTACGAATAACTCGCTAAATACTTGAGTCATGAAAAAACACATAGAACAACAACTGTAGGACGTCAATAGTTGCAACAAGATTTGTCCTATAACTTTTTATGGTCCGACTCATAATAATAGAAATATGTTGAATTTTTGAATCCAGTCCCTCTTAACTCTCACTATTCAAGGTCCAACTTCCGCCAATAACAAATAACATCTTTAGTGTTGAATGAAACGGTTGAATATCAAGTATGGTATAAATCAAATAAACATTTTCAATTAAAAAACAAAAAATCTTAATTGATGACTTCAACACAACATATTTGCATGTGTCTCAGTCTCACAAAGTAAAAGTCCAATGTAAACAATATTTGATATTTAACCTTGGAGTGTAGTGGATCTTGATATAAGAGCTTATTGTTAATATGAAATGAGTAGGAGTGGGAGTTTACTGAATGCTCAAAACTATAAAAGCCAAATATCTCAATTAAGACTGGATCAATACAATTTTTCAATCCGACTATAAAAACAAAGATATTCCATATTTTCGAAATTCCTCCCACTAAATCCCCCTCCTACTAGTCCAATATCAGTCCAGTTTGTCATTAACAAACTCAATTTTTTATTTTTACATGAAACATTTAAATGTGGAGTACAGACAAATGTGTGTGTGTGTGTGTGTGTGTGTGTGTGTGGTGTATGTATATATATATATATACTAGCTAGGGTATCCGGAAATCATTAGAGGCAGAATGTTTAGTACAATTATACTTCCCGTCTGGGCGTATTATTTTTCCATAAGGGCCAGGTAACTGTAGAGGACTTATAGAATAGAAATTTTAGTTATTAAGAGTAAATAAAAATGAGCTCCCAATCAATCCCTCTCTACTGTTTGACACACCCTCTACTGGGGGGAAGGATCGTAGCCCTCCATGCAACCTAAATAATACTTTAAACAATCAAATCTTGTTTAAACACATATTGTCTTATGTCATAATGAGATTATCAAGTAACGTTTAATAGTTATATATAGTACATAGTTGTTTCAATAACATCAACATAGCAAAGGAAATAAGCTAACTATGTACCAGAATTTAAGAGTTTGATTCCCCACAACTTCTGCTATCACTCCTTGTGTAAATTCAGCGTGGCTTTGTTGTATAAAAATAATGAAAATGCTTATAGTTTACATTTCCATTACATAACATAACATTGTAACGCCTACATCAAATATACATTAATCAGTACTAATACAGTTGGTTACTTCTGCTATAGTTTTAGCATATATCTCGTTTATACTTTGTTAAACGAAAAAAGTGTCTATAGCAAAAGTTATTCTAAATAACAAACTAAAAACCTTCTGTAATGTGCATGAGATAATAGTCTTCCTGGATAACGCCCATCCCCCCCCTTTTTGTCCGCAGAAATGTTAATACAGATTATTTTCATTATCATGGAGGAGTGGATACTAATTCACAAACCGGTTGTCTTTTGGGCCCAATAAAATCGTTTATACTTCAGAATATGAAAAAATGTATACAACAAAAGTTAAACTACACAATAAACAACGTTTGTTATGTTCATCTATTCAAAAACTAATGGGAAATGGAATATCTCAATTTTTCATTTCAGGCCTCCTTATAACCTCCACTCCCGTTTGGACCTAAAAATTATAATATAGCTTATAATCATGGAAGAATTAATGCTAATTTACATACCTAATTTTGTTAAGTTCCGATAATTGTTAGTACCCTATAAAATTAATGGCTCCCGCTTTAGTTTTTAGTGTATACCTCGTTTATACTTTGTTATAAGTGAGTATAACGAAAGTTACTCTAAATAACAAAATAAACAACTTTTGCCATGTGCATATTTGCCAAAAAACCAATGGGAAATGAAATATCGATATTTTTAATCTCAGGCCTCCCTTACCCCCCCCCTTGCTCGTCCCTAGAAATGTTGGTATATCTTATTATCATGGTGGAGTTAGTGCTAATACACATACCGAGTTTTGTTTAGTTTGGTTGAGTCTTTTGTGCCAAATATAATTGTTGACTCCCGCTATAGTTTTTAGCGTATAACTCATTTATAATTCAGTATATGACAAAAGTTACTCTAAATAACAAAATAAGCAACTTTTAATATTGCATATTTGTCGAGAAAGCAATTCGAAACGAAATATCGCTATGTTTAATTCCAGGCCAGCCTATAACCCCCACTTCCTGTTTATCTCAGAGAATATTCTTATAGCCTAAAGTCTAAGTTGGGTTAGTAGTAATACGGGGTGTGGCTATTAAATAACGAGACTGACGCTGTAAAACATTTTATTTTCATTTCATACATTTTTACTTATTATCACCTTCAATATACACCCCTCCTTTATCCCTACAACGCTCCATGCGAACCTTCCATTGTTTGAAACAGTGCTGGAAGTCTTTTTCTGTCAGCTCCTTCAGGACGCGTGCCGCTTTCTCTTTCACAGCTTCAACAGACTCAAATCTTATTCCTTTTAATGCAGATTTCACCTTAGGAAACAGATAGAAGTCGCACGGCGCAAGATCCGGCGAATAAGGCGGATGGTCTAACACTGGGATGCTGAATTTGGCTAGAAACCTCTTAACAGACAATGGGGAATGAGCCATTGTCTTGGTGGAGAACCCATGACTTGTCCTTCCACAATTCAGGTCGTTTTTTCCTTATTCTTTCGCGGAGTTCAGCAAGAATGTGAAGTTAGTAATGTTGATTAATCGTTTGACCTTCAGGAACCCAGTGAAGGTTCACAATCCCATGAATATCGAAAAAAACAATCAACATTGCTTTGAATTTTGATTTGCTCATTCGAGCTTTTTTGGCTCTCGGTGAAGATGGGCTCTTCCAGTGCATGGATTGTTGCTTTGTTTCAGGATCATACATAAAAAACCATGATTCGTCACATGTTATTATCCTTTCCAGTAAGTTTGGGTCATTTTCAATGGAATTCAAAGTGTCAGTACAAACATTTTTGCGAGCTTCCAGTTGTTCAAATGTGAGAATTTTAGTCACCATTTTGGCACACACTTTTTGCATGTTAAAATTGTTATGTAATATTTGCCGTACGGATTCTTTATCAATTCGTACAGTTTCAGCAATCGCACGAATACTTAACCGACGGTCAGATCGAATCAGATTACCGATTTTTTCGATATTGTCATCCGTTTTCGACGTGGAAGGGCGACCCGGGCGTGAATCATCTTGAACGTTTTCTCGGCCATCTTGAAAACGCTTAAACCACTCAAAAACACGTGCACGCGATAAACATTCATTGCCATACACTTCTTTCAATAAATTATAAGTTTCAGTAGCGGTTTTTCCAAGTTTCACATGAAATTTCACAACAATTCGTTGCTCTACTGTTACACTTAACATTTTTCCAGCGAAACAAAAAAACAACTCTAATGCGAACGAAGGCTACGGCTGTACTGATTTGTTTACAGAAGCGAGAGGCACTATATTGGAAAGAGGAAGCTTCACGATAACAGCTGTTAGTTGCTGGCGTTTGACGCATGCGCACTTCTTCTGTAGCAGCGTCAGTCTCGTTATTTAATAGCAACACCCCGTATACATACCAAGTTTTATAAAATTCCGAATCACTGCAAAGTTCATCTATATATTCTCTCCAATGGTCACATATTTGATTATAATGAAATTGTGTTTGGCCATTTTCGTTTTTCACTATGTTAGACCTACACATTTTGGCTTGAACTATAGGATTTGATTATGATGTATGCTTTATCAGACCTACTCAGGTTGGTGTCATCAACTTCTTGTGCTATTTCTTAAGTCTATTTTTCCTTTTCTTCTCTGCATTTGTCTATAATATTATTTTTAAGGCTTTTGTAATTTATGACACCATTTGCATTCTTATATTTGTTCCTTTGATTTATCAGTTCAAGAATATCATCCATCATCCAAGGTTTTTTGGGAATAGGTTTTTTTTTAACCAAACATCTCGTCTGCCGAGAGTGTTAATCCTATTTCAATTTTCTCCCAACTGTTAGGAAACTCCTTATTTTCGGCCAAAATTTCTTATGCTTTTCCTTGAAACACAGTTTTAATTTCTTCATATTTTAATGCTTCTAGGTTCCATTTTTTAGAATGTACTTTATTATATTTTTTCAATCTAATTTTGTATTTAGCCATTACTAATAGATCGTCACTATCTACATCTGCTACTGGATAACTATAGCTGGATTTTATATGATTGAGGCACAATTATTTAACTAGAATGTAACCAATTTGAAATCACTTTTATCAGTTGATCGGGTCCAAGTATGTTTTTTCAAATCATGCTCCTTGCGAAATGACATGAGCATTTCACTGTGATTCTTAATATATATATGTTTTGAATGGACCTCATTTTCTCCAGGATAGGATCGGTGAAAATTTGAGGAAACTTTTTTGAAAATTGCATGAGTACAACCTCAATAGCTGATTTCCCTTAAGGGACATCTGCTAAAATCTACATTCCATCAAATAGAAGGTTGAATTGCCTGCATTGACTCAAGTCTTCACCATGTTGCCTGAACAGACATTTAAATCTACACCATGAGATAAACAAAGTTTCCTAGATAAAACACAAAACAACTACTACCAGACCATTGAACTACATAAAACAGGAGCTTTTATAAAACTATTCAGTATAACTTTTGGTAGGCTTGAAAATGGTGCCTCCCATCAAAAGTGCTTGCCATGTGTACTCAACTTAATGATCATTCAGTAATGCCTGCTTCTTCCAACATATTTGATAATAGTTTATGTATATGTATGTGGTGGTGGTGTGTGTATTTATTTATATTTTAGACATGAGTCTTTGATAGTATAAACAAAACTTATTACTATAATTACTCGCTGTAATTACTTTTGGTATTTAAATGTTAATTATTGCAATTATTTTAAAGAATTATCGATCATGTTCATTATCAAGCTTAATCTTCAACCCAACCTTTTTTTCTTTAAATAAAATTTTAGAACTTCTACAAATCTGAGGACTCCTAGACTGCTTAAATAAGTGTTTCCATATTGTCTGTGCTTAAGTAAAGGAGTGAAATTTAAGTTAAAGTGAGGGATATATGTTGTGTTACAGATTGTTCTTTTATTTTTAATTTTATGAACATATGGTGTGTTACATGCTGTCCTTCACTATGCAATAGTTATTAGCAAATATTAATACTGAGTTATGATAAAAAATAAAGAAAAATAGTTATATATAATATGATTGTCTTACCTGTTCGAAGCCATGAAGTAGGAGGTCTGAGCAAGGTCTTTACTGGCTATTTTTGTAACAGAATCAAGCATCCAGTTTAAGTCATATTGAAGAGGCCATTTAGTACAACGTGATGAAGGTGAGGCAACCCAAGAAAAAATTCACATTGTCAGAGCCATTGAGGGTACAGATATATTTTATACCATTTAAATCCATAGTCATCTTTTCTGAGTAGAATAGGAAGTTTGGTGGAAAAAGTTAGGAAAGGAGGAAATGATAGAGAAAGAGAGAAAAGAGAGTGATTAAAGGTATTCAATTTATATCTGTAGTTTTGTTTATTCTGTATTAACATTCATTTATCCCAACATGGCCCTCACATGACCCTATACACATGGCTATTCTCTGTAAATCAAACAGAGGCAAAAGAAGAAAAGAATGTTAAAAAAAAAAAATTGTGAACAAACATGATAAAAAGTGATACATTTTTTTTCTAAGTTCTTTAAATTAAAAATGTTATGTATATAGACATGTGAGTATGAAAAAGAATACACAATAATGCATAAGAGCAATATGTACTATTAATTATAAATTTTTATTTGAAATATAAAGATAGGCTTGAAGGAGTAGGGAACAATTTTAATGAAAGTAAATTTTAAATTTAATTAATTATATCCAGAAATGTAATGGAATATTTTTTATGATTTAAATTGTGAATATCCGTGTATAATACAAACAAAATTTTAGTCTGATTGATTTCCTAAAGAAAGTGTAATAATTCAAAGTTCAGTTATCGATCAAGACTGAGTTAAATAAAATCACACTGATATATTTCATTAGTCAAATACGCTTACGCTTTACATTTCTATTTTTTATTATTTTTTTGGAGTACTTTGTACTTTTATATTTTGTTCACAGACCATTATCACCATTTTAACATGTGACAGAAAACATGATATCATTAACAAAATTCAGAGATGATAAGTTTCTATCCACATTTTTCCTTTCTTGGACTTTAAATAATAAAAGATCAGAGAGACAAATTGGATTAACCACAGATGTTCTAGCGCAAGGTATTTGCTCAATGTATTAGTTTAGTTAATACTTGCCTATTGTACTAAATATGAAAATAAATAGCTCCAATTTATACAAAAAATCAAACTGATCTAGATAAAATATTCCATTAACATTAAAGTGTATGAGCAGTCATGCAAGCCATTGATAAATTAAATATCCCTTTATTTCCCTTCACCTTCTATAAAATAAAATAAAAAATCAGGATCAATTGGTTCCTCTACCATCCAGCATTTACGGGAGAGAGAAAAAAACAAGGGTTGATAATGAAGTAGAGACTTTTAACTTCTTTAATGATCCTATATAACAGAATCATTTTTAACTTGAATTCAGTATTCCCTTGTCAAAATTATTCTTCCAGATCAAGTTTCTGAGCTGAACATTTTAATTTCATTATTCTAAGAGATTATTTTAATCATTCCTTCAAGCTCAAGGATCAGTAATTGGGAATGCACCAATAAATCCTAGTTGACATGAATACCACAATACAGCATCCCACCATAAAAAGCCAATTTAATATAAATACATAATTAAAAACTCTTAACTGTAGAACACAAAAATTATCCAAAAGCGTATAGAATGTTTTTTACTATAAAATTTTGCAATTTATTTTATAGTATGTTGGCTTAAAAATCTCTTTATAGAAGCCAACTACGACATACAAGTAAAAAAACTATGAGATCACTTAAAATGGACACAACTGTAGTAGCAGAAACTATGAGTTTCAACTATGAGTGCCTGTGCAAAGATAACCAGAGGAATTTGGCAAATTTACTAGGGGTTGGAAAAATGCTCATAAAAACCAAACTAAAAATTAAAAAATTAAAAATTCAGCATATGATAGGGAAAATGAAGAAGTTAGCAGTTTTAAAACACTGACTGCTAAGAAAGACTAACTTCTCTTTGAGACAACCTAGAAAGACTGAAAAGAAGATTTTAGACTCGCTGTGCTGATGCATGATGTGACTTGTGAGCTATCTGATAACTATCATAAACAGATTATGGCCCCAAGAAAAAAATTCAAAACTATTCAAATAAATCAGTCGAGAAGTACAAAAGCAGCCTGAACAAGAAGAAAGTCATTAACTTGTGTGAACAACTAAGAATGTAGAGGAACATAGATGTTTTTATGTAAATGAAACAGAAAAATAAGAAAAATAACAGAATAATATGCCTGAAACACATTTTTTTTTTCCTTTGTCAAATTAAAAATTTAAAGTAATTTTTAGTTAAAAATCTGGATTTTGAAAGAATAAACAAAATCCTAGTTCACCATATCTCTTTTATAACATAAACGTATGATTACGATAAAGTATGTTAAATGTAGAACTAGTATTTTAATTTTTCACCATAAAAATTTTAAAACAACTTTTAAAACAAACAGTAGAAATTAAGAATGTGCCAATGTGAATATTGGTCTACATTTTCTCTAGAAAAATGTTACTTATCAACTTTAGCCACTTGATCCTTCAATTGATCCTAAGAAGAACTCTGCATTGAATTCCTTCAATGCAGAACTTAGGGGGACCATCATGTGTTGGACATAGGCATGACTATATACTTGTTGTCTGGTGAAGCCAATTTTTGGAAGAGACAAAGGTTGACTTAAAATGGATAAATTATTGTTATACTAAGACAGTACAATAACTATTTCAATTAAGAACACCAAAATATAAAAGAAAGTCCATTGCTGTGGTAAAGAATTTGGTACAGGAATAAGTACTACTGGTTATCAGCATGTAACTTCAATGCTTGATACCATAAATGTCAAAAAATAATTTTACTCAATATGTAAAGTCTACATTGTAACTACTTTTCTACCATTTTTAAGGGTATAGTGATGTTCATTCCATATGTTATTTCAAAATTCTCACAACAAAGATAATGTAAATTAGATTATATTGAAAGATGTTTTTTAACAATCAGTTGGAATATAAATATTTGAACACTGAATAAGCACAAAGGAAAAGAATAATTATTTCAAATACGTGCAAAATGATAATAATTTTCCTTTAATGGGCTTTCAAAATCTGTTTTATCAAATTAAGAAATTATTACAACTTTGTGTAGTGTTATCATTTAAATGTATGCATCAAATAAATCCGGAAATGACTTATCTCTATGTAGGTTTACTCTTTGTGAAACTAACTAGAAAAGAGTATAATTTCATCTGGCAGCCAAATATATGTATGTTGATGTGCCCAACGGCTCACAATTTAAAAAAAGAGACAATGGACACCCCTTAATACTGAATATCAATGGAGCCAAATTTGTCACTAAAAAAAAGAAACCCAATTCGGAGTGGGTGCTATAATCCAAGATTATTATAAATTACAAAGCTGAAAAGAGGAAGTGAGACTTGAAGTGGAGGAACAAACTATTAAAAATAAAAGTCTGTCACGCAGGGGCTGCGTAAACTAAGCAGATTTTCCATGTGAAGTTATACAATAGAGAAATCTCCATACGAGAGCCGAACAGTTACGGCAAATGGCCGAACTAGCTTTTGGCGAGAAATTCAGTCATCCGCTATCGGCCCACATAAAAATGCAAATATCTCGGTTAGTATTCAAGATAGAGAATAAATGTATATAACAATATTTATAGTAAATATAATTTACAATAAGATTGGTTATATACAATTTTTCGATCCGACGTATGGTAACAGAGATATTTCAAATTTTCGACAATCCCCCCTCCCACTACTCCGATTTCAGCCATTAACGAACTTGATCTGTCTTTTTACATAAAATGTTTAAATATCGAGTTTGGTAACGATCAAACAAAAATTGCGACCGCTAGAGTGTTAACAAACAAATATATATATATGTAATTTTGAACGGACCTCATTTTCGTCATCTGGGTAGGATCGATGGACATTTGAAGAAACTTTTCGAAAATCGCGTCATGAGTACAAACTCAATAGCTGATTTCCCTTAAGGGAAATCTGCTAAAAAGTATCAGCCTAAAAAGATGTTTGCTAATTGTCCAGTAATGCAAATACCCGCACCCAAAAAAAAAAAAAAAAAAAAAAACATTTTTAGGGGTTGGTGGAGCTTTGCAAACGAGAGTGCTCTTAATTATACCAATTTTGGTCTATATACAAGACCAAAATTGTGATGACAGAGGAAGCCATATATAAGATATTGAATGAAGTGACATATGAAACTGTTACCTGATAACACCCAATAGAGGGCCTTATTGGCCTATAAATTGGGACCCAACAAATATAAATTTTATATGTAGGGATTAGTAGAAATAAACATAATTTGATACACACCTCGGACAAGTGTACAGCATCTAACCACATGGGTATGTGGGTGGTCAATAGCTACGTCAAAACCAAGAGTCTGAAGAAGGATATTTTCATTCATTACTAACTCTTGAGCTTGCTCCACATAATGCTGTAAAACATAAAAGTAACAGTTTAGAAACTTATTTTTGATGACATTGAAATTATGCCTAATTAAGCTTGAGTTCATCAGAAAATCTAATTTCACACATAAGATACGTAAGTATCATAAATATTAAATATATGGTTCTCATATTTTCTATTTCAGGTTCTTAAAAGTTATAAACATTAGATCTTTTTTTTTGAGGAAGAATAAAACCATATACATATATTTGTACATTATCTTTTGTTTCAGCCCTCTATTAGAACCCTCGTTCCAGTTCTTACATAAGAATATTAATATCTGTTATAATCTAGTAGGACTCTTTAAGAATATTAGTATAACCTGAAGTCTAAGTTGGGTTACTGGTAACGCTCAGACCAAGTTTCATCAAATTCGGTTGTCGTTTAGGTGTGAAAAGGTAACAAACAGACAGACATCAAAGCCAAAAACTGTTGATGTTCTCATAAAAATAAAAAAATAACATGAATTTTTGTGGAAAACATCAATGCGTGCGTGCGTGCGTGCGTGTGTGTGTGTGTGTGTGTGTAATAATTTAAAATCAAATGAATTTAAATTTAATTTACAAGTTATGATTCATATTAATTTATTTTATCATATTAAGTATTTGTTTTATTTTCTACCATATACAGTATGGTTACATGTCCGGTCTAGGCCCTTTATGGTCTGTTAAGGCAATGATTTTATTTATCTGCTTGTTTGCTGTTTGAAATTTGAAAGGTCAATTTTGTTCTAAATCTTTTTCCAATGAGGGAAGATATTAAATAAGTACTAGCAAAATGAAATATATATATATATATAATTGTAAACTCTGTCTGTAGATTGATTTTTTCTCTAAATTTCATAACATTTCGTTTCACATGTCATAGACACCATAACTGCATATTGTTTGTTTGGTGTCTGTTTGTTTGTTTATTTGTTACCTTTACACGCATAAACGGCTGAACCGAATTTTATGAAACTTGGTATGTAATTACTACTAACTCAACATAGACTTTAAGCTATATTAATATTATAAGGGAGGTCTGAAAATCAAAATAGCGATATTTCGTTTCCTATTGGTTTTTCAGCAAATATGAACATAACAAAAGTTGTTTATTTTGTTATTTAGAGTAACTTTTGTTATTACACTTTTTTTTGTACACCGAATTATAAACGAGATATACGCTAAAACCTATAGCGGAAGTGAACAATTTTATTTGGCCCAAAAGACTCAACTGAACTAAATAAAGTCCGTCACGCAGGTGCTGCGTAAACTAAGCAGATTTCCCACGTGATGTTTTACAATAAAGAAATTTCACGAGAGCCAAGCAGTTAAGGAAACGTCCGTTAGCCGCCCAGATTTAATAAAAATGCAAATATCTCGGTTAATATTCAAGATAGAGAATAAATGTATATAACAATATTTATAGTAAATTTAATTTGCAATAAGATTGATACTGTAGAATTTTTTGATCCGACGTATAGTAACGGAGATATTTCGAATTCTCGAATATCCTCCCCTCCCCTCCCACTGGTCCGATTTCAGCCGTTAATGAACTTGATCTTTATTTTTACATGAAACAACTAAATATCCAGTTTGGTAACGATCAAACAAAAATTGCGACCTCTAGAGCAGTAACAGACAAATATGTATATATACAGTTTTGAACGGACCTCATTTTCGTCATCTACTAGGTAGGATCGATGGGCATTTGAAGAAAAATTTCGAAAATTCCGTCATGAATACAACCTCAATAGCTGATTTCCCTTAAGGGAAATCTGCTAAAACTCGGTATATGTATTAGCACTAACGGATTCATTATAATAAGCCATACCAACATTTCTAGGGATGGGCAGGAGTGGGGGTTGTAAGGGAGGCCTGAAATTAAAAATAGCGGTATTTCGTTTTCTATTGGTTTTTCTGAAAATGACAAAAGTAGTTTATTTGTATTATTTGAAGTAACTTTTGTTATATTCACTTTTGTCTTATAACAAAGTATAAACGAGATATACACTAAAGACTAAAGCGGGAGCCAACAATTTTGTTGGGCACTGACGATTGAAACGAACTTAACAAAACTCGGTATGTGAATTAGCATTAATTCTTCCATGATTATAAGTTACATTAAAACTTTTAGGTTCAGATGGGAGTGGGGGTTATAAGGGAGGCCTGAAATAAAAAATTGCGATATTTCGTTTTCTATTTGCTTCTCGGCAATCGTGCACATAACAAAAGTTGTTTACTTTTTTATTTAGAGTAACTTTTGTTTTATAAATTTTTTTGTATAATAAGGTATGAAGCAAGTAATTTGCGTAGAAATATTGATATGCTCAACAATTCTTACCAATATGAACGACCCAGGTACGTTACCTGGATAAATTAATTCAAATCCATTTTAAAATGTTATCCTTAATAATTCAAATCTATGTTATTTTTTAATACCAGTAACAGATTGCACTATGTTAAGTATACTTCTATGATTATGAATTATACTATTCATTACGTTATAAAAAAAAAACTACATGCACAGGAGACGGGAAATATAGAAATATTGAGTAGAGTGGTCTTAAATAACAAATAATTTTATTATTAACAAATCCACAGCAACGACAGGTATGAACCCTAAAGACTGTGATGGGGAATTGTCAAAATATTGTGGAAAGTAAAGACTAAGAAGAAAAAAAATACCATCTTCATTCAGGCTCAAATGAATTCCTGGGCGAAGCAGGGTACCTTAGCTAGTATATATATATATATATATGAATCCTATTTCCTTTGGCCATGGCATTATGTGAACAGCTTGGCCAATTTCACTAATACTTTTTTTATAAAAAAAAATATTAAGAAAGTTAGGCGGAACATTAGGAAATTTAAGAAAACTTAACGGTCATATTAACTCTTCTAATGGCCGAAATAATATCACGATATTTTATAATTATAAACATTTAGTAGAGCCTTAATCATGAAAGTTCGGTAATTGAAAATTAACTGAAATAAAAAGTAATACACTCACTCAAGGACAATGTTTATCACATATTATCCCACCAAATACTGCCTAATCTTAACATTTTCAAGAAAATATTAAAACCATCTACTAAATGCTTTCTTGAAAAAACATGAATTCAGAAATTAATATATAAAATAATGTCAGGAAATTGCTCGTATCTTTCTGCTGTTAAAATGATAAAGCACTGACACATTAACAATAATAATAATTTTATAATATTATTTACTAATGCCCACTTTATGCCACTTTGGCTAATTGGAACAGGCTATCAGGTTACCAACCTTACAAGCGAGGGTGGAACTAAGGATTTGCCAAAGTCGGAAATGAACTCACTACTCTAGGTTTTCCAAGTGACTTAAGATCAATGCCTTAACTTTGAAACTAGTAAAATTTATATAAAAATTATACCACATTTATATGAATTACAAAAAATAAACACTTGCCTCAGACTTGATGTCAAGGGGTGGCTGTTCACGGTGGAGACATATTTGAGACACTTTGATAACATGCTCAAGCTTTCTAGGTTGTTCTTCAACTTTAGCAGCTAAAAATAAAGCAGCAGCAGCCATAGGATTCCGATGAAATCTCGTAAATGAGTGAAACATATAGAAGCGATGCATATAAACGATAGCTGTATTAATACATAGTTGAGTTCTGTAATTTGGTATTAAGGAAAATTAATGCATTAACAATATTGTAAATAAAATACTTTATGTTATTAAAAAAACTCCAGTATGTATTTGGGCAGATAGCCAATAATTTGAAATGATTGTATTTTAATTGAAGCATAGTGAATTAAAATACACAATATATATTAATTTAAATATAAATACAGAAATCATGTTCAAACGCCCACTCTACCACCAGGTTTCTCCCCAGTAGAAGGAGAACTGCACAAATAAATTAAGAATAATGCAGTTTAAAAAAAATAGAATAAAGTAGCAAACATAATGGTACAATATAAAACTCCATAATTTAAAAGGACGTGAATAAAAACAAATATGAAAATTACTCGAATAAATAGGAAAGATTCTACTCTCACAATCAAAATCATTAAATGTATCAATTACAGATTTAAAAACTCTTATTTTACTTTTATATATCAGTGCAAATATTTGGTGCCTACTATTCAAAATTGCAGATTTCCTTAAACTTCCATCAACTACCATAAAATTGGGCCAATTTCAATACCCACAACTCCAATTTGGGAAGAAAATGTACTTACATTAATTTATAGGACACGATATTAATGTATGCAAATACAATTCAGTGTTTTAAGATTTCCCTGAAAGATTTACTAGCTAAAATACAAGACACTTGGTTAATATTCAAGTTACAGAAGAAATGTATAGAAGAACCGTTCTACAGTAATACATTTTCAACAACACTGGTTATACAAATTTTTCATTCAGGTACATAGTAACAAAAGGAGATATTTCAATTTTTATTTTTTTATTCTTGTTTAAATTCCCACTCCTCTTGGTTGAATTATTAAGAACCACAACCAAGTTTAATCATGGAATGGTAATATATTAAGTATAAAATCAAACAAATAAATAGTGAATTGTCACATCAAAAATTCTTCCCTGAAAATCAAAGGTCCAGTGAAAACAATACAGAGTTTGTACAAAAATTATGGATAAGTTTTGGTAAAATAGATGCTATTGCTATAATGCCTATAAAGTCTTGGAGTTACTTGCCTTCAGTGTAAACGCACTTTTGCCAATGGCATTCATACCACTAGGCCTCCTAGATAGGCAGACTCTGAAAATTCCTAATGTATATATGAGTATGCTCTTTGACAGGACTTTGGATCCCATGATTGTGTACTTTAAGAGGACCAGAAGAATGATTTCATTTTTGAAAGCAGTAAATATTCTGCTGGTTCAAGTTGGGACTGTAAGGGGATTGGAGAATAGTTGTGATTTTGTTTGTCGTCAGGTAGTTTGTGAACTTGGAGCAGGTGTGGTTGGTTGCATTGTAAAGATATAATTAATTTTCAATTTTCAGCACTGGCTGACTGCGCCCAGTTAATCCTTTTGCTAAGTTTAATTAACACTTCTAAGTAAAAAGCACTAATCAATGGCTGTCCTTCAGGCACAAATTCATAGTGATAGTGAACCATCTCTCTGGTGTTAAAGAAAACATGATCACAGCTGTTACTCAGGAGTTGAACGTTCAAGCCTTTTTTAGATGAATGGCTGCAGCAGTGTGCTTTTAGGTAATCTGCCCATTTGTTTCTGGGTTTATTTGAATATCCAAGTTTAGTCTACTGTAATAACATTGCTCAAAAAGCTAGGGTCTCCTTCAATCCGCTGTAGATGGACTTTGCAAACAATCACTCACTTCTGCTTTTGGTCTCCCATTGATTAATTTTAGAGATAATGGTGTTCTACTGTAATATTATCAGTGGAAGTTTTATCTGTGATAATGTGCTCACTTAACAAATGGTATAAATTCTGCTCATCACAAACTTGATGCCCGTGGTCTTACCAGTACTTGACGTCTTCTACAGTGTCAGCCAACTTTAAGAGCTTGTGCCACTTACAAACTGCAGCTTGTGACATGATATCAACCTCAAATATTTGTCAAACCATCCCGAATCTCTCTGTACTCAATTTTTACAGTCCAACTCAAAACATGAAAGCTTTGCACTCATGGTGCACTTGCATTGGGGAACTGGACAGGGACCACCCAATAAAACCACAATCTAGCCTAAATGAATGCTCGCTTCATGGTGTGTTTTGAAGATTATTGCCCTAACTCATCTAGGCAATACCTAACTAAATAAAAATACACGTGCATTTATAACCTTGATGAAATTTGAACTAAATGTCCTCTATACGTGAAACTCAGAACTTTCAATTTTTGTTTTTTATAATACACAACCATACACACACATGTACATGTATACACAGGATATATATACTATTTTTTTCTTATTTTGACTCAGAAATGTCTCAATTCTTTCTGTCAAGGTGTGCTTATCAATCAAAATGTAAAACCAGCTAATTAATTAACAATTGCTTAGCAAAAGATTAATACTTAGTATCTCCTGTCTCAAAGATCTGAGCTAAGATTCAAAGTATCTGTAAAAATCTGAACCACTTCTTAATAAAAAATACTCAGAGAGATGAACTAGTTTTCTCCAAAATTCATTTTTGGTTTGAATTAACCAAACATCATTTATGTGCATTTCCGTAAATTGAATAAACTGTTATAGACACCACTGAAAATATGTTACACCTTGTTTACCAGTTGAAAAAAAAAATAGTTTCCCCCTAGAAATATACAAACTGGATTAATATATGCACTATTAATCTCTGCATTTCCATCGCTATAATACAAATGACCATCTTATTCAGCGTTTCATAAATACTACCCGTGAAGTAAAAATGGACGATTATGGGAGTGAATGGAATAATATTGAAGATTGCATATTTAACTATGTTTAGAATAGCAGTAAAACTTAAATAACATTATAAAATAAGAAGTGGTTTCCCTTTGAAATAAAAAGACTGGATTACCTGAAACACAAAATAATCCTTAAGCAAAAATGTTCAGTCCTTCCCCCACTTCTACAAATCCGACTTTCATTTACTCACCCCAGTTACTAAACGTCTGTTGGCATTTTAATTCTGGTTGAAATAGGCTACTTACTACGGGAAAAATAGAGAACAGATGGTGAGATGAGGTAAAGAGTGTCATATCTAGCACATGAGGAATGTGCTAAGTTTACGCAGTACCATCATCATATATATATATATATATAGTAAGCAATGTTTTGACATTTTTATTACAAAGCATTCCTTTGAAGGAAAGAGGAGACGCCAGGTAGACCATGTGAGATCAGGTGCTTGTCTTGATAAGCCATAGATTTCATATATATTTAAAGGTGTGGGTTACCAAATAAATTCCTACTGTTCATGCAGTAATTGAATCCGTGGCTCTGAAATTTTTACATTGATTTGCTTATTTCTCTTTTTTCAATTGTTCCAGCGAATTTCTACTCTAATGAATAACATATTGCACATGAATAGAGAAATTTCCGGATCTGTTTTTTGAACATCCCTTATCCACCCCCCCCCCTCTTTAGACAATACATATTCCCATATGGACAATATACTAAATATAAAATAAAATTACTCTAAAAGCTGGAATATTGTTGTCATTCACTGTAGCTAAAAATTGTAGGTTGCATTGTTATTAATGAATTTCTATCAAAATAATGATAAATTTAAACACCCAATGTAGAAGGAAATAGGTGGAGTAAGATTTCCTGTGACAGATATTTTTATTGTTGCAAACAATCAACCTACAACCTTCCATGTATTTTTATTTTATATTCAAAATGAGTCACCAAGTTGAAGAGAAAAAAAATAGATGCATATGCAATTAACATTAATAAAAGTATACAGACAGTAGTTTATGAGAATGAGCATAAATAATAACACCTATTCAGAAACAATAATTAATCAATGTTTATTGAGTAAATTAATTCATCATAAAATTGGGCTATACTTCTAACGTGGTGTTACCACGAACCCCAAAGACAACTTCTTTCCTTTAATTTATAAGGTAATTTGCATTTATAACACTCATAGAGCCATTATCACAATAATTATTGAAATGCATAAATAAAATTGATATTAAAAACAACATAAATTCAAAATAACCATAGTTTAATGATTAGTATTATCATCCTAAGAAAGTTTGACCCATGTATTGTTTTATATACATGTAAAACAGTTATTAATTGTTGTTTGTAAACAGTATACCCATGTATATAAAAATGATCACTCGAAAATCAAAACATGAAGTAAAATTGGTTCCCAATAAAAAAGAAATTACGGCCATTAAAGAGCATAATTAATACTGAACAGCTTGCTAAAAACACCAATTCTAAACAGAACAATATTTGTAGATTTAATGCTGAAGGCTTTGGTGAGCCTTTCTGGAAAACAAATATCCATAATTCTTTCATGAAAAGAATAAGTAAATATAACAACACAAGAAATACGTAATCGAACAACTACATTAATTCCAAATAACAATCAAAGCCAATACATGGAGCCTAACAACTTCAAATACCAGGATGATACCCTATTTAAAAATACAATACAATAAAGGAATGAGGTACCAATATGACAATACAAATAACTTGGTAGTTACCTATCTCACAGTCTAAATATATTTATAGTTAATGGAGTAAAATTATAACCACTATCATTAAAAACACCAACACATAACCATAGTAAATATTATTATGGTCTTAGTCCTAAGATAACACCTTCTTCTTATTTTACCATTGAAATGTATACTTACCAATTAACCACCAAACATAAATAATTACTAAACAGAGATCCTTGCCAATGAAACCATAATCAGATTGCACAACCAAGAATAAAAAGGATACACTTGTAATCTTTGGCCCATGTCTTGAATAAAATTTGCAGCCTGTTGTCGACTTGAAAGTTCTTTATCTGCATCGAAACCACATTTTCTGCTTGGAGTATTTGCGAGTTGTTCCTTTGTAAAATACCATTTTTCGTCAGCCGCCATTTAATTCATGAAATGCGACTATTTCCTACAAAGGAAACTTACGAATAGATCCAACAGGTACAGTTTTCTTCATTTGATTAGCCTACATAATTCCACTACATATTTATACACTTGAATATACGAGTAAAAATATTCCTAACATCTCCTCACACTGGCACATATGACGCGCATATTTCTACTATTGCACATGCTTCACTGAGTCGTCTCCACAACAATCAAGTGAACAAAAAGATTCTCTGAGGACTAATTTACTAAAAATGTATGAATGATGCACTCCGTACTAAATTGTAAAAAAAAAAATCGTATCAAACAACACAAAAACTACTTTTATTAAAATCACGTTAAAGTGAATGTAATGGACGATTTAGGAGCACTCTATGACTAATTCTTGAATCTCTGGGGAAACCCCATGGAAAGGTTTTCATGTTGAAAAACGGCAAAACAAAACTTATGTAGTTTACTTTTTTAATGAATTCACAAACAATTCTTTTTAAGAATAAAGGATAATCCCGAAGGGTCAATTTCTATGTTATTAAATTAATGTTTATGGAAGTTATTTGTAAATTATTTAAATTGAGCAAGTAACAAGGACTGATTTAGAGCCCTTAAAAATTAGGCAATGAGGACATCAAAAACCCCTCCCGGCATCATCTATCATTTATACAAGCGGAGTTCTAGTTATTATTAAGATGAGTAGGCGAAGCAAAGAAAACTATAGTCACATCATCACAGGTGTAATTGCTTCAATATTATCTAAAATGTTTTAGTAAAATTGGATAATAAACACTATTTAGAACTATAGAAGGTTAAAATTTTATTTATTTCCTCACAAAACAGCACTATAGAATGCTTGCCAGAAGACTGATTACAATTTAGTAACTATTTAAAACCATTCTTTAAAAGTCCTGAATTGGCATTTCTCAATTTATTTAACTCACAGAAACAAATTAACAGGTTAAATTATGTGAAAGTGTTTTATATATATATATATATATATATATATATATATATATATATATATATGTGTGTGTGTGTGTGTGTGTGTGTGTGTGTGTGTGTGTATTTAAGCCAGTAATAAATTCCATTCACACCTCTATGATGGGTCTACATGTCGCCGATCGCCGCAGCACTGCCGTTTCATTACCTTCCCACAAGTATTATTCCCAAAGAAGTATGGCTCCTGGTCGAGTTATCTTTGGCGTAAATGTATCAGGAACTGCTTATTTCTCTGAGTATTGACAAGAGTTGTTTACTGCTGGCGAAGAATTACTTTGGGTACTTGTGTATTATATCCACCACATTTTAGTTCCACTAGTTTCACGCTAGAGTGCGCTACTGTTTTAAGTAGTACGATTCATTGCCCGCAAGGGAGGTTATACTTACCTTATAACCTTCTACGGAATTATAATGATAAATAAAAGAAAACACAATTTTAAAAATAAAACATTTTATTAACATTTAGGCGGGGAATGTGTGGAAATACAATTTAAAATGTACTGAAATGTGTCTCCGTTTCCTTTCCCATGGTGTTGTCGCCATATGAATTCTACCAAATATGATTCAAGGTGATGCCTGGCTGTCCCACGATGTTTTTTATTTCGCCACTTTGCACTTCCCCACATTCTCTCCACTGTCTGAGTATGTGCTCCAGTGTTGGGGTCAATAAAATTATATTTATGATTAACTTTCGCATGTTTGAATCCTTGGCTTTCTAATATATTCGTTTCGTAGCCTTTCCAGCGATCAGAATATATTGTGCTACCATCCGCTATATTCTGAATTATTTTCCCTAGACAAAAGATAACCTCATTAGCCTGGGAGAGCTAGCGTCGCACTTCAGTAGCGCATTCTAGCGTGGAACTAAAATGTGGTGGATATAATACACAAGTACCTTACTTTGTTTTTTTTTTTTTATCTGAGTACCATCAAGCTATAACAATTTAGAAAAATCTATAACGCAGGGGCTATGCAACTAAGCAGAATTCCCACGTACTAGTATGACACTGATAATCATATTTCACCATATTTTTCAATTTCTGTAACTAAGCAGAATTCCCTCGTACTAGTATGACACTGATAATCACATCTCACCATATTTTTCAATTTCTGTAACTAAGCAGAATTCCCTCGTACTAGTATGACACTGATAATCACATCTCACCATATTTTTCAATTTCTGTAACTAAGCAGAATTCCCACGTACTAGTATGACACTGATAATCACATCTCACCATATTTTTCAATTTCTGTAACTAAGCAGAATTCCCACGTACTAGTATGACACTGATAATCACATCTCACCATATTTCTCAATTTCTAACTACAAATCTGTTGAGTAAAAGTGGGGGTTTACCGAAGGCTGAAAACTGGAATAAACCTCTGGCTAAAGTGAAGTTTAATCCCCCCCCCCGTACGCCATCTAGTTTCGTCACCATCTAAGGACCCAACAAATTATTTGAGTTAAAAAAAAAATTAAGTTACTATTAAAATCCCTAACCCTCGGTTAAAATCACCAATGGCGTATTTTGGAAATTTTTGAATGCGGTTACTAAAGTCTAAAGTGTTACTAAAGTCTAAAGTTAGAAAAACAAAATGTCCGCGGTCGTCATTTTGAAAAGTGCGCCACCAAGGGGGGACTAAACTACACTTTCACCTAAACCTCTAAATATTGCAGTTACTAAAAAATGTGTAGAGCAAAAATTATAGAGTATCAATATTTGGTGAAAGTGCATTTTAGTTCCACCCTTGATGGCGCACGATGATGACGGCGGCCATCTTGTTTTTCTAACACCGAGGGTGGGGGTTTTGTTTTTCTTACTTTATCTTTTTTAACACTTTAAAATTTCCAAAATACACCATCGGCAGTTAAAACCAGGGGGGGAGGTAATTTTAACTTAAATTTTGTTAACTCATCTAATTTGTTGGATCATTAGACTGCGGAGACAAACAAGATGTCGGACAGTGACGTAACAAGATGGCGGCTAGGGGGAACTAAAATGCACTTTAGCCCAATATTTTAACAAGATTGGTTCTATAAAAGTTTTCGATCCGATTCGCAATAAAGGATGATTATGTATTTTCGACCCCACCCCCTATTACTGGTCCTGTTTCAGCCATTACCGAATATGAATTTAAGTTTTATGAATCTGTTCAATATTTAGACTGGTATAGATCACATAAACATTTTCCTGTCAAGGCCACAATATCTCAATTATGGATCCAACTCAAAATAACAGATATATTCTTAATATTCAAAATTCCCCGTTCCAAACCCCCTTCCTGCTAATCCGATTTCAGTCGCTAATAAACTTGATATTTAGTTTTACGTAAAACATTTAAATATCGAGTTTGGTAACAATCAAACAAAAAATGCATTTTGATATCTTCTGGGTAGGATTGATGGAAATATGTAGAAATGTTTTTGAAAATTGCATCATGAATACAATCTCAATAACTGTAATAAGGGAAATCTGATAATACGGAATATTTCCATGAACAAATTGAAGGGACTAGTTTTAATCCAAACTAAAGAAAATAAAACCCCAAGCTGCTGGGAATATAAACATTAATATGACTGATTAAGATTACAGGAATCGGAGTAGAAGTTACTGAATCTATTAATCCATTAATTCCCCTATAGCAAGACTAGCTTACAATTAGTCCTATACCAGCTCTGGTTCCAGAGCCTAATTTATCCGGCCACAGCAAACTTCCAACAAATCTTAAGTGTTAAGATAAATTGCACCAAAGGATGATTAGGTTTCCCCTATTACTACAATATATTAACTGCTAATGTATTTTATATTATCTTTTAATTTTAATTAATCCTAATCCTACGTTTCTAAAAATATTTTTAAATGAACATTTTGAAAATAGTGGGTATTAGTGTAAGTTGATTGTTTACTCGCAGCTGAACCCTGGTATCTCAAACTCTTCTAGTTGGTTTTTAGAAAAGTGATGTTAACATTTTTTTTGTTCCACATAAAAACGTGACACATTGTAAAATGTTAAAACTATTTAGTTTTTAGAAGTAGCAAAGAACATAATTATTGTTATGAAGTAACTAAATTTAAAACAACATCGAATTCGGAAACATGTAACCCAAATTATTAATGGGGCAGGACAATTGGTCCTCCGTACGTACTACCCAAGACATAATAAATTATAGAAATGTCCTTCCATTGAAAAATTTATACTATTCATGTAATATCAAAAATCATACTACATGATTACATACTATTCATGTAATATCAAAGTTACAGTTTCTATGGCATTTTATTCTGGCTGGATGTGCCAATTCGCTGCCCCCTTTAAACATACCAGACCAGGGCCAGGGGAATCCCAGCAACCCACTTCGCTTCTGGGGGTTGAAGGTCGGACCACTCCTTATCATTCTCAAGCTAACGGTGACATCGAACCCTTGAAGCAGAATTATTAGACAACTGGGAATGAGTATTGTTAACCATTCTTCTTACACTCAAAGCCAGCCACCGAGATGATACCTCATCTACAGCATAGCAGTTTACGGTTGCCCTATTCGTTTGCCAGGAGAATTCTTGGAGTATCACTACCACGGATGATCCACACATTTCCCTGTAGGAGCTGAAGGAATATCTTCTCAAACTTCGACCAACCGAGTATAGGTACAGCACCAGGATGACCTTTGTTCACAGGGAGTTACATTACTGCACTCAAGTGTTGGTTAGAGAAGACGCCCGTTGACGCCACCTTACTCCGGACTCCACGGAGCTCTTCAGCAATGCGACAAGTTCTTCGTAGTGCACCCCCGGGCTGTGACGCCGCCATATCCATAAACCAGCATTACTTCCCAACAAACAACCGCTGGGCACTCCACCATCTCTTCCAACAACGCATCCTAACCCCTTACCACCCTGTCAGAAGGTACCAGTCGCAGGCCAAACACCGAGATCACCTCGAGCCTTGTAGGACTCGTTCCGGACGAGCAGTGAAACGAGTACGGTTATCTGACTCCGTCACCTAGGAAGGGAATCCTGTAGCGGTTATATAGCAAAACATATGATTAATTTGTCACTCTTATTAGTGTCTTGGGTAGCGCAGTATCGAGCAGCTGTATCATGCGAGTGCTCTGTCAAAAAAACTAAATAGGGTCGTGCCCAAGGTACGTATAAGATAAGGGCACCATTTGACGAATAGCCAATCAAAATGCAGCGAGCCTGCTACGTCACTCGATTCCTAGCCACGCCCCCAACCAGCTTAAAAACGATCGATATACGCTGTTTTCTGATTAATTTGGTGAATACAAAATTTATAAAATGGTATAGGTCAATAAATGGTACAAATTACTTTAGCTGAATATATTTTACTTTAAATAAACCATGTACAAATTAGATTCCATTAAAAATAAATACACAATAGTTCCTTAAAATTGAGATATATTTAAAATCGTAATTTTTCTACATAATCAACACAATACAAAGAAAAATTTTACTATAATAAGATAAAATGTTCAAAACATGAAAACAGTTATGCCTAATATTATACAAAGAAATTAAAGTCAATGACATTGAACAAACCAAGCAATAAACTAAGATACCAGTTACTAGAATATGTTAGTAAATTATTTTAAACATCAACTAGTCCATTCAGGTACAAGATTTTTAAAGTATATCATTGGCAAGTAATCCTTCTTGTCCTAAAAAGATGCATATATTTCGAGTCGCAGGGATGCCTCGGTTCCAGTTAAATCCTTGTGAAGAGAATGGCACTGATGTTGGAGCCTATGCATTAAAATCCCACAGAATAAATAACTGTGAAAGAAACATGTAATAACATTACTAATGGACCATGGGAAATAACTCCAATAGTTCTCTATAGGATACACTACAAGAAAATAATTCTTTCCTTACATTTTAAATCTTACCTTTTTAAAAGCTGTCATTGGCATGTAGTCTGTCTTGTCCAAAACAGTTGTTGCTGATATATGTGGAGTGTATGAATTTAAACCGCACTGTCCCATATAATAAATAACTGTGAAAGAAACATGTAACATCATTACTAATGGACCATGGGAAATTAATTCCTATAGTGCTCTATAGGATACACTGCAGGAAGATAATTCTTTTTCTTATATTTTAAATCTTATCTTTTCAAAAGCTGTCATTGGCATGTAGTCTGTCTTGTCGAAAACAGTTGTTGCTGATATATGTGGAATGTATGAATTTAAACCGCACTGTCCTATAGAATAAATAGCTGTGAAAGACACATGTAATATCATTACTAATGGACTATGGGAAATAAATTCCTATAGAGCTCTATAGGATACATTACAAGAAAATAATTCTCTTTCTTACATTTTAAATCTTACCTTTTTAAAAACTGTCATTGGCATGTAGTCTTCAGTATTAGCTGAAAAATCACTTTTCTTCTTTTTGGGAGAAATCTCATTAATGTGACACAGGGCACGTTTACATATTTTCACTCCTACATTGTCTAGATGTTTCACTTTTTGAGTCAGAAGTAGAAGTTTGTTTACTTAAGGACGACACTGGTAAATTCAGGTGGGGCAGAGCTTCTTCTTTTAATTTTAATCTATTAGGAACATAGCCTAGCAATTCTGCTTGTAAATTCCTTTCATAATCACTGTCGCTGAAATGTTCTGAACAAACCCGTGAAGTATCAGGATTAAAGTTCAAATCTTCTCGTCTGCACAGGACTACTCACTGTTTCTTAATTTCTGGGTTTTTCGGGAACTGGTGAAAAGATACTGACTTGCCTGATTTCCTAGGGTTGTTGGAATATGTTGCTACGGCACAATCACTCGGCATTTTGAAAAAAATAAGTTATAACACTAAAAAATAAAAAAAATCACAAAAAGATAGAGATGCTCACTATGTAAACAAAGCTCAAATAGGTATTGGATGACGTAATGCGCCAAAGTCGCAAAAAAGTCACGATCTGCGCACCTGCCGAATGGCACCCCCCTGGTCGTGCCCTCTTTTAAGTTCTGAACTATTTTGGTCGCGAGTGCAACGACCACTGCTACCGCACAACTGTTAGCACCAGTCAGGACCTACACTCGGCGAGTTTTATCTTACAATTAATAGCTGAACTTCCCAGTTATGGTTAACCGAATGAGGTTATACATTTGCTGTCTCCCTTCTGCATAGAGGTAGGGATTGGGAGAGAAGAGGTTAACCCATTCGATAATGTACGTCATATAATGTTCTTGTATTTAAATAAATACAAATATTTTTCAGGTTGAGCCCATTCCAACCTTCACGAGCTAATTAGATGGTCTATAATTTTATCACCATACGATTATATTTTACATCGCTAAAAAGTAATCCATATTTCTCATGCTGTTCTAGTCAAACGTTTTTATCATATCCATCACTATTTGTCTGTAAATAACAATTATCTAATATTCGGTAAAAGAGTTATTAGTTTTTAAGTTGATTGTGAGCCATAGTCTTAAAACGTTTATAGGCATCATCCTCATGTAGTTGTCGACAAAACTTTTAGCAAGATCGTACGTCTCGTCTGGTGAAATAGCATTGAATAATTCAAGACACAATTAGAAATTATCATGTTTGTTAGCTATTTATGTGATTGTAGCTTGTAATTTCTGAGGGAAATGCCTTCCCTTGCCGGTCCGCATGTCCAGGACGATTTTTTAAAATCACTATTTTTGAAACTAATGGGAGGGGAGTATGTGGCCATCCTCGCCTCCTGCCTATATTATTTATTAATTAATGTTTTTTTTAAAATCATATGTTTTTAGAAAAACATTAATAAATAATGTAGGCAGGCGGTGAGGACAGCCACATGACAATAATAAATTAAATAAATAAATAATAGGTAATTCAAATAAAGGGTTAGAACCGCCAATATAAATGATACTATTGTCATACCTATCGGTGGACGTAGTCACTGGCTGATGGTTGAGTACCGCTGGCAAGCGCTAATTTTTTTTAAAGAAAATGTCAAGACATTTAGACACTTTTGAGGATTTGGACAGGGTATCCTATGATATAGGCCCTCTTTGTGGATTTTTAAATTTTTGGGCTTTATTAGTTGCTAAAGGAACAAACTGAGATAAAATAGCCTTGCCTTTCTCAATGATGTTATATCCTCATTGCCAATTTCTGTAGTTTGCACTCGATTTGGTAGACAGACACTGGACACTTACAAAAACAGCATTATTAACCGTAATAAAGTACATGAAAATAAAGGCATCTATTCAGACACAACCTACATCCTCATTAAGGCTACAACTGGTCTTCAAGGAACGCAACCAAAGAGTTCACAGTCAAGTGACCCAATAGAAGGGGTGCCTTTTAGACCAATAGTATCTATGGTTGGTACCCTTTCTTACAACTTCAGCAAAGTTTTTCCAAAGATGCTGGAGTTGAAAATGGTAAATACATTCTGTCAAGAATTTGCAGACTCTTGTTAGGAAAGCTCAAGAACCTAAAGTTAAAAAAAAAGAAAGAAAGAACACCTGGCAAACTTTGACATATAGTCTCTTTTCATCAACGTGCCCAGTTCATGAACCCATTCAGTAAATGATGGCTAGATGCCCTCCTGGGAATTTTCATGATATGCCATACCACCTGTTATATACAATTCACAGTCCATATACCATCAGAAGGACGATGTGAATATAGAGACCCCATTTTCATCAGTGACCTTTTCATGAAAGATTTGGAGAGGAAAGTGATAGAGGAGTTCAATTTAAAACCCAAACTATGGCTGTAATATGTGGATGATATCCTAGCTGTATGGATAAATGGAAACAGTGAGCTGGACACTTTCTTAAAACACCTTAAGAGCCACCACATCAATAAAATAGGAAAGACAAAATAGGTTGCCCAGAATTTGTTTATGATTAAACAAGACAATAAACGCTGGGCACACATAGTAAATCAGAAAACACTGTCACAGGACGATACCTCCATGCTAACTCCCCATCCCTTCCTAGGGCAAGAGAGAGACGTAATAAGCACACTGGCTCACTGAGCCTTCAGATTATGCAGCCATTCAATCCTCCTGATGAGAGAACTTGACACACAGGTAGGCTCATGGCTAATGGATTAGGTGACAGGAGATCATGAGGACCTTCAAAGAACTGTAAGAGAGCCATATGGAGGGAGAAATGGGGCCAGATAGATAAATAAGCAAGCAGAGTACAAAGCCTTTGACTATCAATTTCATAAGAGTGGTTAGTCAACTGTGAAAAATAATATTTTATATCTGAACGTGTTATTTTCTCATTGTTTTTATGTAATGATTTACTAACAGGTATTGTTCTTATTGCTCCCTTCACTAACTAATACATAAAAAATTGTTATCAGATTCTTAATTTTTAATAGATATTAATATAAGGGTTAATTAATATAAATTTTGGATCACAGTGTTTATTCACTTTTAATTTTTTTTTTTTTTTACAAATATATCTACAGAACAAAATATGTACAAGCCTGCATTTGCATGGCATATAAAAGCAGCCACAGAATAGAGTATATTGGCCAGAGATGTCAGCCAAAATGACAGTCATTTCATTGAGCTTATTTATAACATAAAATATCTGAAGAGCAAGTTCTATTAATTACAGAAAGAAAGATTAATAACAAAGAACAATAACAATTCAGTGTGAGTAATTGCACATTCCCTGGCCAGCCAGCTTCTATCTAATTTGTTTTCAATTAGAATTATAACAGTCGATTAACAAAATATATACATTTAATTATAATCCAAAATTCTACTTTTCTATAAACAACAAGATATTAAGGCCCACCTTTTATTAAAAAATAAAATTTATTTTCATACTATGTATATACACATGCACACACACACACACACACACACACACATACGTACATGTGTGTGGTGTGCCCGTGCATGTATCAGTGTGTTGTGTTTGTGTATGTGTGTTTATAATTGTGTAATGAATACAACATTGCAATTTTGTTGGCTTATAGTAATTACAACAGCTAAAAGTGTTCATAGTTTATATTTGTTACAAAAGGAAAAACATAAGGAAGACTTAGAAATGAATTGATAGGAAACACAATAGAACATTTTTCAATACTTAATAGGAATAAGAACTATCACAGAATTAAAAGAAAATAACTAAGGAATCATAAAAAGATAAAAATACAAGTCAAGAAAGCAAATCGACTTAATATTTGTACACAAAAAATACTTGTGCAACCTACACCCAGATTACATAATTTTTGGTAGAAATAAAAAAATGAAAAATGGTTTTAAGCTAAAGAACATTTGCCTTCAGCCAACAGCTCTCAGAGAGGTTTATTAATAAAAGTTCAGAAAAACAATTCAATGGAAATTTTACCTAAATTATTCAGTTTATTTTTCTCTGATAAAATAAAGGGACAATTTTAAAAGAAAGAACTAATATTACAAATTATTTTAAGAAAAAAAAAATGATCTCTAATAGCATGATGTATATATTACAGTTCTACACAACTATAGATTATAATTAAATTTGTATTTATACATTAATAATAAAAGTGTTTCCCAAGATATTTCTATAGTAAGTATTTGATACTGAGTAGAAAAAAAATTAATAAATAAAAGCTATAATAATAATAAATGCTAAAACATGGATTTTTGTATATTTAATATTGGCCAGTGAGAGGGTTGTTATTTATTATTTGTTATAAGTCGAAACAGAAGAAAGCAACTTGGATTTAAAAGGGGAAGGTTGACTAATGCCCAAACTTTAATAAAGTAACAAAGTCATATCGTTCCTAGTTACATAATGGCCAAAATGATCCTTAACCTTATATCTCAAAAATAATAAATTGTAGTAATTGAATCGGAAGACAATAAAATACTAGATCATTATCTTTTAATAAAATTAATTATAACTCTGAGGGACCGTATTCCAAGAGCAAAGCATACATGTCTTGGCCATATTGGGATGTTGTCTTCCTTTTGCTTTCAAGTAATAATTACAAATTGATAAATGGATTAAAACATTAATAATAAATGGAAATTGTTTATAAATTTGCCATAAGAACAGATCAATTACCTTTGGCATTCCATTAATAATATTAATTAATTAACTGCTTATGAAATACAAAGTGCTAATATAATGCCACTGTAACAAAAAGTTTCAATGTATCTAATTTGAAAACAATCATAAAATTATTCAAAAGATTGCAATTGTGAAACTCTTTTTAGATTTTATTAGGTTTCAATATCATCTTTCAATCAGTTCAGTTTCATGCCAAGAAGCTTTTTCATCAGATTCTAATACAAAACTCATAAATATTGAGTATTTTCATTGTTTTTTTTTTAAAAAAAAGAAAAAAAAAGAAATTACCTTCATCTCTTTTCTCAATGTAAAAATGTTGTTTTGTTTTTTTTGTGGCTTTTTGTATTAGAAGCTTTTTTGAAATAGCTTCCAATACACAAAATGAATAAACTCACAATTGTTATGCCGATTTATTTCATTGTTTAGTCTTTAAAAAAATAAATAAAAAAAAAAATAGTTATTCTATTAATTGTATTTGCAAGGAGAATGTTTTAATATCTCAAAAATAAAATTTGACTGAAACTAAATCTGTAAACCAAAATATATACTAATATATAAATACATTTTTAAAACTGATAAATGTTATAGAGTTTTAAATGTATCTAAATTATAACAATGAAACAAATGACCACTGTTGTCATGCATGAAGTGAAGATATGTCAAACACCATATGTTCTACAATAATTGTCAATTATTGAGCTTGCGGTGAATTGGATTAACTAATGGTAAGACCTAAGCTAAGTTCCTTGCACGATAAATGAAGATTTGAATACTAGAGATCCTCCCACAAGAATGTCAAGCAATAATGGCTCACTACAACCCTAAAGCTCTGGTGACCTCAGCTTAATTTTCATGTAGGTTCAATAGATAACATCTCTAGCAATAACTATAAGATGAAAAATAATCTATGGAGTGATTAACATTCACTGTCTTCGCTCTAATCCAAAATTATGTATCTTTGAAAAGTATTGTAATGTCTCATCAAAACATTATAATTAACAAATATTGCTTCAGAAGGCATTCTATGTTCTAGAAGACAACTGGTTGTTTGATCCTCCATAATCATAATTCTGTAAAACTGTATAGTGGGGTTCCAATCCATATTAATGGTGGTGACATTATGTTGCACCATTTTGTCCACGGTCATACCAGTTTTTATAATTGTAATTATTATATTAGCAGGATATAAAGAAATCCATCAGTCAAGTACATAAGTGAATGTTTATAACAATGATTTTTATTGTTGTGGTTACTTTATATTAGAAAAATTAAACAATGGTTATTTGTTAAAATTAACTACTCCCAAACCAATTTTTATTTTCTGTTAAAATTGGGAAACACTTTAATAAACATTTAATAAATATGGTGCTTGACATCTTCAGCATAGCAAAGTAGAATGTATCTTGTCAAGAACCACTGAAGACACCTAATTACAGTAAAGAAAAGGAACTCTCGATAAGTGGACTCAACTTTTTCCTCACCATACACATTTTACTCAAATCACCCTACATTCATACCTCTGTAGAAAAAATAAGTTTTCAAAAACATAAGATTTATGAGTTTGTAATTTTTTCTTTGGAATAGATTCAACATAAATACTTGCTTCTGAAAAATGTGAAAAGGTTTCAATAAAGAGGTTATATAGAGAGAAATAATAGTTATTGGAAAGCCAACAAACAAACTCTAGCATGTAAAGGAATAAATACCAAAAAGCAAGATTTTTTTTGGATTTAACATGAACTGATTTTGGATAAGACACAGCACATAGAAATGTTTCGAAATTCCAAATAAAATTTAGATTTACATATGCTTACCTCAAAAAAATATTATAAACGTGTACCAGAAATATAAAACTGGAGCTCTTCTTGGAAAAAGCAATTCAATGATATGGTTTTATTTTACATTGGTTACCTATTTTTGAAGCAGAGTCAAAATAAGGCTGGAAACAATAATATTGAGAGTGAAAGAGAAAGAGAGACTGAGAAAAGATAGAAATTGAATAACAACTGAACCAAATTTTTGGAAGCTACTCTTGAATTACCTTTAGCTCTTAAAGAATATTAAGTATTTACAACAGAGAATAAATAACACTAAAATAAAAGAATAAATCATGTCATGTAAAATTTGGCCTAAAGATGTATTAGACATAACAAACAAAGCTAAATTGAAGAATAAAGAGTGCTAAGATCAAGTAAAAAAAGTATAACTTCATGTCACCTCCACCAAAATCTTATTGTAATAATTATGTGGCAAACTATGAACTTACAGAGCATATTTTTGTGACAGAATCAGTGTGGAAAATAGGTAACAAGACTATGACTGATTCTAATAATTGGGCTAAGAGATCTTCAAGTTCAGAAGGAATAGCTAAACTGTTGAATTTAGGTTCAGATTATCTCTACACTTTTATATATATAAAAAAAGCACTATATGCACACACATGATCTAGATGTATCTTTCTCTTGTTACATATTTCATTGAATCAAAATGGGCAAAAATTACAGTGATGTTTTCCCTGGACTTAAAACAATCGTAAAAACCTGAAGAGAGAACTATTCTCATCCTATGTTTTAATGATTCGATGGTCACTTGAAAATTTATGGTAGCCCAAAGTTGGAATTAGCCTTAAATTTTCAGATTCCAAACATGATTTGATTTATTAAACCATATCATCTAATAAAAAGCTCATTTTAGATGTTGATTAGGACTAAGAAACAATACAAATTAAGAAATGCTCAATAAATATAAGAATATTTTAAAAAGAAACACCAATATATTGGTAAATATTAACATAATAAAATACTATAATGAATATCTTTCAGATCATAAAATCCCTCTTGAAAGGACTATATTGCTTAAAGCGAATTTTAAGCAGTCAATACAATTACTTTTAATTAATTTTATCCAATTCTGACATACAACTTTACATATGAATAAATAGTACCGTAAAAAGTAATGGAAGAAACAGATTAAGTGAAATGATGGAATTGTGCATAGAATATTAAAAACTTTCAGACTCAATTTTTGGACATTTTGATTAGAGATAATGGTAGATTGTCCTTTTTGGCAACATGAGTTACTTAATGTCAAGATCTTACAATTTATTGACTCAACTATAAGGTAAAATAATCCAGAAGAAGCCGAGGATTAACATACAATGTGTATATGTTGTGTTTGTGTGTTTTTAAGATCTGTATACACTTTAGAAAGTAAATAATGATTATATGCAAAGGTCTGGCAGAATACTACCATAGTGCAGCTTCTTCTGTCATATTTGAAATCTAATCAGTCATTATTTTGTTTATCAGACAAAATACAAGAATTGCTCCTGTATTTTAATTTTTGTTTTCTGCTTTTCCAAACTTTCTATCCTCTGAGAATTTAAAGAATGCTAACTGCTGTAGAATGTTTGAAAATATAAAATGGTAACCTGTTCACCAAAATAGTTTGAGGAAATTAATTATAATAAAATTATTAGGAAGATTCATTCACGCATACGAGACTCCTGAAAAGAAAAAAAACCAATGCAAGTTAGTAAATATAATTTAAGCTTAGGGGCTTAAGTTTACTTAGTAGGTAAGTAAGTTTTACCTTCTTTATAGCTATAAAGACTATAGATCCAATATTGTACCCCATCATCAAATAAGTTTCTATGCTATTGTGCAAAGTGAACTATTGACTGAGATCATCAAGAGTATTTGAAAAAAAAAATTCATGCAGTGGCTCCATAAATTAAGCAGATTTTCCTCGTGCTGGTATAAAACAGTTATGATCTCATCCCACCACATATTCACTATTTATATGTAAAAAAAAATGGTGAGTAGATGGCAGCAGAGGGGTTACTGAAGGTTGAAAAAATGAAAGCACGAATAACTCACTCAATACTTGAGTTGCGAAAAAATGCATATAACACAACGGAGTTGTGCTAAATAAATGCTAATTGTTATGTGCAACATCACAATTAAGTTTTTACATTCTATACTAAAAAATGTTCATTTGATCAATAACATACTGAATATATATTTGTTTCATTCAACAGTAAAGATCATATTCGTTAAAGGCTGATTGGGCCCGGTATTGCGGAGGGAGGGGGATAAAAGGGGGAGAATTCAAAACATCCGTCGGAACAAAAAATATTAAAGAATCAAGCTTGTTAAACATTCAATGCTCTACAATTGTTTTATAGATTTTTTTCCTTGTTAAACATTCAATGCTCTACAATTGTTTTATAGATGTTTTTCCTAACTTGAATATTGAGTGGGCTGTAGGTATTTTCATGTTTTCAGCCTTCATTAAACCCCCTCTACTCATCAAACTTACACTTTGTAACTAAGTCACTATATCATATATATCCAGCATATATCTTAATTACAGTTTACATAGGCTTATTTCTATAGGATTAATAGAGAATAGATTGTGAGAAAAGGTCACCAGAGCGAATGGGTTATTCCAACACAGGGTAAATCTGTTTAGTTTAACCCCTGTGTAGTAGAATTTTTTTTTCTTTGGTCTAACTTAACACCTTCACTGCGGAGCCTCGCAGCATATGCGAGGTCGTGAGTCACTCCCTGGTGCGTCGCCCTGCCCTCCATTCGTTCTAGAGACCTGAAGGTTGGAGTGGGGAGAACCTCCGCACTCACAAGCATTCAGTAGTGTTCTGACCACCGTCTGGCCAAGTCGTTTGCAGTTTCAAAAATTTTTGGGGTTATTATTTTTTATGGGCCAACTTGTCTCTCCATGAGAGGCTCATTCATTATTGGAGGTCCATATTCCCCTATAGCACCCCTGCTTTCCCTTCAATGATGTCACGAGACACGTTTCTCCGTATACTGAGAAGCCTGCACTTCGTCACAGAACCACAAGACCCGAACGTTGAGCATGATCCGCTGTATAATATTCGGCCTCTGTTAAATTTTTTTGTTGAGAGGATGAAAGAGATATACTACCCCTTTCAAAGAATTAAGTTTGGACGAGTCCATGATGCTTTGGAGGGGTAGGCTATTCTTTCGCCAGTATATCGCTAATAAGCGCCACAAATATGGAATAAAGATTTATATGTTGACTCAACCTGACGGTCTTGTGCTGAAGACGTTAGTCTACTCTGGGCCAAGGGATCCACAAGTTGGAGGGAAAGGACACTCGTATAAAGTTGTCAGACATTTGGTTGATGACTATCTCGGCCACGGCCATGCCATTTACGCTGACAACTTTTATACGTCTGTCCCCATGGCCCACGAGCTTCTGGATCAGGGTACCTATCTTACTGGTACTCTGAGAAATACTCGGAAGGGCAACCCAGCTGATATAGTGGGGGCTAAGCTCAAAAAAGGAGAGATAAAAGAGAAATTTACTGTTAAAGGTGTGTCCGTTTTCAAATGGCGCCACAAACGAGATGTCATTATTATTTCATCGGAGTTTGATGCCCAGATAAAGGCGGCCACGAGCAGGGGGAAGACCGTCGAGAAGCCCGAGGCAATTATTAATTATAATAAATATATGGGCGGTATTGACAGGTCCGATTTATGATTTCATAACCAATTACGAAATAAAGAAATTTCCCATTACTAAACGAAAGTTTCTGTTCAGGTGGTGTATTTTCAGCTATATAAGTTCATTTTGGATCAATATGATTTTCATATAGATCTATTCCATTATTATGTTTACTTTATATGCATTTGTAACCTAATAATCGTATTTCTTCCTCCCTATGCAACGTATGCAATGTCCGCACAAGACAGTGCACTAGGTAGGGAAATACACACAAAATGTTCTGTCTTGAGGGTTTGCCTACCTAATTCACTGCCGTGTGCGGACCTCGCATACGTTGCGAGGTTAAAAAAAAATACGATTATCGTTGTTAAAAATGCATAAAAATTAGCACAAATAGGTTTTTACTTAGTTTGAACAACTTTAAAACAGAAAACAAAAAAAAAATTGTTTTTTGGAAGTGATTTTCGATTCGGGCATCCGCAGCGAAAGTGTTAACTTTGTGCTAATATTTTTACTAAGTTTAGCTAAACAGAATTAATATTATCAGAATTTTAAATAAATATTTACCTGCGTTAGCTCCATGATGGATCATAGCCTTTCCAACGAGCAGGGGGTGCTAAATAAACTCGCCTTCCTTTATAGAAGAAGCTTACAACTCCTCGGTAACCAGTTCTTGGAACTCCAGACTGTAAAAGAGCAATCCTCAAAGTTAAATAACTCCTATAACTTAGAATGGATTAGTATAGGAGGAGAAGGACCATTTTTTATTAGCCACTAATTTTATGGAAGTCCAGTATTATAACCAACGAGGGCTTCTTGATATAGATCAAGCCATGGTATTTCCTAGCATTGTCACTCTGCTAGTTCCAGGCTATCCAATTGAGAATGGACATTCATTTCCGATATATTTATTCAGTTCTTGACCAACAGTGGCCATACCCATAAAAAGGAGTCCAATTCGTCATAATTTGGAAACATTTTTCATTTTTTAATTTATTTTGGCTGATCATTCTTAGATAATTTGTGTATTTTTAAATACAATACCAATCAGTTCTTTACTGTAACAAATCATTTCTAAGGCTTCTCTTAATGTTTCTCTTCACTTTTCAATTTCAATACATTTGATATTCTTGAAGCTCTTAAAATCAATGAAATGTAATTCTCCAAAGTGGGAATCCATGAAGAGAGTATACTTCTTTTCTCAAATAGCAGTAAACGAATGCAAAATTTGTTTGACATTTAAGAGGTAATACACAGATTGTTCATAAATAAACTAAAACAAATAAATTATAACATCTTAATGTGTAGAACGTATGCAATGAATATAATGGACATAATCGCCTGAGAAATTTTTGTTCAATGTAATTCTTAGATTACTTTTAAGAAATTACAAATAAAATCAGTTCTTGGAATGACCTATATAAAATAAGTATTATTCATTATTGACTTTACCTTGGCATTCACCTCATTACCACTTATCCTCTTACAAAAGTGATTCCCCTTGTCCCCATTGATTAGAAAAGAAGTGCCTCCGACATCCTTTTATTAAAAACTTATTAATAAATTTTCAATATAAACTTATTGTGGTTCAATATAAATCAGAGTACTACATTACATTAAAATTTTCTTATTGTGCAATTCTTGCATGGTTAACTTTTTAAATTTGATATTAAAATTAAATTTTAAATTTATTATAAGTAACAAAATGTAATAACTAACCCTGAAATCATCCATTAGACCAAGAGCTTTAGCTGCAGATCGATATGCTGCTTTGGAATGATAGGGGATCCGGACAGATCCACTTTGAATAATAGTTCCAGCACGAAGTTCCTGGTGGGAAACTACTGGACTTTCATACACAGCCTTAACAAATGCAGCATCATAATTATCCTGAAAACATTAATACATAAAAATTAATAAAATGAAAATTAAATACTCTTTTTTTCCTATTCTGTGGTTATGAGTCATAGGGAAATAATAATAAACATTATACTATAAGTGTTTCCCAACATATAAATAAAAATATTAGTCCTGAATTATTAGTTAACATCCACTTTTTGCTACTAGGGCTAATTGGGACAGGTTATCTACAGGTTACCACTCTTTTGTAAAAAGGGTGTGCCTAAGGATTTTATTTAATGAGCTCATCATTAAATAAATTCCTATTGCCCAGGTGGGAATTGAACTCGCCACTCTAGGTTTACCATGTGATATTAAAGGCAATGCTTTAACTCATGGCTAACCTGAGCCCCAGGTTAGTCCTGAATTAAATATCTTCAAGCTAATAGACCTGTTTTTTAAAACATTTGTGAACATTTTGTTTTGGGACATAAGATGTAATCATAAAATTAGAATATCCTATAGAAAAAACTAAACTAAAACTTATCAGTTAAAGTATTAAATTGTCTCGCCTCAAAATGACAGACGATGAAGGGTAACCCAGACAATAAATAACTAGCTTTGGTTTAGGCTAAGTGTGAAGTACTCAATCAATCAAAAATATGAGTATATTTGGATTCCATCATTGTCATGAACCCTAGCATCATGAGATGCTTTAGGCATCTTTAGAATCTTTCTTCAGAGATACAATAATTAACCTACTCAGAATAATACTATGGTGGAAATAATGTACATGTTAACTTTTGTAAAACCAAGTTTTGTGTGGGGAGAAAAAAATCGAATAAAGAGGGTATTCAGTATTTTTTGGCATGAGGTTGTAAAATCACGATTGTATAAACACCCTCCTGCATTTGAGTCTACTGTTTTCTTAAGCATTTTATCAATATATTACATTATCTTTAGGTCATATTATTTTTTAGTGCCTTATACTCTTTTGAGCTCACTAGAATCTTATACATTATTCAATAGCTTTACTAATGTCAATTGTTATTATTAAATCATTTTTATTCAGTATAACTTTCAAGATGGGCATATTCCTTATTTTGTTTAATTTATTTTTTCTCAACAACTACTGGAAGTTTTACGTTCTTAAAGGCACTGGTGCTTAAAAATGTATACTTAGTTTCAAATTGTCCTTTTGTAATTTAATTAGATGCACTCATTTTATTTAGTTTTGTAACATGTTTAATTAATGTTTATGCATTCAATAAAATTTGTTATTAATAGCCAATATTTAGGTTTAATTTACATATTAATTCTAGGTATAAAGTGTGAGGTTAGTGACTATCAGGTCCACAACCTGTACTTCTCTAGTTACTTTTGCACTGGAATCTAGATAAGAGATTCCTTATAGACACTCCTTGTTACTTTAGTGAAGGTTATAACGCTGTTGATCATAGTAACCTTACATTTGTTTACTTTGATTACAGATCTTTTGATTAGAGTTTTCACAATATTTTTTGAGATTTCTTGGTCCATAATAGGTCTAATTTAATAGGCATTCTAGCCCTCTGTAATTACAAATATATATTATCTTATTACTGTTTCATTAATCCATAGGGGCTTGGGTTAGACCTGAGTATGAAAGCATTGGTCTCGACACATTGGTAAACCTAGTCATGGGTTCGATGATTCTGATGTGAGCAGTAGATTTCATTAGTGGAATTTATTTTTCATTATAATTGCAAAAGCTTTAAATATTTTGTTGAAACATTTTGGGTGTATATTTTAATCATCAGTCTATTTCTTGTCCTGAAAGTAATGTTTTGACACTGAATAAAATTTAAATGGTCAACAAGCTAAATCAACTCTTGAATATTTGGAATCTGCTACTAGAGCAGGACATAAAAAAATTAATCTTACTATTATGCCTTATATAAGTACTAATACTCTGTGTTAGAGAGTCACTTGAAAGAAGAAGAAGCCTTTCAGGAAAATGTTGGAACACCTATGAGGTAAATTCAATAAGCTTTTTATTATTTCTTTATGGATACTTAGGTCCATCCATAAAGAGGTATGAACCCTCATCAACAGATGCTGATAATCCACAATCTCCATACTAATAATTCTGCAGTCATGTTACCTAAGGTTGAGCTAAATAAATTATATGACACCTATGATGATTTTGAAGTCTTCTGTAAATCTTTTAGTGAATCAATCACCATATTGCCAAATTCTAAGGAGTTTGATTTTTTGCTTGAGATTTTTGAAGGAGCCACCTTGAATGCCAAACATTGGCCACTTGCCATATATAAGAAAAGAAAGCCACTTATTCAAAAGTATCTTTCTGAGCAGATTCATAGGCTGTCCTATATAGGAATCTCCACGCCCCCAAAAATGGTAGCAGCTCATGTTCATATATACATATATATATATATATAAGATATTTATGTGGTAAAATAACTTTAATAAAACCATGTATTAACTTAGGAACGGGCTTTGAAAATAAACTCCAATAATGCCAACTCAGAATAATACAGAAAACTATATTTAAAAAAAAGAGAAAAAAAAGCAGATTGAATATTAACCCATTAATATTAGGTTAATAGTTCTATCATATCGGTTCTATCATATGGGTCTGGTGCATTTACCTCCTAGCAGTAAGACTATCAACTTTGTTGTGTCAGCCTTCACAAAGGACACTGCAGCCTTTGAATCAGGGTTCCTGGTTTGTGGGGAATGATATAAGCATCCTTTGGGTAACTGGGCTAGTGGCTATCTGTGGTACAAAGGTCAAATTTTTCAAAACAAACTAGGAAAGAAGGCTAAACTAACTTCAAACTTTTTGATAGCTACAATAAAAAAACAGGAGGGTAGTCCACTATTTTTAATGTATATTTTTATTTATTTTTACTGTTTCTGTTAGGATGAAAATAAGTTTCAATATATTTAATGTCACATTCCCCCTTTTTATTTTAGAAAAAAATGTTTTAAGTAGCTTAGAAATTTACCTTTAGAAGATAAGTCAAATTCCTTTCGGTAAATGGCACAAATTTGTCATTTAAATGAATGTATTTCAGGTGTTTTTCATAAAACAGACCACTAAAAAGAAAGGAAAATTATTAATTTTCACAATCAAGAATATCTGCTAGGTATAGGTACAATATAAGTCACAATGTTGATAAAACAATATAGTAATTGCATTCAAGCCACAATTTGACAAAAAAACATGAGTAGGAAGGGAATTTGCTAAAATAATGTCCAGTATTCCTACCTAGATAAAATTGTTAGAATATCACTTTATAGAAAATATAAAACTGTACATACTTGCTAACTCCAACTTTCCCGAAAGTCTTTGTTCTTGAAACTTCAGGTCTGATACAAGCTCGTCCCTTTCTTTGTTCGGGTTGTCTTATCCAGTCATCCCAATAGCTATAATTAAAATCAGTGAATAAGTAAATAATGAAAATGAGTAAAAATGAGATAGTACCAACCTGAAATCAGAGCATAAAGTGATTTGTAATAAAAAGAGCTAACAAAAGGAGGTTTAAGGTAAAATAATAAAAATAAAACACAATTAGATAAATCATTATTTTATAGAGACCTAAAAATATAACGAAATACATTTATATACAATCTTTGCAAAAATCATTTATTTTAAAGAGACTATGTGGAATAAGTCTGCGGCAGAGCCTTTTATTTTGCTCTCTAGATTTATTATGCTGTTAAACGTATAGTGTTAGTGGTTAATGATTAATAATAAATCATTCCTAATCCACGTACCTCCTGAATGATGATTCAGGTAAAAAAAAAAATACAAGCCAGTTACTGTTGTATATGTCAAGTATTGAGTATCATACAAGACGAATATGTAACATGTATATGGAAAGTAACATGGAATGTAAATAAACAAAAAAGAATAAATTAATAATTCAAAACCTAGAGCTAAATTAATTAAAAAATATAATTCTTTACTCATAATAAAACGAAACAAAACCTTAATTTTAAATAAATAATAAACATGCCCTAATCAAATGATTTTATAAAATAATAATTTATAGTATTTTCAAATAACCTTTAAATTAAATTATTTCAATTTCACAGTAAAAATGAAATATTCAGATCACATTACAAAAATAGGAAGATGCTTTGAAAATATTTCTTATTGTGAAGTTATTGAAACATTTTTAAATAAAAAAATAATAGCCATCAAACAATGCTACTCTTCAAACAGTATTAGTAAATGATAACGGAGGAGAAATGCTGTGGGCATAAATGCCCTTCAGAGAAACACTCGTTAGAAACGTCTTTACCACATGGTATGGTAAAGGCTTAACACACACAAAGGAATAAAGTCCGTCACGCAGGGCTGCTTAAACTAAGCAGATTTCCCTCGGGAAGGTTTATAACAGATAAACCTCTACTACATACTTGCTCACACACTTGCTTACTACATACTTGACACCAGAAAAGTAATCATCTGTTATGAAATTGTTATTGCTTGTGATTACATAATTTAATCAGTTCATTAACTTGGAGCTTGTTTCTTTAATGTTAGAGTTGTGGCTAATGAGCATTTAGAGGAAATCTGTTTATCCTTTGAGTCAAAATACTAAATTCATAAGATTAATATTTCAAATGATTAAGGCCATTAAAACCGGTGTTGATAAATATAGAGCCAATAATAAAATTAAATAACCTTGATGGCCATTTTGGAGCAAGTTCTGCCCACAATGGTTTTCTAATCATCCATCCCAGCCCTGGGAAAAAATCAGTTCTATGGAGAAGATCAGCAGAAGAGGTATCAATAAGCTCCAGTTTTCCATTGTCGTTCCAAGCTGACACACACCAAAGTGATGAATCTTGCTTAAGTAGAGGAAGAGTAGCCAGGAAATACGAAAATAAATCAGGTGACACATCCAAATCATCTAAAAAATGAAGATCTATGATATCGAGAAGAATATTAAATATTTATCAACATCTAGCCGAAGGCTGAATTATATTAATTAACCTTTTCCTTGCGCAAAGCCACTATAGTCCCTAAGGAAACGGTTAAGCCAGTTAAAAAAATTTAATCAACCAATCATTCCAGAAATCTAACGTTTTTAAAAATAAAAAAATACTGATGTATTAAATTAAAAAATAAATAAAAAAACAAAAAATATGCACAACATCTGTTAATAAAATTGTTTTAGTATAATCAATTAAGTAAAAAATGGAATGTTGACAAAACACCAGACACAGACTGGAAACACTGGACCACCACTAACTCCAATTATGGACTGTAAATTTGAGAATCACATAGTGGGTATCCTAAAATGCGATAGTATCATTAGATATGTATCGATGGAAACAGTGTAGTTAGGTACATAATAATGATAAAAACAAAGGCTTGCTGTATACGCGAATAGGATACGGAGATAAAAAGCACATATGAGGAACAGAACACATATGAGGAAGAAGCACTATTTAGCACGCATGAAAAATATTTTACATCACTCTGATCTGAAAGTAGTTACTTTCGCTACCGTATGAAAGTAGGGAAAGTGGGTCTTTTTATAATAACTTGAAACAGCTGTTCTCTTTCCCGGTCTAGGGAGGGAAAAACTTTTCCCTCTAAATATATGATTTTTTTTGGTATCATTTAATATGAGAATGACTTCATATCTACTAAATTTTTATTGATTGATTGGAATAATATATGATTTTCTTAATTTTGTTTTAAAAAAATTTGATAGCTTTATTTATTTATGATTATTGTTGTAAATGTTTGAATTTGTTATAAATTTATTTCAAATAATAAAGAATTGTGTTTGAAAGAGTTATTAAAGTTATGTTACTTGTATCAGGTTACTGCTCTAAATCAGCTGTTCAGAAATAATCGATACTACAGAATGCAAAACAAATCATTTAATATGATAATACTTAATAATTACGAGTTTAAATTATATTTTGCATTTTTTGCCTCGTGATGTAAAGTATCGTTCATAACTCGGGCGGAAAGTGAGTTTCCAATGCTCGATCTAATTTCCAGCCTCGGCTTCGCCTCGGCCGTAAAACACGATTTCGCTTAGGAAACAGTCACTTTCCGCCCTTGTAATGAAATATACTATTTATCACAGCATTGGCACAATCATGATTAAGAGCCAAATAGATTGTAATATCCAATTATTGGGCAGATATTTGGGATGTACCTGTGACTCATAAAAGTGAACAATGGATAAAAGACCTCACACATTAGTTAAATAATGTTCCTCAAATGGCAGATGACAGGATATCGGCTTAAGAAGTGACACAAGCATTGAAAAAACTAACTGGAAAATGTCCCGGTCGGAATGGAATTCAGAATTATTGGTTCAAGCATTTTACATGCCTATATCACATGTTAGCTGGGTGTTATTCAAATTTGTTGACTGACCATATGCCTGAAGATTTCACTGAGGGTGTGACCGATATGATTCCGAAAAAGGAGTGTCACTTAGAACCTAAAGATTACAGACCCATTACTTGCTTAAATGGAATCTATAAACTTTTTACATCTATAATTAGTACTAAAATAAATAGCCATCTTGTTTCTAATGGGCTTCTTGCCCCAGAACAGTTAGGCTGTAAAAGTGGTGCAAAGGGAAGTAAAGGGATATTAGTTATAGATTCATTTATAGCGTCTCAGGTCTCTAAAAAACAGCGGAATATTTTTATAGCATGAATTGACTACAAGGAAGCGTATGACTCAGTGCCTCATAGCTGGTTAATTTAAGTTTTAAAGGTTTATAAAGTTGCTCCAAATGTAACCAATTTATTGTCGCGTCTTATGGCTACATGGAAAACTTCCCTTAGCATTGGAAAGGGGAAGACAAAATTCCAGGGTGAGGCAATTAAAATAAAAAGAGGTATCTACCAAGGTGACAGTCTCAGCCCCTTATGGTTTTGCTTAACTATAAATCCCATGAGCCAAATAATTAGAGGCAGTGAATACGGTTACAAAATTTCTATAGGTAAAAATGAAACTAAAGTAAGTCATAGCCTTTATACGGATGACCTTTAGTTATATGCAAAGACACCTATCCAGTTGCAAAGCATGATACTCATAGTAAAGAATTATAGTGATTTTGTTGACATGTCTTTTGGGTTAGATAAATGTGATGTCTTGCATATTTCATGAGGTCAGAAAATGACTGCAGATAATATAATATTTTCTGATGAAACCTATATTATCGAACTAGAAAGGACTGAGTCATACAAATATCTTGGTTTTCAACAGCATCTGAAAATATTGAAAAAAAAAATGTAAAATACCAATTAAAAAATTAATTTATTAAGCGGTTGAGTCTTATTTTTAACAGTTATCTTTCAAGCCGATATAAAATAAAAGCATAAATACATGGGTGATAACATCTCTTGTCTATACTTTTGGGATAATAAAATGGTCTGACAATACTATTCATGAGTTGGATAGACTTATAAGAACGGAGATGACAAAAGCCAGAAAGCACCATCCGATTTCATCTATGACAAGGCTGTATTTATCGAGGAAACAAGGAGGACAAAGCCTTCTCAACAATCGATACCCATGTCAGTCTCAGGAAGTTAATCTGAGACATTACATAAGATCTCATTATAGCCACGTCTTTAAAGAAATTGTTAAACTTGATGAGGGGTTTATGACCTTGAACTTGAAGTATAGTAACAATCCAGAAGTTAAAAATGAATCCCATTTTCTTTTGGAATGGCAAAGTAAGGAACTTCACGGTCGTTACAGTCATCTTTATGACTCGGAGGTAGACTTCGCTTATTATTGCATGGCTGATGTCTGGAAAGCTGTTTTCAGAAACAGAAGGTTTCATTATAGCGATCCAAGACCAAGTGATTGCCATCAGATCATACAGACATCATATCCTCAAGGACAGTAATGTTTCAGACAAGTGTAGATTATGCAACAAAGTTCAGTCCATTCAACACATTACGGCTGGATGTGAAATACTTGCTGGGTCCGAAAACCTGCAAAGATGCAATAACACGGCAAAAGTATACCATCAAGCTCTAGCAGAAGAATTCGGCATGGTAGACAGGAAGGTCGCTTATTCATTATCGCTGTAATCCACAAAAATCATTGGAAAAGGAAAGTGTAAAGTTGGGATGAAGCGATGATAACTGACCATACTGTGCATCTTAACAAACCGAATATTCTCATTAATGATAGGAACAATGGGTCTGCTGATATTATTGACATTGCAGTGCCCAAATATGAGAATATTCGAAAATTCTATGCCGAAAAAATAAGAAAATATCAAGAATTAGCTATGGAGCTTTAAGAAGTATACAAACAGAAGTCTGCCATAGTTACTGCTATTATAGTAAGTACAAATGGACTTGTACCAAAAATCACAATAACAGGCACCAAGAATTTAAATCTGCCAACAGAAGTTATAAAAGAAGCACAGCAAGGGGTACTTCTTGATACTGCATGAATTGCATGAAAATTTGTAAACTCCCCTTAACATATGTCACAATTACAAACTCCATATTGGTTAGATGCCTCCCCCCCCCATGTCGATTTTTCTCCATTTTTTCTGAGTATAAACCTCCCCATAATAATAATAATAATAACAGTTATAGTGTAAGGATGTGGCAACCTCATCACAGATCTTCAGATTGAAACTAGCCTAGGAGATAGGTACACCTGGCAGTAGGTATTAAATGTGGTTCAATATCAAAGAGAACAGCTTCGGATGCATTTGGATTGAGGGCTGCTGCAGAGGGAATTGATTGTCAGCCAACTACAAGGCAATACATGTGGTGTCCCAATGTTGTATGACTCCATAAGACCCCGACTATCCTAATGATTCATACCTTGATGGAAAATAACTCAAGCCCTGCCTTCAGCTTGGAGAAGAATGACTCTCCTGCCAATCCGGCCAACAAAGGTAGGTCAGAAAGTATACAACAACACATGAATGGAGAAAAGAAGTTCATATTGCAAACATGTGAGCAAACTACATAGCCACAAAAGTGACACTATGACAATGAGATACTAGATGCATTAAGGAGTATTGGAATGAACTCTATTCTCAGATTAAATTGAAGTCTCAATACCTCTCTGATCAAGTCAAGACACATTTTGAACAGATTCTGTGAAGTTTGAGGAAATTAAAAATGAAGTAAGACAAACAATTGAACTTGAAAATGAAACTGAGGAAGGAATTATGAATAGGTTGATTCAAATCAATGAGATGGAACAAGAAACTGAACAATAAGAGAAAGGCTGACACAAATCTCTCTGTTAAATTAAATGTCTGCTTATCTCTGAATTAGTAAAATTTGAAGGAAATTCCATCCATATGAATCCAATATAAGAAGAAGTGCCGTTAAAATTTTGAACAATGTTCTGAAGTACCAAGTTCATTCCTAGATGATATCGATAAAATTAGACTCGAAATACTATGAGTCGGATCGAACAATTTTTAATAACATTATTATTTTTTCTCTACCTCGAATATTAACTGAGTTATTCGTAATATATTTTTGGTTTCAGTCTTTAGTAAACCCCCCATCTTCGTCTGATTTTCACTTTCAAGAATCTCAGTCATTAAATTCCTCATATCTAGCTTACTTAAGTCCTGTTTATATAGGCTTCATACTAAAGGGGAAACAAAGAATAAACAGGGAAATATCAGCCCATTATATTCCAGCATGTGAGGAATCTAATTAGTTATTAGGTATTCAGCTCCTTTATGAAGGAATTTTTATATTAGACTAAATCAGAAACTGAGTTTTGATCAAAATTATTGAAATAAAAAATGTTTGAAAGGAAATGCAATCAAACAATTATTTAACCCTTTCATTTCGCAAAGCCACTGTAGTGTGCTTTGCACAATTAAAGGGTTAAATACTAGTTTATATTGAAGAAAAAGTCTTGACAGACATATCCATTGATGGAGTGTGATACACCACCATGTGTACCCCCATAGAATATTAAGAAGCTTAGTAATTGAACAAATTTACTTATAAAGTCATAATATCAAATGGAAAAGGTTAATAATTAACATCAGTATGCATACATTCAATTAATACAAACATACATAGAATGCAAACAGTATAACAAAGAGAATTTATACATACCCTCAATTATAATGGCTGTAGTGAAATTATATACAAAAAAAGTCTGATTCAGAGCCCAACCATAATGCCTTGCGATTTTGAAATAGCCACGGAACTTTTTCTCTTTTGGAGGAACAGGTATCTCACTCTGATCTGGTTGCTAACAAATAAAATTATGAATTAAAACCTAATCACAATGGGTTTGTTTATTCAAGGCCTACTGGTTAAAAAAAAAATCTCTGATAATCTCTCTCCTCCCTACTATACTCTCTTCCCTTGCTTTGTTAAATTTGGACTCCATAAATGGCAATCAGTTAAGGCATGGGCCCAATACAGTCATCTTAAGTGGCCTGTAAACGATCAAAATGTTTGCCAAATTGCTTGATTAAATTCTTGATTGACAGGCATGTTTGTCAAACATGTTTGAATGTGTGCAACGGCGTTTGTCAGTAAATCTTTGAGAATTGGTATAGATTTCCGCATAACAGTGTCCTGTTTTTTAATACAAGGACTTAGCAATGATAGTAATTCTTCACAAATTTTATGGTCCATTCGCAGAAAGTTGGCAGTCTTCTGGTTCTGTACACAATATACCCCGCAACATATTTTCATGGGTATATTTATCTCTTAATTTTAACCACTCTCTACTCCATCGTTTAGTTTTTTTCTACTTTAGTACACAGAGTTAGAGACAATGCCAAAAATGCTCTATCTGTACTCGTCATACACTCTGTAGTCAGTAGGACAAACGTTCACGACAGGACAAAAGAAACAGTGTTAAGTTTGACAAACTTGTTTAATAAAAACGTAAAATTTGCCAAACAAATTTGATTGTTTACAGGGTACTGTGAAGTGATATTTATTTATTTCTCTCTCCTCTCCCCCCCCCCCTTCACTCTCTCTCTCTAGGCGTCTTAATATATTATGCCTTACAAAGAAAATTTTGGATCTTGGAGTGCCTAGAAATCTATATGAAGGTTTCATTCATGTGCAAAGTGAAAGACTAGTAAATAATTCCCAACTTGCAGTCTTTCTCTGATGTTGCTGGAATGAAGTTAAACGCTTTGCCTATGGAAATAAAGGCATCATCGTCATTCCACAGGGCCTGCATTAACCATTTTCTAACACTGAGATGAGGATATGACAAAACCATTTTTATATTAGTTCTAATTTTTATATGTCTAGAAATAAATAATTAGTATATCGTTTCTATATAGTCTTTAGAGCTAATTTATAAATAAATCAATAATAAGCATTGCCTTTAAGAGATGACAATAAAGCATCTAATCTATATCCCTTCCCCCCCCCTTCTGTCTATTAACAAATATACTAAAAAACATTTTTAATATTTAATTTAATAAAACTATTGTTATTGAGAAAGATGTCTAATTGCAAAATTAATTACTTACTTTGATATGAAAAACTTGCCCTGAGAAAGCCGAGATAGCCTGAGAAGTTGCTTCATGATCACAGTCTTGACTAACAATAATAGGAAATTGAGTTGAAGAAGGGCGATATCTAATAAGCTGCTCTAAGCACCTAGTAACAGTTGGCCTGTTACAAGCAAAAACCAGTACAGCAACTACACCATCACCAGCAGATCCCTTTAACAAATTGTATAAAACCATGTTATTAATTAGGTAATAAAAAAAAAAATTAGGAAACAAATTGGCCACTTGAACAACATAAATGTCTCTAATATTTTTTTTCTGGAGCAAAACATTAGTAATTTTTCTTCAGATCAAACAAGGGCGTTCTAGTTAACCATGCCAGTTAAGGCATTGGTCTTAATCTGACTTGGTAAGCATAGAGTGATGGGTTCGAATCCCAACATTCGAATTGCTTAGGCAATAGGAATTTATTCAGTGGAAAACTCATTAAATAAAATTAGGTACTTATCGGTTCTCGGGAATCCATCCATTTAAACATGATTATTAAATCATATTTAAAAAATAAAAAAAAAACAACTTTATTATTTAAAATAGCACTTCTAGAATTTATATGAATGGCATGGATTAGCTGCATAAACTGGCCGGTCTGCCACATGAACTCTAGTAGCTATCCACATCGTGGACATGTAACCACAAGTGCAATACCTAATGTACAATAGTTTTTAAGTAATTCTGGTCTTGGTAAGTAGAAATTTCATAAACCACTCTGTTACATCGCAGTTAAACAACAATGTACAATTTATATAAAGCAGTATCTGTTTTTACAGCCCTGAAGAAGAGAAAATAAATATTCTCGAAATATTGGCATAAACTAACATTGACCAAAACCTCAAGAAACAACAACAACAACACCATATATAAATATAACATGGCCAAACATCTACACAATTTTATATATATATATATATATATATATATATATATATATATATATATATATATTATCTATTTCCTCAATGAAGTAACTCTTCAGAGAGGGAGTTTATTTCTTGCATGTCCCGAACAATGTAGTACATTACATGTATTTATAGATTAATAATAACTTTTAAACAATATATACAATTTTTTTAAAAAAAGATATATATAAATAATTAACTTAACTCTAATATATAAATAAAAACATTATTAAAAAAAAACATTGAATGATGAAAAGAAAAATGGAATATTTAATAATAGTATATCATCAATTTACCCATAATAGTTATTCCAATAACTTAGTTTCTGGTGTAACACTTTTGCAAAATTCCTCAGTGCTTTACTGCACTTATAGTATAAAACTCTATCCTCAACAGGCCATCGGTTTATTTTCATAACTGTTTCTTTTAAAAGGTACCTTTTGTCTGAAAGCAGTGTACAGTCATGTATGAGATGGATTTAGTTCTGTTCAGTAGTAAAATCGCATGAGCATAATTAGTGAGTATCTTTAGGCACACATTAATTGAGCCATGTCCTACTAATAATTGTGTTGTGTAAAAGTCAGTAGGTGTATCTTTAATTTTCAAATATTCTGCAATGTCGGGAATGAAAGTCATTAAATGTTGTCCTATATTTGTTACTGTCCAATGGTGATGCCCTTTGTTTATGATGTTTGTGTGTAGTAAATGTTTAATGTGCGTCTTCGGTATTTTTGAGTAACATTCTATAATTTCAAAAGATTTAGAAGTTGACTCCTGCTTTATTAGCAACTTCATAACCCAAAATTCCAGAATGTCCACAAATTCATGCAAAATTGATTTCAAATTGTTGTTGGAAGAGTAAATTTAATGTGTGTCAAATTTGTTCTATGAGAGGGTCATTAATTGAATGGCTATTTAGTGATTGCAGTGTAATTTTATTGTCAGTGTAAATTGTAATTTCTTTATATTTTGTTTGGTGAGATCGTATATAATATAGGCTTTTGAGAATAGCCAATTTCTCAGCCTGGTAATTTATGCAATGTTGACCTAATTTGAATTTTTGAATGTCAACCAAATCTTCATTCTCAAAAACTGCAAAAGCACAGCCAATGTTTCCTCCATCTCTGCTGCCATCAGTGTAAAATTCAACACTAGGTTTGTTAGATTTATTGAAAGAAATTTTTGGATAGAGGGTGGGGTGTATCCACTGAGTATAATACACAGGGTGTTCTATTTCTTCAGGAGCAAGAATTCCAAATCATTTTTTGACAAAATAGAGGGGAAGAAAAAAGCTGAGAGAAGGATGAGATACCTAAGTGTAAATTCTGTATGCATCGTGAGTCCCCAAAGTAATTTTGAATCTTCAATAAATTTTGCTATTTCCAAGCAAATCAATTCCTTCAATATACGAGTCTTCAATAATGTCGAAGAAAAGGGAAAACGTATGTAACCTAGGTGTTTTTATTCAGTATGAACACTTAATCAATGAAATATCCATTGTTAAACATTAAATAAGTTAACAATAATATTCCTGAGACAAGCATACTTACTTAAAGTCATGTTAATATTGGAGGTTTTTAGTACATGCTTAAATTCCTTAATACGTTTTCTGCATTATATGTAAAATAAAAGCAAATCAGAAACAACAAACAAAATTGCTAAGTTAAACAGTTTAAAAAATTATATAAATAATTGCCCCAGATTTAAAGAACAAAATCTGAAAACTCTGGTGCAATCAGAAGCAGATGACAGATTTTTCTTTTATTATTAGTATGCATTAGTTAATTTCTCTTAATTAGTTTCTTGAAATACGAATGATCAATGAATGTAAAGTATTACTATTTGAATCTATTACATTTTTATTCAGCCCTTTCAGGTAATAATAGAGCAATGAAAAGCTAGATCATGGAGTTAGTTTTTCATAAGTATAATTAAAACTACAGACTGTTGACACACTTATTACCTGCAATCTTCTTTCATCTTCTTTCCTTTCTTCTTCATCAGCAGCAGCCTTCTCTTCTTCTTCAATTCTCCTCGCTTCCACTTTTGAAATAATTAAAATTATATGGTAAGCATTAAAAAAATATAAAGCAAAGAATACCAGATACTTTATTTGAATATATAAAACTGATTAGCTCATCATAATATTTTCTTTATTAAATAACTTCAAAAATTTAATTTTTGGATTTTAAAATAGACCCAAAATAATAAAAAATAACCTCTTTTTAAATGTTCTTACTTATTACACTTAAAAATCTAAAAGAAAAAATAAATAGGGGAAAATCATACTGAAACTATTAAATTGTCTTTCAAAAATATAAAAGGGGGAAAGCTGGTTTAAAACAATTCTTGAAAAATGTTAGAACAAACAACTTACACTGTTCATGAATTGCATTTTTCACATTTCGCATAAGTCTGGCATTAGCTTTGAATTCCTCTTTTATTTGAGCCTCTAGCTGGGACAAACTGTAGCTAATATCAGGTGAAATTATCTAAAAAATTGAATAGAACAAATTAATGTTAAATTAAAATAATAATTATGGGCTAAATTGCACAAATAAAAAAAAAACAACTATATGAAATGCATAATTAAAAGCCTTACTAAAAACTCACGTTTTATATATATATATATATATATATATATATATATATATATATATATATATATATATATATATAACGTGTATATATATATATATATATGTGGTACCCGGCAATGCCCGGGAAATCATTGTTGACTGACAAATAATGGTATTTTTATATCAAGACTTGAAGTGTACAATTATACTTCCCTCCAGGACATATTGTTTTCCCGAAATAGCCAAGTCAAAAGGGTATCTTTTGGGGAGTAGTAGAATAGAAATTTTAGTTTTGAAGAATAAATAAAAATGTGTTCCTAATCTATCCCTCTCCACTTTTTGATTCACCTTTTTGAATACTTAAAACCATAATCATGGATATAGCATTTATTACAATTAAATATCATCTATAATGAAACTTATTTCCTGTCAAAAACCAATCTGAGCACATATAGTTTAAGCATAGTTTTGTACATTAGATTATATTCGTAATAGTAAATCTCAGTGGAAATCAATTCCAGTAATGCCAGTATTTCACAGGAAATAAGTTAACTCAATTAACTGTTTTAGCCTCCTGTCCCCTTCCACTCCAGGATGAGGGATTACCATTGTTTTCCTTAAATTATTGATTCAAAATATCATTTAAATAATTTATCTACCTGATGAAATTAAATAATAGTATTGCCCTAAAAATAATTTCATTTATATTCAAAAAGATAGGCGAGGGGAAGAGATCATAGCCCTCCCTGCAAAATAAGTAACACTTTAAATCATATCAAGTTTAAACTAATATTGTCTTTTTTCATAATGACATTTCCATTATCGTCTAATTGTTATGATGGTACATATTTGTTTCAATAAAAATAAGATTTGTTCAATAGGAAATAAGATAATATATTACCAGAACCAAAGAGTTTGATCCCTATAACTTCCGCTATAAATTCCTTGTGCTAATTCAGCATGACTTTGTTTAAATAATACATTATACAAATTAAATAACGGAAATACTCTTATAGTTTACATTTCTATTGGAAATAAATAACAAAGTTATTTTCTAGGAAAAATAAATAAATGAGAAGGGAGCTACGGAGATATATAACCTCACTAATCCGAATCATATTTAGAGTTATCATATGTGACTAAAACATAAGATCATTTGTCATAATATACATTCATTAAAAACTTGCAAATAAGCACTAATAAAATTAATGACTCCCGCTATAGTTTTAGAGAATATCCCGTGTTTACTTCATTTTACGAAAAAAATGAATGCAACAAAAGTTACTCTAAATAACAAAATAAACAGCATTCGATATGTGCATGTTTGCTGAGAATCTAATAGGAAACGAAATATCACAATTTTTCATTTCATGCCTACCTCATAACCCCCACTCCCGTTTGGACCTAAAAATTTTAATATTGCTTATGGTCATGGAAGAATTAATGCTAATTCACATACCGAGTTTTGTTAAGTTCGGTTAAATCCTTAGTGCCCAACAAAATTGTTGGCTTCCACTTTAGTTTTTAATGTATATCTCGTTTATACTTTGTTATACGGCAAATGAGAATATAACAAAAATTACTTTAAATAAAAAAATAAACAACTTTTGTCATGTGCATATTTCCAGAAAACCCAGTAGAAAACGAAATACCACTATTTTTAATTTCAGAGGCCTCCATTACAACCCCCACTCCTGCCCGTCCCGAGAAATGTTAGTATGGCTTATAATAATTGAGGCGTCAGTGCTAATACATTTACCGAGTTTTATTTAGTTCGGTTGAGTCTTTTGTGCCGAATAATATTGTTGACTCCCGCCATCATTTTTAGCGTAGAACACATTTACACGTCGGTATACAACGAAAGTCTATATAACAAAAGTTAATCTAAATAACAAAATAAACAACTTTTGTCATGTGCATATTTGCCGAAAAACCAATAGGAAACGAAATATCGCTGTTTTTTAATTTCAAGCCTCCCTCTTAACCCCCACTCCTGTTCGTATCAGAGAAAATTAATATAGCCTAAAGTCTAAGTTGGGTTAGTAGTAATATACATACCAAATTTCATAAAATTCGGTTCAGCCATTTATGCGTGAAAAGGTAACAAACAAACAAAAAAATAAACAAACAAACATACACGAAAGAAACAAAATGCAGATATGGAGTCTATGATATGTGAAACGAAAAGTTATCATGAAATTTCGAGAAAAAAAATCTATGTACAGACAGAGGTTACAATTTTATATAATTATATATCAATATAAAATTGTAATGCCTCTCTGTACATTGATTTCTTTTTTTCTCGAAATTCCATGATACTTTTTCATTTCATGTGCTATAGACACGATATCGGCAATTTGTGACTTTGGTGTTTGTGTGTTACCATTTCATGCCCAAACTACTGAACCAAATTTTATGAAACTTGGTACGTATACCTATTACTACTAACCCAACTTAGACTATAGGCTATACTAATATTCTCAGAGACATACAGGAGTGGGGGTTATAAGGGAGGTCTGAAGTGAAAAACTGCAATATTTCATTTCCTATTGGTTTTTCGTCAAAGATGCACATAACAAAAGTTGTTTATTTTGTTATTGAAAATAAATATTGTTATATACACTTTTGTAGTATACCAAAGAATTGATGATATATATGCTAAAAACTATACCGGGAGTCAACAATTTTATTAGGCATAACTCAACTAAAAATTTGGTATGTAAATTAGCATTATCTCCCTCATGATTACAAGATGTACCAACATTATTAGGAATGAGCAGGAGTGGGGGTTATTGGAGAAGCCTGAAATGAAAAATCGGGTTATTTTGTTTCCAATTGGTATCAGCAAAGATGCGTAAAAAAAAAAGAGTTGTTAATTTTGTTATTTAAAGTAACTTGTGTTATATACATATTTGTCGCGTACCCAAGTATAAATAAGATATACCCTAAAACTTATAGCGGGAGTCAACAATTTTAAAGGGCACAAAAGATCGTACCAAACTCAACTAAACTCCGTATGCAGGTCAGTATTAACTTATTCTTGATTATAAGCTGTACCAACATTGCTAGAAACGAGCAGGAGTGGGGGTTATAAGGGAGGCCTAAAACGAAAAATCGCGATATATCATTTCCTATTGGGTTTTCGGCAAACATGCACATAAGAGATGTTTATTTTATTAGTTAGAGTAACCTTTGTTATATACACTTTTGTTGTGTAATGAAGTGTTACGATATATGCTAAAAAGTATAGTGGGAGTCAACAATTTTATTAGTACTCATTTAAGTGTTTTTAATATAGGCATACAATGAACAATGATCTTATGTTTTTAGATTTATATTTAAGTATTCCTATGGTTTAATATTTAGAATAACTGAAGTTGTTATAATTTAAATTCCATTGAGAATAGTTGGCATGAGGCTAGAAAATAGAATAAAGTCCGTCACGCAGAGGCTGCGTAAACTAAGCAGATTTCCCACATGAAGTTTTACAATAGAGAAATTCCTCGAGAGCCGAGCAGTCAAAGAAACGGCCCAACTAGCTTTAGGCGGGAAAGTCACTCTCGTCCGTTAGCCGCCCAGATTTAATAAAAATGCAAATATCTCGGTTAATATTCAAGATAAAGAATAAATGTATATGACAATATTTATAGTAAATTTAATTTGTAATAAGATTGATTCTGTACAATTTTTTGATCCGACGAATAGTAACGGAGATATTTCGAATTTTCAAAAATCCTCCCCTCTAAACCCCCCCTCCCACTGGACCGATTTCAGCCGTTAACGAACTTGATCTTTCTTTTTACATAAAACGACTAAATATCGAGTTTAGTAATGATCAAACAAAAATTGCAACTGCTAGAGCGGTAACAGACAAATATATAGATAGATATATCGTGGCTTAAGAAACTACAGCGTGTAAGTCATTTTTCGTTACTTTTCAAGAAGAAGAAAAAACATTTCAATTTTATCGTTATCCACATAAATTAAAAGTAAGAACTACTTTAAATACTTAAATTTGATTCTTAATCATAAAATAATGTCAAAAGCGGTATTTTTTTATTTATTTCTCTATATAAATGATATAGACGGTATTTTTAAGTAAAAAATCGCGACTTATGCGGTTGTAATAAATAAATAGCAGAATAATCGAGAAATATCTTTATTAAAATAAAATAAAATAACGAAAATTATATTCTCTGGCATGGCAGAACATTGTACAGAATATTGGTACAGAAAGGAACATTTTAGAGATCAACAAAATATTATAGAACTAACTTTTTTCAAATAATAAAACAAAAGATTTCTTATTCTTTAGTTACACAGTAGGTAACTTAACAAACTCTTATCAATATAAAAATAAACTGATACATTTTTTAACAAGTTGTGGTAAATGTCGTAAGTCGTACCAATAACAAATGTGGTAAGTTGTCGTAAAAAGCATGGCAGGAACTTGGAAGAACGCTTTTTAAATCCTGCAAGTCATCATATTTCCGCTTGGGTATAGGCAAGCGGGACTGATACAGTTTTGGAAGTTGGTTTATTTTTTTAATTGTATGCAATGGTGCAGAATGTTGGGGTAAAGGTTTTATTTCATCGTCAAAATTAAGTTGATACCAAATTGTACCGTCAGGCCTATGTTCTAACAACCGTATATCAGTAACAACAGGATCATGAGACTTTTTACCAGGTCTAATTGACTTATAAATTAAATCTTTTGAAAAATCTGTAAAGAAAGAGAAATCTAATTGTATAGATTTGTAAGGCATTGAAGGTCTTGCTGTTTTGCAGATATTAAAGTATTGTTCAGGTAAAAATATTTCTTTTCTCTTTAGTTTGCATTCTATGGCACTGTGTACAGAATCGCATTCCATTTGAGTGTGTCCCTTTCTCAAGATATTTTTGAGTGATTGTAACTTTATACTCAATGGACAAACGTAAAAGGGGACTGCTCAAGATGGAGTTGCGATTCTGTGCACAGCAACAATCAGAATATAAAACAACTGGCAAACACTTTTCTGACAATATTTTAGAAAGTTGATCCACTAAACATGAAGCAAAAACAGATGCCTCTAATGAACAATTTGTTTCGTCAAACCAAAAACAAACAACTTCTTTGTTGGCCAGGTTATACAAAGTAAAATTATGTACACATAATTTCATTTTATAGTATATTGCGCTGGCCTTTAAAAATGGTGCTAATTTTACAGATTCTAGGTTTTGAGTAAAAACATGAAGAGTTCCAGGTTCCACCTTCGATTTATCATTCTGTTTCTCGGATCTAGCTCTATCTTTTTTTATTATATGCTGCAAATCTTTTTTTATTTGTGATGAAATATACAATATTTCGTCACTAATATTACCAGACTTGTGGCTGCAGCAAAGATCACACTGATCATTCTTAGGGTGAAATAGGGATAGGTTTAGTTTTAGAAATATCATATCAAAAGTTTTACGACTTACAGGCACAGCTGAATCAAATTCACACCGATCTTTGAAGACCTTATATAAATGAGTTTTGCTATTAAAAATGGGTTCAATATACTCCTTGGATGTACTGGCTCTGCAGTAATGAGAAGGCATTTTCGGAAGTTTTACTAGAAACTGTTCTACGTATCGGTGTGCATCAGCTTTTTTTGGCACTCGTTTAGCATCAATTTGAGAGGCAGAACATGGAGGCATGGCACAATCTGTTTTTCCTTTCCAATACCTAATAAACCAATCTTTTATGTCCAAGGTATTTAAAAACATTTTTTTACATACCTGGATACGGTTATTATCAACCGTTAAAAAATATGCTCGACTTTCACTCCTTTTGGAATTAGAGCTTTTTGTAATTTTTTTTTCTAAACTAACTACATGAGCACATATAAATGTTCTTCTTTGCTCCCAGTTCAAATTTTTCCAAAAGATTTCAAATATTTTGTTTCTTGAATCTTCAGTAATACCATTGCAACCCCTAAACTTCGATTTGGCACAAACATTTGACATACACGCAGGTTTTATTGACCTCCCTGGCCTTAAGACATCATGAATTACTTTAAACTTTTTGTTGTTATTATTAGCATTATTATCACGCCTATATCCTAAATAGTGTTCCCCCTTCATTCTTTTCTCTTGATTGATGTTTTTTTTCCCATTTTCTAGAGTCCTTAACGGCAGTATTATGCCTTAGTTTTGTTTCTGTAAGGTTGTCATAGAATGTGACATCACTTAAGAAATTAACCACTTTTGGCGCTTGGCCTGGAGACGAAGTTTGATTAAATGTGGACACTGTATGCAAAATTTCTTCTTCATTTATGACGGCGACGGTAGATTCACAAATCTCTTAACATGCTGTTCCTTTGCTTCCAACAAACGCAAGTTTAATAGTGAGGGAACCGTGGTATCAATATCTGGTAGTGGACATAACTTGTCACCTACTAGTTCCACGCATTTAAGAGTGGCAATATCAATGTTCTCATCTATCATGGAACATGCAAGTTTTGTACATAAATATGAATTAAATTGAATAATAACACAAATTAACCAGGAGCGGGCCCGATGCGTGGACAATACGTAGGCGTTTTATCAGAAGGTCATGTGGAAGCGCGCGAAAAGATCTATCCAATGGCATCAAAATCTAAAAATCGACTTGAGCGGTATTGTTTGTTAAACCACGATATATATATATATACAGTTTTGAACGGACCTCATTTTCGTCCTCTACTAGGTAGGATCGATGGACATTTGAAGAAAAATTTCGAAAATTCTGTCATGAGTACAACCTCAATAGCTGGTTTCCCTTAAGGAAAATCTGCTAAAAAGGACATCTGTGAAGCAAATTGCCAATAAAGTAAATGATCATTCACCAGCAAGAAACTAACCAAGAGTGGTGTATATTGAGTGTGGAATACGCAATTATGTCTGTTTTGGCGATATCAATATTATAGAATATTTGGGTTAAAAAGCTTTATTGGCTAATTAGGCCAAAAACTTTTTCTTATTACATAGCAAATGGGCTTATCCACATCAAATCAACATACTAGTTATGAATGAAGCAACATAATAGTTATGAATGAATTTGGTAAACAACTTTCTTCATGAATTAATCAAAAAGTTATTAATTATTAAAATACCCATTAATAGAGCGTAATTTGGAGAGATAAACCTAATTTTATCAGGAACCACAAAAAATAAAAACACATACACTCTATTAATAAACTTGAATTTGATTATAACTTGTCAAAAAATTAAAAATTCTCAAAGAAAAGTTTTCAAAATTTTGAAGAAATTTACAATATTTTTTGTAATGTTCTCTTACTTATGCCCAAGTACCAAGGGTTATAATGGAAATTGATGTTTCATGGAGAACTAGCTTCTGTTGTTCTATTTTAACAAACTTTGTGTTACTAACATTTAATGCCTTACACCATTACTAAGTTATTACAAATTTTAATTTCAAATCATTTTTTTTTTTTTTAAATTGTTTGTAATAATCCTCAAAAGGCGAAATACAAGACACAGGAAGGACCTGTGCCTAAAATAGCAGTGATTGCTGTAGAGGCTGAAGGAAGATGGACTAGTATAGAGAAATGTCCATAAATACAGTAAAAATTGTCTTTATTTTTTTTAAAAAGTCACTTTTTAGAAATTTAAATTTAAAAAAAAATTAATTTATTTTATTAATGAGTTATGCCTCTAATTAAACCTTATTAAAAGGGCTTTTAAAAAAACAAAACAATGTTTAAGCCCATTTCTTTTGTGGTTCTTGAGAAAATGGCTGTCACTAAATAGCACACTAATGAAAAATAAAATAATTTACGAGTTTATGAGTATGTGTGTACATACATATATTTCTATGTTAACTCATTTTTTTTATATCTATGTATTTTTTTATATAATTTTATATAATTATATATATATATATATATATATATATTTTATAGCTACGTTTGTTTCATTCTTACTACAGGCTACTCATTTGCATCACAATGCTGAGTACACACTACAGAAATCAATTATAAAAAAACAGTGGGCGATTCCCAGCCTCTCATTTGGCACCTCTAGTACAAGAGCAAAGAACTTTTACACAACAGTATCGCCACCCTATAATGAAATAACCGCTAAGAAAATCATGGTAAATTCCTCAATGGAGTCTAAGGTTATTTGGGGGGCATTATTAAAAAGGGAGGAGAACCCAAAAAAGAAAATAAATACAAATGTACAAAAGCCTAAAGCCCTTCTCTAACAAATGACTCCCTCCAAAAAAGATTTAGATGTTTCGAACAAAAATGAAAGGAAAAATTATGCCATTTGGCAAATAGAAGTAACATTTGTAGAGTAACTGTTAAATCACACTATCTGATAAGAACAAACTAATGAAAATTGTCACAAAAGACCTTTTATTTTGCAAATGCATTATTTATATTATGTCATTCAGAACATTCATACAGAAATACAAAAAAACACCATTTCAAACAGCTTACAGAATTGTGAGCAGGACGGTTTTTAAGAAGGACATAGATAATAACAACCCATGTGAATATTGAAAGTAATAGAATGCCAACCAGATGGTTACGCCTCATCTCATAGCCACGGCATCTGCAAAAATTCCAAACATTTTAAATTAGAAAAAATGGTTCAAGATAATTTTAAACTATGTGACTAAAAAAAAAAAAAAAAACCAATAAGAAATTCAGACCCAAAGATAGTACTTATTACTTACAATTACTTCTTTACTAAACAGTCCTTTTAGGACCAAAGCCTTTGCCATCATCTTATACCATTCGATGCACTCCACAGTTAGGACTCCGAACCTCTATAAATCCTCTTCTAATGTCAGCCAGCCACCTCTGCCTGTGAAAGCTACGCTATCTCACCCCATCTGGTATAGCATACAGCATTCTGCAGGACAACCTTTTAGAATACGCGCTGAAATCACGTTGTCATTTCTTCTACCTCCACCTGTGTTACTTTCTCGTTGCACCAAATATCTTTCTAAAGGTACTTCTGTCCTAGATGAGGAAGGCTTATAACTATAATTTTATGAATATATATTTTTTAATGACTGTGGTATAAACCAAAATAATATGTTTAAGCTATGCTGATGAATTCAAAGCTCCAAATATGAGAAAATAAACGAAAAATCCCATTAAATTTTACCATAGAAGAAAATGTTAGAAGCAAAGCCATCATGCGCGTAACTTTATTTAATTCTTTCGTAATTTACTAAAATAAACTTGACCAAGATTTAATGAATCTAATACCTACAACCTGCACATTAGAACACTAAAGAAATATATGTTGCATTACAAGAATAATTACTTAATTAAACAATGTATGTAAATTCTAAATACTAAGCTTTCCATATTGTAAATAAATTGAAAGACAATAATATGTCTTAATTTGAATATATTAGGGAAACTTGAATTTAATATGAAGTTTAAATAAAAATAAAATTATATCTAACCATGTAATAATAGTACATCAATCAGAAGCATGGGAAAGCAGGCAATTTTAACGAAACTTGACACATACAAAGAAAACTATACGTTTCATTGATTTACACTACCCTAAAGATAAGGGAAAATATCTTCCACACAAGATAGCCCTAACTTCCACTACTTACCAAGGAGATAGAAAATGAAGGATAGACATAGAATTACGATAGCCTTACTAGAGAATATCGTGAAATTTACTACCAATGACGTACACTGAATTCTGGAAACATTCTCAGTGGTAGTGGGTACATTAATATAGGATAAACAAAGATGACCAATTTCACAGCAATATTTTAATTAATATTAACTTTGGACCTGTCTCTATTTGGCTGAACACTATAATTTTTTAGTTTTTTGAAAATTTAAGGTTTCCCTTATAAGGTACATTTTTTTACTGATTTCTACAAATGTATAACAGAGTTTCTAGAGCGGAAATCCTCCCCCCAAAAAAATCTTTTTTCCCCAATTTTAAATTTTAATTTTTTCAATTTAAAACAATCTGTTGACACATCACTTCCATGTACTCCGGTTAAATTAAACAAGACACAAAATGTTTTGCTGCACTTAATTTTAAACTATTCCATTTGAAAGTTATGTGATTTTTCCGTTCTGATGCATCAGACCAAAAAATGCCAGAACTTAATTTATTGATCTCTTTCTATTAAATAAAAAGTTGACGTAGTCACCAATGTTCTTAACGAAATGTTTTGCTAAACTTCATTTGAATGTAGTGAATGAACGGAGAAATCCTAGTCCAAGGATTTACGACGTTTGGGGGGGGGGAGGGTCACAAGAACATATTTGCATGTATCGCGTGTAATAAAGGTCTCTGGAAAAAAATATTTTGTATTTAAGCTTCAAATAATGTGGTTTAATATATAACAGAGTATTGTTTATGTAACACGAGTAGAAGTGGGGGTTTACTGAAGGCTGAAAACTGAAAAATGCAAATATCTTGGTTAATATTTAGATAGAGAATAAATTTATATAACAATATTTATAGTACATTTATTGTGCAATAGGATTCATTCTATAGATTTTTTTCGATCCGACTTATAGTAACGGAAAATTCTTCCCCTCTACCCCCCCCCCCTCCCTCTTGTTCGATTTCGCCCGTTAACGAACTTAATCTTTCATTTTACATAAAACGACTAAATATCGAATTTGGTAACGATCAAACAAAAATTGCGATCGCTAGAGCGATAATAGACAAATAAATATATAAATATATATATATATATATATATATATATATATATATATACACTAGCTCAGATACCCGGCTTCGCCCGGGAATTAATTTGAGGCTGAATGATGATGGTATTTTTTTGGCAAGACTTTATTTTGCACGCTATTTTGACATTTACCCAACCCAGTGTTTAGTGTTGGCATTTGTTAATAATAAAATTAATTTTTTATGTAAGTTTTCACAGTCCTCCAAATTGTCATGTTACCCGTCTCCTGTGCATTATGCATAGATTTCAGTTACTACAGACAAAATATTAACATAGAATTTGAATTAATTTTTCCAAGTGAGGTACCTCATAGTTCAAATTGGAATTGTTGAGCAAATTTCACTAAATAATAAAATAAACAGCTTTTGTTATGTACATGTTTGTCGAAAAACAAATAGGAGACGAAATATCACTATTTTTAATTTCAAGCCTCCATTACAACCCCCACTCCCGTCCGTCCCTATAAATGTTAGTATAGCTTATAATCATGGAAGAATTAGTGGTAATTGACATACCGAGTTTTTTTTAGTTCGGTTTAATCGTTAGCGCCAAATGAAATGGTTGACTCCCGCTATCAATTTTTGGCGTATAACGCGTATATAATTCGGTATACGAAAAAAGTGTATATGACAAAAGTTACTCTAAATAACAAAATAAACCACTTTTGTTATGTTCATATTTGCGTAAAAACCAAAATGAAACAAAATATCGCTATTTTTAATTTCTGGCGTCCCTTATAACCCCCACTCCTGCCCGTCCCTAGAAAAGTTGGTATGGCTTGTTATAATTAAAGCGTTAGTGCTAATACATATACCGAGTTTTATTTATTTCGGTTGGGTCTTTTGTCCCGAATAAAATTGTTCATTTCCGCTATAGGTTTTAGCGTATTGGGTTAGTAGTAATATACATACCAAGTTTCATAAAATTCGGTTCAGCCGTTTATGCGTGAAAAGGTAACAAACAAACAAACAAACAGACACCAAAGAAACAAAATGCAGTTATGGTGTCTTTGACATGTGAAACGAAAAGTTATCGTGAAATTTCGTGAAAAAAATCAATGTACAGACAGAGGTTACAATTTTATATATATATATATATATACACACAGTTTTGAACGGACCTCATTTTCATCATCTATTAGGTAGGATCGACGGACATTTGAAGAAAAATTTCGAAAATTGCGTCAATGAGTAGGACCTCAATAGCTGATTTCCCTAAAGGGAAATCTGCTAAATGTTTACAAAGGCTGCATCATGTAGGGCTTTGCGAATGGTGATTATTCCTAAATACCGAACATATTGTTGCGTGAAAGATTGGCAGAGAGAGAGAGCTGCGTGTTTGATCTAATTAGGGCCAATCTAAGTAGGGACGCCGGCAGAATCTAATTAGGGTCTTACAGGAAGTTCTGGACCTTTCCTTGGCTAGCCCCTTCTACAGGCATTTATAAGAGACCCTGCCAGTACCTCAGTTCAGTTGACGCTCGACGGTCTTCGAGGGATGTTCAGCGCTACAGTGCGACTTAGTGCAGTGCGGTAAAGTGTTGTGCCGTGAAAAAAAGTGTTGTGCCGTGTCTGTAAGCAACAGTTTAGTGCCGTGTTTAAGACAGTGCAGTGCCGCGAAGTAAAGGACAGTGACCGTGAGTGAATTATTGGGCTGCGTAACCTGAAGAACAGTGACACTATCAGTGTAATTCTGTGAGTAGTAATAATTAACCAAGAGTATTGTGCATTGTGAAATAAATCGTGCAGTGTTAAACTGTGAAACGTGTGTGTGTGTTTAATTTTGCAATCCAAAAGAACTCTTATTAATAATGTTTATTACTGGTTTTGTAATAAAACGTAACAATATGTTTTGCGTGATTTGCATGAGACTCACATGGGAGTAGTAAAAATGAAAGCAATGGCTAGAGAAAGAGTATGGTGGCCTGGGTTGGATAAGGACATCGAAGAGATATAGAGGACATGTTCTGTCTGTAATCGGTAGGCGGCAAAAGAACTAGTGAGAAAATGTTGTAGCAGTTGGTCAGAGACTACAGAAGTATGGCCTCGTGTACATCTAGACCTGGCAGTACCTTTCTTGCGGCACTTTTAGCAGATTTCCCTTAAGGGAAATCAGCTATTGAGGTCGTACTCATGACGCGATATATATATCTGTTGACGCTCTGACGGTCGCAATTTTGGTTTGATCGTTACGAAACTCGATATTTAACCGTTTTATGTAAAAAGACAGATCAAATTCGTTAATAGCTGAAATCGGACTAGAGGGAGGGGGGGTTTAGAGGGGGGAGTTTCGAAAATTCAAAATATCTCCGTTATTATGCATCGGATCGAAACATTGTATAGAACCAATCTTATTGCAAATTAAATTTACTATAAATATTGTTATTTACATTTATTCTCTATCTTGAATATTAACCGAGATATTTGCATTTTTATGAAGTCTGTGGTCGGGTATAGTTCGAATTAGGTCGGCCATTTCCGTCATTCCTCGGCTCAGGCTTCTTCTAACCTTACCTGTCGTTTCTAACCTTACCTTACCTTCGTTACTTTGTGAGATTTATGCAAATACGTTCTGTTCATCCGCCCCCTTCAGATTTCTCATTACCGTTTGTATTTAATGTGATATTGTGTTACCAGTATGCAGATTTCTCTATTGTAAAACTTCACATGGGAAATCTGCTTAGTTTACGCAGCCCCTGCGTGACGGACTTTTTTGTTAGCTGTTGATGCCCATTCAGCGATTTCAATGTTATTAGCTTTATTTTGTTTGGTTATAGTAGTCATACTATTTTCATCTCATGAACATTTCTTCTTATTATATTTAAATCTTTCTGTGTATTATTTTAATTACGTTGAAAAAATACGGTTTTTAGATGTAAACGAACGTATCACAGTTTTAAGGAAACATTATGCATTTATCTTAAATAGAATCTAATTGTTACGTGGTTTATTTCTAAGAAAATATTTCAACTAAAGTAATTTCATATCATTTTAATAAATTAGTTTTCAACAAATTTATCAGACAACGGCTTATATTCATCGCATGCTTTTCCGCTCCGAGTCTATGAGTCGCGTGACTTAGCAGGCTTGCTTCTTTCTTATATTATAGGTATATACGTATTTATTATACATACCCAGGGGGGTGCCATTCGACAGGTGCGCAGATCGTAGCTTTTTTGCAGCATTGGCGTATGACGTAACGAATTGCCACTTTCAGCTTTGTTTACATCGTGAGCATCGGTGTCTTTTTAGTGAATTCTTTTATTTTCTATTGTTATAAGTGTTTTTTTTTGCAAAATGCCGAGTGAGTGTGCTGTGGCAAAATGTTCCAACAACTCTAGGAAATCAGGCAAGTCTGTATCTTATCACCGGTTCCCGAAAAACCCACAAATTAAGAAACAGTGGGTAGTCCTGTGTAGACGAGGAGATTTGAAATTTAATCCTGATATTGCTCGGGTTTGTTCAGAACATTTCAGCGATAGAGATTGCGAAAGGAATTTACAAGCAGAATTGTTAGGCTATGTTCCTAGTAGATTGAAATTAAAAGAAGAAGCTGTACCGCATCTCAAATTAACAGTGTCGTCCGTAAGTAAACAAACACCTACTACCTCTATTTCTGACTCAAAAAGTGAAACATCTAGTGAATGTAGGAGTGAAATATGTAAAGGTGCCCTGTGTCACATTAATGAGATTTCTCCCAAAAAGAAGAAAAGTGATTTATCAGCTAATACAGAAGAGGTTGATTGTATTCTCTTAAAGGATAAAGTTTCTGAATATGAATCTAAAATAAAGTCCGTGCAAGTAAAACAATTAAAAAGTAAAAAAATTAATTTGAAAAAACAAGTTACTAGATTGCTATCAGATAATCACCAGCTAAAAATGAATGCAAAAAGAAGAAAACTAGCTGTGAAAGAAGAAATGGAAAGGATTTGTCATCCAATATTATCCAAATTCAAATTCAGTGCTTACTAAACTAAAAAAAATAAATGGCTGTTGGACAAATGAGGATATCGCCGATTCTCTAACTTTTCTAACTATCCATCTTTTTAGGACAAGAATGATTACATGCCAAAGACAGCTTTTAATATCTAAGTAACAGAATTATTTTCTTGAAGTGTTTCATATAGTGATGTATAGGAGCGTATTACCTATGATCCATCATTAATGATACTACATGTTTCCTTCACAGTTATTTATTCTATGGGACAGTGCATTTTTAAATGTTAAGGAACATATCTCAATTTTAAGGAACTATTGTATATTTATTTTTAATGGAATCTAATCTGTACATGGATTATTTCAATTAAAATATTTTCAACTAAAGTAATTTGTATCATTTACAGACATATGCCATTTTAAGAATTTTGTATTCAACAAATTAATCAGAAAACAGCGTATTTTGGTCGTTTTTAAGCTGGTTGGGGGCGTGGCTAGGAAACGAGTGACGTAGCAGGCTCCCTGCATTTTGATTGGCTATTCGTCAAATGGGACTACCTTATCTTATACGTACCTTGGGTTTCATTCTGATTGGTTCTAGAGCGCATCGCTCAGTACAACCGGACTACCAACTCAAACCCACGCAGGGCTTTACAAGGTCCTGCATCTCCTTGTTTCTCAATTCTCTTACAAGAGGCAATCTGGACTCAGATAAATTTTTTTCAGCAAAAGCTCACTCTTATCAATGGTAGACGAGCATAGCCCATATTGACAAAATTCAAACACTGAATAGATTCGAAGTACATATTCATATTTTTTTTTTTTATTTTTATGAATATACATAAAATTTCACAAATTCCTTGAGGTATGCTTTAATACACTAATTAATTCTATTTGCCTAACAGAAATTGAAAGCCAGCATTTTGAAATTCTTAAACTTAAGCAACGTATTAATCTGAAAACTACATCTTGTACACAATTTGATCTTTACATTTTTCTGTTAAATCAATTTTAACAAAGATATTGACGAATATATATTTGTCAACTCCAAGGAAGCCTTCACTCCCGTGAATGTATAAAAGAGATTATATTAAGAGCATAATTTGCTCTTTATATTTTCTGGATAAAACCAATATTCATGAATATATTGAGGCTATGTGTTTTGATGCCGAACCCAATTCAACCTCATCGTTGAAAATGTTAGTTCTCGTATAGGCTATGCTGTACCTAAAACAAAGTCCGTCACGCAGGGGCTGCGTAAACTAAGTAGATTTCCCACGTGAAGTTATACAATAGAGAAATCTCCATACGAGAGCCGAAGGCTTTTGGCGGGAAACTCAGTCGTCCGTTATCGGGCCAAATGTAATTAAAATGTAAATATCTCGGTTAATATTCAAGATAGAGAATAAATGTATATAATAGTATGTATAGTTCGCTAATCGCTAAAATCTGACAAAAGGAAGGATGGTGGGGGGGGGAGAGGTGAACGAAATCGAAATACCTTTGTTATTATAAACCAGATCAAAAATATGTATTTAACCAATCTTGTGGGAAATTCATTTTCCTTTAAATGTTGTTCTATACATTTTTTCTTTATCCTCATTATTAATCGAGTTGTTTGCATGTTTTAATTTTAAGTCTTTTGGAAAACCCACTCCTACTCATGTCATTTAACTAAAAACTGATATATCATTAAACATTTTATTCGAAACATGTACCAAATATTCGTTTTCATTTAACTTTTACTATGTGAGATATGGTTTGTGTGACGTCATCATTTAATTTAACATTTTACGTTCTATACTAAATGATTTTTATTTTATGAAAACCTCATTTGATGTTTAAGCGGTTCATGCAAAACTAATGATTACATTAAGTAAAGGGTGAACTTGGCCTGTGAGGAAGAAAGTTATGGAAGGCTGAAAATTTGAAATTTTTCCGTTATTATGAGTTGGATCGAAAATATTTTTATAAACAATCTTTGGCGGTCGCTATGATTTTGGTCAAATAAATGACTCAGAATCTGTTTTCTGTTTGATTCCTTTCTTTGGGATTGTATTTGATTTGATTGATCCTTTTGATGTATTTCTCAGAAAGTGCCAAGAACCTGAACGAAACCTTTAGCAGTGTATTTTGAAATGTTTATTTGGCTTGGTTGAGCTTTGAGGAATATGTCTTTATTTATTATTGGTAAACCAAATTTTGGAAGATACCTTTTCAATAAGCTGAATATATAAAGTTTGTCTATGGTGTTTGTTAAAATGGACTCCTCTCGTACAGAAACTGTTTATTGCAAGGTATGTTTTTAATGTTCTTTACAAAATCATTCCAATTTTAGGAGTTAGCCTGAGTTACTATCATTATAATTGTACTGTATGGAATGTGTCATTGCACTATTCTATAATAGTGCAATGCTACTATAATGGGATATTCTTTTAAAAAGGGATTGACTATGAATGTATACATACCAGTTTAGAGCCATCCCGTGTGTTTAGTCTAAAAACAAGTATTTTTGCCTATTTCTACTGTTTGTTTGTTTGGGATATTATTATTATTATATTGTCTTCCAAATTTTTTCTTGGTGCTATGATAGGCTTCCACAGCTTACTATGTCTGTAACCAATTCCTTTTGTCATTTATAATATATAAAGAAAACAAGATTGGTGAAAGGACACATCCCTGCCTTAGACCATTAGCAGCTTATGTATGGGAATTCGAGGTTACTTATGTTTTTAGTAAATACGATAATGTTGCCTCACAAGATTTCAGATTTTGATCAATAATTGAGCCCTTTATTTTGGAAGGTAATTTTAATTAATTAGTATTTAACATTACTAATAAGGAAACCAGTTTTTGGACAACTGCTTTAGTCAAATAATCAGTACCTATAAATGCAGTTATAAAAAAACGTATGCAATATACATACTTACAGTTAAATTTAAAACTTAATATTAAATTTTAAAAATTATTTCACCCATGGTAAAGAACAAAACAAGACCATTTATTTCAGATAGTGAAGAGGAATTAGTAATTAACTCTTTCACATAAAATCCTCAGTCACACCCTGGCTAGAAAAGGTTGGTAACCTGTAGATAACCCAATCCAATCAACCGTAGTAGCGAAAAGTGGACGTTAATAAATAATAATAATAACTAATGATTTTATGAAAAATCAAAAAAGGGAAAGAATTATAGAACAGTATTTGTTGTCAGGGGATTCAGATAACAGTAGAGAAAAGATTGATGTCAAATGCATCTAAAAAGTATGAAGGATTGACCGGAATTCAAGAAGAAGATATTTTACTCAAGGAAATATTTTACCTTCAAAAGTTTTTCAAAACAAAAATTTCCATTGTTAAAAAGTTTGCGTAGAAAATTATAAAAATCAAAACAGGCCCTTCAATAAACTCCCACTTTTGCCTATCTGATTTTCACTTTCAGCAACTGAGTCATGGAATATATCATGCCCAGCTGAAGTTTAATTCCTGTTCGCTTAGGCTTGTTTTATGGGAGATATAGAGAATTGAATAGATGCTGAAACAAGCTTCACACTTCTGAATTTGAAAGGCAATGTTTTTTTTTTTTTTGTCAGTGAATGAATAGTACTCATTTGGCAAGATGATCATTTAATGCTTTCTAAAATATTTTTCCATCTGACTAAAATCTCAGTCAAGGACTTCAGGAAAAGATGTACCATGGTGACTGTGTGATGAAGAATTTATTTGATAAACTTACTACCTGTGATGACTGGAACCAGTTATTTTTTTTATGTTGTTTTAAAAGTAACTCACATATTTTCTTTCGATGCGGTCCTCATGAAATACTTGCAACAATAGATATGGTTTATTTTATAAATATTTCACTTAACACTTTGCTTGGAAGGTGGAGATATTATATGAAAAAAACATTTATTTGCCTTATTACCAAACTTTACCACTACCCTTTGTTTCGAAGATTCATGTTCGCATATAATTTTCATGTTTACTCATAATCTTCTTTCAGTTTCCATTTTACAGCTATAATCTATTTCTGCATCATGCAATTATATTCAGGATCATTTTTTTTTCTTCTTAAACAGTTTGATTCTGAAAGCAAATAAGATTATTATCCAGCACAAAACAAACTCCTTAATTAGTGAGGTTTTGGTTACCCCACCACTGTAACAAGCTAACTGCAGAGATCACAAAAGAAGTTACCATTTGCCATGGAATTTGGACTCTTGAGGCGCCATAGTTGTTATAAGTATTTTCTTGACTAATAATTTAATTGGTTTTTATTTAAAAGTGACTGTATACTTTTTTTTTTTTTTTTTAGGGAACAGAAGGAGATTATAGATTGATACTCTGGAACTATCCAAAAGATGTGATCCTCCCCAACTTCATTAATGATTTTAATTTTAATGTAAATGTTGAAGAACAAATCACAAATACTGAAGATCTTGAGGATTCAGTGCCTGATGTTACTGAAAAAACTCTATTTTATGGAGTACCATGTGGTCTTCTTAAAGAGCTCTACATTCATATTAGAGGAATTAATGATATGCCTTCCAAGTTGATCTATACTGCTTACAGAGCAATGGAAACAATGAAGTGTGGAAAGATGGACAGAAATTACTTAGTTCAATTAATTGGAAAAGATAAGTTTATCAATTTTAACAGAGTTGTTCTTTGGGGAGTTTATCGAAATACCCCTTTAGGAGAACTGTTCTCTAAAGTTACTCCAGAAAAGTACCAGACTGAAATACTTAAATCACTTCTAATTAAATTTGCAAGTGGGCAATCCTTTAACAAAAATGAACAGCTTGATGATTCATTTTTAATAATGTGCCTGGCATGTCGAAACTACAAGTAAGTATCCTCATGTTCTATTTGAAATAAAATTCCATTTATATAAAAATTGAACAAGACTATGCATAATGCTAGATTGTATAGGTCTTGTCTTTCCCTTGCAGAAAAAAAGAAATTATCAGTAGTTACTTTATTTTGTAAATGAAAAGTTCTATTTAGCCCAAGTACACAATGACAAGGAAACTTTTTCTGGACATTTTTCTCCCCTTCACATTTGTGGTTACATGGTAGAGATAAAGCGGGGACAAAAACTTTGGACAGGATTTAGGGGGGAAAAAATTACATTTTTTGTAAATTTTGCATTTTCCAGTATTTAAAAGTAAATTATTTTTTCTTCTTAAAGAATAATAACAAATACATTTGAATTCAGAATGAAATTTCATAAAGTGTATATTTCTGTATTTTAAAGTAATATACAGCACTCTTACTACTTATGAGTGTAAACATATTAAGTCCTACTTGGAAGCTATTAGTTTTCATTCGTCTATGTTGTATTTCTGAATAGATATGTTTTTGATTCGGAAATTAGGTGATAAATTTAAATTTGGAAAACTCAATTTTTTTTTATTTATTAAGTAAAATTGGAGAAAAGACTAGCAAAAAAGAATGAGGTTCTCTATACAATCCAACAATTTTATTTTTATTTGTTTATTTTAAATAAACACCTTATCCTTCTGCAATGGACAAATTGAAGGGGTGTCCATTTTAGAGGGGTTTTTCTGTACTATCTATCTTTTGTTATTTTGATTTTTAGGGATGTTTTTTTTTCTAATTTTGTGTATTGTCTTGCAGGACAGACAGTGTTTTGGAGTTCATAGGTCATTTAAACAGGAAGATTAGTGAGATAACATATATGTGTCGTCATTGTGGCTACCTAAAATTTACCAATTTCTGTGCTCTATTCTACCATATTTTTTCTGACAATTGTTTTAAGCCTCAATATGAATACTGTGTTGTTTGCAGGAAATTGTACTTATCACTTTCCCCACATTTAACCGAATTGAGTAAATTCTTGGATTGTTGGAAAGTCAAATGTTCATATTGTGATTTTATAGCTTATTCAGTTTGTTCTTTTAATTTACATCTTGGCTATCACATTAAAGAACTGCCATATATCTGCCCAGAGTGTGGAGAGTACTTTTCATTTAAATCCGACTTAGAAGATCATATGAAAAATGAGTGTTATTTTGATTATAAGTTTAAATGCTATTTATGCACATGTTGTTTAATGATTTTTAGTTATTTAGAGCACTATTATACTCATTTGGCTACAGAGCATTATCAAAGACGTGTCAAATGTGTCATTTGCCATGACATTTTTCCTGCCCAACGCGACTTTTTAGAACACCGTTCTAAGTTTCATCCAGATTCTGCATGTAGATATAATGTAATTCATTACTGTGAACTCTGTCCCAGTTCAACATTTCGTGCCATGTCACTTCAAAAACATCTTTCAAATCATTCTGAAGATATAAGTAGTTGCATTATTTTATATAAGTGTACTTGTGAATTTTACACTCGCCATAAACAGAAATTTATAGAACACAAGAAATCAAATCGTGAATGTCGTGACAAAAATTTTACTCGTCCACAAATATTGAAAATCTGTTCAAAATGTGATGATGTCTCTTCATATAATTATTTGAAGCCCATATTTTTATGTGAAGAATGTCAGGTGATTATTAATCCAGTACTGGGTCTTATGAACTATTATTGTGAGACATGTCACCTTGTCATTGACTATAACTGGAATTGTGTCCTTGACCATTTTAGCTTTTTTCACAAAAAAATTGATTTGCTTTCAGTATGGCACAATGTACAAATGATTATTGCTAGTAAAAAAATTGCCCCTGGGCGTTATATGACCAGAGGTGTAATTACATCTGTAGATGCGGATACTCTTGGCAAAGTTATATTTTCTTTTTATGCTAAGAAAATTTCCTCACAATCATCTGAAATATTTGGCATTAACATTAGAAATTTTGAAAAGAATGGTTCAGAATCGATTGAAAACTTACTTATCAGAATTAGATCCCCTGAAACTATCAATGCATCAGTATCAGAAGGGTCTCAAGATGCTCAGGCAATTAATAAGCCCCCTCTCAAAAGTATAGCGAAATTCAATAATGTTAAGCCAAATAATTCTTCCACTATTAATGGAGTTTCAACAAGTAGAAAATTCAATGATGATAATCAGAGTAATTCTGCACCTTTTGATGAAGGTTTTATAAGTTTAGGAAAAATGAATGATAAATCAAAGAATTCTCCAGCCATTTTAGGAGTTTCTAGTTTAGAGAAACTCAATACAGATAAACCAAATAATACTACAACAGCTATTACTAGGAATGCTGTTAAAGAACTTTTTCACTGTAAGGTTTGTGATTTCTGTACCTTGGACAAATTTGAAAGTTCAATTCATGCTTTAACTCACCCTTCATTTCAATGCTTTGAATGTGAACAAAGATTTGAGACTATTTCTGAAAGGAATGACCACTTGAGTGAAATACACGGTGTTTGTTTGGTAGTAGAAAATCCAGAGAATGTAAAACCACGTAAAGAAGTAAGAAAAATATTAAAACAACAAATAGAGGGGAAATTGTCTCATTACAGTGGAGAGAAAGAAGTTGAAAACCCAGAATCTGATGATTGCCTGGAAGATCGATGTATAGTTCTATCAGACAGTGATTAAAATTTTTTAGTTGATCTCTGGATCAAAATTCTGAGATGATGTTTTTTTATTGAAAGGTTAATTTTTTTAATCAACATTTTTAAAACTTTATGGGAGTCCTATTTGATTAAAGTTTCATTTTTTTTTTGGAGGAGGTGGCAAAAACATTAAAACACTACTTGGCCATAGTGTCCAGTTTTTATTTCATGGCCTTAAATTTTTTAAAATATTCTGTGAAATTAAACCCTTATGTTGAACAAAATATCAATTATCAGGGTTGACTTCTTAAAAGATCCATTAGCGGCTATTTATTGGATTAAGGCACAAAAAAGTGCTCCTATTTTCACAAAACCCAGGACAAACACACAAAATGAATGATTCTGAAAATGTAATTAAGTCCATGGTACTGAATGTCACTTTATCCACAGGTGTTATATATAACGTGAAATGATGTTGAAAAATTCACTGTTCCTTTATATTCATTTAACTCTACTTTACACAAGTTTCCACTTAAACCAATTACCTCTTTTGACCCATGCTACTTCATTGGAAATTGTTCTGCAGATTAGAAATTTATAACCAAAATAAGAAAATATTTGTTTATTTTTTAATAGGGGCAGTTTTAAGAAAAAGATTCATCTAATGTTTGCTATTTTAGTTGTTTTTGTTAATGTTGATGCATTGAATAGAAGCCAGGAATGGTTTAGAATGTTCAAATGTTTACGAGCATTATCGAGTATGTTTTTATAACACTCTCAAAAATGCAAGAATTTTCAAGTACACTTTGGTCATCATTTTATTCTCAAAGCTTTAAAATCATGAAATTATCTGGTCTCATCTAGGCAACAAGTAAAGGTAAATAGGAAGTTATATTCTTATTGCTTTTGTTTTTAAATTTTGTTCTCCCTCTGCCTGATGGAAAAAAAAAAATCTATAAGCTTTAGATCATGATGATAACTTCAGTAAAATCTTAATGAAAGTTTATAAAGCACCAGTAGAGGGTATAATATAAAAAGGCTTAGCTAAAATTCACCTCTGCTTGAGATCAATGCCACTTTATTTATTTTTTCTTTGATTAATATCATGATCTCAAATTGTTATTTTAAAATCTTAATTTCTCTGAAATTAGAAATTTTCAATCATCTTTTCTCTTAATTTTATTTAATATTATTAACCTTCGGATAGTCCTTTTTTATTATTTGTAAATAGGCAATAGTCATAAATTTGTAAATACTGTAAATTTTTATCTAAAAGTTGTAAAACATTTTTATATTTCCCTTGTCAATAATCTTTATTTTGAAAATAAACTTTCTAATTTATTTTGTTAGTGAGTCATTCTTCCTTCACCCCTCCCCCATGTGTCTTTGGTGAACATATATTGTATATGAAGTATTACTAATAAGTTTTTTATTCTTGTCAGCTCATTTGTAAAACCGTATAAATTGTATGCAGCATACATTGGAATCAATCAATTATTATAATTATCCTTTCTTATAAAATTGGCCATGAAACCACCCCTAACTTTTGATTATTATCTAAATTGACAACCTTCATTTTCCCTTCCATTTTTAGTCCTCTTAAGTTTTATTTTCCTAGTAAGCATATTTTTTAAGTATTCTGCTTGCCCACACCCTTCTGCCTATCTTCCCATCCCTTATTTAATTCTTTTATCTATCACTTTTACTATTCTCTTGATTAACTATTTTCGCTTAATGCTATTGGCGGGTTTAGGACTGCAATGGTTTGTCACATAGGTGCTGCATAAACTTAGCAGATTTCATGTGTGCTGGAATAGTATGCAGATTTCAATTCAATTTTCTATATCTCCACTAATAAGAAGCCCTTGTAACCACAACTACAAATTTATGTTGGTCATGAAATGATTAGTGATACCATTGAAAATCTCATGAGAATAAGTAGGGGGTTAATTTAAGGCCGAAAGCAAAAAATACAAAAGTAACTCATATATTCAAAGTAGAAAAAAAGTATATTGACCAAAAATTGTAAGAAAATAAATAATTAAGAAGATTGATTATAAAACATTTTTCAATCTCATTTAAATTAACGAAGATATTTTCAATCTTTTTTTAGCAGATTTCCCTCAATGGAAATCACCTATTGATGTCATACTCATGACACAATATTCGAAAGATTTCTTCAAATGTCCATCGATCCTAAACAGGAGATAATGAAAATGAGGTTCATTCAAAATTATATATATATTAACGCTCTAGCGGTCACAATTTTGGTTTGATCATTACCAAACTCGATATTTAATCGTTTTAAGTAAAAAGAAAGATCAAGTTTGTTAACGGCTGAAATCAAACCAGAGGGAGGGGGGTTTAGAGAAGGAGACTTTTGAAAATTCCAACCATGCGTCAAATCGAAAAAGGGTATAGAATCGATCTTATTGCAAATTAATTGTACTATAAATATTGTTATATATGTTTATTCTCTATCTTGAACATTAACATAGATATTTGCATTTTTCAGCCTGCAGTAAACCCCCTCTTCTACTAATGTTACATAAACTCTGTTATATAATAAACCATATTATTTGAAGCTTAAGTACCAAATATTACATTTAAGAGACCTTTATTATACCTGATACATACAAATATGTTCTGGTGACACCCCCCCCCCCCCCAGTAAATTACAGTACTAGATATAGTAAATAGTTTCCATTAAAATTAATGTTATATTGTGATATATTTCAGTAATTGTTTTTGTTTCCGGTGAGATTTTGGCAGACCTAGTTGTTTAAATTTCAGACGCTTCCCGCCGGGAGGTGAAAGATTTCTTATTACCGTTTGTATTTATTCACGGCGAGATTGTTTTACCAGTATTTAATTTATCTATTATTAAACTTCAAGAGGGAAATCTGCTTAGTTTATGCAGTCCCTGTTTGACAGACTTTTTTTAATCTGCTCTACATCCCCCCCCCCCATCCTGGTCTGAATATGAGCATTACAAAATTGTATATTTAGCTTTAAATGAATTGTTTATATAGTGAGGAGATAGAGAGAAGGTATTTTGAAATTAATTCCCCCATGTTCCAAGTTACTCATTTGTATTTATTAGAATTTGAGAATTTTATTCTTCTTTTTATACAATTAATTTGCACTCTTTGTTAGTTTTGGAATGTATCATAGATAATACTTTGTATATTTTTATGTTCTTTTTTTATCTATTTAATTCCATTAATTTTAAAAGGGGTGTGTGTGTTTGTTTCTTGTCTTGAACGTATGTATTAATGGGTATAAATTTGGTGGTGGTTTATATACGCCAGTTAGGAGCATGGAAACCAACCGCCTCTGAAGCATCTGTAGACCCCTTTAAAAAACTCCTCTTTCATATTGTCCGAGTCCTATTGTAGGCCATTCCTAAGTCAGGTTACTCTCTATTAAATAGCGATAAATTCTCTTTAAAAACTCAGTAGAAGTATTTTATGTGATCTTGCCCACATTCATCTCCGTACTTCCCAAATACGTGACTATCTCTGTTCAATCTTTCATGTATGTAGATTTCGCAACAATATGTATGCTTAATCCTTTATTATTTAATTTTTTAACAATATACATAGACTAAAAAAACACATTACTATTTATTGGTTACCCGACCATGTGGGCATATCTCAAACAAAGTAATATAGTAGACAAAGCAGCCAAACAATCAACTGAACTTGAACAAATAGATTTTTTGGACATACCTCACCAAGACGCTTTCTCTCAAATCAGAAAATTCGTAATTAATGACTGGAATAATTTATGGTATATCACTGGCCGTAAACTTAGAGAAATCAAATCAAACACGCTCAACTAGACTTCCAAGTAATAGACACTCTAGAAGAGAAGAAATTGTACTTACTCGCCTATGCACAGGACATACTAGACTAACACATTCATATTTAATGAGCAGACAAGATCAATCTATATGTCGCTACTGCAATAGAACGCTGACTGTAAAACTCATACTAACTGACTTCGCACAAGTAAAAACGTACCAATGGCCCACAAATATATGCAAACTACTGGCCGACAGTAGTCAATTTATAGATGATGTTTTTAAGTATTTAAGAAATATTGGATTATTTGATGAAATATAAAAGCTATTAATTACAATTATGAAAGTTGTTTATAGCAAGCACTGTACGTGGAATATAAGTTTTGCCTCCTCCCACTTTTACTACTTCTTTTAGATTTTCTTTTAATATTTTTTTTTTATTAATTTTTACATTTTTCCCCTCATGTTGTAAATATACTAACAATTTATATTTAGTTTTGTCCATTCTATTTATTTAGTACATTTTTAAAATTTAGCTGTTTAAAAATTTTAATATTTATTTAAACTTGTAAAATTATACACTAACATGCTAAAAGATGAATCGCTATCATAGCGACATGGTTCTATTTATGTTGTACATTTGTAACATTTAGCTTTGTAAAAATTTTAATATTTATTTAATTTTGTAAAACTTTACTAAAATATGTTAAAAGATGAATCGCCATTGTAGCGGGATCTTAAATAAATAATAATAATCCTTTGACGTTTAAAATGACTGTTTGCAAACAACGTTCTTACCATCAAAAGGTGCATAGTACTTGATTTATTTGTGGAAGATTCATCTACTGCACTTGGCCCAACAACTAGAAACCAACTAAAACTGAATATTAACCAAGTTATTTGTATTGTTTTGGTTCCAGCCTATAGTAAATACCTCCTGTCTAATCCTTATAATATTCCTGTCTGCATAGGCTTCTTACAAAAGAGAATATATGTTGAGATGAGATTATCAGTGTTTTATATTCTACCAAGTGGGAAATCAGATAGTTTATGCAGAACCTGTGTGATGAACTTTTTTTTCCTTTAGAAATTCTTCAGAGAGGGAGCTTATTTACTAAATGTCACATACAGTATTTGTACATTCCATGTAATTGAATTACACTTAATATTTATATATAACATGCATTTTTGTCACAGTTAAAAAAAAAAAAATGAAAGTTAATACGTAGAAAAATAAGAACATGCAATTAATAATATAAAATGAAAAAGCGAATGGTTTGAGGAGAAAATAAAAAGGGATAATAGTTAATAAATATACAAGACAAAAAAGAAATAAGAAACCAAATGTACAAATCGGAAATATCTTGGAGAGTTCTCATAACTTATGTGAAGTAGGTATTCTAGTTTCCCAGATAATATACACTTTCTCAGAAAAATGTTGAATTGCTTTATTCCACTTATAAAATAAAATGTCACTTCTGTTTCAAATATATCTAAATCTTAAATTTAATATTCAACACCTTTTACTCTTTCCTGTGTAAGGTATGTAGTGGGGTAAACTAACAATATTGTTTTCAATACTTTTTAAAGGGGGAGGGGCATGTTTCAGTAGTGATATCTCAGCTGTTGTGATCCTGATTCTATATGACTACTTGGACTACAAAATAGATTCTCATGATCTATGTCATTAGATTGTTATGAATATAGATACTGATCTAAACAAATTGTTAGTAGCAACTTGTTAAATTTTACAGAGATAGAAGATTATTCCAAATTTTCTTGTGATTAACTTCTTTGTACTGGCCAGGCCAATTTCACAAAGGTCTATAGTTCCTTAACTTTTATCATGTTATAAGGTTTTGAAGTGTTGAATGTTCTGAGTTTATTGTCATTTTTAATTTCCACTTTACACTCCTACTGCTAATCAGGATGGGCTATCTACAAATTATCCCTCATAACTGAGTTTATTAGAGCATCGTTATGATGACTATAACACCTTTAAGAAACATAGGCAACCAGTTTTAAATAGAGAAGAAGTAGTGAAGTAGTCAGAAGTGACAGCCGGAATTGAAACTCAAAATTCAGATCAATCTGTGCTAATAGGTTAAAAGCAACATGTATTTAAATAATCAAGCTAAAACCAAATGGTTAATAGTGGTTCCAAGATGACATAAGATTTATTATTCTGACAATGCAAATCATTTCTTATTAAATGTAATTGCTGTGGCTTTTAGGATTGAAGCTGAATAGCATAACCAAAGTTTATTAAGACATTTTGTTTAAAGAAATACATTTGACAACTGGGATTTGAATTTGGATGCTCCAACTCTTTTTCAGAATAAAAGTGTTGTCTAAATGTATTAACTTCGACAAGGCTACCTTTAGATGAAGCTATTCCAAGCCTTAAACCCTAATTTCAAAAAACTAGTTCTTTAAGGCTCAATGAAGACTTAGTTTTTAGTTAGTTAGTAGTTTTATAGCTTCATGAAATTCTAAAGATTAAATTACTCTGAAAATCACTTAGAGCTTAGGTAATAGAAGTAAAGACTGAAGGATTTATTTTCACAATAATTCATGATCTCATTATTAAAAAAAAAGGAGAAGAGATGTATCTTTATTACTAGTCTTATAGCTAAAAAAAAATAAAATATTTACATAATAAAAAGAATTTCAATTTCTTTTTCTAATCATATATGATATATATAAAATTCTCCACTTAAGGGTAACTTATATTTATTTTTCAATGTTGTAACTTAAATAAATAAATATTAAAAATACAGTCTGTGACTAAAAATCAAACAATTGTAATTTTGTTTTGCTTCCTTATTAAAATCACAGGCAGACAGAAAAGTTATCTTGTTCAATATACAAAAAAAAAATTCAAATTCTTCCAATTAAGGGCACTTCCTGTCAATTTGTGTTTTTCCAGACTCTTCATATTCTTGAGATGATATCCACATTTGTTGAAATGTTCCTATCGAAGCTAGAATTGATCCCCCTATCCATGCTCCAAACCTTCGCTCGGAACATCCATTGGCTGAAATTAATTTTAATCTCATGCTAGAAGGAATTCTGACAGACAAGTCTCGATTGAGCCGCTCAGGGAACCCCTGAAAATAAAGTTCACATCATAATAATAATGAATAAAAATCAATTATTAAACTGGTTACTAACTATTACACTCCATTCATTAAGTATTTCTGCAAATTTCCCTTAAGGGAAATCAGCTATTGAGGTTGTACTCATGACGGAATTTTCGAAATTTTTCTTCAAATGTCCATCGATCCTTCCTAGTAGATGACGAAAATGAGGTCCGTTCAAAACTATATATATATATATATATATATATATATATATATATATATATATATATATATAATTATAGATCTATCTAACTATATATTTGTCTGTTACCGCTCTATCGGTCGTAATTTTTGTTTGATCGTTACCAAACTCGATATTTAATCGTTTTATGTAAAAAGAAAGATCAAGTTTGTTAACGCTGAAATCGGACCAGTGGGAGGGGGGGTTTAGACAGGAGGATTTTCGAAAATTCGAAATATCTCCGTTACTATACGTCGCATCGAAAAAATGGACAGAAACAATCTTATTGCAAATTACATTTACTATAAATATTGTTATATACATTTATTCCCTATCTTGAATATTAACCGAGATATTGGCATTTTTATTAAATTTTGGCCGATAACGGATTTTTGAATTTCCCGCCAAAAGCTAATTCGGCCCTTTTCCGTAACTGTTTGGCTCTCGTATGGAGATTTCTCTATTGTATAACTTCACGTGGGAAATCTGCTTAGTTTACGCAGCCCCTGCGTGACGGACTTTTTTATATTAATTTCAGTTTGATGAAAAACATGTCTGGGGACATTTTTCACATTATTAATAAGGGCACTCTGGGAACTTCTTCACCCTGTGAATCACAGGCTGTCATCAACAGTTAGTATCATTCAGTCTGTGACCCAAGACAGGGCTCTTTCTGTGACTTTTTACTATTTCTCACTATTGCTCACTGAGTTAGTGATTTTGTGGTTAAGTATGGATCGTTTGGTATTTTCTAGAACTAGAAGGATAATGGAAGAAGCCCGAGTTCGATATATAAATTTTGAGGATGCAAGCGAATATGTTGGATGCAAGGAGTTGATTCAGGGTCAGTCACATCTTGAAATCAATATGTCATAGACAGAAAGTGAATATGAAGATGAAATGTATAATTTGAATGACATAAACTTCAATTGGAGGAAACTGACATTAACATTTCTTTTGCGTGAACTGTTCACAAAAAGAAGGCTTAGATCATCAAATGTCATTCCTAGGCCATCTGGGGTTTCCTCAGTTCAATCAAGTATCCACGGCTCTGCATTTGATGGAATCAGCAAGGTGTGATATACTATGAGCTGCTCAGATGGAATGATAAAATCATGGGGGAGCGTTACCATGATCATCAAATGCTTTTGACCCACACATTAAAGGGAAAACAGCCATAATATGGTGATAGACATGACAAAATCATTTTCCTCCAAGACAATGCTCGTTCGCACAATGCATAAACTGTCAAATCATACTTCGAAATGACCAAATGGGAGGTCCTACTCCACTTGCTGTATTCTCCAGACATTGCTCCATTTGATTACCACCTGTTTCAATCGATGACCCATGCTTTTCTTGTTATGAAGATTGCAAAAAATAGGTTGATTCTTAGATTTCAACTAAAGATGAGTCGTTATTCCGTCGTGGAATCTGCATTCTGCCAGAAAGTTGGAAAAAGGTAGTGGCTAATGATTGAAAATACTTTGAATAATATATTTAAAGCCATTTTCATAAAATAAAATGGAAATTTTCGAAAAAGTTCAGTACAAAGTAATTCAAACACCCAATATATTAAGTAACATAAAGAAAATAATAGTTACCTGAATAAATGAATTTCCACCAGTAATTACAACACTTCCATACAGTGCTGGTCGGACATCCACATCACACATTCCAACACTTGTAGTCACAATATGTCCAACACCAAGCATAGTATTAGCAACCATTCCCCCTCTCATCTGAGATGGATCGAATAATGCTTCAGGAATACGAAATCTTTCGGAACTAAAGTCCTAAATAAAAAAAAACATAATTCAAAGAACTAAGAACAACAGTGGGTTAAAACGATGCACTGTGTGATTTGTATCTTACCTGGTGGTATCCATTAGGAAATTCATAATGTACAGAAGGAATAGATGACACTGTCTTTTCATCATATGGAGATTCAGAAACTTGTAATACACTGTTCTGGAAGTCTTGAATGACTCGCTTCACCATATAATTATGCCAACTGGGGGTAACTTCAGGAACAGTGCGCTTACGAGTCCACTTGGCCTTTTCTCTTTCTTTAACTGGTTCTTTTGATCCAATAAGATATGTTGGCACAATCTCGATGTCATTCTCCTAAACATGATTATGTTATTAAAAAAGATTACTCAAAGCCTTTCAATAAATAAATTTGTATTATTAAATCTAAATTTCTTAAAACTAAAAATGTTTCCATTTGCACATTTTCTGTGTTCTCAGCAAAGTTAGGAGGTTTAAAGTTATTCTTGTTTGTTTTATTCCTGATTATTCTTTTTATACCAATATGTTGTTTCGTTGTTTATAATACCAATATTATTTTAATAATGTTCTTAATTTATTTTTAACAGTTTACTTTAAAAACAAAGTCTAGTAAACATTAACATATTGCTAATTTCCATTTATGTGAATATTTTGACATGAAACAGTTCCATCTGGTATAATGAAGCGAGTAGTCATTAATTTGTTTTTTTTATTTTTAATAAAATGTATCGATATAAACAGCTCATTTTATTCACATTCCCCATCTTGTTAGTCTTGATCTGACCACTTTGGTAGTTAGGTCGAATCTCCATATAAGTATGTGTAACTCCTGATGAGATATCATATAAAATGTGTAATATGCAGAGCGATGAAAATAAATTGTCAAAAATAATTTATGTATTTTGGCGGATTTCTTATCAAGGAAATCAGCTACTGAAGTTGTACTCAAGACACGATTATCCAAACATTTCTTCAAATGCCCACTGATACTACTCAGGGAATGACAAAAATGAGTTCCGTTCAAAACTATGGGTCCCATTCCATGTCAATTCAACACACCCATTTTACCTCACCTCCTCAGATTTCAATAAAAGTTGGCACACTGATTGTGGTCACAAAGAACAATAAAAATGTCAATTTTCAAATTTTTGTCTAGAATGGTTTTTAAAATATTGCTAAATAGTTTTCAAAGAAACCTCAAACAATTTTGAAACTGCTCTAGGAGCTGAGTTAACTGAACTAGAAAGTTGGAAGGGGTGTCATTTTACGGTTATTTTAATGTTCTTTTCAGAGATATACAATATGACATGGGCTGTAATAGAATTTTTTTTTTTTCAAAATGCAAATTAAAATTTGGATTTTTCCAAAAAGTACATTTAAAATTTTCAAAAAAATTCTATAGATAGATAGTTCTTTCTCAAGCTGCCATGCTAAAAATAATTATGGGATGATAATGGGTTCTATGTGAAATAAAGACTTTACTGACACTAGTTTGATTAAAATTCCTATTTCAACCAATAATATATTCTGATGAACGCTTATGAAAGGCCAAAAATCATTTTAAGTAAATTTTAATAAATTATTTAAATCACTAATTCGTGTTACTTACTTAATTTAATGTTAGTCAATAATAACTAATAAAATTGTATTACTTATCTGATGGTTCTTTGGCACAATACAAAAATAAGGAAAACTTCTTAAACCTTTACCTCCTTTGTATACAAGAAATATGTATTTTGAAAAATGATCCTACTTTTAAACATGTATTTAACCAGCACAGAGTGTTCTTTTCATTAAAAAAAGTGCTACTTATATGCGTTCTTCATTATATGTCAGTTTAATAAATTGCAAATATCTCGGTTAATAATCAAATTAGTGAAAAAATGTACATAAGATTTATACATCATATTTGCAGTAAGATTGGTCCTATACAATTTTTTGATGCAAAATAACAGAGATATTAAGTAAGTTATTTGTACATTTTGTTTTCAGCCATCAATTAAGTAAGTTATTTGTACATTTTGTTTTCAGCCATCAATTAAGTAAATTATTAGTACATTTTGTTTGCAGCCATGAGTAAACCCCCACTAATAATCAGCGGATATTTACTTAAAAGGAGAGAAATTATTCTCCGAGATCTATTCAGTGAGATGAGTTCATCAGAGTATCATATCCCAGCAAATGGAAAACCAATGAGTGGCATACTTTATGTTTGAAATAAACAGTGGTAACAATCAAAAGTTATAAATGTGACAAATATTTATAATTTGATTAAATGAGGAGGGCCGAAGTATCCAAGAGTCCATACGTGTGACTGCATTGGTTCTTATTTATAATTGACTAAACTCAGCTGTTAAATCAATGGTGGGCTTCCTGACTGTCCTGTTGAACATATTAGCATGCATATATATCTCTCTTAACTCATCTATTATTGCCTACCACTCTCCCCAGGTGTGCTTCATTATTCTTCAAGGGAATTAGTTTTCTATCTTACCTTTAACAATATATGAGTATGCCAGATTTTATACTCTCATCTCATACTAACACAGTGCGCAACTTGTTATTTATTAATAAGACAATGCTGGAGTATGGCATCTAATATTTACAATTTAGACAGTTTCCATAACTCAACATATCCTCTAATAGCAACCACACTCTTCTTTACTTCCTATCAAACTCCTTAATGAATTTATTGCATACATGCACACAAAAGTAAACACAACTGATTTTAGTTATCATAAAATCTAGTTAATATGGTTTTATGAGTACAACCTCAAACTCTGATTTTCCTTAAAGAAAATCATCCAGTACTCAGACCCTATGAATAAACAAGTGGGAGCAGCATGAGTCAGGATTACTGGAATGAATAATAGCAGGAGAGCTGGCTGCTAGAAACCAGAACGTTATACTAACATTACCTCGAAATTTGAAAAAATTACAAGAAGATTGGTCTACAGCATGTTTTGGTCAGACTCATAATGATAAGATATTTTTCAATAATGGTGGCTGGAAGTAATATCACAGCAATTCCTTACCTGCAAATATTGTTTGCATTGCATAGTAATATAATCACCACCTAATGGAGATTTTACAATGGCTTGGCTAAGGACAAACCCATCTTGAACCGGTACAGCAGAAGTATGAGTTGCTCCACTATCAACAACAAGCCCAGTAGCTCTTCCGTTTGCAAATGCTGCCAAAACAGCATTTTTTACAAGAAAAAAGGCTGGCACATTATATTTTTCAAACATAAGCTCCGTCAATTTTTCCCTTTTATTTCTAATATTCCAAGGGGCTTCGGACATTAGAACTGGATGATATTCAGATTCAGACTGAATGACCTTTGAATATGTATAGTCTAACACTTTCTCAAACAAATCCCAGTCATCTATCATGCCCTCTTTCATAAAATTAGAAACTTCCATTCCTTTCCTGGCAACATTTATTAAGTTTGTATCAATATAATATTTTGGACCGGCAGTAGATGAAATGTTGCTTGGGTCAGGTTTCTTGTCGACATCCAAATTTTCTGTCTTAATAGATGCACCGCCATTTCCATCTTCACACACTCCTACAATAGAAGGTATTTCAGCTTTTGGGGTATCTTCCTGAGCATAACCTACGCGGAATGAATGGTGTCCAACATCAAAAACTAAAGCACCAATTTCATCTCCACCATACAACATACCACCACCACTCATTTTATGGAAAGATATTTATGTTTCCCAATTAATTAACTAAGAAATAACTGGCAAGCGTAACCTCAACAAACAAACAAAACTTTAAATTTACCGACTCACGCATGCGCAAGCCACTGAAATTAAAGGGTTGATAACATAGAAGTACGCAAATATTTGTAAAGAATAATATGATCCATTTGTATTCAGTGCACAATACAACATTAATATGTTATAACTCTTTAGCTTAGAATAAAAATTATGGACCACTACACATTAACGGAGGTAAATAATGACTTTTTAAAAATATTTCGTTGAAATTAAAACATTTTCAATAAACCCCATACTATAATTTTTATTTAATAAATAAGTTTAATTTCATTTCTTTTTCCGTTACAAAATGCATTTATTCTTCATGACGAAAACTATGTATCTGTCTTTGTCTTTAAACTATAATAAAGTCCTTCAGGCAGGAGCTATGTAAACTAAGCAGATTTCCCTCGTTCTGATGATACACTACTGATTTCATCTTCACTATTTCTAAAGAAGAATCGGAAAGGAGGGGGGGGGGGGTTTACCGAACTCTGAAAACGAAGAAAAATTGGGAAAGCGCGAATAAATAGCATATTTGAGTTACAAAAAATTGTTATGGGGTATAAATTAAAGGTGAAAGTGCATTTTAGTCCCCCCCCCCTTGGCGGCGCACGATGACGACGGCGGCCATTTTGTTTTTCTAACTTTATCTTTTTAACACATTAAAATGTCCAAAATATGCCATCATTGGTTAAAACCGAGGGTGGGAGTTTTGTTGTTCTAACTTTATATTTTTTAACACTTTAAAATTTCCAAAATACGCCATCGGTGGTTTTAAGCGAGAGCGGGGATTATAACGAAACAAGATGGCGGCGTAGGGGTGACTAAACTGCACTTTAGCCATTAAATAAACATTTTCAAGTTAAAACATAAAATTTTAATTGATGACGTCATCACACGATATATCAGTATGTATCTCACATGTAAAATTTTTATGAAAACAATATTTGCTATATAAGCTTTAAACAAAGTGGTTTAAGATAAAACATCTTATAGTTAATATGACATTAGTAAGAGTGGAGGTTTACTGAAGGCTGAAAATTAAATTATGCAAATATCTCGTTTAATATTCAAGATAGAGAAAATAATGTATATTACAACATTTGTAGAAAATTACATTTGCAATAAGTCTATACAATTTTTCGATCCGATTCTTAAAAAGTCCGTCACGCAGGGGCTGCGTAAACTAAGCAGATTTCCCACGTGATGTTTTACAATAGAGAAATTTCCTGAGAGTCGAGCAGTTAAGGAAACGGCCGAACTAGCTTTTGGCGGGAAAGTCACTCGTCCGTTAGCCACCCAGATTTAATAAAAATACAAATATCTCGGTTAATATTCAAGATAGAGAATAAATGTATATAACAATATTTATAGTAAATTTAATTTGCAATAACATTCTGTACAATTTTTCGATTCGACGTATACTAACGGAGATATTTCGAATTTTTGAAAATCCTCCCCTCTAAACCCCCCCTCCCACTGTTCCGATTTCAGCCGTTAACGAACTTGAACTTTCTTTTTACATAAAACGACTAGATAGCGAGTTTGGTAAAGATCAAACAAAAATTGCGACCGCTAGAGCGGTAACAGACAAATATATATATATATATATATATATATATATATATACTAGCTGAGATACCCGGCTTCGCTCGGGAATTCAATTGGAGCTGAATGTTGGTGGTATATTTTTGGCAAGGCTTTACTTTGTACAATATTATGACGTTTACCCGTCAGTGCAAGACTTCGCTGTTCTGCATATTGTCATATTTCCCGTTTCCTGTGCATTATGCATAGATTTGAATTATTAATGAGAAAATATTGACATACATTTGAATAAATTTTTTCATTTGAGGTACCTGGTAGTTCATATTGAAAAGAAGTGTTGAGAAAATTTCTCTAAATAACAAAGTAAACAACTATTGTTATTTGCATATTTGCCGAAACCCCAATAGGAAATCACTATTTTAATTTCAGGCCTCCCTTACAACTCCCACTCCTGCCCGTCCCTAGAAATAGTATGGCTTATTATAAGGAAGGTGTTAGTGCTAATTCAAATACCGAGTTTGGTTTAGTTCGGTTGAGTCTTTTGTGCCAAATAAAATTGTGGACTCCCGCTATAGGTTTTGGCGTATAACTCATTTATACTTCCGTACACGGCTAAAGTGCATGTAACAAAAATTACTCTAAATAACAAAACAAATAACTTTTGTTATGTTCATATATGCCGAAAAACCAATAAGAAACGAAATATCGCTATTTTTAATTTCTGGCTTCCCTTATAACCCCCACTCCTGCCCGTCCCTAGAAATGTTGGCATGGCTTGTTATATTGAAAGCGTTAGTGCTAATACACATACCGAGTTTTATTTAGTTTGGTTGATTCTTTTGTGCCATATAAAATAGTTCACTTCCTCTATAGGTTTTAGCGTATATCTCGTTTATAACTCGGTATACGACGAAAGTGTATATAACAAAAGTTACTCTAAATAACAAAATAAACAACTTTTGTTATGTGCATATTTGCCGAAAAACCAATAGGAATCGAAATATCGCTATTTTTAATTTCTGGCTTCCCTTATAACCCCCACTCCTGTTCGTCTCAGAGGATATTAATATAGCCTAAAGTCTAAGTTGGGTTAGTAGTAATATACATACCAAGTTTCATAAAATTCGGTTCAGCCGTTTATGCGTGAAAAGGTAACAAACAAACAAACAAACAAATAAACAAACAAACAAATAAACAAACAAACAAACAAACAGACACCAAAGAAACAAAATGCAGTTATGGTGTCTATGACATGTGAAACGAAAAGTTATCGTGAAATTTCGTGAAAAAAATCAATGTACAGACAGAGGTTACAATTTTATATATATATATAGATATATACATATATATATATATATATATATATATATATATATATATACAGTATTGAATGGACCTCATTTTCGTCATCTACTAGGTAGGATCGATGGACATTTGAAGAAAAATTTCGGAAATTCCGCCATGAGTACAACCTCAATAGCTGATTACCCTTAAGGGAAATCTGCTAAAACATGGATATTTTGGAATTTTTAAAATTCCTCCCCTCCAAGGGGAAATCAGCGAAAAGGTTCAGGCTAACCTTAATTGTTTCTTATGACCTAAAATATGCTGTGAAAGAAATTCTCAGTTTAAGAATTCAGCTGACGGATAGTCATTCTTGGTGATCAATGTTTACTGAATAAAACCGTTTATAGTTTGAAAATATAAAGCACACAATTCATGAAAATTAATAAAGTCCGCCACGCAGGGGCTGCGTTAACTAAGCAGATTTTTCACATAAGCCACGTTTTTGCATTTATTTTAAAAAGTAAAAGTTCAATGCGAACAATAGTTGGTATTTAAGTTTCAAATAAAGTATTTCATTATATTACAGAATATTGTTTATGTGACATGAGTAGGAGAGGGGGTTAGCTGAAGGCTGAAAACTAAAAATGCAAATATTTCAGTTAATATTGAATATATATATATATATTGGTCTAATAACTCTCTAGCGGTCGCAATTTTTGTTTAATCGTTACCAAACTCGGTATTTAATTGTTTTATATAAAAAAGTAAGATCAAGTTTGTTAATGGCTGAAAGAGGACCAGTGGGAGGGTGGTTTTAGAGTGGGAATTTCGAATATTCAAAATATCTCCTTTGAGTCGGATCAAAAAACTATATAGAACCAATTTTATTGCAAATGTAATAATCTATAAATATTGTCATGTACGTTTTTGCACTATCTTGATTATTTACTGAGATATTTGCATTGTTTAGTTTTCGGTATTCAGTAAACCCCCACTCCTACTCATGTCATATTGACAGGTGTATTATGAAGCACATTATTTGAAGCCTAAGAACCAAATATTGTTCTCATTGAACTTTTATGTTTTGAGCTAAAAGCAAATAGTAAATACGTGACGCACGCGGGAAACCTGCTTAGTTAATGCAGCACCTGCGTGATATGTTGTTTATTATTCAACAAATGTTTTAATTAACACATGTTATTTAACCAAACCTCATTTAGTGTTCAGTGTGATTTTGTAGAGTTAACATGTGACACATTTTTGTCTAATAAAACCTAGTTCACAGGTTATCATAGTTAAATTATTTCACTGCGTGATGGACTTTTTAACGTTAGCAGATTCGATTAATAAAAACCTTTTTATTATATAAATAAATAGTTGTGTTACCCATCGTTGACGAGTTGAAATAGAAATAGTTTCCCTTGTAAATATAAAGATTGTATGTACAAAATCAACCCGTCATATTCTAGCAGTATTACCCGTTGTTAACGTGTACACATAGAAATAGTTTCCCGTAAAAATATAAAGGTTGAATTAACTTTTGAAAAAATCCTCCCGATATTTTCATCACGTAACAGAAAAATGTCCTGCAACGTGTAACATGAGAGGCAGGTCAGGGGAGGGTCATGAAGGGCCTATAGTCCATTGATAATGTCTTAAAGGCGGTCGGTAGATTTTGACCCCTGCCAGCGCTATAGTCGTCCAGACGGGCTCATGGAGTAAAACTGCGGGTTTTGTCGTAGGCTGTCGAACAAATTGTCGTGGCGTCTCTTTATCAACTCTGAGATTTTGGGGAGATATAAGTCTTGGTGGAGTTCATGGAGTTTCCATCTCTTATGGATAGTGTTCTACACTATCTGCTGAAGGACGTAGTTTTAGGAGGAAGAGATCTTTCACAGATTTGAACCGGCCCCTGGCGGTTTTCTACTGTGTCCGAAAGTGTGGCATGAATGATTGAGAAACTAACTCTCTACGTAAAGAATAAATTCAAATTGGGATTCGGGTTGATGATAGTATTAAAGACATCTTGCTGGCCAAAGAGTATGTAGCATACCACGTAAATTAATAAACCTTGCCTGGTATTATATGTAACTTGTTTGAGTTTTGTGCTTACTAGAAACAAGTATTAGGTATATGACGTACATGTGAATTGATGACGTAACGATATTTTATTCCCGCCAATACAGCTGCCCGGCAGCCATCTTATTTCACATTGATAAATTTCCAAATATTGGAGTATTTTGGATAATCTGTTTAATAAGTAAGTTAACTTCTGTTATGTCACTATAAGTATGTTTTATGGTAACTATACCAAATTTCTTCAGGAGCAAGGAGTTAGTTTTTTTCCTAGTGTATCCTTAAGTTGTCTCATTAAATGATTAGCATTAGATAAATATTACCATTTTGGTTAGTCTTGTCTAAATAAAGTAAACACTGAATATATGTACTATTAGTGATTTATATTTGTACTTTTGGTAGGTATAAGCCTTTTCAATATATCAACTATGTTTACTAGTATCTCATCCTTGTAATCTATTAAAATAGAAATTTTTCTATTGGCATTACTATCAGATTTTAATGAATTTTCACTCACCTATTGTCTATATATTGACTGAGAAGATATATATATTTCATTGAATTAAACCAGCACTTAGTGAAAATTATCTGTGTAATTCCGAATAAAATACTGCCAATATTTGAAATATTAGTTTCTTGTTCCCTGATTAAACTTGAAGGTGCAATTTTGTAATAATATCCTTTTTTCTCTTTCCTTTGATTCTTAAGAATATTTCTTTTTGAAATGATAAAATATCTTATTCTCGTTTATGAACATATAGGGATTGGGTTTGTTGTGAGCTACACTTCAGCCAGGAATGGAAGAGACCTGCTGGCTTCCCCCACCAAGCCGCCAGTTTCCGTGAAAAGACTACTGTACTACCTGGATCACAAACGCCGTCACTTCATCTTAGCCGCCTACTGTACAATATTAGTGAGTTGACCTTAGCTTTTCTTGCCCGGCGACATATATTCCTCATGAATTACTACAGTAAATAATAAAATTCAACCTGAATCATCTTATTGGCAATTATTATTAATATTGTGCTAATTTTTAACCCACAAAAAGTGTGGCAATAAAAAAAATTTATATACTTTTTATCACTTTACAAAGCCGAATTATAAAAAATACGGTTTTGTAAATCTAACGATATTCTTCACATTTCACTATTATTGTAATTCCTATTTATTTTATAGTTTTACAATTTTTTATACAAGACATTTATCATTCACAATAATTCATTAAAGAATTTAAATAAATAACGTTAAAGAATTACAGATGAAATGATTGTAATTAAATAAGGTAACGTTAAATAATGATACCACCGTATAAAAAATAAATAAAAAAAATGATTTATTAATATTAAAATTAAATTTGTTTTGTGCTTATAATATTATTCTGATTCACTACTGCTAAGCTGCAAATCATCTTCCGACTCGCTCCCATCAATGGCGATTATCATGCTGTCCACAAAATTTTCCAATTGTCCATCTTTTAGCCAATATTCCTCTTCTAAATTGTGGACGTGCCGACAATAACCAGCCCAGTCATCAGCTGTTATTGATCGTAATCCTAAAGGATATGAATAATTAACGGACTTTAACGCCGATATGTCGTAAAATAGTAAAATGTGTTATTGTGTAAAATTTATTTCTTACCTTCATTAGCAGGTTAATGAGTTCCGGGCATAAATGTTTTCAGGTCTGGATTACACGCCCCCTTCCCTTGCTCCTTCGGCCACGCCCCTTCTCCCACCCTCCGGCCACAAGGCTCCTCAATTTTTGGCTGTACTATAACTTTACATTCGTTATATACTAAGCGTGTTTATAACTCCTGACATTTATGTCAGTGCCTATTTGACAGTAATTTTGTTTCTTGTCCTTTTAATAACTTTTTCCAAGTTTGAATTTGAAAAATCTGTTATTATTTCTGTAATATAATAATGTTTTAACTGAATTATTTAGCTTTGTACGTTACATAAAATAATATTATATTAGCCTGATAATAAATTCATCTTTTCTTTTATAATTTGAGGAGAAATAACAACATGTATTTACACAATTTTTACAATAGAACTGTACACACACACACACACACACACATTACTGTAATGTATAAACTTAACTTCTTAAAAAGGATGGAAATATCAAATAGAAATATTGAGGTTGAATGGGTGTGTTGATTTGACATGGAATGAGCCCAACAGTACAATTCGTCGCCTCAACATCTTTTTACTAAGCTAACTACCTACTACTAACTACTTTCTTGTTGGACCCCAAAAATGCCCTCGTCCTTGGCTATTCTAGATAATTGAATTTATTTTAAAGGCATTAATAGCTTTTAGAAGCTGATTTATAGTGATTCTGAAAATAAGTTCAATAGTTATGGAAATAGATATAGAGGCTTGTAATCTAGAATTATATATATTAAAATTATTTCTTCAAAAATTTAATTATTTATTTAATATTTAATGAATTCATTCTTATTTTGTTTCAGGTGACTAACCAGCTGCAAACCCTTGATTCTTTAAGATGTATTTATATTTTATTCCTGAGGCACACAAACAAGATTGTTTTATTAATTTAATTTTTAGAGAATAATATTTTTTTTTACTTAATAAATTATTAAAATAACTACTTATTAGTTTTTGTACACATTTTAGTATGTATTACTCCATTTCCTCTTCATTCCATGAGGTGGTGCTGTTAGTTTTTCCTAGTCATCTTCAAATAGCTGAGGTTGTTTATCATCAGGTATTTATACTTCCAATCTGATTATAAAAAACATTTTTATCACTGCCACTGGTACTGAAATCGTTTTTTTTTTTTTTTTTTTTTTTTTTTTTTTTTTTTTTTCAAAATCATTATAGTGAAGCTATATGTGAATGTAATTATTTCATATCAATTTAAATTTTAGAGCCGCCAGGTTCTGCAATTGCTACTCACCCTTATGGGAAGCTATATGGTCTTAATATTTAATAATGTACACATAAGTTGAAAATTACTTTTAGTACAATATTTATATGCATTATAAAGGTGGTTCTTATTATCAGATAAGAATAAAAACAAAATTTCTCTGAATTATGACCCAAAAACAACTGAAATTCCACAATTTTTAATTTTACATCTCCCTTATACTCGTGCTAATTTTAGGGGGAAAATAGAAATATTCACACACACACACACACACACATACATATATATAGTCAAAAGAAAAGTATGGGAAAATTAATTCTAAAAGAAAAAGCCCTTGTAAAGTAAACTTTTGTTATGCTAATACCTCTACTGCCCTTTAGGAGGATTTATCTATAAATGTTTTCCTTAGACAATTGTCACAACAGTGAAAAAGAAGAATTACAGAAATACAGGAACTCTCTTAAGGAATAAGAGTTGCCACATATGACCACAAGTATGAGAGCAGAATGAAGACCCTTGAGCATGTAAAATTTAAAGAGTGTCTGCGCTTGTGCTTTTTTTTTTTTTTTTTTTAAAACTATTTGCCATAAATACAGTCTACATCCACAAGTTAAATAAATTATGGTTCAGGAATAAACAATGGTTTTCATATAATGGTTGCATAAGCAACAGGGAAAGGACACAAGACAGCAATTTAAAAAAAAAAAAACAGTGTTTAGAGATTATTAAACTGCAATGAAAAGGAAGTAAGTGGGGGAACTAAAAAAAAAAAAAAAAAGTAGTTTTGAGTGTTGAAAATATATTCATAAGAATCTTTATAAAGTACTGAATTATGAAGTTAACTCTGCAATAACTGTTTATATTTATAAAACTCGTGTAAATTTATTGCATAAGATATGCTTAGGTAAACACCAAAAAGTCTTTATATATTTTGTAAAGGATTCATAACAGTCCTCCCACTGACATAATTATTTAAAAGCTCAATCATAATGTATTGAATGTAACTAAAATTCATTATTAAAATATTATAATTCAAATAAACATGGACATTTTCCCGACAGTTAATTAATATAATTTTAAATATAAATACTGCATATCCTTAACAACTTAGAGCATTTTTTTTGTAAAATAGTCATATTACTATCATGAATGATCTTATATTTGTTATATGTAATTTAACTGATTAACTAAACAAGAATTTAGAAGTCTCAGTACTGCTCATAATAATACTTAACATAAACAAACGAAAGAATGTTATTTCAACTAACTTTAAGTATGTCATTTTACTGAAACATTTATTTAAAATAGAATTAAGAAGAATAATCAGTTCAGTTATTTGCCAAGTACCGAAACAAGTAAATATTTAAAGATGAAAGGAAAAGAAAAATGTTTAAATAACCTAAATAGAATAAATTATTGAAAAATAAAACTGAAATTTAACTGACAGAATAGAAATACACCAAAACCTAAATGTGCGGGATTTCTTGAAATAGGTACTCTTAAGAAATTCTGAATCCTTCCAGAAGTTCTTTTACTAGCATATTATTTTAGATCATGTCTCAATCACATTAACAAAAATATTTAATTTCATTCATTTAAACTTTAAGACAATATAAATTATTTGTCTTTTAATAATTCTGAGTTTATAAAATTCAAATACATTCTTAGGGTATTTCTTGCCTAGGCTGTCAAGCCATCCAAATGAATCTTGTAGTTAAGTTTGTTCTATGGGATTATTAGCTTTGCTCGCCTGACGTCATCAACTAAGTGTCTGTTCTATCAGAGGCTTCCTTGGCGGCATTAAGTGTACGTCATATACCTAATACTTGTTTCTTGCTTGTTTCTAGTTAGCATGGGATTCAACTTGTTTGGAGGTAGCTATAACCAGCGTACCTTGGCTATAACCTTCCCTGTAGCTACGGGAGTCTTTGTAATTTGTTGCAATTTTAAGTACGATCAGTAAAGAACCTAAATATCTTATTTATGAGGAAACCATGTTTTTTATGGGAACCTAAAGGGACGGGTTCTACATTTTATTATACATTCAATATAGTTAAAAGTTCTCTTTTGTCTGGGAATTTTTTTATTTTTATTTTAATGGGTTTGTTTCTCTAAATTAATAATGACCTTTATTCAGCCTGAAAGATATATTTTACGTATATAAGTTACTTTTCATTTATATGACAAATGGCTGACAGTGTAAATCATCTTTGTGTTTTAACGTGCATATTTTTATTTGCTTTTGCTGATGATGATTATTGTTTGAAAGATGGGTCTTGTGACTCTTTTTACTCAAGGAAACCAAAGTATTATTTTTTATATTAACAATTTCAATTATGAAATTAATGTGATCTATTACTGTAATATAAATTATTTCTCAGATACTTGCTTTATGATGTAAATTTTCCTGAAGGCTTTAATCTTCGAAGAGATGTTTATATGAGACTGGCAACATTTATGCATTCATTACAAAGTAATGGATATGATTGGCATCTTGTAAGTTAATTTTATATACTATATTTTATATAGCACTATTTAACTATTTTATTATTATTTTGTCCTAATTTATTGATATGGTTATTTTATTTAACACTGATCACTAGATTTTTAAATGTTATGAAGAACATAACATAACTATTGAATCATCGGTGTTTGTAATGAACATTGTGATTCTACCTGACTTGGTGTAATAAGTATCTAATTATTGTATTGAGTTTTCCTAAGGTATTTCAGTGTGAACGTTCTTAACAAAATTAATAAAATTAACTGGCAGTGAATGATCCTATGAAGATTACGTACCTTAAATAAATATCAAAATATATTTCCAAAATAAGAGATTTGAACATAATACAATGTAAAGAAAAGATATGGATGTGGAGGACTTTCAGGCTGCTACTGCTGAATATTAACAGCTAATTTTTGCTTTCTGGGCATAAATTGAGGAATGACCAGAAGCTGGACTAGAATGGAATGCAGCCATACCATGTCTAATCTTTGTATGTTTTGTAATTTGCACCCCATTTTCTATTTAACAGTCTTTTTTTATATCTATGTGTTATATGCAATTTCAATCAGTCCTAGGAATTTAATGTACTTTAGCTATTCAGTTCCATTTATTTATTTTTTTTTGGGGGGGGGGGGGGTTCCTTGAAACAGAATCTAGGAGATGTCAAAAATTAGGTCCGTTAAAATTTACTTATATATAACCATGTATGTATATGAATTTATGCTCTAGTGGCCACAAGTTTTGTTTGATCGTTGGGCCCTTCTACGCCAAATCAACCACAAAAAAATAATTTTGACACCCATCCATTCAGATTTTGTTGAAACTTCTTTTGGGTGATCTATTCATTGATGTGAGAAACCATACAAATTTATTTTGATCTATCTTTAGTAACGGTTTGTATTTTACGGCCTCTTAAAGTTTTGAGATTTTTGTGTTTTTTATCTGGAAGAACGGTAAAATTAATTTGTTTTCAGTTCAAAAATAATTTATAACTTTCTTATTTACAAACCAATTTTGATGATATTTTTGTGTGTTAATAAGTATCTTTAAAAACAATAAAAAAAATAAACAAAGGTACTAAGTAACTATTTGTGACCAGAAAAAAAATTTCAGTGTCCATTTGAGTTTTTCAGAGAGCAAATACATAGTTTCACTTTAAATTGAATATCTCCGAAAGGGATAAGGATAATAATGGAAATTAGGAAGGTAGATAGCTAGATGAGTTGGCCAGAGTGTCATGCCAGCATGTAGGAAATATTCTTAGTTTATGGAGATAATTGTTTCATGAGTACATCCTCATTAGCTCAAGGGAGATCTGCTCAGATTAATGAAAAGAAATATAAATGAGTTCTCATTTTGTTTATCAAATAGTTGTGTAACAAGAAGTATTTGAGACACTTGAATTTTCTCCCTCCCCTGCTATTTTCAATTTCAATTCAGCCACTGTTACTGTTTTTTTTTTTGTTTTTTTCATCACGAGATTTTAAAGTGCTAATATTATCTTTGCATGTTTTTCCTCCCTCTTGCAGTTTTATTTCATATGAATTTTATTTTTTCCTCTTCTGGTCAAAAAGAATACAATTATTTCCTTATGGACTATGCTCTAATGTTTAGGTTTTACCTCCGTGGCATCACTTGTATCACTGGAAATCCACTGACATTGGTGAACAGAACTTTCTTCCATGGAGTTCATTTTTTGATACAGAAAGCATGAAGAGATTTGCTCCTGTTATTGAATTTCAAGAGTTTGCTCATGGTACAATATGTTAGTTTTGGGTTTCTTTGTCTTTGTTTTTATTATGCTCATTTTTGTTATATTAATTATTTTAAAATTATTTTTCTTTGTTTTGTTAGAATTCAAGAACATACATATTGAGAAGATTTTCATTTTACATCACTATAGAGAAGCTTTTACTCGTACTAATTGGGATTGGTCGGACAAGTGGTCTTTTGATGAATGTAACGAAGATACTTTTTGTACTGAAAAACATTGTAGCAGATCGAGCTATATGTATGTTGTTGGCATGAAATTTATTTAATTTTATTATTATTTTAAATTTCAATGATTATAATAATTGAAGAAGCAGACAAGGTTTGAAAGAATAATATATTTCTAAAAAAATTGTTTAAACTGCAATTGATAATATAACAGACCTGTTACCAGTAATTGTGTAACAAATATTGACCTTGTTTGTACTCACTTATATTCTGTTGTTGACGGGTTGAAATAGAAATGGTTCCTTGTGGGATTGTAAAGTTTGGATTAACATATGTACAATCATTCCATCATATTCATTATGCCACAAATTTCCTATAAGATATTCAGTAAGCATGCAATCATAAAATTGTAATATCCGTAATGTAATAAGTGTCAAAGTGCCAAATTTTAATAAATTCTTTTTAGTGATTAGAAATCAATCAAAATTTTGAAATTCATAAATCTAAATAACTTATTAGGACTGAAAAATGCATTTTATGCACCATTCATTCTTTACATTTTCCTGATAAAATCTATATTTACAAAGATTTTGATGAAAATATACTTTCTACTTATGCTATTTTAGAAGATTTCCCTTATTTTTTGTTACTATGGATACACTTTATACAAAATCTAAATTAATTGATTTAGTATATTAACATTTAATAACCATATTTACAAATTCTAGCTTCTTTTAGGAATTGAAGAAACGTAACTATGGTGCCTTGTAAGGCTATTAAACATGTGCAAGGAATCTTTAGTTCTGCAAAGACAGATGCAGTACTTTGTATTCTTTTAGAAAGAGCTGGGAACATAGTGGAACCATTCATGTTTCACATAGTGGTTGGGTTTCTTTAGTTCCAAAAGTTCAAAAGTCAGGCTTACATGCCATATGCACCTCTTTGGGATTTAATGTTTTTCGTTTTATTGAAAAATGGTTTACAAAGGACTCACAAATTGGATAGTAGAAATTTCACCATTAAGATTTAGGGTTGGTAATTCTAAAGACTGTTTGTCAGACACATATGAATCTTCTGTCAAATATTCTTAATTGATCTCTGGGCATTTATGGATTCCACATTGATATTCCAGTAGTTTTCTAGTATATATAGGACACACATATTGACATTACCTTTTCTATACCGGGTGATTCATAGTACATGCCCTTTTTTTTTTTTTTTCCAGAGTTTTGGAATTTAATGATCCAATTTTCAGGGCTGCAACCATGTCAAAGGAAGATTCTTTTGGGGCAATGACTACCAATCCAGATTTCTTAAGGAAACCTGGTCAGCCCTAACTGTGGAATTTACAATGAGAAAGTACACTTTTTGATGGGTTCAGGTGGAATATTTAACAAAGTAGTCATGCGTGGTAAATGTAGAAAAATGGAAGAGTAGAGATTAGACTGTATGCAGAAAGGCATTTTTACTTCTGTTTAGGTATTTTCATAGAACACGAATAATGTCTTTGGGGCCCATAAGTTGGTAGTCAAAACTTCGTAATTTGTAAAAGTAAATAAATTTTAGGACCAAAATTGTTATTCCAAACACAATACGTTCTCTACATTTTCTTGATAAAATGAATATTAACGACGTTATTGATGAAAATGTGTTTTCATATAAACGTAACCCCTCCCTCCTATTTGAAGATTCGAATTCTCATATATGTTCTCATATGTTGTACCTTTGGATTATTGACTCAGAAATATAAAATCCATAAACCATTTTTGAATGATTGAGTAGCAAATGGCCGGACAGACAGACAACTTTTCAATTTTGATTTCATTGTTCTTAGAATGGTCTGAAACACAAAAAAATGTATCCTTTGCCGAATTTAAATAGAAATTCAGACAAACATTCGAGTTTTATTTATATAGATTTATATTTATATGAATACTAGCTAAGGCACCCGGCTTCGCTCGGGAAATCATTTGAGGCTGAAAGATAATAGTATTTTTTTTTTGAGCAAGGCTTCAATGTTTACTACACTTCCCATCTGGGCGCATTGTTTTCCTGTGAAGGCCAGGCAGACGACCTACAGAAAAAAAAAATTGTATTTCAAGAATAAATGAAAATAAGCCCCTAATCATTGTTTCCGTGAGGGTCAGGCGGGCGACGTATGGATGAGAAATTTTAATTTTTAAGAATAAATAAAAATGTGTTCCTGATCTATCTCTCTCCACTTTTTAACTCACCTTTTTGAATACTTCAAACCATAATCGTGGATAGCATTTATTAAAATTAAATATCCTCTATAATGAAACTTATTTCCTGTCAAAAGCCAATCCGAGCTCATATAGTTTAAGCATAGTTTTGTAATTAGATTACATTCGTAATAGTAGAGCTCAGTGGAAATCATTTCACAGGAAATAAGTTAACTCAATTAACTGTTTAGGCTCCGGCCTCCTTCCGCTCCAGCATCTCCTTCGTTTTCCTTAAAATATCGATTCAAAGTATTATTTTAATAATTTATCTACCTGATGGAATTAAATAATAGTATTACCCGAAAAAAAATTTGATTTATATTCAAAAATATAGGTGAGGGGAAGAGAACGTAGCCCTCCTTGCAAAATAAGTAATACATTAAATCATATCAAATTTAAATGGATATTGTATTTTTTCATAATAACATTACTATTAACGTCTAATTGTTATGATGGTACATATTTGTTTCAATAACATCAAGATATCGGAAATAATATAATATATTAGCAGAACCAATGAGTTTGATCCCCATAACTTCCGCTATCACTCTTTGTGCCAATTCAGCATGACTTAGTTTAAAAAATACATTATGCAAATTAAATAACGGAAATGCTCTTATAGTTTACATTTCTATTGGAAATAAATAGCAATGTTATTTTCTAGGAGAAATAAATAAATGAGAGGGGGACGACGGAGATATATAAACTCACTAATCCGAATCATATATAGAGTTATCATATATGACTAAAACATAAAATCATTTGTCATAATATCCATTCATTAAAAACACTTAAATAAGCACTAATAAAATTAATGACTCCCACTATAGTTTTAGCGTATATCCCGGGTTTTCTTCATTTTACGAACATAGTGAATGCAACAAAAGTTACACTAACTAATAAAATAAACAACTTTCATGTGCATGTTTGCCGAGAATCTTATAGGAAATGAAATATCACAATTTTTCATTTCAGTCTCCCTCATAACCCCCACTCCCGTTGGGACGTAAAAATTTAAATATAACTTATAATCATGGAAGAATTAATGCTAATTCACATACCGAGTTTTGCTAATTTCGGTTCAATTGTTAGTGCCCAACAAAATTGTTGGCTCCCGCTTTAGTATTTAGTGTATATCTCATTTATATACTTTGTTATACGACAAAAGTGAATATTAAAAATCTTACTTTAAATAACAAATTAAACAACTTTTGTCATGGGCATATTTGAAGAAAAACCAGTAGAAAACGAAATACCGCTATTTTTAATTTAAGGCCTCCCTTACAACCCCCACTCCTGCCCGTACATAGAAATGTTGGTATGGCTTATTATAATGAAGGCCTCACTGCTAATACACATACCGAGTTTTATTTAGTTCCATTGAGTCTTTCGTGGCAAATAAAATTGTTGACTCCCGCTATAATTTTTAGCGTATAACTCATTTATACTTCGGTATACGACGAAAGTGTATATAACAAAAGTTACTCTAAATAACAAAATAAACAACTTTTGTTATGTCCATATTTGCGGAAAAACCAATAGGAAACGAAATATCGCTATTTTTAATTTCAGGCTTTTCCTATAACCCCCACTCCTGTTCGTCTCAGAGGATATTCATATAGCCTAAAGTCTAAGTTGGGTTAGTAGTAATATACATACCAAGTTTCATAAAATTCGGTTCAGCCGTTTATGCGTAAAAAGGTAACAAACAAACAAACAGACACGAAAGAAACAAAATGCAGTTATGGTGTCTATGACATGTGAAACGAAAAGTTATCGTGAAAATTCGCGAAAAAAATCAATGTACAGACAGAGGTTACAATTTTATATATATATATATATATAGATGAGGTATCGGTTGCTCTGTGGGTACCACTACTTTCCTCAGTAATCTAAATGTAAAAATGGGTTAAGTTTCATTCACAGCCAAGAGAGGCCTCAAGTTAATCACCCTGCAAGTATATAAGTCTGTGTATATTCATAATTGTGTAAGTGAGAGTCTGGCAAGTATATGCGTCTGACATCCCCTCAAGATGATAGACGACCAGCTTTCTTAGATTCTGTCCACAGGGAAACTGACTGATGGTGATCTACTAGTGTGTGTCCTCACCCCTTGATATAATAAAGTCTGTCAATTTTGAGGAGACTACTCATTTCAGGTCCTCCTTGGTTAAAGGAAGTTACATGTCGAGTTGGTTACTCGCTACATAAAACACTAATTGTGAATCCCCCTCAGGGATGGCTGAAGATCTCCGAAGTCAGCAATACCAACCGAATACACAGACTTATAAAAGTCAGGTTAAGGGCCCGCTAATTATATTGCTGTAAAAAAATTGTGGGGCTTCTAATAAGTCCCATATATGACTAGAGCCTTATCCCCTTCTTATGTTTTTTATATTAATATTTATTTATTGAATTCTAAAGGTTTGAAGATGGTGTTTTTCATGGATGGTTTTGGGGATACCAAAACATAACAAGTTATTCTCTTGAGTGTGTTTCATTTCAAGGCCCTTCATCTTTGTTAGAAGAACTTCTGAACAGCAATAGCTCCTTGAGGTAATTCTATATACAGCCCATATTATGTTAAAAAAAAATGTGTTTAAGTAACTATTAATTCAAGCGTTTTTCCTTCCTACATTTGCATTCTGATTAGATTTTAGATACCCTCAAAAAGGACAATTATTTTACTATTAGTTGTATAGAAATTATATGTACCAGGGTGATTCAAAAGTCTGTGTACTTCTTTATTAATAGAATTATAAACAAAGGCCTGTAATATTTACTTTTTTAATATTATTTCTAAGAATTGGAACACTAGTTAGTTAGTCTTTTTACACAGAAAGAACCATTGTTTATTTTTCTCCATTTTTCAATTGAGTGAAAACTCAACTATTCTGAGGCACTACATTGAGAGAGTGTACAAGCAATATCACAGTAGACTTCCTAGATCTTTTGATTCAGGTATTCCTAGAGAATTTGTGGGAACAGATCCACTCAAACGTTCTTCGAACTTTCCTCACAAGGGGAGTGCACTGCCTTCCCCCACCGATTTGAACGAAACTTTTTCAGTGTATAGTACCTAATGAAAAACCAATTTGGTTATAGCGAGAGAACGCACGTCTCACTCGTTTGTCTAAAAAAAATGTTAAAGATTGCCTGAAAGTCTTGAGGTGTTGTTAAGGTAACTACTTCAAAGAGAATTGTTGGCTTAGTGGTAGTGTCTTCTTTTTGTACCCACAAGATCTCAGGATCGAATCTCGCAGGGCTATTTTTTTTTACTTTTTGTTTCTAGGGTGTTTATTTAATATTAATAAATAAATAAAAAGTTGTTTTTAATTATTAGCATTTCATTTTTAACCTGTTCCATATATTTAAAGAAAATTCGACTGTTTTCTATCAAAATATAATAAGGAAATATTTAATATTATACAAGAAATATATTACTATTAATTGAGTTCATAAGTATATAACAATTATCAATAATAATGCGGATTTATTGATAATAGTTGGTTTTTCATTAGGTACTACCCACTGAAAAAGTTTTGTTGTTTGTCAGTACTAGGAGCACTCCTAGATAGTTTTCCATCACTTCCACGACATTGGTTTCAGTTCAGAAGCTCCTTAAGTATTCCACACTATTTGATGTCTTAGCGGGCAGAACGAGGGGTGGATATTTTTAAACATTTTCTGAAATATCCAAATTCTTGGGATTCTTTTCTCAAACAAATTGTAACTCGTTCTGCTTAAATATGAAACTCTACTACTATTTTGAGATGTGTAAATCTTATTGTACACGTTTCTGATGAAAATATATTTTCATTTCAGTTTGGTCATGATAGATCATGCAGAGGTTGTTGTGCATAATTCGTTTGGTGATGCTTTGTATTGGAAGTGTAGGAGAAGTATGAGATTTTCTAAGTTTCTTGAACAAGAAGCTAAAAAATTTCGGCTACTTCTTGGCTGTAATGATACAGCTGATGCAACTATTCGCCCTAAGAAATGGGAAAATGAAAAGGTATTGGTTTACTTAAATATCAATGAATAAATTTGTTTTATAGTCAAAATATATTACACTTTTGATGTTTGGAGTGATTTTTTTTCTATCCATCAGAGATAAGAGCATTAGCCAAACTTTGCAAATGCGTTCTAGAAATATTATAAATTTAATAGATGTAATCTATTACTGATTATATTAGCTAATTCTTGAAAATAAATTAATTTATGTTTAATCAATAATTAAATAATGTCAGGTTTAGGTAAAATCATACATATAAATTTGAAAGTAGCTTCCAAGTTTCATTTTGATAGGATGTCATTTCTGAAAAATAATGGGTAAAAAGGTAGAAGCATAGACGGTTTGTGTGCTTTCTAGGCATTAGTGGTTATTTCATAATTCATTTTTTCATATTGATTAACTAATAAGGATACACTTGTAAAAAGTTTTTTTTACATATTAGATGCAGAGGAAAGCAATTGGTGGACCATATTTATGTGCCCATTTAAGGCGTGCTGACTTTCTTTATGGAAGAGGAAACATGATTCCATCTTTAGAATATGCTGCTGAACAAATAAAAACTGTGCTAAAGAAGCTCAATCTAGAAACAGTGTTTGTTGCTACCGATGCTACAGCTGAAGGTTTTTTTTTTGTTTTTATAAAAGTATTAATAACTACATATTATTGTATCAGTCCTTGTATAGTGTTTGGCAAAACATGAATTTTTGTCTATAAAATAATAGTACTCTTATTTTGGTGGGAAAAGAATTTTTTCCCACTCGTTTTAAACACTTGATTTATTTTTTTAAGTGTAGTGCCTTTTTAGTTTACTAATATATGGGTGAAGTTTATTTTTATACTAAGTTATAAATTCAATCTGTTTCAGAAGTTCAGATTCTTCAGAAAAATTTAAAACCTGCTAAGTTAATGCAATTTAAGGCTGATTATAGTCAAAAAATGAAACTCAAGGACGGAGGTATTGCCATAGTTGACCAAATTATTTGTTCATATTCAAGGTTCATATCTTCATGGATATATTAAAAGCATTACTTTAATTTTTCCTCAAGTTTAATTTTGGTAACTATTATTTTAGGTACTTCATTGGAACTCATGAATCGACTTTCACATTCCGAATTCAAGAAGAAAGAGAAATTATTGGCTTCAAACCAGAAACAACATTTAATGTTTTTTGTGCCACCCCAAATAAGTGTTTTGAAGTATCTAAGTGGCTAATAGAGTATTAAGGTCTTCATAAAAAAAAAAAAAAAAAATAGTCTTTTGAATATCTGGGATATCAAATTCTTTGACTATATAAATATATGTATAATACAAAAATATGTTTTGTTTTTTTATTAGATACTTGATATTACAACTTCAATAAAACACCAAAAATGTGTTCAATTTCTTTTTAACAGAAAGTGTTTTGCTAAATTCTGAGTGTTATGATTCAAGAGTTTTATGCAAACTGACAATGTTTAAGAACAAACCTGGGCAGTTTGAATGTTAAAAGAATTCCTTTATTCCTCTTCCACCAGCTAGAAATATATGGTTTTCTGCAAAATTCATAGTGATATATATAAATAAAAAGTATTTGAATAAAAATAAATGTATTTAAAGTATAACTTTATATAATCCGGATGCATTTTTGAAAAACTTCCTCAGATGTCCATTGATTCCGAGAAAGAGGCCCATTCAAAATTTTTTATACACACACATACACCTCTCTTGCAGTTGCAAATTTAGTCATCTTCACCAAACTCGGTATGTAAGCTTTTCATATAATACTAAAGATCAAATTCTTTAACGGCTGAAATCGTTCTAGGGGAGAGGGGGAATTTATAATATCTCCGTTATTATACATTGAATCAAAAAATTGTTTATAACCAATCTTATTTAAAATTTAATTGCTTATAAATGTTGTTATATATGTATTTTCTTTATTGTAAACATTAACCGAAATATTTGCATTTTTTAGTTTTCAGCCTTCAATGAACCCCACATCTGCTTATTTCATATTAACAACAAGCTGTTATACCATGAACAACTTTAATGGAAGGTTAAATACCAAATATTGTTTTTGATTTTACTGTATGTGGTACATGTAAATATGTTGTGTGATGACATCATCATTTAAGATTTTGTGTTTGTGTCACAAAATGTTCATTTGATAAATATACCTTTCTCAATATTTAACAGTTTTATTCAACACTAAAGATGATATTAGTTAATAGCTGAAACCTGGCGAGCAGTGGGGGAGGGGTTCAAAAAGCCATATCTCAGTTGTTATTGGCCTTATCAAAAATTTTTATAGAACCAATCTTCTTAAAGTATTGGTGCTCTACAATTGTTGTTCTATACATTTTCTCACAACTCAAATATTAAACGAATTATTTATACATTTCTTTGTGTGTTATGGCAGCACATAGGAAATCTGCTATTGAGGTCATACTCATACCGCAATTTTCGAAAAATTTCCTCAAATGTCTATCGTTCCTTCAATCGATTAGATGATAAAAATAAGGTCCGTTCAAAATTGTATATATAAATATATATATATATATATATATATATATATATGTCTGTTAAGCTCTAGCAGGTGTAATTTTTTGTTTCTTCATTACCAAACTCGATATTTAAACGTTTTATACAAAAATAAAGATCAAGTTCGTTAATGGCTGTAATCGGACGGGGTTAGAGGGGGAGAATTTCAAAACTTCTTAATATCTCCGTTATTATGCATGGAATCGAAAAATTGTATAGAATCAATCTTA